>JARYHS010011408.1:261088410-261751123 GCA_031002005.1 Vandiemenella viatica | reverse complement strand
GATCCCAGTAATAAATAGAATATCTTAAATTGTTCAAATCTTTGTAATTAAACAGTCGCATATTGAGTAAAGCGGTGATTTAATGCCTTATATCTCGTGTAATTATATTAGAAGTTTTGGAAGATAAAATGCATTTATTCTGTAATCCTGAATGACTAGCTGAAGGAGAAGTTGTGTTAACTAGAATAAAATATTTATTGATGTCGCGATGCTAATTGTTACAAGTACAATGAACCCTGAAACTAATGCGATAAGTTAAGACGGAGTAATTATTAGATTATTGAATCAATTTTAGTAGTTTGGTAAAAGTGTATACGAAATTATCAGTAATTAAATGTGGTTGAGCAGTACCAATTAATTAAGATTATAATAGTTAAGTTGGACAGTGAGGAACGAAAATCTTTATAAATGTTTGAAGTTCATGTTAATGATTAAAAGGAAGTGTACAAAGAAGTTTATGTAATCGGGAGTTAGAATGATGATTTCATAAATAGGAGGACCATTGCAAATTAAAACATGCTAACAGTTACGCGTGATTTTGGCTACCTGACTTTGAAAGGTGTATAATATAAAAGTTTCTTTAGTAACAAAAATAAACAGCACTTCAGGGGAAGTAAAATTCAGAATGGGTATAGTTAAAATTCGGGTGAAAACCAGCATGTTAAATCTTAAGAAGTGAATGCATGTTCGTAAGCTAAATGAGATTTTATTAGGTGGTTAGGTAAAGACATTCAATTGTAATGTAATACAAATGAAAGCGTCAATTGAGAAAGTTAATCTTTGAACATTTTAATATAGAGAAATTCATAAGAGACGAAAGTACAGAAACGTAATGAACGATGAATTATAAATTATAGTAACGGATAGAATCGCATGTTGGTAACTAAATATTGCTGTAAGAGTGTTCAGCTGTTGTAAAAATTATCGTACGTGAGTTACTGGAGTAACTGGTCATTATTAAGTCTTAGACTGTAATATATAAGAATCAAATCACTTAATATAACATGTTATAAAGGAATCTTGAAAATAAGGTGGTACGATGTTCTAAGAGATCGAGAAATGCGAGGACAACGCATCCATATTAAATGAGATTATCAGTAAATTAAAGGGAGCTTATCATGGTAGTATGGAACTAAAGGGCAGTAAAATAAATTAAAATAAGTTATAGACGAGGCACAAATGTAATCATAATGCATAACCGGAAGAACTGGGGCCGATGATTAATTATATGAGAAGTTCTGGAGGTAACGTTTATAGGATGTGGAACGAGTGGATGGTTAGGTGTTAAAACGATTAGCTAGGAGGTTATAAGTAGGGATCTATAAAAAAATGGATCTCCACAATACATGGGAAATATTAGTGGGGTTGTTTGCGGCGGTGAAACATAAACCTGGAGGGTTTAAATAGAGGCGCTCAGGGTGGCGAAAATTGCAATAGAGAGGAGTCGCCCGGGAGAGGCGAAAACTGGCGAGAGTTGAAGGGGTTAAATGATGTCGCCGGGGGAGGCGAGATTTGAGGAAATTGGGTGAAAATAAGTAAACCTGGTGCAACACACTTGAATCCACTTTAACGCGGGAAGTGTATGTCCAAGGTGCCTGTGAGGAAAGAGGAAAAGGTAAGTGAAATAGGTGACTAGGTGTTGCCGATGTTAGCATGGTGTCAGTGGACTTAAATGTCCCTATGCTGACGAAGGAATGTTTTTAAAGATGAAAGGAAGGTTGGGTGAATATTATAGAGAGGGTAGAAGTAAGTTATACATGATGTAACTGGTAGAAATATTTGGCGGGTAGTCGGTAATTAAGGAGAGATGACGAAGGGGTCGTCATTGGAATTATGGAGGAGCTGGAGGTAATAGTAATGAAGTGGACGTTACTAGTTAACTGGCGAAAGACGATTGGGGGTCGTCACAAGTAAATGGAGGGTAAAATAAAGGTATTGCAGAGGGATGCAGTATCTGGTAAAGGAGGGAGGTAAGAGAAAACCTCTAGGCGAAGGGTGTTAGGGAGATTATGGGGAGGTAGGTGCGAAGTCTACCGTAAGAGGTGTATTAGGGAGGCAAGGAAATCCTAATGTTAATCCGTACTAGGTAAGGTACGAAGAACCCGCGAGGTTATAAAATAAAAAGTAAGGGGCAAAGGACTCCATACTATTAAGACGTGCACGGGGGAATGTGTCACGAAGAACCAAATATGGTTGAACGAAGACGTGAACCGTGGATGGTTACGCACAAAGGTCGAGGGGAGTTTATTTGGTAGGATTATCGAGCTGTGGAGAGTTCGGTTGGTGCTTAGTGGGTGCTGCTGTCAGCAGCGAAACTGTGTCGCTGACGAAGGATGTCAGGAGTCGAGCTGGTAGTGTAACGGCGGCGCAGTGGAGGCGCGTAAAACTAAATGTAATTGGAATATAAAGCTAAATTGCTTAATAGGGCGTAGGGGAGGAAAAATTGCAAGCATTAATAGGGTGAATCAAATCAGATATATTATGGGCAGTTAAGAAGTAGAATTGAAACTAAAATCATAGTGTAAGAAACACGAATATAATTAACTGTATAAACATTTTCGATATTATTCTCATTCAAGGTAACAGCACCAGTATGTAGAATAAGCAGCAGAGATCTTATTAAATAGGGAATTTAATTAATGGGAATTATTTAAAGTGAAGTAGATAATAGAGAAAAAGGTAACTTTTGAATTAAAATAAAGGAGTAAAATTAAAAGTATTTTATATGGTAGGCACGAGAGGTGCATTCTTCGAATATGAAAGTCTGTGCAGGAAATGACGAGAATAAGCTGGTTCCTAAGTGTTAATTGCTGTATCATTTAAATAATGGAGTACTGGCGAATAAATTAAGAGTTGTGTTAAAAGAGATGAAATCATGTTATGTGTATAATTGTTGTACTCAATGTATTAAAATGTTTGGGGAGAATGTGATCTTAGTTCCTCGATGGGATATTGGGGAAGGTTAAATTAACCATTAAGTACAAATAAGAGAACCAGTCATGGAGCATTCTCGTAATAGCAGTCACTGGCATCAAGGAAATAAGATCATATTAAACTATTTTAGAGTGGTTACATGGTCTCGAGTCATATGGTAGAAAAGTAATGTTAGAGAGTAAATGTACGTAAATCATAACGGAGTAGTGAAAAATCAACTGAAAAGTCATCATTGTTGTTGTGTACATTATCTTCATAATTACTGAGTAAACTGGGGTTCTGAGAAACTGAAGATTTAATGTTAATGACCCAGAGTTAGTTGGAAAAAAATGCATTGTCAAAAAAATGTCATTCATGTAAATCAATATGGAGGTGTGTCATTAGACAGTCATTAACAATCATGAATTAAAAATCGAATGATCAACAAATGTTAAAAGAGAGTATACTAGATAACAATAGAAATGTAAATGTAAATTTATGCGGAAAAAAATATGCTGAAGATTGTATATGGAGGTGTCATCTGAAGTGTAAAGAAACATTGTATGTATAGAATTAAGAGGATGTTCCGCTAATGCAAAACTTTACGAGTGTTCTAGTAACCTGTAACTTGGCTGGAGTGGTGAATGGAAACAAGTAAGACGCTGAGCTGTCCTTACAACGTAGCAAGCTGACGTGACGTCGCGAATCATGTCAACTGCTGCCGTCAGCCATGTGTAGTCTCAGCTCCAGGGACGCCTGTATCTGCTGAGCCACGCCAAACAAGAGTCGGCAAGGTCGACACCGCCACCACAAATGAATCCAGTCGAAATCAAATCAAAATAAAACAGATAAACCATTTTAATTGTATTTAACAACACACCAACACCTCAGTAACACGAAGAAAAAAGAAATTGTAATTAGTTTTAAGGAAAACCTGTATTTAGTATTTAAGTAATTTTGCAAACTGCGTTTACAAAACACGTCCTCCGTAAACTCCGGACGTGGCGAAGGGGGGGACATGTAGTGATCTAGGCGATCACTTGCCCAAATACTTCAAATTAATTTATCAAGTCGGTATCCAGGGCGAGCGAGCATGAAAAAGTTAAGCAATAGAGCTATGACCTGGGAAGTAGCACGCATATCAGCAGGCTGTAAGTCGCCAGTGGCCAAGCGGCTGTCCTTATTGCAAGCTGTTAAAGTTACTCCATACAGCAGGTTAGCGAGGAGTATTGCCCTCTCCATATATGATGATAGGAAGGGGGTGTATCTATTTAAACCCTGGGAGCAGCGGTCTGGGGGTCTGTCTGTCTACGAAAGTCTTTCAACTAACCACATCGACGCCGAGGGCGTCGTCGTCGGCGCCGCCGGGGCGGCGGTTGCAGAGAAGAAGATGGCTGTCATCTACTACTAAGGTGAGCTCTGCTGCGATAGTTGGTGTGGACAGTTAAAGAGTAAATCATTTGGTCATATTCATATGGGCATAATCTTGTAGAGTTCTTATCAATATTCCAGTTAGTTTGGGCTGCGAGGTGCCCATAAGTTACATGCTCGCCCCGTCCTTGGCCGTATCTCTAATGTTGTGTTACAACTCCAATTAGACAATGTAAATGTTCACATATGCCATCAGTCATTGCTCATGTAAATAAATATGTAAATAGCCAATTGCCGTTTACCGTGATTTATCCTAGCTTCCTCAGCCATTCCACTATTAATATTTGAATGTACTGAGCCATAAAACCTGTCAGGTGTTGCAGTAGGAACCTATGACGAATATTCATATCAGAACTATGGTCGATCTCCTATGGTCGACCCTTATCCACGGCTCCAGTGGAAGTTACCCTGTCTGGTCTTATCACTAAGCTTTCAGGGTCACTACAAGAAGGGGTAAAAATCCACATAACAGAAATGAGATTACAGTGCAGCTACTGAGAAATCACTCAGAATTATTGAGTATATAATATAACTATGCAAACATCGAAAAACGATTATTAATCATATTACGTAGCTATCAGTCATCATCATGTTGCTACAGTAATTACAAAATTCAATCGTTTGTCCTCGGTTATAAAATTTTTCACTACTCTTTAGCTACTAGTTTTATTCGAAACTAGCGCAGAGACATAATGATGCTACTCTCAGCAATAGTATCATAACAAACACACAGTTCCATGAGATAAAACACTGCGAGCTGTTAAAGCAGCTAGAATGTCGTCGCAGGAAACGAATTTCGGACGAGGAAACACTTAGTGGTTTAATGCTCCATGCAAACAACAAAATATCTGCTTTCGATCACAATTTCCATTTCACACACCACTTGTAGAGAGTAAGAGTGATACATTATAAAATTGTATTACAGTTTATTGCTCTTCTCATCTGGCACGTAATCTTTACTGGATTACACAATATTTCTTTTTCTATCCAAAACTTCAAATAAAGCAAGAATCATTGTTTTAGCAAGTTCTTTTACCATTATTTTTTTACCTTGGGACGAAATCTTTTTGTAATTTGGTAACTGACAAAAATTTGCTCCAGATAAATTGAACGTAAGTTTCGTATACAAGCGCTCCTCTTTTTTCCAAATGTTTATTGGTTAATATGACTACGGTGTATTAAATTTCGATCTTCTGAGACAGTGGAAAACAAATCTTTTAGTGGTTAGTTTAGGTAAATGAATACCAATCAATAATTTACTTCCAGTCTGAAGCGTACTTCTTTCAGTGTTTAAAATAAATATAAAACAGATGATCACTGACACTACAAACCTTTACAAGCTGATTTTTATGCAAAGTTTAAAAGTAATAGAAATAAGAAGTTTATCTTGCACTGCAGTGGTATGAAACAGAGTCAGCTACTTCAATTGGAATTTACGCCTCTGCACCAAACAGCTTGTGACGGAGGTGAAAGGTTGATTTTTAAATGCTATACTTCTATAGCCAACATCTTCGTTTCGGGTCATTATAGCTGGCGGCCCCATCGATGTGTTTCGGAAGAGCAGGTCTCAATGGGTCGGCACTGTGTTTCACCCTCTCGCTTATTTCATCTCTTATTTTACTGTCGTCAGTCGTTTGGTTTGATACAATCCTCCATCCCTTCTTATTTTGCACTAACCTATTCATCTCAAAACACTCCTCTCGAAACACGTCCTCCGTTATCTGCTTCATACATAATCAATCCCGCATGTCTAAAAAAAATCACCCACGATCCTGTTCTTCTTTGTGTAAGATTCTTCCACAAACTTCTTTCATCAGCCATCATTCCCAAAAAGTGTTCATTTCGTGGTTTCAACTGTCCACCAAATTTTCAGCATCCTTCTATAACACCACATTTCGAATGCTTCAATTTTCTTTCTTTCCGGCATTCCTGAAGTCCATGCTTCGTTACCATAAAATGCTGTACTCCATACATAGAAATTTAAAAAGTTTGTAGGTTAATATTTGAAACTACTTTTTCATGAATGTTCTTTTTACTAGTGCTATTCTGTTTTTAACACCATTCCTGTTTGGGCCATCAGTTGTAATTTTACTTCCTAAGTAACAGAATTTATTATTTCTAATTTTGAATTCAATCCCTCTTTTATATATTTAACCTACTATTATTTCTTTTATACTTTAGTCTTTCGATCTGTATTTATTACAAAGTCCTCCGTCATTATTTGTTCATGTCATTCAATAACTCCTCCATATACTCAGTCCGTCCTGCTCTCAGGACAATGTCATCAGCAAATCCAAATATACTGGTTACTGGCTTTGTCTTTGTGAACACTTAAGCCACATTCAAATTCCTCTTTAACTTCTTTTATTACTTCTTCTTTTGAAAGTTTAAATATTGCGAAGTCTTATAGGCTTCAATCAGAACATTGTAGGAGGAAACCTGAGGCTTAAAATTGAAGTTCAGTGAGGGCAAGGTCAGTGTCAAACAAGGAAACCAGAATTAAACTCTTTCCGGCGAACCAGATTTGGATTTTCATTCGTTTCTCCAAGTCACTCTGGGTGAATGTCGGGATTATTTCTTCGAAAATCCGTGGTCCGAATTTCTTCCCGTTCCTTGTCTCCATTCCCTTCCCACCTTTAACGACTTAGAAGTAGACAAGTGTTAAAGCCAGAGGAATAATAAGAAATTGCTACAGTAATATTATTTAGTATTTCTTCTCGTTGACGACTGTGAGATCTCGTTGAAGTCCACCTAACGTCACCAGATGATGCGATTTCGACGAGTTTGAAACCCGAGGTATCTTCCAGTGTCACCTCCATCACCTCCATGAAAGCTTTCATAGTTACGTGTGCTGTTTGTTAAGAAGTACTCAGTTCTGAGTCTTTCCTTAGGTATACTATTCCCTGACGCCAGTAGGTAAGAGTCGACGTTATATTTTACGGATATGTCATTTGTAGCTTCGACTTGTTTAAAATAAATGCAAAAAAATAATTGGAACGCCTGGAATCGAACCGAGGACCTCGCGTTCAGAAGACTAAAGCGTTAACCATAAGGCAACTGAGCTCGTGTAAATAGATAGCTCGTGCAGTGTGTAAACAACCCTATCCTGTCTCGGAAATCAGTTACATTCAACTGGTCTTAGATAATTTTCCGAAATAATCTCTTTATAATCATTTCTATAGTTTTGTTGAACTAAAAATCCTGGATCTTTGAACATTTCCACCCAATTCTTGGCCCACACATCTCATTACGTGTAGTATTATTGGAAGGAATTAGCCAAATCAATATATAAATAAACATCGTTATAGTTTTACGCTAATCATTTGGAATAAATTAATCACTGAACCTCATGTTTGCGGCGCTTTATTTCAATCTTGTTCATTACAACTTTAGCGACATGTTTCACGATCGGAATTTAACAAAAGTATAGCTGGAACCGAATTTCGTTCGATGATTCGATGGTCGGCCATATCTTGCCGAATATGATAGCCAATCCCGGGACTGGAAAATGCATTACTTGACTCAGGATTGGTCAGTAGCCTTTTACTGAAATGTAGGGGGAAGAGTGATGATCTACCCTGCCAATAAGAATCTTCGATGGGCGGAGTCTTCCTCTTATGTTACAGGCATTGATTTAAGGAAATGAATTGCAGATGGCGCTGAACTGAATACCCGCCAATGGGATGGTTTGATGGGCGGAGCTAGTAGATGCGCTAAAGTTTCCTGAGAAGACAAACTCTCCATTGATGCCACATTGTGCAAAATAAGGGACTTAGTCTCAGGCGCCGACAGTCAATTTTTTTGCCAAAGAGTGTACGTTAATTTACATCTGGGGCCATGGACTGTATAGAAGCTAACGTCTTTATTTCACAGTTTCCGGCGCATAGATGTGCCGACCTCGGTAGCGTGGGGCTAGAGCGCTAGCTCCGCGTGCCGAAGGTCGCCGGTTCGAGTCCGGCCGGGGGCATGGTTG
This sequence comes from Vandiemenella viatica, assembly GCA_031002005.1. Lineage (NCBI taxonomy): Eukaryota > Metazoa > Arthropoda > Insecta > Orthoptera > Morabidae > Vandiemenella > Vandiemenella viatica. The sequence continues at coordinate 261,742,806 of JARYHS010011408.1, read as the reverse complement.
TTTAAGTGTTGCGTCTCTGAATGTCATGTCCGGCCTGTGGTGTGTCTAATTATGTGGAAAAGCTCATCAGGCTGGCTGTATGGCCTATGATGCCAAAAGCCATTAAAAAAAAGACGCATAGATGTAATACATACCTCATTATCCTTTTGACACCTTGGAGTGTAGTGCTCAGAGTGCCAGTGAGTCACAATATGGTGGTAGTGGAGTTAATCACCATTGGAGCGGATGCAAAAGTTACTTCCTGTAAGGAGGAATTCCTACAAGAGGGCGCCCATTAATTGCGTAAGGTGTTTTTTCCGGATCCCCCTCTCCCTCTGGTGAGACATAGTGAGATTTAGTGGGACTTAGTGAGATTTAGTAGGACCACCCTTGTAAAATGATGCGAAATTTTGATAGGTCTAATGCTGCCAACGGTGGTTCTACCCCCACCCCCAGCCCCCTAACCCTAAAGTCGGTTTATACCCCTTTCGCGTCATTTGCAGGAAGGAGAGTTCTTGGCCGGGAAACGCAAAATCAGAAGAGCGGAAGAGGTAAAAGTTAATATACATGTGACCTCAAAGTAGTATATTGCCGACCCGGGCAGCGTAGGGGATAGCGTGCTAGCCTCGCGTTGCAGGGGTCACCGCTTCGAGTCCGGCCTCGGGCATGGGTGGTTTTAATTAAGTGTTGTGTTTATCTTGTGTCGTCTATACCACGTAGAATATATAATACATTGAAAGATACAATACGTAGTTGCAAACTACAAAATAACATAGTGCTGGCTGTATGACCGCGTAGCCAAATACCATTAAAAAAAAAATGTATATTGGGACCTTTGCTGTTCCTTATTCTACTACATGATTGTTTTGTTGGGTCGAAGTTAGGTTATTTGGAGTTGACATAATGTTATACAAACGAATTAAAACAGGAGTCAACTGTTAATAACTACAAGAGGATTTGAACAGAATTTCTAGACGGGTCGATAAACATGAAATGAAAATAAACGCCGAGCTTATTAGGAACACAGATAAAAATAGTAAAGATTTTCTATCATTATAGTCCAGGGAAAGAATTGATTGTTGAAGATCCTAACTAAACATGTTGGCATAACTTTGATACTAAATTCAGTTGACCACGGCACATACGGCAGGTGGTAGAGAGAGGTTTCAAAATATTTCATTTAATGGAGAAAGTGAGGGTTTTGGGTTACAAAATCTTAGGCTGACCACTGGTTGAATATGTTCGACTAGCGTGGGACTCACGTTATGGGTATCGAAGGGATACAAAGGAGAGTAGCTACATTGTTTGCCGAATATACCACAGACTGCAATCAGTAACTGATATGCTGCAGGAGCTTGGTTGGGAGTCATTGGGAGTAAGTAGGTGGGTGAAGAAAGTTTTCGGTCTGTTTAAAGTTTATTATCGCGATAGTCCACGGATGGGGTGTAAGGGTTTGGGAGAGACTATACTACCCTATTCCAACCAAATGTCAACCTCTCCTTCACGTGGTGCACCCTGTTTACACTGACGAGGCTCTGGCGATTCCCGGTATAAGGAGTCACCCACTGCTTGCCAACGGCCCCCGAAAGGAGGGCGGAAGAGCGGGGAGCGGTTTAGGGTATCCTCTTGCCCTTGCGGTTGTAAACGGCCCCTAAAGGCGGATGAATCAGAAATGATCAACGGCATGGGGATGCAGAAGGCAACGGGAAACCACACGTAATCCTCTCAAATTACATATATAATGATGGCTTCTTCCTGGGTAAAATATTCCGGAGGTAAAATATTCCCCCAATCGGATCTCCGGGTGGCGACTGCTCAGGCAGGAGTCATCAGAATGGATGGAAACATTCTACGAGTCGGAACGTGGAATGTTAGAAGTCTGAATAGGGGAGGTAGGTTAGAAAACTTAAAAAGGAAGATGGTACAACTTAAGTTAGATGTTGTTGGGATTAGTGAGATTATGTGGAAGGACGCACAGGATTTCTGGTCTGGGGAACATAGGATAATTAGCACACAAGCTGTCAATGGAGTCACTAACTTAGGATTTGTAATGAACAAGAAATAGGGAAACGGGTGAGTTATTATAAAGAGTTTAGTGACAGGATTATTTTGATGAGGTTAGAAACTAAGCCCGTCACAACCACATTAGTACAATTAAATCTATATGTCAACGTCACAGGAAGATGACGAAGAATAGAAAAAATATACCCTGAAATTAAAGAATTAATCCAATATGTGAAGGGGGAGGAAAATCTAATAATCATGGGTGATTGGAATGCAATAGTGGGAGAATGAAAAAAAGGGGAATACTGAAGGAAGTTGTGGTCTAGGAGAAAGAAATGAGTGAGGAAGCAGGTTACTATAATTTTGTGAAAGATATAAGCTAGTAGTGGCAAACACACTATTTAAGAACCATGCAAGAAGAATATACACCTGGAAACGTCCTGGGGATACAGTCAGATATCAGCTAGATTATATCATGGTCAAACAGAGATTCAGGAATCAAGTTCTAGACTGTAAAGCGTACCCAGGAGCAGAGGTAAACTCTGACCATAATTTGATAGTAATGAAGTGTAGGCTGAAATTCAAGCCAATAAGGAAGCAGTATAAACAGAACAGACTGGAAGTGAATATACTGCAACAATCTAGCACGAGAGAAAAATTTGCAGAAATGGTAGACTTAGGACTAAGAAGTAACTGTGAAAGGAGCTCAACCCAGGACGAATGGAATGCATTAAAGATCGAAACAATGAAAGCTGGTAAAGAAACATTAGGCTCTAGGGAACAAGCTGCCCGAAAACGTTGGATCACAGAAGAAATTTTGGAGCTGATGGATCAGAGGAGAAAGTACAAAAATGCTCAGGATGAAGCAGAAAGAGAGCAGTACAGGCAATTTAGAAATCAAATAAATAGGAAATGCAAAATAGCAAAAGAAAAATGGCTACAAGAAAAGTATAAAGAAGTAGAAAAGGAAATGTTCGTAGGAAAAGTAGATGTTGTATATAGAAAGATCAAACAGAATTTTGGAGAAATGAAGAAAAGAGGTATGAACATTAAAACTGCCGATGGGAAACCTCTTTTAAGCTCAGAAGATAGAGCTAACCGATGGAAGGAAAACATTGAGAAACTGTATGCTGGGGACGACTTGAACAATAGTGTATTGGAAAAGGAAGGCGATGTCGACATTGATGACTTAGGAGATCCTGTTTTGAGGACAGAATTTAATAAATCTCTGAATGAATTGAAAGCAAATAAGGTGGTTGGTATTGATGAGATTCCTTCAGAACTAAGATTATTCAAGCTGATATTTAAAAGTTATTAAACAGGAGAAATACCAGCTGATTTTAATAAAAATATCATCTTCACACTTCCAAAGAAAGCACTAGCCGACGAATGTGAGAATTATCGCACCATTAGGTGTAACATCACATGCTTCAAAATTACTGACCAGAATAATATACAGAAGGATGGAAAGGGTAATAGAAGAGATAGTAGGTGAAGATCAGTTTGGGTTTAGGAAAAATCGGGTACAAGGGAAGCAATTCTGTCTTTAAGATTAATACTTGAAGGACGAATCAAGAAAAACAAAGGTACTTTTATGGCATTTGTTGATTTAGAAGAAGCTTTTGATAATGTTAGGTGGGACAAGATGTTCAAAATTTTAAAGAAGTCAGGTCTAAATTATCGAGATAGAAGAATTTTCAATAACTATATAAGAATCAAGTGGCTGTAATAAAAGTAGAGAATCACGAGAGACATGCATCAGTTAAAAACGTTGTGAGACAAGGCTGTAGTCTATCCCTGTTGATATTCAACTTGTATGTAGAAGAAGCAATGAAGAGAGTCAAAGAAAAATTTCCATGTGGCATAAGTTTTCAGGGAGAAAAAATCAGTATGCTACGATTTGCTGATGACATTGTCTGTTTAGCAGAGAGGGCTGACGATATTGAATGGTATGAACAAAATACTGAAGGATGATTTTGGACTGAATATAAATCAAAGTAAGACAAAAGTGATGAAGTGTAGCAGAAATGATACCAATAGTAGCAGATTAAATATAAAAATAGGATTGGATGCAATAGGAGAAGTGAGTGAATTCTGTTACTTGGGAAGCAAAAATTATATCCGATGGCCGAAGCAGGAATGATGTTAGAAGCAGAATAGCACTAGCAAAAAGAACCTTCATGAAAAAGGGAAACCTTTTAGTTTCAAATATTGATCTAGGAATTAGAAAGAACTTTTTAAAACTCTATGTGTGGAGCATAGCACTTTACGGTAGCGAAACATGGACTTTAGGAATACCGGAAAGAAAGAAACTTGAAGCATTTGAAATGTGGTGCTACAAAGGAATGCTGAAAATTAGGTGGACAGACAAAAGTAAGAAATGAACGAGTTTTGGAAATGATGGGTGACAAAAGAAGTTTATGGAAGAAGCTTACAGAAAGAAGAGACAGGCTGGTAGGTCATATTTTGAGACATGCTGGATTGGTTAATTTGTTAGTGGAGGGAACAGTCGAAGGTAAGAACTGTAGATGAAGACAGAAATTATAATATATGAAGCAGATAATTGAGGACGTGGGTTGTAAGGGGTATGTAGATATTTAGAGGTTAGCACAGAATAGGAAAGGATGGAGGATTGCATCAAACCAGTCGAAAGACTGACGACAACACAAAAAAAAAAAAAAAAAAAAAAAAAAATGTTCCACGGATGGATATAAGAGAAGAATTAGGAGTTATTCAAGGGAGGGAAGAGATGACCGTAATCATAAGTGGGAATTTGAAAACAAGCTAAAGGGAGTGGAAAATTTTTCATTTGTAGACAAGGGAGTCAGGAATTGGAAAATATAACGAAGAGAAATATTGGACAGTTTTACAGAAATGTTTGAAGGAGTTTAAAGATGCAATTCGTATATGGCATGCCAGGGTAGTTGGTGAAAAATCATGACAGGGTAATGGGGAGGGGTGTAAGGACATTACCACCGTAGCGTGTGTGCACCATCGTAATTACAATTAAATATTTTTTAAAAAAAGATACCTCATTAAATATGTACAGAGGAGTTTGCGTGAAAGTCATAGAATGAAGCGGAAGCTGATTCTCGTAGGCGAAGTGTTAACTGTTTGCTATATAAATTAACCCATAATGTATTTGCTTACTAATATTTCTATGTCTTCTTATCTCTCCGTTGTTATATTGATGCAGTAGTAATGATCATGCTTTTTTTTTAAATCGTTTCAAGCGACGACATTTCTTCATTATATAGATTTATTCCACAGCGACTCCTTTTAGTTGATATTCTATTCATACTAATCCACTTATTATCCACCGTGCTTCTACAGATTCCCTTTCATAATGGTCCTATTTTTATGATTTGTGGGCTCTTCGGTGTCATCTATAGTGATTTGTTCAAGATAGAAACTCTTAGAAAGTTTTCTTGTGTCATGGTATCTTTGGTTGAATAAAGCTCTTATTGCCAAAGCTGATATTTATTTACCTAAAACATTTCTCGACCGTCAGTTGAAATTTTATTTCCTAAATAACCCAATTCTCTAACTGCTGTTATATTTCATTCCATTTTTAATTTAGATTCTATTGATTTCATGTACGCTTCTAGCGGTTTCTTTAGCTTTTTCTTACGTTTTATTAAAGTAAATAAATATGAGAAAATAAATAAATGAAATATTAAACCAGTAACCGATATTAAATAATCACAGGAAATTTGGTAAGTATTCATCTAATAACACCACTGTAAATGGCTTCGACAAGGTATTAGAAAATTACTCTGGTTTTCAAGGGCGCTGAACCGGATAATATGTCCTATGCACAAAGTTCCAACAGATTGTTTCTCGACGTAAGCACTCGTATTCTAACATCTGTCCACATATGAGTTCACACATCAAGAAGCAACCAATGTTGACGTGAATGTTGTGAAGTATCACGCCAATAGCGACATCAGATACAGAATTAATTTTATTCATGATAAATTCATCCATTAATATTTAGTATGGGGGATATTAATTGATAATCAAGGCACCATTTAAAATTACTATTTATTAGATCACGTATATGGATTGGATTAATTAATTTGACGTGATTCAGAGATGTGACTTGGATAGCATGAATTGACAGCTATACATTATTGTTCCTCAGGGTCGTTTGCTGGGCTAGTGGACGCCAGTGCCGAACGCACTCAACACACCCGTTCGTTAGTCTCACGATACTGTAAAGTTGGCTTCTGCGATGGCAGCTGTAGGCAGGTCCGTGGTGGCGCTACTTGCTGCGCGAAGTCAGTCTGCTCCGCTCGCGGTTGGCGTTGTGTTCGTCGCCCGGTCGACCCTATCCGGAGTAGCCGCACCAAATAACTTGGACGTGAAATGGTCGACGCGGTCTGGCGGCGAACCTTCTCCTTGGAGATTTGGACTGGAGAGTTCTTCCAGCAGGTCACAGATGGGAGCGCGAACTCACACTCACACTCGCGAATAATATTCCCAACGTTTGTATGTGCAGCCACGAGGTGCACACCTCTATGACCTCCAACTGAGACCCGCCACCGGTCCACCTAGCGGTCCAGCGGATTAGGAGGGGGGGGGGGTGAGGGGTAGTCACATTTCTTGGATGTCGCCTACCTGTTTGGCAGCCGGCTTTCAAATCAGTTCGCAACCTTACGTGGTGCGACGAATATGTGACAATCGCGCACAGCGACAATCGCGCACAGTGACAATCGCGCACAGCCCGGTCGTCTCTTGCTACCTGCTCTTAGCTACCAATTAGTCACCGCTACAACAGCATGCTGGATTCTGGGAATTCAAACCTTCATCCCCTCCTAACCGGACCGCACACCACTGTTCGCATTCACTGCTGCCTTGAATATCACAGTTTTAATCATGGAAGTTACTTCAACTACACATGGAGAGCCGTGTGCGCATTATGACGGGTACGGCTATCGAGAGTTTAGAAAGAAAGAAGATGGAACGATAACCTGGTGCTGTCTCAAAGAAAGATCAAAACAATGTCGTGGAATTTTGAATAGTAAGGATGCTGCCATACTGAATGTTACAGGGCATATATGTGGACCCCATGACGACGCACGCGTTGAAGTACATCAGAAACTTCATGAGGCAAAGAAGATAGCTCAAGCGGAAGAATAAAAGCTACGAATTTGTAACTGAAATGCCAGCCTAGTCAACTGTCAAGAGAAACTTGTACCGTCAGAGGAGGATATCACAAGGTAGATTGCGGAAATTTGTAGTCCTTTACGACCAAATTTGGGTACTGAAGGTCCTCGCTCCAAGTCCCGGGCTCCGTTGTATGTAATTATTACAGGCCTTAAAATTGACGTTTACCTCTGGCAAGGCTTTAGTGTGATGATGATTTGTCAATACTGCGTTCCGTAAATAATAAAGTACGCGGGAGAGGGGAGAGTGTGGCCCGACCTTGAAACTGTGCGCGATTGTCGCTGTGCGCGATTGTCACTGTGCGCGATTGTCACGACACCGGTGCGACCTACTGTAACTTCACACTGCAGTAATCCGTATCATTACAGTTGATACCACAAAATACTAAACGATTATCTTTTCTCTGAACAGTAAAACTCCACTTGTCAGGCAGCGATACCTTACAACTCTCTGACGCAAGAAATCTCGTCACTCCACCTAGTTCCACAGAAAGAAACCTGCGAGAAGTGGTCAATCCGCATACGGTATGGAATGTTACTATCTCTAAAAAAATGGAAAATTTCTCCAGGCTTCATGCCAGACACTCCTATTCTGAGTGATAGATAGCTTATGATGTTTGGATAAGTTCTATTTTTATCGTTGTCGTGTCATTTGATAAAACCTGCTCCCTTCATTGAAATTCTTCGCATCTTCCTTTGTCTGTCAGACTGTTACAAGGCTTTAGTAAAAAATAAAAAAAATTCAACCAGATAGGAAATAAAAAGCCTATGTAGTAACTTACTATAGGGTGGCCGTGTATCTGAGGCGGTAGAGCGTCTATGGTCCGGATGACCAGGGTTGAACTCCGGACGAAGCCGAGGACTTTTACACGAAGCTGAACGTCCAAAACAGACTTCCAGGATCACTAAACCTACTATCAAATGAGCACCGTGGGAGAAACTCAGCAGGAAGCTAAAGACAAAGGGCCCCATCGTATTGCTGAGCACAGCACGTGCACACTGGTGCCTATGGCAAGGTGATAAGATTACGGAGCTCTACCTCCACTAATGGTACGAAAATACGGCTTGAAAGCTGTTAAACCCCACTGCTTTTACCTTTCTTTTTTTAATTCAGATAATTCGTATATTAGAAATAAATTTTCTTTCATGATTTATAAATTTATTTACATGTTTTATAAATAACTGAATTTGTGTATAGTATTTATTGCTAAAGGAAATGGCTTTGATTGATTAATTCATAAGAATTAGAAATAATTACTAAATTGTTTATCTATTAATTTCACAATTTTTTACATATTTATTATTTACATTATTTGTAGCTCGGATTCTAAAGGTAGTCCAATGGTGAGAACTGGATTATCTACTAGAATTTATTAACGTACATTATCTAACACACCAAGTGCTCTGTCTTCTTCCCTAACAACTGACTTCGTTCTGACGTATCTACCCTCTATAATTTTAGTTGATTACTAACTGAAGAATTACCAACCACTTTCAGCTGCAAAGTTAATAAATAAATTTGCAAGAATAAAATAGTAAACAAAAAATTATTCGATTGATTTCAGCACAAAAACACAATAGAATAAAAGTTTAACAAACAAAATCACTATTTTTGGAAATATGTGTACAATTCAGAGAATAATACCATAAAATTAATGTATTACATAAAATTAAAGATTCGATAAATAGTAGAAGCATGAACATTATTGATTTCACATTCTACTCAATACAGATATTTATCTTCAGACTTCGTTAAATCATTCTACACATTGCTAAAAACAAATATCTAACACCTGTACAATATATTCTATGAGATATATTAATTTTTTACTTCAGCAAAATGATACTATTTTTTGGTTGTTTCATTGTAAGCTACTTTCGACCACTGCATAAAATATTCTGAATTTGCCACTAAAGTTGAAAATAAAACCTTGATGGCGGCTTGTGGTGTGCTCCATCCGAAGGTAAGCTTATAAGGTAACTAGTCTAACAGCAGGGCCCGCTCTATGGGGGGGAGGGGGGGGGGGCAAACCGGGCATTTGCCCGGGGCGCCTAAAACTTAGGGGCGCGCCGTTGCCCAGCCGCCTCTGTGTGAATTCCGCCATAGGAGCAACTTCAAAATGCGTCACGTCCGCGCCATGTCTCAGCCCGAAGTCCGCGCCACGTCTCTTCTGTGTGAATTGGGCCTTGGCACGCGAGTAGAACGCTGTTCGACTTTTGTTGTCTCAACTTGCTTATTATTACTAATTATAAAAGTGGTTACATTACACAACAGCATTAGTCTTACTATTACGTTATTAGTGATAAGTGAAAGTTCATAAAATTTACTTCAGGATTTCATAATTTCTAAAGGTAAGTACATCTATGATTAAACTGTTATTTAGTTGGATATACGACATAAGCGCACAACGACATAAGCGCACACGACAAAAGCGCACAACAGAATTGAATCGCGGTAGCTGGAGGCTGTTACACTTGTCCTCGGCTACCTGCACTGATTCCGACGTTATACTGCCCACAAGTTACTATACACGGTGAAAAGGAGTGTTTTTCGCAATTACAGCTAGGCTCTAATACATGGAATCGATAGTGCTTGTCAGGAGATGCTGAGTATTTATTTTATTGAATTGATAAACCAAAGCAATATCGATCTTAGTTATTGGAAATCGAAGTGGAATAATTGCATAATAATTTCTTCTCGTAATCCGAGCCTCACAGATTTGTTGTACAAATTAGATACAGGCATTGTAAGTGTTATGGTTGGGTTAAATTACATACTATAGCTTTGATCGCTGTTGAAAATACTGTAGTTTAGTGGGTGTGGGACAGTACTTACAATAATTAATAAATAAATAATATTACCAGTTGCTGATTACCGATTAGTTACTTCACATACCATTAGTATATTCAATTTAGAATGTTAACTGCTAATATATAATAACCCATGATGCTTATTATATATACGAATGCGGTTTACAGATACCCTAATTGCTGCATTTGTAAATCGTCTCAACAAAAAGAAGTTCATTAATTATTTTAGTGAATGTCGATAACTTTGTCAGTTGGTTTAATAAGTGCATTGCGCGACAATCACTCCACAACATCAATTTTTGTTGTTTGTTTGTTTTGTGAACTTGGAACGTATTCCGTTTAAGCCTATAGAAATTGCCATTCTGTATACACGGTTTCTGTATTTGCAGCAAATGTACGGATAGTATCCTCCGCGAATACGCTTTGACTGTGTAGTAAACACTAGACTTTCTTATGTTCACAGGGTATGGAAAATATTTTGTGTTGTGCATAAATATTTTTTTATATCGACTGAGAATAATTTATCTTAGTTATGGTTTTAGCTTATTTAGAACAAGGATAAATATTTAATTTTTATATTATTTTATAGTGTACATTGTTTGAGTTACGGTGCGTGCCTCTTCCAAATGTCTGGCGGTCAAGAAAAACTATCTGGTTACCAGTACAAAAAAAAAGAAAGTTGGGAAGGAAGCGGAAAGGCAGAATCAATCTGGTGAGTTAAAAAAATTTACTACGTTTCAGGGTTTACCAAAACAAATCTTAGAATCCAATATCAGGTCGGGATACAAAAGATGTACAGAATCGTCAGGGAATAATAGCAAACAAATGAACAAAGTTTCTAAACCAACTGGAACTGACACCAAACGTGAGACTCACAGAAGGCGTTCTAAAACTTTTGTGTCCAAGAATTTTACTAGACGCCGTAAGAAGATTTTAGTAAGCCAAGGTCCACCTAAACTATTACATAATTACAAATTTCCTTCCAATGACACCGACATTTTAGCGCAAAATATTAGGCACGATTTTTAAGCAACGGAGAGCAAATATTGGGAGTTTAGCTACTATCTTTCACAAAAATGCGTTTACTGCTTCTGTTGCAAAATTTTCGGCTGTTTAGTTAGATCTCTCCAAAGAAGGGTTTTAAAAAATTGGAAACACATCGAAGAAACTTTTAAAAGAGCATGAAATTTCGAAAAATCATATTCAGGCAAAAAAGATTAAATTGTTGTAAAACTGTAGATGCTGCCCACTCAAAGAGTTTATTAATGCCGAAATAAATCAATGGAATGAGGTGCTTCTAAGAATTGTTGCAATTACCAAAATGCTTGGTAAAAGTTGACTGGTTTTTTCAAGGTACAAGCGACAAGTTGTTTGAGCATAATAACGGTAAATTCTTAAAAATAGTCAGTTACTGTCTGAATACGATCCCATTATGGAATAGCACGTCCGCTGAGTGCTCTAAAAAGTAGAGACTAAAGCTCAATATCTTTGGAAAAATATACAAATCGGGATAGTAGATCTGCTGCATCAAGGCGTAAAGTCTCATGTTATTAATGAAATAAAAAATTCAAATATTTTCAATAATTTTAAACTGTACTCCTGACTTAAGTAAGATACAGGAAATTACTCTTGTAATCAGATATGTTTTCAACCAATAAATTTAATCCTGATGTTGAAATTAAAATTAATTGAAAGCTTTTAAGGCTTCTTACCAGTCGATAGATCCACAAGAAAACAAATGTCTGACATTATAGTTGGAGAACTTAATGACTTGTGTTTAAATTTGCAGGATATCAGAGGGACCAGGGCCTGACAACGGCTCCAATATGAGGGGCAATAAAGCTGGAGTGCAATCTAGAATTAAACAATACAGTTCACGAGCATTCAATGTTCCGTGTAGTAGCCATTCTCTCAATCTTGTTATTAATGGCAAAAGCATCCTTGTAGCCACTAATTTCTTCAACATGCAACAAAAAAATATATTTATTCTTTTGGCATTTACTTTTCGATGGGCAATACTTTTAAAGCATGTTCATGGTTCAACTTTGAAAACATGGAGTGACACTTGATGGGAGAGTAGGATAGAGATGATAGAGCTATTAAACCCTTTAAAATTTCATTTGGGAAATGTATACGACGCCTTCGTAAGCATTTACGAAAACCAAGAAATTTATAATTTAATGATTTAGCCATTTTGGCAATTGAGTATGAAATTGCTGATGAAGTAAATTTTAAGATGTAATAAAAAATTCGCAACCTGAAAGTAAGAAAAAAAGTTTTCTTGTGATTTTAGCGTATCTGATGTATTCTCGTTTTATTTTCTAAATAATGGCATTTAGATTGTTTGTTTGATAATATCCAACTGTAATAGCATTTAAAAATGTAAAAAATATGGTTAATTTGTGGCTACGTACATTTATTTCATAATTAATTTCTCTATTTTGTGCCGCTAAATCAAAATTCAATAAGTTTATTTATGAATATATGATTTTATTAAAATTTAATATTTTATTCGATTAAAAATTAATTATTTTTTTAAAAAAAATATATAATTCTACATAATCTTACGGGGCGGCAATTTGTCTATTTGTCCGGGGCGGCAAAACCGCTAGAGTGGGCCCTGCTAACAGAGTAGGCTTACTCTGCTCCTGGGATAGGCTTGGCTGGCCTCCTCGCCGAATCAACCACCCAGGGAAGAGTAACATCGGCAGCCAAACAAGAAGATCAACCAACAGAGAAGTTATGCCCAGTCGTAATGAATCTGGAGTAAATGTCTAACGACAACACACTGCACCCTACTCTGCTCAACGGAGCAGATACTAAGCTGCTGCTCCTGCTCGAGCCAGAAGGACCTCAAGACAACCATCTAACGATTGGGAGGCCAAAAAACCAATCGCAGGATCAAGCAGTCCACAGACCAAAAACCTGATACGGAACCTGTGACTTTTCCCCGAGACGGGAACGGACAACGATAAGAGGCGACGCCCAACAGAGCTCAAGCCGCCAGCCACCCAACAAACTAAACACTACCAAACCTAGACAGCAAGAATGCTCCCAAGAAGAAGACCATCGTCATACACTGCTTCCTGTGCCTGGGGTTTCGACACAAAGTGAAAGACTGCAGGTCACAAATGCGATGCGTCCGCTACGGAGAAGGCCACAGCGTCCTCATATTTTCTTCTGAGCGTTACTTCTGCGCAATGTTAGAGGTTCTCCTGTTCTCATTTACTTAAATAACATCAGGACATCATTTACCACAGACTCCAATCAGTAACTGATATGCTGAAGGAGCTTCGTTGGGAATCATTGGAAGACAGAAAACGGGCGAAGAAAGTGTTTGGTTTGTACAAGGATTACATGCGGCACATGGCGGTGAGTGTTGTAGTTATTCCGTGGATCCAGTTCAACCAGGCAGTCAGGAAGAATAGCGGCCAACGAAAAGTAAGTTTATTCTCGCAGCCGGGAAGTTTACATTCTACAATATAAACAAATTCCCCAACCAGCTAACTTGTATATAGTACTCCGTATCAATTATAATCGACGCTTCTCTCAGTTTTAAATTTTAGAATTTCGATTTAAAAAGAAGAGTTTCTGTTACTCTTGTATCTTAGTTAGCGATCAGAACTAAAATTTAAAACACAAGAATATACAGGGCGTTCGCCGGGAAACGCTACCCTCCCAGTCTGTTGCCGTCAGCAACTTGCTGGGATAGTAGAGCCAGCAACTCCCGCCACACGGCGCCGTAAATCACCGCACTGTTTAACACCTCCGCTGCCCCAACAGTGTTGTGAATAAACGTTTCTTTGCGGTTTGGCTGGTTTGGGGCTTCATACTCTTACTAATCTGTACCGTGTTTTAGTGTGAGTAAAATTATGGTTCGTTACAGTTTGCAACAAAGAATATTTCTCTACTATACATATGTGAAGAAGAAGTCGTTTAAAAAGTGTCGCAGTAAATTTCGTCGCCAATATCCTGGCGCTTTACTGCCAGCTAAATCAACAATTCTGCGTCTGGTTAAAAAAGTAAGAGAAACGGGTTCATTTTTTAACAAAAAGAGACTGTCTGTCAACCGTATTCTCACAGAGGAGAAACTTGACGATATCGCTTTTGGACTAGAACAGTCACCCAAAAAATCATTAAGTCAGTTAGCGCAGCAGGCAGGCGTATCTAAGACGTCAGCTTGGATAGTAACAAAGATAGTTCACTTAAAGCCGTACAAAACAATTGTGGTGTATAAAATTACAGAAATAGACCAGGGGCGTAGAATTAGATTTTGCAACTGGTACCTGCAGGGTGTCCACGATGGCACTGTTGATCCGCAACTGACGTCACATTTAAATGCTTAGCACATACAAGTTTATGAAGCGTAATTATTATGAAATAGTCGGCGGCCGACGGTCGAACAATGCCGGAAGCTGACCGCTCGCTCGCCGGGAGCAGTTTCTTCCTTGTAGCGCTAACAGTGGGTAGCGTTTCCCGGCGAACGCCCTGTTCATGGATGGATAATAGTGGAAGGATTAGGAGTTGTACATGGAAGGCAAGAGGTAACCATAATAATAAACTGACAATTAAATTCAGGAGAAAGGGAATGAAAAAAAATTTCCTTTGTAGATAAGGGGGTCAGGGACTGAAATAAGTTGCTTATGGAAATAGTAGTTTAAAATTAATTTAATTTAATTGCAATGGAGCACATGCTTCGGTAGGAATTTCCCTACACACACAACTTCCACCTATCCTGCACCCACCTATATTTGCCCTCTACAAATTTTAACTTTAAATTCTTTTAACGTTTTCGGTAAGTTATTCATCGTTCCCCTTAGTAGCTCATTCCAACCCTGACAACCTTACCTAAAAAAGAAAATCTTCCCACACCCTTGTGCCTGAAATCGAGTGCCAGCTTGTGGTCATGGTCATCTTTTCCCTTCCATGAACTACTTTTCATACCTACTGCAATATCTTTCCATGCCTCATCGCCAGTACACGCCCTGTACAGTCCCATGGCCCTTCTCATCCTCCCCCTGTCTTGCATTGAATCCCATTCCAGCTCTTTCATCATATCTGTCACTGATTGCATTCTGCGATAATTTCCTGAAACAAATCTAGCAGCACTTCTTTGCACCTTCTCCAACTCCTTTATTTGATACTCATAATGTGGGTCCCATACTACACTACCATATTCGAGTAATGGTCTGACCAAAGTTTTATAACCCAATTCCTTTACTTGTCTCGTGCATCCCCTCATCACTCTATTCAACAAGTGCAGAATTTTGAAACCTTTTCCTACCACCTTTCCAATGTGTCTTGCCCAGTTAAGCTTCTTATCAAATGTAATACCAAGATATTTACATTTCAAGTCTTCAGCAAGCAATTCTTTCCCCACCTTATATTCATAATTAACCTTTTGTTTCTTATTTCTGTATCTAATAAGCTGACTCTTCTTTGCATTTATCTTCATCCCATGTTTACCAAACCAACTAGATATCGTGTCCAGATCGCCCTGCAACTGTTTACAATCCTCTATCGTTTTGATCCTTTTATACAGCATTATGTCATCTGCAAACAATCTAATTTCAGATAGTAAACAATCCACACAATTATTCATTAGAATCTATTCGTAAAGGGCAGGCGAATGTAATTGGTGCAAAATCATGAAAAGGTAAGATGGGGGTTTGGGAAAATTCCCATCGTAGCGTGTGTGCTACACTGTAGATGAAATTAAGTTTAAAAAGGAAAAATAAACCACATTAAGATCTGTACAGACGGTTTTGCGTGAATCACTGTCAATGAGGTGTAAGCATTTTCTCGTAGGCGAAGTGTGAACGTGTTAATATATAAATTAAAGAAGCATCGATATTATTTCATTATACAAATGTGCATTGTGCAGTTTGCTTTTATTTCGCAATGATATTATAGTAGAGAAGATAGCGAGCATGCTTTACAAATTGTGTTAAGTGACCCCATTTCCTGGTTGAACAGGATTGTTCCACAGACTCTTTGCTTTACGAACAAGCTGATAATTGTTCTGTGCTAATCCAGTCATTATTTACCATGCGTCTACAGTTTTCTTTTCAAAGTAACTCTATTTTTAAGATTTATGGAATGTTCAGATACAAACTTCAGTCCTCTAAATTGATTTACCCAAACTAAAAGCTTTTAAAGAGATTTCTTTAAGTCATAGTATCTATGGTTGAAGAAATCTCTTATTGGCAAAGCTAATTTTGATTTACCTACAACATTTACTGTCCGTTAGATGATTTTTTTCCCTACTTAACACAATTCTCTAACCGCTGTTATATTTAATTCGATTTTTTAAATTAATATTGTTCCTATTGATTTCTTGTACGCTTCTAGCGATTTCTTTAGCTTTTTCTTACGTCTGACTAAAGTAAATAAATATGAGATAAGAAATAAATATAATAGTAACAAATAGTTAATAATCACAGGACTGTTAGGAAGCTTTCATTTAATAACGCCACGGAAAAATGGCTACGAAAATTTATTCGAAACTTTCTCTAGTTTTCGGATAATATGTCCTATGCACGACGTTCCAGCAGGTTTTTTCACCTCGTATGCACACAGATTCGACCATCTGTATACATTTGAGAGAACACTATTAGGCAACCACGTTTGATGTAATTATACCACAAAATTCTAAGCGATTGCCTTCTCTGTGAACAGGAAAACTCAATCTGACGTAGGAAATCTCCTCACTCCACCTGGTTCCACAAAAAGAAACCTGCAAGATGTGGCCCTTAAAAAGCTCAGTCCGCATGTGGTATGGAATGTCAGCATTTCTGAAGAAAATGGAACCCTACTCCAGGCTTTACTTTTTTTTTTTTTTTTTTTTTTTTTTTTTTTTTTTTTTTTTTTTTTTTATTGGCATTCGGCAACGGAGGCCATACAGCCAGCTCAATGTGTATTTTTTCCAATGTATGGACGCCACAGGACGGACAAGACATTCACACAGACACACAACACTTAACATCCATGCCCGCGGCCGGATTCGAACCGGCGGCCTTCGGCACGTGGAGCTAGCACTCTAGCCCCTACGCTACCGAGGCCGGCAGGCTTTACTTCAAACACTTCAGTTGTGAGCGATCGGTAGCTTATGAATTTTGGTTAAGTTCTATTTGTATTGTTGCCGTATCAGTATGTCTAAAAATTGTGCATTTCATAAACTCAGCTCTCTTACATGAAATTCTTCGCACCTTCCTGTGTCCTTCAACCAGTTACAAGACTTAAGTAGTAAAACAAACTCCAACAAAGTAGGGGAAAAATATCTTTGTTGTAATTCACATACATCGCACATTGGAAATGAAAGTTCGTTTTTTAATTAAAAATTCATTTAAATTTTTTTAATAAATAATTGAACTAGTGGATAGTATTTATTGCTAGAAGAAAGGGCTTTGACTGGGTAATTCATAAAATTTAGGATAGGAATTATTACTAAATGGGATATTTATTAATTTGATAAGTTTTTATTATTTTTACTTAATTATTGTTTGCATTACTCGTAGGTCAGTTTAAATCAAATGTTTCTGAAGGTAGACCAAACGGTGAGAGCTGCGTTTTCGAGTATATTAAATTTAATATTGTACATCACCTAACTTACCAAGTGTTCTATCTTCTTCCCTGAAACCTGAATTCATTCTTACATTCCAATCATTTTGGTTGACTATTAACTGAAGACTTTAAAGCAGTACCAATCCCTTCAGGGTGCAAAGTTAATAAATCAAGTAGTATGTATAAAGCAATTAACAAATATTTATTCGTTTTATTTCCTCACAAAGAAATAACAGAATAATAGTTTAACAAACAAAATCTCTATTTTTGAAGATAAGTGTAAAACACAGAGTCGAAAGCGATCAAATTAATAGATTGCATAAAATTAAAGATTGGAAAAGTAGTAGATGCATGAACATCATTGAATTCAAATCCTACTAAACACAGATACTTATCTTCAAACTACGTTATAACGATGGTATAAACAATTAGGTAACTCTTATTGTACAATAGACACTATGAGAAAGCTGAATTTTTTCTCCAGCAACATGATATCATTTTCTGGTTGTTTGATTATTCGCTACTTTGGACCATTGCAGAAATTATTGTGAATTTGCCACTTGATTTGGGAATTACACGCCGAGCGGCCGTTGATGGTGTGCATCACCCGATAATAAGTTTATAAGACGACTAGTCTAACAGAGTACTCGGCATTGCCCGGTATAGTTGGAACTGATTTATAAGTATAATATTTTTAGTCACCCAATGGGAAGTATGTTTACCAAGCTTTATCTAATTCGCACCAGCCATTTCCAGAATTATAGCACACCTGTATTCCCGCACAACCTATCAAGAAAGGGGTGATTGGAGATGATTTCTGCACATGTTTTAATATCCTGATGAGAAACATGTCTACGAAACATCATGAAATTGATACCAGCCATTTTCCGAATCAAACTAAACGTAGGTTTACCCACACCCTACCTACGTAGAGGTTTGTTGGGACTAAGTCCACAACCCGAAGGTTGGTCGAATCTTTCCGAAGGAGGTGTACCAAGCTATAGTGTGAGAGGCAGGAACGCCAATTCATTTCCTCTGAAGTTTTCAGCTTAACGTGGAATCAGACCCACGGAACTTCCCGGCATAACTGCAGACTGCCTTGTTTTGAAGTATAAGTGTGCTAAGTACTATCAAAATCGGATTAAAAACTATGGGTTTGTGTGAACAACGCTGACAGCAATTAAGGCGAGGAGGGGAAAGGAGAAGAAGGTTTAGGTTTTTGTAAATCAAACTTAAACAGCGTTTTTATATTTGTTTTAAAGTATACATATACAAATTTCCATCAAAATCGGATAAAATCTTTGTATTTGTGTAAAGAACATTGAAAAAAATAAAGACATTAATTTTTTTTTATATTAGATACAAGTGCAAGGGTAATTCGAAAAGTAACCTCCGTTCTAGCGTGGCGCTAGTAGTCGTGCGCGGAGCGCCGTCGTTTTCATATCTGCGTGTTCCCCAATTCAGTAAGCATCCAGCTGTGACAGTACGAACCTCGTTCTTTTGCCCATTGTCTTGTTGTAATCTTAAAACATGAGCGCTGCAATAGAAAATCCCACGACGGGCGAAGTGTGTGCTGTAATAAGATTTCTTTTTGCGCAAAACGTTTCAGCAGCAGACATTCATCGTAAATTGTGTACTATATACGGTCAGAACGTTATGAGTGAAGGTGTTGTGCGGTAATGGATCCGATTTTTTAAAAGTGGTGGAACAAACATTCATGACGAAGAAAGGAGTGGTAGACCTTCTGTTGTGAGTAATGATCTTGTCAAGAAAGTTGACTAAAAAAGTTCATGCAAATCGAAGATTCACAATCTCTGAGCTTTCTGAACATTCCCAAAAAATTCTCGTACGGTTTTGTACGAGGTTGTCACCGATAAATTAGGCTACCGCAAGTTGTGTGCTAGGTGGGTAGCGAAATTGTTTACAGAGGTCCACACAACCAAACGAATGGGCTCTGCTTTAAACTTCCTTTCACGCTACGACGCGGTAGGAGAAGATTTTTTGAAGAGGATTGTGACTGGTGACGAAACGTGGGTGGCGTACGTAAACGCCGAAACGAAACGACAGTAGATTGCCTGGGGCCATAACAATTCTCCATGCAAGCCGAATAAAGCCCGCCAAACAACGAGGAAGGTTATGACTACAGTTTTTTTTGGGGGGGGGGGGGATGGCGAGGAAGTTTTACTCGTTGAATTTTTGGAACGTGGCATAACAATTACTTCAGATGTCTACTGTGAAACTTTGAAGAAACCAAAGCGAGCCATTCAAAAGAAACGTCGCGGTAAGCTGTCATTCGGTGTTGTGTTTTTGCATGACAACGCTCGTCCTCACAGTGCCCGCAAGACTCAAGAGCTTCTTAAGCAATTTAAATGGAACGTTTTCGATCATCCCCCTTACAGCCCCGACTTGGCACCTAGTGATTTTCATCTCTTCACTCACATGAAGAAGTGGCTGTTGTTGCAGAACTTTCGATGACGACGACGAACTTCAAAATGCTGTCAACGACTGGCTATCTACCCAGGCGGCTAAATTTTATGAACAAGGAATTTTGAAATTAGTTAAACGCTACGACAAATGTTCAGATTTAAATGCTGACTATGCTGAAAAACAGTAAAAAGCTGTAGTTTTAAGATGTATATATTAAAATATATTTTACTATCCAAGTTTTTTATTTATAGCCAAACCGAGGTTATTTACCGAATTACCTTCGTATAATCTATACTTTTACTGATGTCCAAGTGCAACACATGATTCTTATCGCTAGAGATATACTGTTTACATAAGCATGTTGGTGACACGAAATCTTAAAAGGGTACAAAGCGCATATCATACGCGCAACACGTCATTGCATGTCGTTTACGGGAAGTCGCGAACTTATAGATTTATCCCCTTCCAAAATCACCTAACACCCATGTAGAATTTGTCACTTCAAAAAACATTCAGGAATATATATGCACATGAACGTAGCTTAACCCCAGTAGATACTTGACACCACAGAGCTACTTGTCCAAATTACGCTGAGCCTACCATCACTTGTGAAGACAGACGCTGTTCGCAGGCCGTTGTCTGGGTTCAGCCCTCTGTCTTGGCGCCATCCGTGACGGATGAGTCCACTAGCGACCTTCTCCAAGCCGACCGCTCATCCGTCTGTGGCTCGCGCTCTCTGCCAATAGCATGCTCCGTCTGTTTCCTGCCAACATTGCAACAAACGATCCAGCTACCCAAAAACAACTGATCTTAAATATAAAGGGCATACTTTGCTAGCATCACCTTGAGAAGAAAATTATTACGTTTTCGTCCGTGCTTTCCTTTGTCTTCACAACTCGTGGTATAAAATATTTAATTCGTTTCTCTAAAGTCAACATATCTGTATTATGGATTCTGAAAATACCAACGAAGAAAAATCAGTACATTTCTGTTCATCTTTAGCTTTTCTGACCTTATGTATCTGCTTAAATTTCATATTGTCCAGGCGTTTAATTCAGTAACCAAGCTAATAGGCCGTTTCTTAAGATATTATGTTGCCCTTATGTTCGTCTGACTGACAAAATGTTGAAAATTGGAGATTAAGGATTTAAAGAGAGAGAGGGGGGGAAAAAACCGCTGTAAAATCCTACTGTAAATGGTAGGACCATTAAAGGGAAATGACGATATCTGGTGGAAGAGAAAAAAAATGGTGATCTGTGTACGTATGCAGAGAAAATTACAGAAACAATTTACACGAAAAGGCTAAAATTTTATGATAACGTTATGAGAATGAGCGAGACTAGGCTGACAAAAATAATTTTCAGCTACATAACTAAAGTAAAGGTGACAACAAATTTTGTTGTGGAGACGAGAAGAGATACACTGATCAGCCAAAACATTATGACCACCTCCTTATTAGTGTGATGATCCATCTTTGGAGCGCAATACAGCAATTCGGCATGGAATGGATTTGAAAAATCCTTGTAAGGTTTGACACCATATATCCATGCATAGGTCAAGCGATTCCTTAAATTACTGGCCGGTGATTTGTGGACGCGGCGCATGGGAACGAGCATCTCAGAAACGGCGAGGTTTGTCGGCTGTTCGCGTACTACTTTAGTGATTATCTGTGCAGAGTGGTTGAAGGACGGTGAAACCACGACTGGGCGACAAGCTGATGGACGTCCACGTCTCATCACAGAACGTGGATTTGCCAATAGTACCAACAAAATTATGAATGATCTCATTCTTGATGTCGATGGAATAAGTAAATTGCTTATGAATGTAAAAACCAATAAGGCTCCCGGACCAGACGGTATTCCTACAAGATTCTACTCCAGGTACGCAAAGGAAATTGCACCGTATTTGATGAAATTATATACCGTCTCCTTGGATCAAGGAAAAATACCAGCCGAATGGAAGACCGCCTTCGTAAGTCCAGTATTTAAAAATGGGAATGTTAACGATCATCAAAATTATAGACCGATCTCGTTAACATCAGTATTTTGTAGGATTTTAGTACACATCATCTATTCAAATGTCAGGCGGTTTTTGGATGAATATGAGCTTTTAAACCCAAATCAACATGGATTTAAAAAAGGCCGATGCTGCGAAACACAACTTGCACTTTTAATTCACGACTTGTGCCGTATTATAGATGGGCAATCCCAGGTTGATATAGTTCTATTAGATTTTAAAAAAGCTTTCGACTCTGTGCCTCACAGTAGGTTACTTAGGAAACTTCGTGGCTACGGCATATCTAGAGAAATATGCGACTGGGTTGCAGACTTTCTGAAGGGCAGAACACAGTGTGTAGTTCTCGACGGTGAGAGTTCATCATTTACCGAGGTGAGGTCCGGGGTTCCCCAGGGAAGCGTGATAGGGCCTCTGTTGTTTCTCCTATACATTAATGATTTGTGTGACATAATAATGGGGATGAAAAGATTATTTGCCGCTGATGCTATTATTTATCGTTAAGTCAAAACCCAGGAAGACTGCGCTTTGTTACAAGACGATATTATGAAAATAATTGCGTGGTGTAAATACTGGCAATTGGAGTTAAACGCTTAAAGTGCCAAGTCATGCGTGTAAGTAAAAAGGTGACACCATTTAGCTCTGAATATACAATTAATGGTACTGTCCTTAGAACTGTGGATTCTGCTAAATACCTGGGGGTAACAATTCGTAATAATTTCTCGTGGAATGAACATATTGAGAATGTAATTGGGAAAGCAAATCGTATGCTCCGATTTCTATGTCGTAATTTAAAACAATGCACTCCTGAAGTTAAATCGATTGCATATAAGTCACTAGTGCGTCCTTACTTGGAATATTGTTGTTCTGTATGTAGTCCCCATCAAAAGGGATTGATGGAGGCATTAGAGAGGGTCCAGAGAAGGGCCGCCCGATTCGTGACAGGTATATATAGTTGGAGGGAAAGCGTATGTGCGATGCTGAAGAAGTTAGGTTGGGAAGACCTGGAACACCGAAGGCGTTGCTCTCGGTGGAAGCCAATTGAAAAATTCACGACTGACATATTTCAGAATGACAGCAAAGAAATATTGCTACCAGCAACATTCGTATCTCGGAATGACCGTGAAAATAAGAGAAATCAGGGCCCGAACCGATTCTTTTCTGTATTCATTTTTTCCGCGAGCGATTAGGGAATGGAATAGAAAGGATTTACCGGGCGAGTAAACTTAATTTCCGACAGGAGTAGCTTTCGATAAAGCTCTCCGGCCATCCTGATCTGGGTTTTCCATGGTTTTCCCAGATCATTCCACGCGAATGCTGGGATGGTTCCTCACAATAGCCCATGGGCGCCTCCTACCATATCCCGTATATCCCTTCCAAGTTATTACCCTTTCGGATAGGTGCAACGCTCCCCCTGCCACACACTTTTAGTGAATCGCAGAGTAATAGTAATAGTGGAGGTCGGAGGCTTTTCCGATCTGTAAAGCGGGATAGGCGGCGATCTGTGGCAGATTTGAAATCAGAGTTCAACGCTGGTGCAGGAAACAAGTGTTTCCGAGCACACTCTACTGTGATATCTGCCAAAGATCGCCTCAAATCCCGCTTTACAAGAGCGGGCAAGCCTCCGACCTCCACGTTCCGTGATGAGGCGTGGACTTCCGCCATCTTGTCGCCTAGTCATGGTTTCACCGTCCTTCAACCGCACTGCGTAGATGCTCACTACAGTAGAACGCGAATAGCCGACCAGCCTCGCCGTTTCCGAGATTCTCGTTCCCAGACACCATGCTCAAAAAACCACTGGCCCGTGGTTTAATGGAATTGCGTGCCCTGTGCGTAGACACCTGGTGCCAGACAACTCCTGAAACCTAACAAGGACTTTTCGAATCCATGCCACGCCTAATAGCTACTGTATTGCGCTCCAAAGATGGACAAACAAACTAATAAACAGGTGATCATAATGTTTTTTCTGATCAGTGTTTGGAAATGTTGGGAACCATCCAGATGAGAAAAAAAATCGACTTAAATGGATAAATTCAAGGGATTCCAGGAACAGCGTGCAAATGTCAAGACCACCTGGTCTGAAGAAAGATGCAGAGATCTCTGTGAAAGAATGACAAAATTCTGGGACGTGACGAAAAAGGAATCCAGTAAGAAGTTGTTTCATGTGGTCCAAAATGGAAAGTAGACGTACTTATTTTGGGTTTTAATTGGAGGTATTTCATTTGTATATGTAATAAGTAACGAATTTTCGGTTCACCTTTCAGAACCAAAGTGGAAGGTCATACAGTGGTTCACTCCAGTAGTCTCGTCAGAGATATTGCTAAGAGGCTGGGCAGCGACTTGGGTGGTGGCGCGCAGTCGTCCGTGGACATATCGCTGACATACGGCAGCCGAGCCACGTGGCGCACGTGCTCCGCACGTGTTGTGCAGATCGGCCACGTGGAAGGCGGCGTTAGTGCGGCCCCATTAGCTGCCAGCAACTGCCGCTCCAGTGGGCGACGGGGTATGTCGCTGACAGCAGGGGCTGGACACCCGGAGGAGACTTAACGAATTAGTCAGGCGAAGAGACCTGAGGGGGAACCGCGCCGTCTCGCATAGCCGCGAAGACGATTAGGCAAACTACAATACTATCACATCTGTTACTAATACGAGCAAAGCAAGCTGCGATCATTACGAAAAGACTGGTGCTCACAGTGTGACACGATTATCGCGTATTTTCTCATTAAACATTCTTAAATCTAGACTTTTTTATTAATCTAGCAGTAAAATGCATAATATGAAGTGATATAAAAGTTTCCATCCACCAGAGTGTAATATTTCATACAATTCCACGAGCCTAAACATTTAATTGATACAGAGCTATATCAGAGTGTAAATAGATCACCAGATTAAAACAAATAGTAATAAGGAAGATAGGAATATACACACTAACGTTAAAATAAGTGTATAAAGTGTAAATGACGGAGAAAATGTAAATAATAAGAAATAACTGTCGGACATTTTCAGGCTTACCTACCCTGCGCTTAAAGCTCACTCACCGTACGGAAACCGAATTGGTGGTGCCGCAACAGGTTTAGAACAACCTCAGCAAACAGAAATGCTCGTAGCAGGATAAAAGGTTAAACTACACATCTATCGGACCTGCAGTAAATTCTATAGAAAGTCAAATAGAATTATGAGTTCATGAACAGCTTTATGGCTTGTGGTACGTTGGTTTGAGAAAGGATGAAAACATTATAGTTCTATTTATCAATTAAAAAATTATTGAGTAATCATCACGGCTTACAGATAGCCTCGTATTTAATTTTAATATTAATACAAGGAGTCTCAAATCAAATACAAAGAAGTGCCTCGTCTTACATTTGCCAATAAACATACACAAACCACTAAGAAAATGATAAATATTAATTAAACAAGTTCAACATTATGAAAATTTACAAGTACTGAAAAAAATTCTACATATAATTTTATTGATGTTCTCTTAAAAAAAAAAAAAAAAAAAAAAAAAAAATTTGACAAGGAATGATCTTCACGATTCTAATGAGAGGATGCAATACAAAATGGGTTACAGTAATATGAATATGTCGAACGCCAGGGAATTTTTACATTGCCCACCAAATGTGGTGATTCTTTCAAATATATAAATTGTTTAAATAGCTCGTGGCTTTCCAAAAAAAAAAAAAAAAAAAAAAAAAATAATAATAATAATAATAAAAAAAACACTAGCTCAGTTTTATTGAAGGCGACAATTCTAAATCGTTCAACATTTCTTTTGACCAGATCGTTATAGGGCTGGTCTCAATGATTTGAAGGAAAACACTGTTAAGTTTGCGTAAAATTTCTAGGGATTTCCACCGAGGTAGCGCGTCAATATAGGGCGACGTTTCGAAACCTGCCTCAGGCTCAATCATCGCCGGAAGGTGGAGCCTTAGGCAGACTTCGAAACGTTGCCCTACATTGACGCGCTACCTCGGTGTAAAGCCCTAGACGATTTTACGCAACTGACTCACCGAGAAATATTACATTCGTTCACTGTTAAGTTTGTTGTGCATTTACCGTAATGGTGTAGGCTCCTACATCGACGGTGAAATGTTGCAGCATATGCAAGCTACTTACACTCAAGTCACTCTTGACCTGAGCAATTCTGCTCACGGCAGAATCAAAGTATGCTTTATTCCGCAGAAAACAAAGTATGCGGAGTATCAATTCAGTTTAGTCTGTACATACCGTCAGGTCTGGCACATTACGACTCCACTGGAGGTCTAGTCCAGAGAGTCAACATCGCCCACTCAAGTCCAGGCACGGAGTGTCTTCAAAAATCTTCCACCGTCGCTCCCGCGTCTTCTTGCAGCTCGCCGCGCGCCTTGACGACGTATTTCCAACTCGAGGAAAAAATTCGCGGAAATTAGTATCAGGCGGAGCTTTTTACGTCGATGATTGGTTATGACATGGTAACTTCTCCTCAAAAAGTTATCCATTTGACTAGAATCATTATCCGGCGTTTCGTGAGAGCTCGGTGAATTTCAACAGCAGCTGGAACGTGAGCTTTCCGAAAATTCCGGGTTAGCAAAGGTCAACGGCGGGTCAAACACCTTCCCTCGGAAATTTCTCCGGACCAAGCACTGTTAAGCTGCTTTCCCACGATGTATCTTAACGGAGACCTCCCGGGACGAGACGGGATGGATATCCAACAATACGCCATGGGGACGGGACCGCCTCTGCCAGCGGAGATGAGACGCAGCTACCCACTCTTTGTCGGTAAACATTACAGGCGTGTGTAGCGGTGCGATGTTGCCCTCGGTTTGCAGCAGAGGTGCGCACGCCTTCTGTTGCTGCAAAGTGCTCTGTGCCAAACGACACTATGCAACGTGGTGAGGAGATGGTGGCGGGGTAGCGAGGGCTAACCTGCGGCGCGCGCTCATCCCTACACTTCGGCGTACGGCCTCCGTTACAAGACGTCGTGGGAACGCAGCTTTACTCATATACAAGGGGTTGGTCCATTGTCCGTCCTGAGTGCCCGTCGTCCGGCTGGCGGGTGCCTGTTACCTGGAATTTGTCTACTCACTCGGCCGTAGCAGCCAGCAGAATTCTGCCATTACCACAGACCGCATTTAATACTAATAAAAAAAAAAAACTAAAAAAAAAACGGGATGACCCACGTTCACACGGCGCGTCCCTCGGCGCGTGTTAGTGGACGCCTTTCATCTTTGCCGCATATGATAGCAGGTATGTCGCGCCTTGACCCACCGCCAGCTGTAATAGATGTAAGGTGCGAACTGCCCACTACTCACCGTGGGAATGGGCCTTAAAGTCATTTTGTTACAGTGGCTTAGTGGTTAAGGCGTCTGACTGGATACCGAAAGGTTCCCGGTTTGAATCCGTGTCTCAGAAAGGATTTCCATAAGCCCTTAACCCAACCTTCACCTCTTGCATATCTTGCTGTGTAATGAGAAGCATGCCAGAACGTTTCCGCAGTCCCGCTTCCACGTTTAACTTTAGGTCCCTTCCAAGACTAACAGCTCCAGTTGAAAAAGTGGTGTGTGCACATCCACTGCAAATTCAAGCGAAACGAAGGCTTAATTTGTTCCTAATTGACCCAAACATACTACATTATCGGTTCAGTTCGGTTTTCGCGAATTTAGCGAAATTTTTCAGAATATTTATATTGGATAATTGAAAAATGTGACGCTACTGACGCCTGTAAAAAGCCGCTTTAGGGGGAAAAGGTAAGTATTCTTCGTCAGATTCGTAGTATGGTGGTCCTACACACGGTTGGAAAACATCTTATATTTTGACATATAACGGTATGCTAAGCACTATGAGGGTCTCTAATCATTCCGCGAATGAAATTAAAACCTTCTTTTCAATATTTTATCAGAAATAAATAAATCACTCACTACATGATTAGGCTTATACGAGACGGGTCACATTTTAAGACATGTGGTATTGGTTAATTTGTTAGTGGACGGAACAGTTGAAGGAAATATCAGTAGAGGCAAATGAAGATTAAAACATATGAAATAGATAGTTGAGGATATAGATAAACACGGAAGTGGTGTAATGAGATAAAGACGTTAGGTCAAAATAGTAAGAGTTAAGGAGTCACGTCATAGGAGACTAAAGACAGCAAAAAGAAAAGGTAATGTAAGGTTCGACGGGAGGAAATTTGGATGATGTTTAATACTAATTATTAATTAGAAGTAAGTACATATAATAATCTAGAGCAGTGTTTCTGAACCCGTGCCTGCGGGTGAAAAGTGTTCAGGTGTCCCTGCTTTATAGAAGCTATAAATATTTCAGTGACCAGGAAACAATATGGCATTTCGAGGACGAGGACAGGACAGCATCGTTCCTTCAATAGTTAATTCATTTCCAGTTAACATAAAAAAAAGAGCCGATCATCTAAGAATTGCGTAAATGACAGTTTACTGCGGGTCTTTTTGTAGGTGGAAGGGAACGCGGTACGTGGTTGAATAGATAACATAAGAGTGGTGAAGTAAACAAAAATAAAAGGTCTCAGGTCTAGCGCCTTTTATTTTATTTTTTGTATGTATTTATTAATGAATTTAATTTAATCGCAATGGAGCGTACGTTCCGGTGGAAATTTCCCCACACACCAATTTCGCCACCTTTCCTGTACACATGTACTTTTTCCTTCTTCAAATTTCAACTTTAAATTGTTTCAAGGTAATTGGTAAATTATTCATCAATTCTTTTTTCGTTTGGGCTTTACGCCTCGTCGACAGCGAGGTCATTAGAGGCGGGATGAGATTGGGGAAAGGAACATGAAGAAATTTGGCCTTTTGAAGGAAGCATCTCGGCATTCGCCTGGAGTGATTTGGGGAAACCATGGAAAACCCAAATCTGGATATCCGGACGGGAATTCGAAACCGCGTCCTCCCGAATGTGAGGCCAGAACGTTAACCGTTCACCCACTACGCTCTGTTTCATCAATTCTCTTGGTAACTTATTCCAATCCCTGACCCCCTTACCTACGAAAGAAAATCTTCACACACCCTTGTGCCTGAAATCGAGTGATAGCTTGTGGTCATGGTCATCTTTTCCATTCCACGCATTACTTTTAATTCTTACACCAATACCTTTCCATGCCTCATCACCAATATACACCAGGTACACTCCCATGACTCTCTTCACCCTCTTTCTGTCTTGAAATCAATCCCATTCCAGCTCTTTTATCATATCTGTTACTGATTGTGCTCTGCAGTAATTTCCAGAGACTAATGTAGATTGATACCAAAAAAGCGGGTGCCTTACACACCATTATATTCAATCAATGGTCTGACCAAACTTTTGTAACCCAATTCCTTTACTTCTCTCTTTCATTCCCGCACTACTCTCCAACAAGTGACGGTTTTGAAAGCTTTTCTTACTGTCCATCGTGTCATGCCCAGTTGAGCTTTTTATGGCAAGATATTTAAATTTCAAGTCTTCAACAATCATTTCCTTCCCCACTTTATAATCATTATCAACCTCTGGTTTTTTATTTGTGTATCTAATAAGCTGACTCTTCTTTGCATTTTTCTTCGTCCTATGTTTATAAACCCAACTAGATATCCTGTCCAGATCACCCTGTAGTTGTTTACAGTTCTCTACCGCTTTGATCCTTTTATATAACATTTTGTCTTCTGCAAACAATCAAATTTCTGATAGTAAACAATCAACACAATTATTCATTTGAATAATGAATACCAATGGTCCCAATACGCTACCCTGTGGCACTCCCATTTTTACTTCCATTTCTTTTGATACTGCTTTTCCTACTCTAAGGCCCTCTTCACACGGAGCAACTAAAAAGAAACGGAACCGGTTGGTGACTGGAGTTTCTCAACTGGTTGGTGACGCGGCTCCACACACGAGGTAACTCAAAAGAGACTGAAATCACTAGTTTCTTCTGCGCAGAACCATTGTCCCTATCTGTGCCCCTCTCTCCTACCACCGACAGTGATGGTGCCAGTGTAGATTCCGGCGTCGAAACTATCATACTGCTTTATTATTATCGGTCCAGGTAATAAAAAGGTGGAGAAGATCCTGAGATCATCTGAATCTGCAAAACAAATTCCACCACCGACTGTTTCTTGCTGCAAAAAACGCCAACTTTCAGATGCTGAATTTTTAGTTATTTGGAACTGGTGGAAATAATTTGCCCTGGCGTACGGAAAAAAAAAACAGGTCATGAGGGAATGCGTGGATGTTGAGGAAAGGATATTGATTACTTTCGGATAAGAAATCTTAGCTTTAACTTAAATACAGTATACAAAAACATATTAAAAGAAACTTACTTTATAAATGTATCACAATGAAATAGGAACAGGTAAGTAATTATCTCGTAGATACTGTTATTCGGGAGGACGCGGGTTCGAATACACGTCCGAGCATCCAGATTTGGGTTTTCCATGGTTTCCCCAAATCACTACAGGCGAATGCCGGAATGCTTCCTTCAAAAACGTCATGGCCGAATTCCTTCCCGTTCCTTGTACCCAGTCCCATCATGCCTCTAATGACCTCAGCCGTCGACGAGTCGTAAAGCCATATTAAAAAAAATAGATACTGCTATCTATTAAATACGTCAACAAAAATAGATAACATAGTTTTATGCTGGTACATGTCAAGGGCTAAGGCTTCACGAGCTGCTTGATAATACGCTGTTTGTGACCCAGCTACTCCTAAGGGACCGGCGAAAAGTTCCAGAGTGGTGTATTGCGGTGACCCGTCAGAGCTTTGAGAAGGAAGACCCGAAATCGTTGGAGTTGCTGATTGAGAGGAGAATGTGATTTGAGGCGACGTAATCATACGTGTTGACAAAATGTTGTCAACAGCATCCATGGCCTTATGCTTGAAGTTTCATCAGTCATAGCAGATCGAGCAGCATGCTCAGAAGAAACATTTTTAGTCCCTCGGTTCTTGGACTCTTTTCAGTAATTTTTTTGTTTGTTTTAGCCTGAAAGAAATCGATGAACGCTTTTTCCACTGCTTCATTGTTTACAGAACGTTTCCTCTTTAGATGTGATGATGATGGTTCAGGCAATGTTCCTATCCGATGAGAAATTTGAGCAGTTTGAGTGGAGAGTAGTGGTCGTTTTGGTGTTAGCTCTTGCAGCTCTTGGGGCAGTGAAGGAATTTGTGGTATTATACAATCAGAATCTTTATCTTCAAATTGTTAGATTTCTCCCTGTTCTGATGGGAGGGGTAGATTTCCTACAGGCGAACCTAATGTAAGGTAGAGTAAATTGCATAG
This sequence comes from Vandiemenella viatica, assembly GCA_031002005.1. Lineage (NCBI taxonomy): Eukaryota > Metazoa > Arthropoda > Insecta > Orthoptera > Morabidae > Vandiemenella > Vandiemenella viatica. The sequence goes on along the minus strand of JARYHS010011408.1, from coordinate 261,711,585 downwards.
CTTCTGAAAGATAGTACACCTTCTTTGCGTTTGTTTCAGAGCCATTTTTGGAGACTTTCATGTGTCAAATAAAAACAGTGCGTAGATTTTTCCACTTTTTTTTTTTTTTTTTTTTACATTCAGCCACTGAAACAAATGAAAATCTTTAAAACCTGAACTTATTTTTCATTTTTTTTAAGTAAACAAAACGGACAGAAAAAGGACAAACAAAACAATCACAACACCCAACAATGCGGCGGCAACAGTAGACGTGTCAGATAATGTCATTGTTATTTTTACAACATACCAAGATGTCATTTGACTTTTGATCACCAATAGTTTGAATGCGATCATGAATCAAAATTTATGAGGTATAAAACAAATTTAAATAAAAAGTTTGGGAAACTAAGAAAAGTATATTGCATTTTGTAAACAGAAAATATGTTTGAAAAACTATTTCTAATAAAATACAAAATACTTTTCATATTATATATGTATTTTAAATACATAATGAAAATATATATTTTGTATTTGCATTAATATACATCTATATATATATTACATACCATGCTTCTCCAACTTTTGACCATGCTTTTATAGTTTCGTCTTTTTTCGAGTATCGCAGAAGCATGAAACTGTATAAAACGGGATGTTTTTCATCTTCCCCCACGAATAAAATATTAAGTTGTTGTTCGTTAACACCGAAAAATCACTTGGCACGTTGGGCGCCATTATGTAATGGGTGCCTTACTGGGAAAACTACGTTACAATTATCTTTCATACCTTTATGATTAATAAAAGGGGATTTTTAATTTTAATTTTTAAGAAGGAGTGAAAATTTATTAATTTTGCAAGAATCTCGATGTTAGTTGGAATTTAGGAAAATTGTCACAATATGACATTTATTTTCTTATCATTGGCGATTACAAGTCTGAGCGAATTTACCGTTAACATTAACATAAATTGGTAAAATCGTGAAAGCAACGCTCAGAGGTACAAGTAGCCGTCATGAGCAAGCAAACAATTGTATATTTACTTTTAAATTCATCTCAGAATTAAAATGCAAGAAATAATGACAGTTGGAAATAATGACCGTTGGAAACAATGAAAAATACAAGTTATGACGACCTCAGACAAAGGCATCATAATACTGTGACGTTACAGTTAAAAGAAAATCATGGGCGCCACGAATGAACAATATATCATTCGAAAATAACTAGTTCTGGCAAATTATGCCGCTAGCTCAGGTTTTTTTTTAATTACAATGTTAGAAAATGGAGCTATCCTCTCAAAGTCGCTTAAGGGTTCTGTTTCACGTAATGCACAATCAGATGGCTTGGTCGTAATAAGTAACCATCGTAGTTCTACATCTGATGTCGGCGGTGTTTAGAGATGACCCACGGTATGTGAGAGTGTCTCACAAGGCGGCTACAGACACGTCCTGTCTGTTAATGCGCATCATCGCATTACTGGCCGTGTCGCCGTGATAAGCCTGCTCCAGCAAGCCGTCAGCCAGATATCGTACAGCGGCAGTTTGCGAGAGAAGCCAACTTTCCAAGTCCACCTCAGACTATACTCGCCTAATCGAATGTCCAGCTTCTCGCTCTTCGGTCTCCAAGGAAAACTTCTGGCTCATCCCCTTGCAGTATCAAAGATCACATTTAACAGAAAATTCCCAGGATTTTTAAGTTATATGCTCATTTGGATTGGATCTTCAGGTTAGCACCTAATGTCACGTGATATCACCGATATCTTATTTGCCCCGCGTATCTCACAGAGGTCGGACATATTCGGCTAAGTAAGAGGACGACTCTGTGTTCGGGCGGCAGGCATTTCCCGCCAGGTGAGTGACCTTGTTGACCACCCGTCCCCAGGGAGCAGAGTGTGTCGTCCGGCAAAACCCTAAATCCGCGACTTCCTGTCACCATGGTTCGGGAAGACCACGATTAGCTTGAAGCCTACACAGCTCAATAATTCTTTAATATTCACTTTAACAAGATACACTGAATGTTCACCATTGCATTACAGTCCTCACTTGGAATCTAGCGTACTTTAGGAAATTACAACAAAAATCTATTTAGGTGGTCACCCAAGATTTATGTGAATTACTCTTATATTATTATTTATATAATAAAAATGCACATTGGAATGTGGCGACAGCGCGTCACGTTACAAACTGAAATCACCTAGCGACTTACATGCGAGTTGCCTGGAAATGATTGCCAACTGGTTGGCAACTGGATGGTAGGTAGTTGCTCCGTCTGTGGCGCTCCATTCAATAAAATTGGAAGTGACTGGTTGGCAACTCGAGTTGCTAATCAGTTTCTTTTGAGTTGCTCCGTGTGAAGACGGCCTAACTGTTTGCTTTCTACCTGTCAAGAATTCTTCTACCCACCAAATCACTTTTTCATTCACTCCAATAGTTTTTTTTTCCTTATTTGCCACCATGTTATTTTTCACTCTGCCAAAAGCATTTGAGAGCTAAACTCCCCATTTCGCCTCCCTTGTCCATTTCATCTGAAATATCTTGCATGCAGCCTACCAACTGAGATTCACATGTATATCTTTGACTAGAGCCATATTGTCGACCTGAAAACCACTTACGTTCCTCACGTACATTTCTGATGTGGTTGCATATCAATTAATGTCAAACTGATTGGTCTATAATGTTGGACCCTATTTGTGAGCCCTCCTCTATGCAGCGGTACTACTATCGCAATTTTCTAGTTCTCTGGTAAGCAGTATGTATTCAGAGTCAATTTAAATAATGTAGGTCTGCGATATAGTGTGGCAACCAGCCTAGAGTAACGTAACATTACTATCTAATTGGTTACCACATTGTGATTGCTTGTAGCGATTCGACAGCGGATCGGAGATGCTACGATTGAATGGAGTACATGCCACGTTACAGCCAATTTAGATGAAGACCGCTGTTCAAAGGGCGATGTCACCTTAGGCGCGTTTACAGTCCCGCCTGACGAGCTACCTATCTCTGGTTTTGACAGTCACGTTAGGTCAGAGTACACAGGCTGGTGAGGCGGCAGCGGCGTCCTCTGACCTGTGACGCACCCCGCTCAGACATCACACAGACGCCACCGCCCCCGATAATTACGTCACAAAGGGCGTAATGAGCGGCCGGCCAGAGGAACGTGGACCCTCCAGTAGGGCCACCCGCAGCGTCCTCAGTACCGCCCTCTGTGGGCGGTGCATTCCACATGCCACCCCTGGGTCACCTATCAGCAAACAGCTCACTCCATGGGCTAAATAAGAAACAACTTAAAATCTCCCTGAAGAATCAGCGGGACAATACCCGGGTTGTAGTGGAGATCAGGATTATATCTGACGACATTATATAACTGCTTACAGGACTCACAAGGGACACATTCGACCTCGAACGCTCGTAATCACACGAAAACATGCTTAGAATAACAAGCGATGACAAACAAACAAGTGGTGTGTGTCATTTCCATGCAAAACGTTGCATTCTACCTCAAGTAACATTTTAATACAGAGAAACAAAGTAACAAGATATCAGTACCATATGTCGTCAGTGTATCATTACATTTTCAATCAACAGTGCCAAAATTTCTCTGCTTAGTGTACTTAATATAGCGCAAAACTGGCATAAACATCAGTACCACACACCTGATAGTGCATATATTAGTCCTCAAACTACATATGCGGGATGTCGATGAAGTGGTTAAATCAAAGTGGAAGAGAACAATGTGCACACCTCATTAAGGAGACACAGTCGCGAAGGACCTCCCTTAAGAAATCAATGTTAAAACAAGCAAACTTCAGGTACACTTTCTGAAGAAACTAATGGAGATACAGGCCTTAAACTTTCGCAGTATACAGATAAAACATCATCTGCAAATCACATTAAGATTTGTTAATATATTTTATATAGTTTATGAGTTATGATTTTTTGTTCTAAAAGACAGAAAAAATATAACTTTTTATAAATACCTTGGACCTTGTTAGTTTGTTCTTGTTGTTATAACAGGTCCCATTTTTTATCTTATTAATCATCATTTTATTTACAAAATATGCTGAAAGTTTGATGTCTTTATCAGTCTTAGCTTTGGAGAAAAGTGTACCAAAAGATCAAAAAATGTAGTTTTGAGAAAAATCGGTACTAAACGTTTTACATACGAGACACTAATGTACATTACAATACAGACACACTATTACCACTCATCACGAAAAAATAAATAACTCCGAATCTAATCTTCAAATTTGCATGAAACAAACTGCATTTTGTAGCTAAATAATTGGAGCATTTAACAAGTCTAAAAATAAAAAATCGATTTTTTTTTATCCTGATCCCTTAAAGTCACGTTATCACATTCCAAATCACTTTCGCATTCACGCAATCCAACATCAAAAGCCACACTAATTACATTTTCAAATGATGATTTTGGTATGTCAGTGTCATAACCTGGCTTTCGTTAAGCATATTGCAACATAGGCAACGTAGGTGCAGCAAATTTATTGTAAATCACAGAGTGATGTTTCATGATCAAATAACGATAATGTATCTTCACTTGTGGTTTGGAACATTGTAGTCTTACAAAATAAGTATGTTACTTGAGGTAGAATGCAACGTTTTGCATTTAAATCACACACACCACTGTTTTGTTTATGATCGCTAGTTATTCTGAGCATGTTTCCGAGCGGTTCCGAGCCTTCGAGATCAAAGGTATCCCTTGTCAGTGAGATATGCTACTAAATTTCAAAGGAGTTTAATAGAATATTTACAATGCACGACTACACTAAGGTCACTTAAACAACATACAGAATGACGGAGATCGAATTGACATTAAAATTGAGGAGAGAATCAAGTAACCAATTTAAGCAATCAACTCAAAGCAAATGACCCAATTATTTACTATTATGATCTAAAATGTGATCCCAATTACATTTAAAATTTTCTAAGGTAGTTGACTTATCGTTACGTCTTGAAAAATGTCATTTACAGAAATAAATTAATCTCTTTGATTCAACGATTAGTCTCTTTCTAATTCCAAAACAAAACGGGAAACTACTCGATCAATATTTTGGACAACTGAAGTCCTTTTAAAAACATCGCTGCATAGTAAGAATACACATGGAATATAAACTGATAACGTTTTCTAAAGTATTATAAGTTTTAAGGATTGTTAAGTTTCTGAGACGTAAAACACTGATCCCTTCATTCCATGGCTTTTCAAATTTACTTTATTGAAAGCAAATATTTGATTATAAAAAGAGTAGCTAAATACCGAAGCAGAAGAAACGGCTTTGGTAATGGTGATAGAAATATGTGACTTGTAATTAGTGAACAAAGAGTGAAATTATTAGATCTTAGCATTGGCAAGTAAAATGAACGTTAATAAACAAAAGTGATATTAACGTATAATCGAAATTAATGTGATTGTATTAGAAGAACTATCAGCCCACATTTTGATTAATTTTTTTTTTAAATTCTTTTTTTGTTTTTTTTTGTTTTGTTTAAGGAAGGAATGAAAAGAAAAACAATGGAGCCTTCACTAGGTGGTATATAAAAGATGATCACTGATGAAATATACACTTAACAAAAAAAATTTAAATAAAAGGAATGTTATTTTCCATAATCTATTCCACGATGTTTCTAACCTAATCTTACCAGCAGTCTCATAACAGCTTTTCACAGTTCATAATGAATAATAGTGATACTATTCTATTCTGGTGTGTTTTCAACCTGATGTCGTATTTGTCTGTGGATTCGTCTCTTGGATCTTACGAGATGGGTCCTCTTAATATATCTTCAGTCTTCATGTTATAAACATTGTCAAAGTCTGAAAAAGTCAAGGGAAATTTTTGCAACTTCCTGTGATAACAAACCTGATGACTCTGGTGAAATTTCAGATTAAGACCTGGAATGCTTGCTCGTATTCTCCAGCTGCGGAAAACAATTTATAAACGAAAACATGAAACTTTATATATATTTATATAAGATGTTAAGTTCAAAATTATTCTCATGCCTCTGAATTCAGTTAAAAGCAAATATTTTGATAGAACAAGAATATTACATTTCTTAGTAAATCAAAAATGTATCACTGTTCATTTGTCAATGACAACATTCGTATCGACTCTCTGTATCTGCCTCTATATTTTGTAAGTTGATATTGCGAAATCAGACTTTTTTTTTTTACATCGATTTATAATTGTAAAATGGAATACTGCTATTCGTATCTCGTCACTCATTGAATTCACTTCAAGTTGAATGTTATCAAAACTCCCAAAATAGAATTAGAAAATTAGTCTTTGCTGGCTTACAGATAAAAAAATTCTTTTCTGGTGTTCTGCCGGATCAGTTTTTCCATGTGCGTCGTTTCTACAACAGAGGCTGCAGAACACAAGAGAAGAATTTGCGATAGAATTAGAAATATAAACATTGTAAAAACGAAGCTTTTCACAGCGATGTAAATAAACGAACTGTCTTCCTGCTTCATGCAGCGTATAAATGACATATTGATGGGACGTTTCGAAGCAGTACATCTCGTTCAAACAACTGTATAACTGTGATAACAGTTTCTTTTGACAGTGGCGTGGCAACGGTGGAAAACAAAAGTCAGTCAATTGCGATGACGTCATCGACTCTTCTGCTCCTTACCATTGTGTTGCTGCTTCAATATTTAGATAACAGGGTTCTAGGTCACAGAATCTGGTATCCAGAGTCCCTGTTGACTAAAACATCAGCAGTTCTGATTCCAACAGCTTCTGTTATTATGCTGTCCTAAAAATGTCTAACCCGGGCAAAATTTTTTGTGGCTTTGAATTAAATCGATGTTCTCTTGGATACTGTGTTTGGCCACAGCTGTTCCAGTGGTGCTCCAACCAACCAGGTCCATCGATTTGTCTGTGGAGCGATATGTTGTGACATAGGTTGTCATTTGTTGTAGTGATACTGCTAGATGTCCATTGGCAACGTGACAATTGATTCCTGAGCAATCGGCACCTTCAAGAGTACTAATCAACTACTTGTCATTCGATGGTGAAACTACCTGCAACTTTCTATCTAGCCATTGTGTTATGTCTTCATTAATTGAATTAATTAAACGAGCAGGGTGATATTTACGGATAGGCTATCCAGTCTGTAATCTAGAGAACCGCACAAAAAATGGTTACATGTGCAAAGTAAGTAGCATATATCCGAACCGATCTTAGCACGAAAGTACCGAAATAAGAGTGAAAACCTAAAATAATGAATGCGCTTGGGCAGTTTAGTCATTTCGAGTAAGCGTGTCTCGTAAAATAACATTTCCGAGCACATATACCAATAAGTAATTACGTTAGAGCACAACGATGAAGACTTATATATCTTATAATGTAAGATAGGACTATGTTCCGTGTCTTTACAGCTAGCATTGGCTGGCTGGACCGCTAGAAGAAGAGGTATGGAATTCGATAACTCAATATTTACGGAGAAAAACTCTCAGCTAGTAATGAATCAGTACACATTTTAAGAGAAAAGTTCCATGGTTTAATTGATATTGAAACTGTGACTGGAGAACAGCTGTATAAGTGTGACGAAATCGGCCTAAATAATAAAATGCTGCCAAGCAAAACAGTAGCAGCTCCAGGGTACAAGCGAAGTAAGGAAAGAACAACAATTCTTGCTTGCACTAATGCTACCGGAAACCTACAGTTTAAACTTGCTACTATCGGGAAATCAAAGAACCCAAGAGCTTTCAAAAACGTTTCAAAACATGCTTTGCCAGTCAAATATTATATCTTAAAAAGTGCATGGATGAGATCAGAAATTTTTAAAGAATGGTTTTTTAGTGAATTTGTACCAAAAGTTGAACAGTTTTTAAGGGAAAAACACTTGCCGAGAAAAGCCATATTACTAGATAATGCTTCCACTCATCCCATTGAAGACGACCTGCGATGTGGAGAAATAAGAGCGTCCCTGTATTTTTAATCCAATCTTAGGTAATCAATTAGTTACTGAGTTATTTTAATTCGTTTTTTTATTATTCTTTGAAATTTAATTGGAGATTCAGATGAATCCCGATATTTGGGTTGGCACAGGAAGATTTTTAATTCAGTCAAATAAGGTGCAAAAAGCGGCAATTCTCGGAATGAGAGATAACCAGCTGAAAATTTGCACAAACCTTTGTTTTGACATTTTATAAGTTGGCTCTAAAGTCTCATAGAATCTCGTATATGCTTGTCAAGATATTCTAGGTCAAAGGTCACAAAAACGGTTTTTTTACAAATATCTCGCTGCCTTTATTCTAAATGTTGTTTTGAGTTATTAGAAAAGTTTTAGAGCACAATATTCGCTACAAATTTCGCCATAGACAATATTTTATATATTTAACCCTTCTTGAGATAGAGCGTGGAGAGTGGGGAGTGCTTAGCCGCATGGACGATAGCGCTACTTACGGTACGTTAACTGTAGAATCCAATACAGAGTACGATTTAAAATGTTAATTATTTATTAATAATGTTGCATTTATGAAAAACTGTAATTACTTACTTATTAATAAATTGTATTTATGGATATCATATTATTTATGATTGTCATATATTCTTTTAATAATATTAATAAGATATTTAAATGAAATAGTTTAAATGCATTGTAATTATATTTTTATTTCCCAACAGTTTACCGTAAATCTATTACGATTCAAGTTTTAAAGAAAAAAAGAACTGTAGGCCTTTCAACTTCTTACGAAGTATTTTTTGGATGAAACAATGATTGTGCCAATCAACAAAGAAATTTTTTTTATCGAACCGATGTAATAAAAAACTTTATTGAAATGCTTATTAAGAAATTAAAAACTGTTAACATGGCTGCAAAACAAGCCAGAGATAATACTGAGGCTCGAAACATCCATTGCAGAATCTACACAACAAAAGACTGTCTACATCATAGGAGAAGATATCGGTATGATAGTTCTTTTAATAGGACGTACTCAATCACACCAGCAAAAATTTTTTTTTTAAATTGGTAAGGGTAATGTGGAAACACAAATATATGCGACTAAGAGCTGCGACAAATAAACTCGTTCTAGGAAACAAATTATTTTTGCATGCCTTTAGTAGGTGTGACACAACATATGTACTTATCTACATATGTACTCGACAACACATCAATCGTGACTTCTATCAGATTCATACTTGGTTAGGGAATGATTTAAACCCAAGAAATGGAAGTGGATGTTGCAAAATGAAGTTGTAATTGCAACGAAGCCTGTGGTTCCAAATGAGGATGCAGAAAAGTAGAGTTGCAATGATCCTCAATTTGTGGTCAGTGTAACTGACAAGCATACCTCAACGCTTCATTGTAAAAAGATTATCTGGATTAAGAAAGTAAATATGTACCTAAAATCCTTTAAGCTTTAGAAACAAATTTAATGGATGACGACGATAATGATAATGAATTAGAAATTCACGTTGAGCGAAAAGAAGAGAAATACGACGACGAACATGAAGTTTATCGCATACTTGACATAAGCAATAACAACAACAAAATTCTCTATATATTAACTTGAATTGTAATAGATCTATGATAAACTGTCTGGAAAATTAAAAATAATTAATGTGCTTTTAATCTATTTCATTTAAATATCTTATTATTAATTAATTTAATATCAAACTAATATATTATTTATAAATAATATAATGTCCATAAATACAATTTATTAATTAGTAAAAAATTAAAGTTTGTCCACAATTACAACATTATTAATAAATAATTAACATTATAAATAGTACCGTCTATTGGATTTTACAGATAACGTATCACACAGTAGCGTTATCGTCCATAGGGCTAAGCACTCTCCACGCTCTTTCTCAAGAAGGGTTAAATCTATGAAATATTGTCTATGACCAAATTTGTAGAGAATTTTATGTTGTACAACTTTTCTAATAACTGAAAATAACATTTAGAGTAAAGGCAGTGATATATTTGTAAAAAAACGTATTTTGTGACTTTGACCTTGAATATCTTGACTAGCGTATATGAGATTCTATGAGACTTTTGAGCCAACTTATAAAATGTCAAAACAAAGGTTTGTGCAAATTTTCAGCTTGTTATCTTCCATTCGGAGGCTTAATTCTTGTTGAACTGGACTATTTGAAAAGCTGAGCGCAGTTTAAAAATAGTTGAGTCATTATCTTCCAGTTGATATATGCGAGTGTGAATATTTTAATTGAGTTTTTAACCTTCTTATAATCAGTTTTTTTATGATCGTAATAATTGTTTTAGTTTAATATGTATGCCTACCATTTCATTTACTAAACTATTACATTTATAATTCCGGAAGCTTTTTCTGATGGTGATTCGTTGCGATAACACAATTACGAAGCTGAGCTATGTGTTTTGTTTAAAAATAGCTGTTTAACAAAAATTCATTCATGTGGAACGATAAAATAATGGACCCCTCTATATTAACCGATTATGACTATGGGAGGTTAAGTCTCCCTTTCCCCATCGCTGGGGAAGATCGTCATAATCTTTACCACCTGGCTACGACCAGGGATGATTGATATGGAAGTCCCTGAATAGGCTAAGATCAGGAGTGAGCAGATCCAAAGTTAATATAGCAAGATGGGGCTATGCGGAGATCAGTGGTATTAAGTGTGACTGCGCAGACTGTTCACAACTTGCTACAGTGTCGACCGCGTCCAGCATCCTGATCGGATTCTGATCTGTATGTGTTTTTAGAAAATGCACTGGAAGGGGCCAAGTTTTGGTCCAGTTCTATTTGATGTTTGTGATTGTGTGACTGTATGTATCCGACACGAAATAAATAAAATAAACCTATTATTTCACAGTTAAACCATCGTAAATCACAGTTAAGCCATCGTCAATGAAGGGGGGAAAAAAGCTAACGCTGATATCAGGATAAACACTTCGACTGCCAGAAGAGACTCAATGCGGTTAGTAATTTATGCGTTAATCGCATACAACGAAAAATAGAAAATATTTTTTTTTTAATTTTAACTTAAATGTTCAGCGTTCACATCAAATGAAACATAATTATCATACTTAAGCGCCTTGAATATGGGCTGTACATTATTCGACTTACCATCAGAAACCGAGCGATTGTTCATTCCGTGAGTCCAATTAATCATAACGGAAAATTGCGACCAGCGAAACCTTATTTGCTTCTCGCAGTTGAAGTACTTCAGGTATTGGGTATAAATAAAATTAATAGAAAATTTTTGTGACTGGTACGTTTAAATTCGTTTGGTGGTGTTACGTTTTATATTTATGCTACACGATTTAAATGATTCTGATTTTTATCACATTTTTTTATTTAGAGTTAAAGGTAACAATAACAGCTAATTGAGTTAGTTATAATCGATTAAGGTTTCTAAGAATATTTAATCGATTTCTTCGTTTATTTTAATTAATAATGTTTATTTATTAAAAAATGGTCGCTCTACCGTAATGTCATGACCACCGATTTATTGTTTTAGTAAAAAATGAACACTGACTTTGTGATATTCAACTTTACGAATGATTAAACCATTCAAGTTCTACTGAACATGGTGTTTGTGCAGAAAATATTTATTATTTTCAACCAATAAAATTAATTGATGAAAATTATTAATAGAAATGTTTGAATAGATAAATATTTTCAACTATCCCTTACTCGATCAATGACTGTGAAATACCTCTTAACAGTGGCGGATCAGGGATTTTGATTTTTGGGGGGGGGGGCTTCAGTGGATTTTGGTTTGGGGGGCTTCAGTGGATTTCATTTGGGGGGGGGGGCTTGAGTCGGGTAAGGGTGGGCTTTATAGTCATGCCGCCATTAAAAGATCATCTGAAGAAGATGAGTTAATATAGATTAGCAGTTGATTAAATAATTTGTTAATGATTCATTGAATTACTACTTGTATGTTGATGTACTGATCAATTATACAGAAATTTAATGTGTGTTATGTAATAATAAACGTAACTGTTTTAACAATATACGAAATATTTGTTTAGTGGAAAATTTAGTGGTTATGAGAGTAGCGCCACTTTTTGTTAGTGGTTTTCTGATGGTTTTAGCAGTTGAATCTAGTGGGCAGCTGTTTTAACGGTTGGAAACACTAATAGCTACTTGCTATTCGTGAGGACCGGGGTCAAACACGGTTTGGCCATCATGTCTGAAGTTTTCCGCGGTTTTCCTCAGTCACTCTAGGCGAATGCTGGGATGTTTCCCTACAAGTCCACTGCCGACTTTCTATCCCCCTCCCTCCCCATAGTGTAGCAGGCTGAAAAGGATCTCCGTGATCCTCCAGCAGCCCGCCTCCCAGCCTTTAGCTGGGAGGAATGAAATGGTAAAAAAATAAAAAAAATAATAAATAAAATAATTTTTAATAAAAAAAACTGAGTAGCATTTAAATATTAAATCTTCCCTTAGGTTATTGGTCTCGCTATGTAATGGCATTCACAGTTAGCACATACTGCTAGGGATTGCCTTCTCTGCGGAATACACTCTCTGGGGAGGTGTGTTCCTACACACTTAACGCAGACTGGCTTCATTTGGCAATGCCTCGCCACGTGACCAAGAGCTTGTCAGTTGTAATACTGCATCGGCCCCCCAGCTGAGCGCAGTTTTTCAACTGTCACTCTCAGAGAATTAATATTGTCCAGGTCAAAAAAAAAATATTTTTTTTTTAATATATCGCTCGTAACAGGTAGCTAATTTGCTACCTAAAAATGGTTGTTAAATTGAAAGATAAATTTAGATAGGTAAAACTATTTGACAGGTTACACGTTTCCGTTACCCTTAAGGCGCTTCCTCACGAAATAGGGCTGTTGATATTTTTAAAAATATCGGATTTTCAATATATCGATATTTTTGATATTATCAATATCGGATTCGATATATCGAAGAAAAAGTATCGATATATCGACCCAATTTTATAAAAACAATGTTACAAATACAAATATTGTACAAATAGGATCAAGTCTTGTGGTTAATTATTAATAAAAAGTTATGAGATATTCTCGTGAATCAAGCCTTCAATTTCTGAAATAAATTGGTTTTTCACGACATTATTTTTCTGCTATTTTACCTATTACACATTTTTCTTAAAAGTATAGTAACAAAGTATAATTTTATGTATTTCTTAACCTTTCTGATCTTTGTGCAAAATAGAAATATAAGGAAAATAGGCTCATCAAGAGGAAGGCAATTAACATACAAATTTGCTCCAATACGTTTCACCTTAGATTGCCATTAATTCTTATGATTTCGGGGTGATATCATATAAGTGTGCCAAATTACCTATTTCTAGGACAACTGGAAGTTGCGTGAAATTATGATGTGGGAGTGTCGAAGTCGTTTCAAATAGTTTTAATTCCACAAACTTCCAAAGTAAGATGATGAATAAATAAAATTTCAGACATTAATTATGCTTACTATAATCCGTTTAAGATAAAAAAAATTGACATATCAAGGTTAAGGTAGAAGTGTGAACTGTGCTTCAAGGAATTATTAATAAAAAAATAAAGTTATATGTATCAATATTTCTCAGCAGCTGTTTTTAAAAATATTTATTGGAACTTATTTAAAAAAAAAAAAAATATCGACTCCGATACCCAGATTTCAGTATCGAAATATCGATATATCGCCCTAAAATTATTTTTCAAAATATAATTTCCATATTTTAACAACAGCCCTATCTCGAAACTCAGAGTCACCGATCCAAAACTCGCTGCAGGCAGGAGTTTTTAAGTGTTCTCATTTATCATATTTAAGCTACACTAAGACATTCCGATATTCGGATTCCAAATTAAACTGTTGGTACAGCCACGGCAGAGACAGATCAGGGGCAAATTAAAATTTGTCGCTATATCGCAAGGTCATACATGTTTGCTTAATTATCGATACCGTTATGGAATAATAGAAATATGATATATATGATGGTCAATTTTAGGATTGTATCAAATTAACTCGAAATTAAGGGTTATGATGAGTAGCTAACAACCATTATACATGCTGTCCATATTACACCCACTCATCAAAAATACCAACAGCCTCATTTGATGTAAAACAAAATCTTTAAGGTAATTAGTTACATAATGCGACTATTATTGGTATCATATTTTCCTTTTACATTAGCGTCCCTGATACTTTGTAATCGCCGTATTAAGTTCTATAAGCATAAGAAGAGCTTTGGAGATTCAATGTTCATCAGTCTCTTTGACACCCTTCTTTTCATCTCCTATTTTGTTCTGTATAGTACAAATTATGATCTATGAAACACGTGAAATATTAGGTTTTTGTAGTTTATGTTGGGAGCAGAAAATTTTACAACATATTTACTACTTCTTGTAATGTGACCATTCTCCGCCACACGCCAAGTTCGAATTTTATTAATATTAGAATAATTTTGATAAAACTCGGGCGGCAATTGTATATGCTTCATTCAATATGCAAAACAACTATGAATTAAAATGAGGAGATACCGGGCACTGTGGAAGTAAGACATTATTGAAACGGTGTTAATTCGAGTCCTCCTTTGTGGGAGACAACAGTCGGCAATCTCCACGGCGCCAGTCAAAAGGCTAGATTTGCCAAAGTTTTCTCCTCAAGGATAGGCTGTTCGGCTCAGCCCATGTAACCGCTGGACTCTAACGGTAAAACCGCCCTCCCGCCTTGTCACACATGTGAGCAAACGCGGGAGGAGTCAAGCGAACCAGAAGCCGCGGCGACCATGTGACTTCAGACCACCATCTCAATCTCCAATCACAGTAGTTCTTACAACAAAATTCCTGGAAATTTTGTGTTGTACAAGGCATGTTTTTTAAGTAAGTACCGTTTTGAAATTAAAAAAAGACGTGCAAATATATATCAATAACTTTTTACATGAATGCCTGTACCTTACTCTACTTTTCTACATAATTCCCTTCTATATTGAGGCACTTGTCATAACGTAGTACCAGTTTTTGAAAACCCTCCTCATAGAAGTCTGCCGCCTGACTTGTTAACCACTGCCTCACAACTGTTTTGACTTCGTTATCGTCTTCAAGACGCTGACCGCCCAGGTGTTTCTTCAAGTGGAGGAACAGATGGAAGTCACTGGGCGCCAGATCAGGGCTGTACGGAGGATGATCTAGAGTTCCCCATCGAAAAGATTTGATGAGATCTTTGGTCTGATTAGCCACTTGTGGACGGACATTGTCATGCAGCAAAACGATGCCCCTGCTCAACTTGCCACGTGTTTTGTTCTGGATTGAACGGCGCAGATTGTTCAATGTCTCACAATAAGCTGCTGCAATGATAGTCTTATTACGAGGCAGAAATTCCACAAGCAATACTCCTTTTCTGTCCCAAAAACCTGTGCACATGATTTTCCGGGCAGAAATCGTTTGCTTGAACTTCACTTTTTTGGGTGAATCTGAATGCCGCCATTCCATGGACTGTTGCTTTGAATCAGGTGTGACGTAGGCCACCCATGTCTCATCGCCCGTAACAATTTGGCTTAAGAAATCATCACCATCGTTGTGGTACCGCTCAAGGAAAGTCAATGCACTGCCTAAACGTTTGGTTTTGTGCACATCCGTTAACATTTTCGGTACCCAACGTGAGCACAATTTTTAGTAATTCAAGTGCTCGGTCACAATGCCATACAAAACACTACGAGAAGCATTAGGAAAGTCATCACATAAGGAGGAAATCGTAAAGCGTCTGTTTTCTCTCAACTTATTGTCCACTTTCTGCACCAAACTTTCATTAATGACCGAAGGACGCCCACTCCGTTGTTCATCATGCACATTTGTGCGGCCTTCTTTAAATGCTCTCACCATTCCATCACTCATAATGTTTTGTCCGTAAACTGCACAGATCTCACGATGAATATCGATCGGTTTTAGTCCTTTAGCACAAAGAAATCTTATAACAGCCCGTACTTCACAGTCGGCGGGACTCACGATTATCGGAGGCATCTTAAACACTCAGTGAACAACGTAAACAAGGAAGAATTAGACTGTAATGGCATCAGTGCGTAGGCAAGAGATGCAGGTACCCAGTGCGCATGCGCGGAACGCCGATCGTAGCACTGCAGCCACGGTGTGACAAAACGGTACTTACTTTAAAAATACGCCTTGTACATGTTGTCGAGAGGCTGCGAGACGCGGCCAGAGTTTAGCTGCGAGCGGAAGACACGGCGAGAGATTCATTCGGTCCTGGACCCTGGTTCTGCATTCGGTTCTGGACACTGGTTCTGGATGCTGTCCCGAACTTTGTTCCTGACTTCAGTCAAGGCTGAGCGTTACGATCTGGCTGGCGAGAGCGTTCGGTCTCCGAATGCGAGAGAGTATCTCGCTGCTGCAAGCCATCTCCGGACCACGCCGCTGTCGTCGCACATTTTCAATTGGTAATGTGTTAACCGTCAAAGCCACAGCTTGTGCACTTTATGAAAACTTATTAGTGACCCATAAGCGCTCTTGAGATAGGATATCAATGTTCGAACTTATTAATAAATAACTCCACAGAGCTAGTAGGCAAAGTACAAAAGACATAATTTGTTTTGAATCACATGTGTTCATTGTCATATAGTACTTCATCGAACAATTCAAACAGTACGCTTTATAAAATTTGTAAATGGTATCTACGAGTCATTTTGGCACCCTGATTTATATCATAAATTAAACTGAATGTGATGCTGTAATCACAAGTTTATTATAATGTATACTGAATGTTAATTGTCCATGAACTTTTGATATTGATTATATAATTTGTTTCATAACGTAGACATACATTGTTTGTTTGCTTTGATAAATGACTAATTGTAGCTGTGGGCGTTGTTTTGCTTTGTTGAATGTTTTGATGTTAACACTAACGTTAAATACTCCCAAGCATGTACTTTCCATGCGACAACCAATAAAGGTTCCACTGTTACAATTCACCTGTAATCCTCCCAAAATTAAAATTCTTGCAGAATAATAGTTTTAGAGTACCCAAACAATTCAAACCTTTCAATTATTAATTCCTATATAGGTGATAATTAAGAATTTATATGATTCAAAAGCGTCAATCATATCACTTTAGGGAAGGTACCCATACATATTTCCGACCATCTCTGGGGCTCGAAATACTCGTAAATTGATTAAAAGCCTCAATCTGAAAAAAAAAGAAATTTCATAAAATGTGCACTTAGCTTTGGGAATTTTATTATTGTGGTAGAATAGTTATTCATCTAGAATGTTATTTAATTTTGATAATGCGGTATATAAAAAATTCAGTAAGTACATTTATATTTGAAGGCATAAAAATGTTATATGATTCTTGAAAATCAAGATCCAATACACTTTGTACTGAAATTTTTTTTATGTATTTAAATTTAAATTTATTTACGAGCATGATATCAGTGTTTTAAATTAATTAATGCAAGATATTATTTAAGAAACACATGTTTGAGGTTTTGCGTCGAATGATCAATCGTTGTTTTTCTCTTGATGAATTTTGGAGGGGTGGATATGTTTGATTTTTCTTGAAAACAGGGAATTTTAATTTGTGTTAAAATCGCATCCTGTTTGATTTTAGAAACTTAAATGGCGGTTAACACAAAAAACATTGCAAATCAAGGGGATTTCAAACCTCTATTTCAAATAATAATGGAGCAATTTCAGAAAACTCGCACAGATTTTAGCAATAAATTTGATAAGTCATTGGCTGTGTACTGACGGTACCCCTACGATATGAACCATATTTCATTAAAAAAAAAAACAATGTTACAAAAGCAAATCGTGTAAAAATAGGGGCAAGTCACGTGGTAATTCACTAATAAAAAGTTGGGAGATATTCTATTGAATCAAATCCTAAATTTCTGAAACTAGATTTTCAGGGCTTTTTTTTTTTTAACTATTACAAATTTTTACTAAAATTATAGCAAACAAAGAAAAATTTAATGTATTTATTAACCTTCTGATCTTTGTGCAAAATCGAAATTTAAGGCAAATAGCCTCATCATGAGGAAAGCATTTAACGTACAAATTTGCTCCAAGACATTTCAACTTTTGGATTGCAGTTGGATAAATACAGGTACTTTTCTTATGATTTGGGAATGAAATCATCTATGTAAACAAAATTACCTGTTTCTAGCACAACTTGAAGTTGTGGAGAATTATGATGAGGAAGTGTCATAACTTATTTGTCAGCAGCTGTTTTTAGAAATACTAGTTGTTTCATAGGTTCTGCTGGTAGACTACTGCAATTATTAGGCACTGGAAGATTAATTGTTGATGCAACTCGATCTGATGCTACAAATGTGGCAGAAGATACCAAATAATTTAACAAAATTTCTGACAGCATAGGAAAAAAATCCAGGATCTTGGTTCATCTGTTGATTTTAATATACCCAGCTGATCCAAATATTGTTTTAATTTAGAAACTACTGAACCAAAACTCATGCCAGAAACTTCACTGGACATATTTTTCAAGAGCATTAGCTCATTTTTATCCCAAACAGCTGACGTTGTTTCTTATGCTATGCGTGGAAAAAGCCCCTACATTAAGTGAAATGTTTCCCCTTCTTTGATATTGCATTCGAAACGGCCAACGATTTACCAAAATGTCATTTTTTTAGACAGAGATTCAAAGTGGTAGCTTTGGCGTCAGCAAATTGTGTTCTAAATACACCAATGTATAATTACTACTTTTCAATAAAGCGCACTGCGTGAGATACTCAAATAGCAGAAAATGTTGATTTTTTTCAGTTTCTTCTCTTAACAAATTCGTTAGTGTTTTAACTAAACTAGCTGTGACATACTTTTGGACCTCAATTCTTCTGTTGATATGGAACAAGAAGTATAACCAATTTGCGCAAAAATATTTTACTGTGTAGTACTGCAATACTTGCTACATTACGATTAGTTCTTAATGCTAATACTTTTGCGTGGATTAAAAACAAAAGTTAAAAATCTTTGCAACATGTCCAGACAAGAATTCTAACGAATACTGACCGCTTGAATGAGCATTAATATTTGCCTTTCTTTATTACTTCTGCTTGTTTCTCGGATCGTATTGAATGAAAAGCACTGTGTGTTTAAAATAAGGGTCAATAAATTTTATTTATTCAGCTAGGTTTATAATATTTACTGTTTCTTAAAATTGTATCTGCGATTAAATTTGTTGCATGTGTAAAACAGGTAATCGTTTTCTATTCCCTCAATAATAACATGACACTTTCTACGAGGAAAACAGAAATGAAAACATATTATAAAAAATATCGACTCCGATACCCAGATTACAATATCGAAATATCGATATACCGTCCTAAAATTAATACTCATAAATATCGATATTTTATCAACAACACTCTTCATCCAAAGGATTAGTTAATGGGACGGGAAGAAATTCAGCCGTGGGGTCGGCATCTGTCTTGAACGGTTTCAGAAAATCGAAATCAGGAAGGCTTACTCACCCAGCGCAAGAGCAGGTCCAAGGCGCGGAGGTCAGGCTATTTAAAATGGAAGAGCTTATCCTCAGAAAGAGGATCTGTCGTGGCCTCAGAAAGTGGCCAAGTTTTGGTCTAGTATAATTTATTGTTTGTAATTGTGTGACTGTATATTTCTGACACGATAACTTATATATACATACAAAATAGACGTGTGTTTTCGTACATTTCACTTTTCAGAAAAAGCACAGATCACTGGTCTTTGTGTGTGGAAGTAGCATGGAGTTTCCTGTCGTGCAAAACGTTGGCCTAATGTCGATAGCTGCGGGGATGAGGGAGATATGATGATTAAAGTTGGCCAATGTAGGGCGTTTTCATATTTCGACCAAAAAATTGTGTCTTCTTATACTTCTCTTTCCTGCCACAACTACACAGCATAGAACATTGGTGTTTCTGTATGGTAGGAGAATCGTGTCTCCTGTGGTGCACTATGGTTGTTAGATGTCGGTAGCTATGGGGGTGTGGGAGATATGGGGGTTGAAAGTTGTCGACCTGCGGCAATTTCATATTTCTGCCAAAGACGGATGTGTCATGATGTATCACTTTTCAGCGAAAACTACCAATAGCAGATTACTTGAGTTTGTGTGTGGTAGTGTAATAGGCAAAATTGTAATTATAATATTCGAAGTGTTAGAGAAGTGAAGTTACGGCGATAAAGCCGTGAGGCGGTCGGCGTAGCGGACAACGGCCGAGGAAAGTAGGTTTCGATAGTGTCAGCGATTGTGCAAAACAATCCGCCGCAATACAGCAAAGAGGTCGCAAGCGTAGTCTCAAGTAGCTAACGCAAACAGCTGACCCAGTAATGGCAGCAATACGTGACCAGCCATCGAGATGTTTCGAGAACACGATGGAAGGTGACTACCTAGCCGTAGATTAGGAAAGCGGTCACGCCGACGTCACTCTGGGTGGCGCGATATATGGACACTCCCAGGGGTCGTAGGAGGTCAGTTGGGGCTAGACCGTCAGGTCAGTCTTGGCAACCGGTCCGTCTAGTCAGACACTATGTTGGTCAGACATCATTAGGACATTGATCGACTGTCACTATGTCGGTTGAAGTATATACCGCCGCGCGCCACACCGCCAAGTAGTTACTAGTCATCATATCATGATAGCCAGGGCATTCATCCGTTTGGATCAGTAGCAAGCTATGGAGTTCTGTTGTAGGGAAGCCAGCCAAGATGTATCGTATGGAATTAAGGTGTGAATAAACCAAGAGGTGTACCAATAGAATGTTTCAGTAATAGTCACCTCAACACTATTTACTCCTCAAGCAGCTTGGTAGCGTCAGTTAGTATGCAAGACGAGAAGAACGCCAAAGCCGTGTCATCTGGTAACACATCCTGACAAGTAAGTTACCGCACGGCCACTTAGCCTACTCAGCCAATCTTTGACAAACCCGTAGCGAGAAATAACCCGCTACAGTAGTAACACAGAGTCACCTTTCGATCACAACATCGGCCGAATTTTGTTAACTGTGGAAGTGTGGGAGAAATGGTGGTTGAAAGTGGCCGATCAAGGATATTTTCGTATTTCGACGAAAGACATGTGCCTCCGCATATGACACTTTTCTGTCACAACTACATAACATAGACCATTGTTGTTTCTGTGTGGTAGTAGAATCGTGTCTCCTGTCGTACACTATGGTTGTTAGATGTCTGTAGCTATGGGGGAGATATGGGGGTTTGAAAGAGGTCGACCTGCGGCAATTTCATATTTCTGCCAAAGACGCATGTGTCATGGTGTATCACTTTTCAGCGAAAACTATGTATCGCAGATCACTGGCGTTTGTGTGTGGTAGTAACACAGAGTCACTCATCGATCACAACGTTGGCCCAATTTTGGTAACTGTGGGAATATGGGAGATATGGTGGTTGAAAGGATATTGTCGTATTTCATCCAAAGACATGTGTGTCCGTAAATTTTACTTTGCTGCCTGAACTACATAGCGCAGATGACTGGCATTTGTGTGTGGTAATAGCATCGCGTTTCCCATCGTGTAATATGGTTGTTAGATGTCGGTAGCTGTCAATACAAATTCTTTACAAACACGAACGAAGTCGTGGGTACCAGTTAATAAATAAATAAATTAAATAAACCAATTATATCACTGTTAACCACCGACAGCGAAGAAGAAGAATAAAAGGTAATGTTGAAATCAGGATAAACGGTTCAATAGCCAGAAGAAACTCAATGTGGTTAGTAATTTATGCGTTAATCGATTCAAGGAAAGATGGATAATGCTTTTTTAAAATTTTAACTGAAATTTCTCAGCTTTCATACTTCATATCAAAATGAAATGTATCATAGTTCAGTTCTACGAATAAGGGCAATAAAACCAAAATTGCTTCTCGCAGTTGAAGTGCTTAGTTGCTAGAATATAAATAAAACCATGTACAACTTGGTTTGAGGACATAGGTTGTAGATATGGACTGGTGTAGGCATTGGTAATAGTAGTGATTAGAAGTATGTGAGAATTATTATCATATGTGACAATTGGTGATTATTACGTGTGTGCATTTTGACTGGACGTGTGATTGTTATAGATAGTTATTGTTTTCGAAAGTGACGAGAAATTACGTGTCGTGTCGAAGTTGAATAACTCGATAGAACTAAGCTCGTCACCCATCATTACGTGACCAGAGGAGCCGCACAGATGGGTGACGAGGAAAGGCTGCCTTGTACTTCCGCGCCGCGCACGTCGAGCGTCTCAACGCCGGCGGTCGTTGTGACAAGTGCGACAACGGATAAGGATATGGCAATGGATGAAGACGCTACACCAGCCGCTGTGTTTAACATTCAGCGTATACACGGTGATGTGTACTCGGTGAGTAAAGAATTAACACCAAGAAAGCGTTCCACTACTCCACCAGAGAGGACATACAATAAACAGCCACGTGCCGTCAACTACAGAAACAATGAGGTGAGCAAATCTAGTGAAGTCAGTCTAGCAGTGTCGAAACTAGGTACAGCCAAGAAACCAAAGAAAGCTAAGGCACAAAATAAGAAGACCATGGAAGCCACCGACAATACTACAGCTTCGGTCTCCGGGCGGAATGGAGTAAGAGGGCGTCGATCCCAGGGTCCCAAGAGCAATGAGGATAACCACACTTACAAGAAAAGTGTGGAACCAGGTGACGAGGGCTTTGTCTTCCCTCGCCGTACAGCGAGGCCACCACCAACGCTTGACCCGGAAAGGATGGAAACAACCAATCCTTTCGAACCAATTCAGGAAGATTCATCAGAGATTACCAGAAGTGCGCATATCCCGCCAATTGTTGTGCAGTTTGAAGAGAATTATAAAACTCTGCACGACAAAGTGGGTGACGTCGTGAAAAACCCTTTCTCAGCCAAATCGGCTGGAGGGGACAAAATAAAATTCACATTTACAACCGTTGAAGATTTCACAGCAGCCACTGAGATGTTGCAAGCTAGCAACATTCCTTACTATACCTTTCCGATTGGAGCAGTGCCACTTCTGAAGGTGGTACTCCGTGGGATTCCCCGGACTATGGCCACCGACGACATCAAACTCGAGCTAAAAGCTATGGGCTTCAATGTCCAGACAGTGGTTCCGCTGCGCCGCCCAGGAAGCAATGAGGTCATGCCTCTCTTTCTTGTCGTTCGTCCTGACATCCCTGAGAATAGGCCAATCTTTAAGGTGGAGAGCATCTGCCACCTAAAGATTCAAACGGAAAAACTGAGAGCTACAGCTGGACCCGCTCAGTGTTTTAATTGTCAACGTTTTGGTCATGTGGCCAAGCACTGTAAAATGCCTCCCGCTTGTGTAAAGTGTGCCGGCCCACATGAAACAAAACAGTGCACGTTGAGAAAAGGACACGACGCAGCTAAGTGCTTGAATTGTGGGGGCGGCCATGTTGCGTCCTATAGAGGCTGTCCAGTGTACAAGAAGGCACGAGATCGCCAGAGAGGCCTACCAGCCAATAGTGATACCGCCAAACAACATTGCAAGAAGGATCTACAGCCACCGGTAGAAAATTTACAGAGCGTCTCCGCTATCCAGCATCAACCAACAAATACTTCCTCTCCGCCGACTGGCAAAGAACAGACGAAGCCCACTAGGATGACTAGGAAGCATCCAAAGTCCCAAAATCACAGAAAATCGAGTGAGACTGACGGTCGCCTCTTTTCGGAAGTTGCGGGTCCACAGTCGACCACTGCTGCAACTTCTGACTCCAATCTGGTCGACCAACAAGAGCATAAAAACCCGCAGAGCTCCTGCACAGAAGATCTGTTAAACAACCAACCACGACATTGGCCACCCTCAGCTGCTCCAGTTCCGGCAGAATCTGAAGGACTGAGTAAAATATTGGAGACTGTTCTAAATATGTTGGTCAGTCTAACCAAGCGGCTAGACCAGATGACCACGGACATCTGCGCTGCAGTGAAGACAGCTCTAACTACTCCCAAATGCAGCTGTAATCTTCATTATGGATAGACGACCCCAATTCAATAGCCTCTCTTTCTGCATATGGAATGCCAATGGCATTCATGGACAGACCGTGGAATTCCGGCAGTTCATTAGGGAACAAGACGTTGATCTATGTCTTGTCACCGAAACCCACCTAAAACCGGGACTGAAAGCCTCAGTAGCGAACTACTGCTGTTATAGATATGATCGTCCAACTGCAAAAGGTGGCGTGGCTATCTATGTCAAGAGAAGCATTCCACATCATGAGATCTACATTCCGCCCCTGCAGTACATTGAAGCTATCGGCATTGAAGTGGCCACGACAAGAGGCCCACTGACAGTAGTTTCTGCCTATCGGCCTCCTAGAAGGGAAACAGCAGAGGCTGATTTTAATACCTTGGCAAACATCAGAGGCAAGCTGTTCATCGGAGGTGATCTCAACGCCAAACACACAGACTGGAACAGCAGAGTTAACAACCCTTCAGGTAATATACTACGGAGAGTCGCCAACAGACACAATATGTGTGTGTGGGGACCCGAAGAACCCACCTACTACCCAGCTCACCACGGACGTCCGGATGTTCTCGACGTGGCAGTCACTAAAGGGATCGCCGGATTCGTCGCGGCATCCACGCTTAACAGGCTATCCTCTGACCATTGCCCAGTCATCGTGGAGCTAGAGTCCGACCTAATCCTAAATGCACAACAAAAGCCGGAATTCAAGAAAACCGATTGGGGCAGATACCGTCAGATAGTCTCAGCAGCACTACCGGAACGCCCGGCTGAAGATATAGACTATGCTCTGTCCTTCTTCGAGCACACTGTCAAGGAGGCATCAGCAGCGACGACTCCGAAGAGGTGCCTCACCAAGAACACTTCACGGCAGCTCCCGCCCCACCTCCTAGCGGCTATTCGGCACAAAAACCGAATAGCTAAGGAGTGGAAGTTGACCAGGAACGCCGACACGCGAAGACTGCTAAACCGAGTCCAGAGAGAATTGAAGGTGTTGCTGGCAGAGCACCGGAGCAGAGAATGGGAGGCTCGTGTTTCGATGCTGAACCCAGGTGATGGGACGCTGTGGGCACAGACAAAGAAATTCACTAGGCAGCGATCTCGACTCCCGCCCCTACACGGCGAGCGGGGCCCAGTCTATCGACCAACCGACAAGGCAAACGCCCTAGCAGATTCCTTCGAGAGGAACTTTCGGCCATCGGAAGTGGAAGACCAGTTGCAAGTAGAAGAGGTACATCGCTGCCTAAACACCTATCTGCAGGCTGAGGAAGGGGACGACGAGGAAGAAATTGACACCATCACTCCGGAAGAGGTAGCGAGCTGCCTAGCCACACTTAACCCAGATAAAGCACCTGGTCATGATCGTGTCTTCAATAGCTGTCTCAAGAATCTACCACCGCAAGCGTCAACTTACTTGGCAGGAATATTTAACAATATTCTTCGCACTCAGCAATTCCCCCAGTGCTGGAAACATGCTGAAGTTGTGGCAATACACAAAAGCGGGAAGGACCCGCACCTACCTCAAAGTTACCGGCCAATAAGCCTCTTGCCGTCTATAAGCAAAGTCTTTGAGCGATTATTGCTCAAGAGGCTAAATCATTACATCGAACGGAACGAGATTATTCCCCATCACCAGCTCGGCTTTCGCCGCAATCACTCCACCACGCAACAGCTCATGAGGGTGGTTGAAGCAGCGACTAGGGCATTCAACGAAAAACAATACTGTGGCCTGGTACTTCTGGATATCGCCAGAGCATTCGACTCTGTGTGGCATACAGGTCTGCTACTCAAATTATACGAACAAGGCTTCTCAGGCAGACTAGTAAAGCTCCTTATGTCATATCTCACTGGCCGCACCTTTTGCGTTCGTGTAGGCGAGGCCACTTCAACTGTGAGGCGAATCCTTGCTGGGGTACCGCAGGGCTCTGTACTGGGACCAGTGCTCTATGCACTTTTCACCGCTGACGTGCCTACCGCTCCCAGAGTTCTTACTGCCACCTATGCCGATGACACGGCATACTGTACGGCAAGCAGAAGCTGTGCTCTAGCAACTAGGCGTCTGCAAGAAGTCCTTCGATCAACTGAGGACTGGGCGAAACGGTGGAGGATAACCATCAACGCCACAAAAACTCAAGCCATCATAATCAGTAAGAGACGCACTCAAAACCTTCCACCCCTTCGACTTCACAACGAGACGATCCCGTGGGAAAACGAAGTCAAGTACCTAGGAGTCACTCTTGACCGGCGACTGACTTGGCGATCCCATATTCAAGATATCAGGAGAAAGGCCAGTGCTAGATTACACGCTCTATACCCTGTGCTTAACAGGAATAGCCTTTTGAAGCCCGCCACGGGAGTAAACATCTATATCACCCTGGTAAGACCAATTATGGAATACGCTTGTCCCGTATGGGGCTATGCGGCTGCTTCGCACCTTCGGCGCCTTCAGGTGATACAGAACAGGGCACTAAAACGGGCCCTCCACTTACCGAGCAGATTCCCGACTGCAGTTCTGCACGAGACTACTAACATCCCGCTGCTGACGGATCGCTTCAGACAGCTGTCTGCGACGTTCTACGAGCGCGCCCAGAAGACCAGGAACCCGGAAGTCAACTCGCTCGGGCAATACGTTACAGGTATTGACCGTCATAAAAGACCACTCGCTATTCTAAACTAAGAACGCCAACGATAAGCCATACCAAAAGCAAAGTGTTGCTCCTTCTAGATTATGTTGAAGTAAATGTCGAAAGACAACACACTTCAAAATACTCTGCCTGTGATTAACTGGCAGTAAATGGCGTGGCTACTTGGTTTGATGTTTAACTCCAGATGCCCTATAACCGTATCACAATTAATTACCACCAGCTCTCCACCTCTACGCACTACATACATTAAACTATAGAATCTTCAATAGCCTCCCTATACGCAACCAACACATCCGCCCAGAAATATACCCTCCATTTCAATCATAACTGTCAGTCACAGAAGAAAATGAAATACCAGAATTAATAAAATCTATTACGGAACAATCCGGCAATCTTAAAACTGTGTGCAAAAAGTTCTAAAAGTAAAATAAAATTGTACAACATTATAAAATCTATATATTAAAAAATATATTGTAACATACAACGTGTACTGTAAACCGTTGTAAGAATGATAAATTATAACAAATAGACCAGACTTGTAATAAAAAATGTAGGCTGAAGAGCGGGCGTCACCCGCTGCCAGCCCAGCCCCATGTGTGAGGAAATGAAATAACAAATAATAAATAAATAAAAATTGTTTTGACTTTCATTTATAATTTTTCGACGTTAAACTAGTGCCTTCCATTTGATAAACGTTTGAAATAATTATCATTTTTAGCACTTTTTGTGATTTAGATGAGAATCAGAGTAATGTGTTGTTCTCCGTTAAAAGTTTGTTGTAATTTTTAAGTAAGATTTTTGCTGCCACGGCAAGCCCAAACGATGACTGGTTACTACAGGCATGTAGTGCATCGTCGTCATACCATTAGCTTCCCTTTTGTTTCGATGGGCAGTGTATATTGGAGGCTTTGTCTTTTCGACATTTACTCCTATTAATTATGTAGGTTTGAGACGTCAGTTTAGGTTTGTCTTAGGTTTATGGCGTGATTTGTTGTGGCTTAGATTTATGGCCTAATTAATTGCGGTTTGAGGTGTTTTATAGTTTAGGTACTGACAACTAGTGTCTGACGTGTGGTCCTGGCCAGATAGGATATATATATACCCAGCTCGTTTAGGGCACCTAACAACGAAGACGGCTTAACTACATCTGGAGCGGACCGCACCCGTGGTTCCAGCGAATACTGTAAACCATATCTGTGCTCGGCACGACTCAGGCCTAACGGGAAGATAGACTCGACACCCTCATCGCTCCCTTCACTAAACTCATCCATCATCTTTCACGAGTGGAAGGCACATCTTCCACGGCAAGACTGAGCTAACTGCACCACAAGCGATGCGGACCATCTCTGAGGTAGAAGTCCTCGGCGACATCCTTCCCAGCGAAGAAACAAAAAGAGCCATCGAAGCAGAACAGTCGACAGTGAAGATCTGTCCCGTCGAAATGCATAGGAGTAAATGTCTTCGGACAACACACTCCGCCGTACTTCTGCTCAAAGGAGCAGTTACTGGCTGTGGTGTGTGTTTATAAGTGGGTTTTGTGACTGTTGAGCTGCTTTATAGAGTTTTATCTCTAGTTCCTTAAATCTGTCTTCGAACATTGGTAGTTTTATTGCTTCATGGTTAGCTTTAGTGGTGAATCTGATCTGCAGATTAGGCGTATGACTCTCTTTAGGGATTGGTTCTGGATGGTTTGTAGTCTGTCCTACGGGCGCATAGAGCTTACAGTCCGTATTTAGCAGGTGGTGCAGTAGTCTGGCGCCTGCGAGTTTACGCAGGTCTTCAATGTGCGCCCTCAAAGTATTTTTTTTTTTTTTGTAACTGCTTTACGTCTCTTTTTAACATCGAGGTCTTTAGAGACGGGAAAGGATGGGGGGCAAGGATGGGGGCAAGGAATGGGAAGGAATTCGGCCATGGCCTTTTGAAGGGAGCATGCCTGGAGTGATTTGGGAAACCATGGAAAACCCAAATCTGGATGCCCGGACGGGGATTCGAACCGCCGTCCTCCCGAATGCGAGGCGAGAACGCTAACCGTTACACCGCCCCGCTCGGTCCCTCTAAGTAGGCCTGGAATCCAGTGTTACTCCAAGGTAACGTACAGTTTTACTCCAGAGTATTGTGCTGTCGTATAATTTAAGGTTCTGCTCTGTCTGTTGACGCAGTCGTGGTACATTCCTTCTTGTTAGAATGATGGCTTGGGCTTTAGCTGGGTTCATTTCGATACACCACCGTCTCGCCCAGGCCTCAGCCTTTTGCGGTATCTCTCGCAGATGCCGGATGACAATCGCCTTGCTGTAGCTGCGGGTGAAGTAGGCAGTGTCGTCCGCGTAGGTTGCGGTGGATACCCTGTCTTGAGTTGGTAGAGTGGCCGTATAGTGTGAATATAGCACTGGAACCAGGGCCAATCCCTGCACTATTCCGGCCTTTGATTTTTCGTTTGTTCGAGAAGGTGTTTCCGACTCTAACTAGCGGTTTTCTAGATATGATTTTAACATATTGTACTGGCAATCCTTGCTCGTATAGCAGTAGCAGAAGACCGGAGTGCCAAACCGAATCGAAGGCCCTGGAGGTATCTATGAGGTGTAGTCCGCAGTACTCTCTGTAGCTAAAGGCTCTTGTAGCAGATTCGACCACCCTCATCAGCTGTTGGGTGGTCAAGTGTCCTCTGCCGAAACCTAGTTGGTGGTTGGGAAGAATTTTTTGACGGTCTATATGTAGATTCAGACGTTTGAGCAGGAGTCGTTAAAACACCTTGTTTATGGCAAATAGTGGACTAAGAGGCCGGTAGTTTTGTGGGACTGAGGGATTCTTTCCGCTTTTGTGGATCAGAAATACCTCAGCCTGTTTCCACCGGCTGGAAAAGTCTTGGTGTAGATGATGGTGTTGAAGAGCTTGGCGAGGAAATTGATCAACATAGGTGGGAGATTGCTCAGGCAGATATTAACTATTTTATCTCGACCCGGGGCTTTCTTTGGATATAGATGTGTAACGCAGCTATAAACTGTGGTAGTAGAAGGTGTTTGCTGAGTAATTATATTTATAGCATTCCATTTATCATTTTATTAATTTCAATATTAATGATTTTGTTGATCTTACAATTTAATAATTTTAATCATTTGATTTTATCAAATAGGTAGAGGGTGCAAAGTGATATACTATCTTGCATCACTAATAAAGTCATGACCTGACAGATTTATTCAAATTCAATATTGAATGCCTACAAACGTTGGTGTACTTTACAGTTAATTTAATACATGAAAATCAAGGGTTCAATCAAAATTAATAGCGAGTCTTGCAATATGAGGCATAAGACGTTAATTTTAAACAAACAACAGTGACATATTTTATGAGAAATTTAAGCACTCTGTCAAGATGCTTATTTATAAAGCTGTTGACAAATACAGCTTATAGAAATGAATTTAAACAGGGCGCCATTAATTCTTGGACTTAAAATAAAACAGTATTTTCTGATTGATAGTAATTTATTACAGTCTTCCCGTATCAAATCAGGTTGCTCACTGCTAACAATACGCTCAGAACTATCGTCGGAGAGTGATACTCTTCTCAGAGGCGTTGACGGGTCAAGAAATGCGTAACACTGAGTTCTTTTTAATAGCTGAATGTCTTTAATGCTTAAGCAGCATCGGTGTTGCGTCGGCACCTATGGTGGTAACACGCACACTTCCTTCAGACAACAGCAACAGGTACCGCAAGCCAGAGGTGGCTCAAACCGTACTGTTATCGTCCCGTCGTAATCGATGACCCGGTGACGGCGTGACCTCCGTCAGACGCGTCCTCATATTACACAGTCACATGATTCATACCTCGATCTGCCATACTGTTTCGTTAGGTGCGGTGATCTCTCATCTCGCGGCACAATAGATTGTGCAGCAGAATTATTCACTTGACCGTAGAAGGCTCAGTTAGGCCGGCACCTGCTGGAGATTTGCGGGCCTTCACTCTCTATTGTGAAATATGTTACCACTCAGCCTCAGCAGTGGTAAATTGCCTCAGTCAGTGTGACAGTTAACAATATGTCAAAGGACCTAAAAGAGTTCCTGGGTAATTACCCTGACATGCTAGAGACTTATTAAATGAGCCTGGTGAACATAAACTCTGTAAGACTTCGTAAATGTATCAAACCTTGTCTTCATAACAAACTCATTGGTTTGTGAAATAAATTAATTACGTGTGGTGAACCCATTTTTATCCTTTGTAGTTCACTAAGATATGTCATTTGCAGGGCTCAATTTTAACAACATCCAAGTTGATAGAGTAGCATGAAGTATGTTTTGCAATATGGCATAGAACCCCATGCTTAACCCTTTCGCGGCTACGAGTGCCGAGCGTCCTGCCTCCCCGGCGGCTGGGGCGAGCGGACCGACCGTGTGCCTGGCCGGCGGGCGGCTGAGTGGTCCGACAACCGCTGCAGGCTACGGCCGCTCTGGACTAATCACGCGTTCGTAGCCACAGGAATAATTCGGGGCTCGAATACCAATTGTCTAAATAAGTGGTATGACCTTTATTGAGGTATGGCAATAATAAACTAACAACAACATCGCCTGATTTTCCCCAATCAGCATTTACAGTTTCTATTTCCGTGCCGGCACCAGTATATACAATATAATCCAGAATATAATTGGTTTGTATGTCACAAAGAACGAAAATTTTAATGCCAAAACGGCTACGTTTATTTGGTATGTACTGCTTGAAGCGGAGCCTTCCTTTGAACAGTAGCAGACTTTCGTCGATCACTAGATTCTCAAAAGGTACTACAGTTTCGCGTAATTTATTTTTTGTGTGACCTACAATGAGACGTATTTTCACAATAACATCTTGAGATGTGGTGGAATTGTCACTGAAGTGCAACAAACGCAGGATCAACTTGTACTGGTCCCTGGCCATTATGTTAGAAAATATTGGTGTTTTAAGCAAAGAATCTTTCGACCAATATTCATTTACTTCTAACTTCTTACTTCTAGGCATAAGCAGAGAACACGCCAGGAAGCAATAAAATTCCGCTGATTCTATAGGCTTCCAGCGTGCTAATATACTGGGTGCAGTCGTCATTTTTTCAGTTTATAATAATTATTGATCTGTGTACAGATAGCAGAAACAAATTCCATGTACATGAAGTATAAAAAGAAATCTAAATGACTTGCTGACTCTTCGAAGTCTACTTTCAACCCGCTAAATGTGTTCACAAAACGGTGTCATTTCGTCACAGGAT
Source organism: Vandiemenella viatica (assembly GCA_031002005.1). NCBI lineage: Eukaryota > Metazoa > Arthropoda > Insecta > Orthoptera > Morabidae > Vandiemenella > Vandiemenella viatica. The sequence goes on along the minus strand of JARYHS010011408.1, from coordinate 261,679,853 downwards.
GATTCTCCGACCATTCATACTTTCTTTTTCCCGACGAAGTTTCACTTACTTCATTTACTTTTCCGTCTTCAGAGGAAGAATCTTCTGTTCGTGATGTTGGGGATTCAGCATTACATCCAGACGTATCCAACTCTTCGTCAGAAGAAAGCTCTGAAGTATCACTACAATCTTCGTCGCTACTATTCATGAGGATATCCATGATTTCCTTGTCCGATATACTGCGTCCCGACATGGCAAAGGCTACAGATACGAACGCTGTCATCTCACCAGAAGAAAAAACAGAACTGGCCGAATGTTAGACTCGTAAGCAGTAAGGGCCCAGGGGAGGTGAAAACTAAAGTGTTTTCCTACAGAAAGTCCAGAGTATAACAGTGTTCTCAGAAATTCTCAGCATTCTCAGAAATGCGGTCGACAGCAATTAGCCGTTTACCTGCTTCCGAGCTTGGGCGTATATGTATGGCGTTAGCCGTCAGGACTTCCCGCCTGCCGGGCGTATATGTATGCCGTTAGCCGTCAGGACTTCCCGCCTGCCGGGCATACATGTACGCCCGTAGCCGTCTGGTCTTTCTAGCGGCAGGGCATACATGTATGCCCGTAGCCGTGAAAGGGTTAATCAGTTTTAAAAGCGGTACCATCCACTAGAGCGATTATTGTACTACACAACAACTGTAAGAACAGTTAAAACTTCTGTTCCTCCAATGAGAGGCTCGTCAGCTGTGAATTACTAATTTTTGAATGAAAATATTATTTTGTAGATGCAGTGACCATAACAGATAAATTGTACATTATCAAGTAACCGGTTAGAGAAAAATATCAGTCTTGAAAAATGAATTTATATTTTGTTTTTGGCTTGACTGAACTATTTTTAGGTATATTTCACATATATTTATAAATTTATCTCTGAAAGATCTAGTTTACACGAGAAAACTGTTATAAGTATCACTAAACAGATGATGCGTGCTTATTTCGAGTTTTGTGCCGATATGATTGTAAACTGATGAAGAAGAAACCTCTTTATGATTCGCATCTGACGACTTTATAGTAAATGTTGTTCTGCTTGTCGACGTCGAGATCATTAATGCCGGAGTAGGATTATGGGTATAGATTGGGACGGAATTCAGCTATAGACTTTTGATGTAACAATCACAGAATTCTCTCAAATGACTCTAAAATCAGTTGAAGCATATATTTGGTTAGAACAGGAATATTACATTTTTCAGTAAAAGAAAAAGAATCCCTATACATTTCTATGATTACACAGGCGCTGTCAATGACAAAAGTTGTTACGATTCTCCGTATCTGCCTCCATATTTTACAAATTGATATTGCAATATCTATTTTTTTTTTTTTTTTGTCTCCATCAATTCATAATTGTAAAGTGGTATACTGTAGTTCGTATCTCATTACTGATTGAACTCTATTCAAGTTGATAGTTTACTAAAACTCCCAAACTAGAATTAGAATATTGAGTCTTTCTCGGCGTAAAGATGAAAAAAATTCCTGTCGGGTGTTCTGCCGGTCAGAAATCCATTTGCGCCGTTTCTACAACAGGGGCTGCAGATTACCAGAGAAGAAATCTTTTTAGAATTATAAATAATAATGTGACGCTGTTCGACGCCACATTCTAAGGCGCATTTTTATTCTATAAATGATACTGTTAGATTAATTTTCATAAATCTTGGGCGACTACCTAGATAGTTTTTTTAGTAATTTCCTAAAATACGCAAGATTCCTTGTGAGAACTGTAATTCCAATGGTGAACATTAAGTGTATCTTTTTGCAATGAATATTAAAGAAATATTGAGCTGTGTAGGCTTGAAAATAAACGTGGCCTTCCCGAGCCACGGCGACAGGATGTCGGGGATGAGGGGTTTTGCCGGACTGCACTGCTCTACACAGGGTCGTCCCCGAACATAGCCGAATATTTCCGAGATATGTGATATACACGCGGAGCTATATCGGTGATATCACGGGACATTAGGTGGAAAACCTCAAGATCCAATCCAAATGAGCAAGTAACTTAAAATCCTGGGAATTATCAGTTAAATGTGATCATCGAGACTACATCGGTCGGAGATAAAAGAGCGACGAGTTACATTCTGTTGTGGACTCAGAATGTTGGCTTTTCTCGCTAACTGCTGCAGTCCGACTCCTGGTTTCGGAAATCTGACGCTGCCGACTTGCTGGAGCAACTTCCGCACGGCGACACAGTCAGTAATGCGATGATGCGCATTACCAGATTGGACGTGCCTGTAGCCGCCTTCTAAGACAGAGATCCCGTACCGTCGGTCGTCTTCGATCACCGCAGATATCAGACGCAGAACTACAATTACGACCAAGCCATCTGATCGTGCATTCCGCGAAATTGGAACCTTAAGCGTCTTTGAGAGGATAGATCCAAGTTCTAACTTTGTAACTGAAAACCCCCTGAACAAGCAGCATAATTTGACGGAACTATTTATTTTTGAATGGCATATTGTTCATTCGTGGCGCCCTGATTTATTGAAACGTAAAGTCACAGTATTATGATAACTATGTCTGACCAAACTTGTATTGTACATTATTTCCAAGTATCACTCTTTCTTGCATATTAATTCTGAGATGGATTTAAAAGTAAATTACAATTGTTTGCTTGTTCAAGACGGCTGAGGATTGCTTTGTGATTTTTCCTACGTGCGTTAATATTAATGGTAAATTCGCTCAGACTGGTAATCGGTAATTGCCAAGGATACTAAATAAATGTTATGTTGTGACAGTTTTCCTGTATTCCAGATAACATTGAGACTCTTGTGAAATCTTATTTTCACTCCTTCATAAAACTAAATTAAAACCCCTTTATTAATGTCTAATAATAAATTTATGAATGGTAACCATAAGATATTCATCCACATGAAGCCCCCTTCCATAAAATATAAACATTGTTAGAATTCAGCTTTTCACAACGTTGTAAAAAATAAATTATCGGGCTTCTAACCGCGTAGAAATGTCGTAATCATGAGACGTTTGGAAGGAGTCCATCTCTGTCCTCATTTTAACCATCTGTATAACTGTGATAACTGTTACCCCCCCCCCCCCAGACAGTGCCACGGCAAAGATGGAAAATCAAAGCCAACCAAGTGCGATGGCATCATCCACTGTTGTCCTCCTTACCAATGCAATGCTGCGTCAATGATTTGATAACCGGATTCCAGGCTACAGAATCTGGTATCCAGTGTCCCTGTTGACTGAAACATCAGCAGTTCTAGATTCAATAGCCTTTGCTATTATGCTGTTCCAAGAATATCTGAATCGGGCAAAAAGTTTTGTGCCTTTGAATTAAATGCATGTACTCTTGGATACTGTGTTTGGCTACAGCTGATTTTCTCCATATGTTTCTGTTACAGTACTCTGCCAATCTACCAGGTGTCCGTCGGTCGATTTGTCTGTGGAGCGAAATGTGATATAGGTTGTCCCTGTTGTAGTAATACTACTAGATGTATCGTATGGCGTTCATTGGCAACGTGACCATTCGTTCCTCAGCAATTTTCGCCTTAAAGAGTACAATCAACTTGTTGTCATTCGATGGTGAGATGACTTTTGATTTTCATTGAATTCAGCCTTTTTGTTATGTCTTCGGTTAGGGCCATATCATTGTAACTAAACGAACACGGCGGTTTTTACGAATAGTCTATCTAGTCTGTAATCTACGGACCCACACCAATAATAATTTATTATTTAATGCGAATAGACCTATACAGATCTCGCAAAACGTAGTCCTTTTCTGTCTGATTTCTTTTTCCAATCCAGTATTCTCGCATCCGTTTACTGAGGGCAAGTTTTCTCTCTTCTGTCCATGTTGTGACGGTCTTCTTGGCTTTGGTTTCTGGCATGACTACCCAGTAATGTATTTTTTGTCTGAATATTTTGCTATCTATGATATCTGAATTCTTGATTTTAGGTCTTTCCGATTTTGTCTTACTTGATCGAACCAACTGTTAGGCATTTTTAATGGTTGTATGAGTTTGAATGTCTGCTTAGTTAATATGTTATCTGGCCTCCTGTAGATGTGACCGTAGAATTTTAGTCTGCGTTTTCTGATATCGTTGGCTATGTTTGAGTGTGACTCTACTGTTTTGTTTGACTTAAATCAATAGCCTTCTTCTGTTTTGGTTGGTCCAATAATTTTCCTGATTACTCTTCGTTCTTCTTTATGGATGTTCTCGATATCCATCTTAGCGTTTAGTGTGAGTGTTTCTGTGGCGTATAGAGCGTTGGGTTTAATAACTATATTGTAGTGTCTAATTTTTGATTGAATCCCTGTGTTCTTTTTGTTTTAGATGTTGCAGATCTACGAAAGCCTTTTTCATTTTGTTGAGTCTGTTTTGTTGTGCCTTCTTTTCGAGTCCTGTTGGACTGATATTTTGTGGCCAGTGTTTTATGTTCAGTTTGTGTGCCAAGAAAAACCGATTTCTCAAAGGAGATTTTTAGTCCCATTTTTTCCGCTAATTCTTTGAGGGATTCTATTTGTTTGATGGCATTTTGCTCACTTTCTGACAGAATAGTCATGAATTTTACTTTGTTTGTGGCGTTGGTGAGTATTTGATTGATTAATTCTCTTGATTATTGTCCAGACCATATTCCATAAGGACGTTGAGTAGTCTTTTCCTGTCGATGGAGTCATACGCCTTCTTGAAGTCTACAAAGGTGCATATGGTCCTTTTATAAACTAATTTTATCATAGTTAAAGCTTCGTCAACAACAACAACAAAAAAAGAACCTAACGCTAAAACCAGGACAAACACTTAAGTGCTAGAAGAAAGTCAATGCGATTAGTAACAATAATACTTCCGTGTCGGAATGATATGGTGACAGGGATTCTATTGACTTTCCGCTCCTGTCGTAGCCGTCTTAACCTAACCGGCAATCTTACCGTGTACAGAGGACCTACAGTTTAACGTGGAATCCGAACCAGGGAAGCGTTTTGGCGTACTTCACATTACATAGCAAGCTCTGCCAGAGATGAAGGCAGGGTTAAGGGCTTATGAAATCACCCGCTTGGACAGGGATTCGAACCGGAGACTTTTCGACCCCCAGTCAGACACATTAACCACAGATCTACCAGAGCGCTCTTACGGTTAGTAATTTATGCGTTAATCGCATACAACGAAAAATGGAAACCACTTTTTGAAATTTTTAACTTAAATATCTCAACATTCTGACTTCAGCTCAAAATGAATCATATCATACTTTAGTGCAACGAAAATGGGCTATACATTGTTCGAAATCCCACCAGAATTCAAGCAATAGCTATTTTATATGAATTCAATTAATCCAAACAGAAAATCGCGATCAGGGAAACCTATGTTGCTTCTTGCAGTTGATATGCTTACTACTTAGGATATAAATAAAACCAAGTGAAACTTTGGTATTAGTTAATTTTACTTGCGTACTACCTTTACGTCTTTGGCCACGATTTATACCACATTTATCTCAAATATTCTTGGATAACAGCTCCCATAAAACACTGCCTATTTAAGAAATGGCAGAGAATGTTGGCTGATGATGGAAGGGAATCAGAGCATTCTGTTCCTTTCTGTTACAAGTTTGTTATTGTTATAATTAAGTAGGGTTTGTGCTGCCACGGCTAGCCAAAACTATCACTGGGTGCTACAGGAGTACTGGCATGAAGTGCCTCTCCACCAAAAGGATAAGGTAATGGGACGGGAAGAAATTCAGCCATTTTGTTAAAGAACCCATACCGGCATCCGTATAGAACGGTTTCAGAAAACTGATATCAGAAAGTCTTACCCACCCAGCGCAATAGCCGGTCCAAAATCGAAGCGCTTACCCTCAGAAAGGACAGTGGTGCCTTCGTACTTAATCGATAACTTCACACACTGCTCTTTAATAATAAGGTAAACATGTAAACCTATTACATAACTTCCGGTATGTATATTTTCGAGGCCGAGAGGTTTTTCTACCTGAAAACCAATGTTTTACGAGTCTAAAGGAGCCCAAAAATCGGATACTTATTGCAAAGCAAACATGTTGAGACTTAGTTTACTAAAATATAGCATTTCTTGTTCTTAGTCCAACATTACTGGCTCTTAAAATGCAACTATCGTTTTCTTTAACGAAGACTGCAGGAGCAAAATGGGAACTATTTAAAGCATCCCTGAAATTAGTCACTCTTGTCTGTAGTTCCTGCGTAGCATCAAAGGGCTTTAAACTAGATAAGGTTCCGGTCTACAAGAAAGCTCGTTACATTCAAGGATGTCGAAATTCATGAATAGGTGATTTTATATTGATTTGTTTTTGGATAATGCTGACTTCAAAAATAAGGTTTAACTCTTGTCAAAAATTATCGGAATACTATTGTAATATGACACAAGTGCAAAGACTAAACCAATTTCCTCTCAATAGGCGGCGGGAAACGAGTGTTCGGTGGAGTCACGAAAAGCCAGTGGATACGCTGTTCGGTGAATCGCCGCTGTTGTAAAACAATTATTCAACCCACCCACTGGGCTGACTCCAGTATAAAAGAGAACTGTGCGAACTGTTCGTTCGTTCCGTTTCACTGGAGGGCAGAGTTTTGGCAGCTCCGTTGCGGGCCTAGCTCGTATTCGGCGTAAGACACTAAATCATCTTGGGAAGCATTGCCCCCAGAGTATGGGGAAGTTCTTACAGGTGGTCCCGTATCTCCTTCCAGTTCAGCTGTTGGTTGACATTGCTGTGGGGTGGCATCATCGTGTGTGTCAATCCCGGAGTGGCTGTGTTTGCTAAGACCTGAGTCATTAGTAATGTTTGCTGTTGTAGCAGCTGGACGATGACACTGAAGTTGACGTGGTGCTTGCAGTCCGCCTGGTGATGCAGATGGTTGGTTGCGAACTGCTTCTTCGCCTTTGCGGGTCGCTCAGATCCGGTCAAGCCTTGATGTCGGCCGGGTTTGTTTGATGAGGGCACCAATTCGTTGGTTCGTGTTGGCATCATGTTATTCGGCCATCTGCAGCTGCAGCCACGCTAATTTACTGCCTATTAGTTTCCGGCAGAGGGTTTTGAAGGTTTTCCTCCAAAGCAAGAATTCAGCTATGTACTTTTGATGGAATCATTAGAGAATGCTTTTAAAGTCGTTTTGATGGCTCTGATATCAATTTAAGCAAATATTTTGACAGAACGGAAATATTACGTTACTTATTAAAAGAAAAAGGAATCACTATTCATTGCTGTGGTTACCACGGCGTTGTCAATGACAACAGTCGTGTCTATTCTCCGTATCTGCCTCCATAATTTTGTAAGTTGATGTTGCAATATCTAATTTTTTTCTTTTCTACACCTATTCATAATTGAAGGGATCGGAGAGACATAGTCACAAGCCACATTCAACTCATTTTGAGATACAGCGATTTTAAAGTTCCATGGAAATATAAAAATGTTGAATACAAAATAGTCACTTCCTTTTAGGTTTTAATTATACGTTAGTACATTGCAAACCTTGTGTAAAATACCCGACTTTCTTTCTGTTATGTAATATTAATTTTAGAGTCATTTTAGTTATGATGTGGTTGAAAGTGGCTTGTGACTGTATCTCCCGGAAAATAATTTATAACTGAACAATACATTTTTAAGCTTTTATTTTGAATTTTATACAAATAGTACTAATTTTTAATAATTTTTGTAGTTTCACACACACATACATAACAGATAAGTCAGTCTAATACATTATTTTACAACGAACATGTGAAATCAAAGAAGTTCTTTTATGTCATCATCATTCACATTATTTCCAGCACATAACCGAAAAAAACTTTGATATGCTGTAGGTATGTATGCCATAAGAGACAATATGTCGTCAATTTTTTTCTGATTAATTGGAAGTGGCTTTCTATATTTTATTGGCAGCTGAAATAGATCTGGTTCAGTAGGCCTTCCTTTCCTCATGCTACGTAAATCCACTGACTTGAAGGTTCCTATGTCTGAGTAGCAGTGCTTCACACTTAGCTTGAAGGGATCTTTATAATCAAATTTAAATTGAGTAGCTTCACTAAAGCGAATGGGATCTCCAGATGTGAATAAAGTGGGTATAGAGATTAATGACTTCAGATCGGCCAAGCTTCTGAAGTCTTGTCACAATGAAATTTTTACTAGCAGATTTTACTACTTCTGCCCATTCATCCGGCGTGTATACTATTGGACGTCTGCTTCTCGCATACGTTTCAATGCGACCAAAATCACGATCGCAAGGAAGTCTGGTATGACCTACCACGGGGAAATAATGCTGCACAGATTCAAATCGTTTGGTAGCAACGAGAGTCCTTTCCAGGGCAATAAGAGACCAATTCTTGGCCTGGCCCTTGCAGTTATCTGTGATGATGTGGAGATTTTTGGCTTGAGTGTTAGTTATCTACAAGTATTTTAGTAGACAGCTCCCAACTTCATCTGAACCCCTTCCTCCGTCTTTCTCACTCCACAGAAACATGAATCCTTTATTTGACCCACAATCGTGGATACCGTAGTTATACATCCATATTTTTCTCTTGTAAAATGCTAGGCTAACTGTTAGTTTTGGTGTGGGAAACGTTTGTTGCATGTCCATTGCTATTACATGGTGCTCTTTCACATTCTCTTTAGCCAGAGCAGTTAAAGACACGATCATATTTTGTCCACTATCAGCCTTTCTTAGATGCAACTCATGTTGTTGTTTCCTTTGTGCAATTTCTTCTGCACATAATTCTGGGTTACTTGTTGCCATTAGAAAGGCATCACATGTTGAACAGGTGTCGCTTTTGGCAGTTTGAAGCCTATGTTAAATTCGGATACAAAAATTTCCCTGAATTTGCTTTTTGATACCGTAGGGACACACTTTTCCTTGCAATATTCAGAGTACTTGTCACGAAATAAGGATGCAATAGTAAGCTCACATCCAAACTAAACTTTGTTATGATTCTGTTGCCTACTGTAGCGACTGGTATATTTTGGTATAGCATTGAGGAACTCTCTGACACCTTCCACGGCTTCGTCTTGAAATTTATGTGGATGATTGCCATGTTTGCCATTTACTTTCACATTGTATGAAAATGTCACAGCTCTAGATGAACTTTGCTTTGTAGTCTTTTTTGGATAACTGTGAAAGAAATAAATATGAAGTAGAACAAGGTAAAGTAAATTTGTGACATTTGCTCCAGTCGTGTTAATAAAGTGAAACGAACCATCGCTTTTTAGGTACCATTTTTATACAACAGGTTAGGTAAGTGTTCTGGGCATTAAAGTTTCCTATGTCCCAAAACGAGTGGAAAATATTTTCTTCTTCTCCGAGTAGTTTTGTATAGCACTGATTTGAGCACCTACAGGGACTTCCCAAAGATGCTGCCTGAATGGTCTTGTTGGTTTTAGACGACACATACTGTTGACCAGCATTACGTCGACGTTTGGCCTTCATTTTTTTCCACTGATCAATATTTCGCTTTCTTTTCCTTGAAGAGTTTGGTTTCTGAGGTGATACTTCACATCCTCTACTTATTTCAAGCTGTAATATAAATAGAAAAATAGTCACAGAATTTCCGTGAGATATAGTCACAAGCCACATGAATCATTATAGGCTGCTGAAATGGCATTGATAATAAAAATATTCTTACAAGTTTGTAGCCATCAAAAATATATTGTTACTGCAATCTGTGGACATTAAAATATGGCTCTAAAGGTTTCTCATTAACACAAAATACGACGATCAACAGTGTGAGCAATGTTAAGAGAAACAGTCACAAGCCACTACACAATGGTCACTGGTAAAAAATATTTTTATATACTTACTGAAACATCATCTGAGCTAGTACTGTTGCTTGATGGACACCAAGACTCATCAGAATCCTCATTTACACTACTGTCACTGTCATATACGCCTAGAACGTGCGAAGCATCTTCAGATGTACCTGAGCATTCAGCCATTTTCATGTGGCTTGTGACTATGTATCTTCTGAAAATAACACCAGACGGCAGACTATAGAACTACACTACGTCATCACCTGCCACCTGTTGAAGAAAGTCGGAACATTTTCAATCCAAGATGAGGAGGGCATCGTTAAGAATGTCGTAGCGTGAATAACTCAATTTCGACAAAAGTGTGGCTTATGACTATATCTCTCCGATCCCTTCAATTGTAAACTGGTATTCAGCAGTTCGTATCTCGTCACTCGTTGAACTCACTTCAAGTTAAAAGTTTTCTAAACTTCCAAACTAGAATAAGAAAATTGAGTCTTTCCCGGCATACAGATGAAAAAAATTCTATTCTGTTGCTCTGCCGGATCAGTTCTTCCATGTGGGACGTTTCAAAAACACAGGCAGCAGAACACCAGAGAAGAATTAGAAATATACACATTTCAAGAAGGAAGCTTTTTACAGCGTCGTAACTGTGTTTCGGAGGAATCCATCTCTTCCCTGATTTTCAACCAACTGTATAACTGAAATAACAGTTCTTTTTTCAGTGCCGCGGCAAAACGTGGAGAATAAAAGCCAACAAAGTGCGATGACATCATCCGCTGTTCTGCTCCTTACCAGTGGGTTGCTGTTCCAATATTTTGATAACCGAATTCCAGGCTACAGAATCTGGAATCCAGTGTCCCTGTTGACTAAAGTCTCAGCAGTTCTGATTCCAACACCTTCTGTTATATGCTGTCCCGAAAATGTGTGACCTGTACAAAATTATTTGTGCCTTTGAATTAAATGCATGTTTTCTTGGATAATGTATTTGGCCACAGCTGATTCTTCTCCATGTGTCTCTGTTACAGTAGTGTGCCAACCTACCAGGTATCCGACGATCGATTTGTCTGTGGAGCGATATGTTGTAACATAGGTTCTCGCTGTGGTAGTAATACTACTGGTTGTCCGTATGGCATTCATTGGCACCGTGACAATTGGTTCCTCATTAATTGGCGCCTTATAGATACCCAATCAAATTGTTGTTATTCGATGATTTGACGACTTGCAGCTTTCATTGTATTCAGCTACTTTGTCCGGTCTTCAATTAGGGCTAGTTCTCTGTATTTAAACGAGCTGGGTGATATTAACGAATAGGCTGTCTTGTCTGTAGTGTATGGTCCCAAATAAATATAATGTAACATATACAAAGTAAGTAGCATCTTTCCGAACCGATCTTAGCACGAAAGTACCGAAATTAGGGTGAAAACCGAAATTAACGTTTGTGCATTCTGCAAGTTGTTCATTTGAAGTATGCGTGTACTGTAAAATAACATTGTGGTATACCTATACCAAAAAGTAAAACGTTATTGGGCAACGATGAGGTCTTCCAAACCATATAATATAAGACTTTTTTTTAACTGCTTAACGTCTCTTAACAGCGAGATCTTTAGAGACGGGAAAGGATGGGGGACAAGGAATGGGAAGGAATTCGGCCATGGCCTTTTGAAGGAAGCATCCCTGCATTTGCCTGGAGTGATATGGGAAACCATGGAAAACCCAAATCTGGATGCCCGGACGGGGATTCGAACCGCCGTCCTCCCGAATGAGAGGCCAGAACGCTAACCGTTACACCACCACTCTCGGTGTAAGATAGGAGTATGTTCCGGTAGTACTGTTTTAGAGATAGGTCAAAGTCACTGTCACTCAGCTACAATAGAAAAATTTCCTTATCGTTATGCCTGGAATATGAGGTAAAACTATTTCACTGAATCAAAAGTGTAAACAGCGAGTAGCGGCGAAACAGAGGTTCGAATTTTAATGTTATTTTAGAAAGTAAAAACATTTAAAAATAATTCGTGTTATTCTTCCTTCTTCTTCCTATCCAATGTTAGGCCTGGTGCCTTGTTATGGTCTCAATCCAACTTCTAGCTGGTCTTCTACATCTCTCCTGCCTCTGGGGTGGTAATTGAGGATTTTCGCGAGATCCAATGATATGGGGTACCTGGGGGTTGTAGTACCTTTCTATCATGGGTGACCATGTCTTGACTCAAGACAAGTCATGCAGACTTGTCCACAACCAGACATCCAACTCTGACTTGGTAGCTCCGAGAAATATCAATCATTGGCTGAACCAGGTTAGAAGCAGGCCTACCTCGTGCTTAGTAGGTTTAATACGGTACTCTTTAGGCTAAGGGAGTCAATCCTGACAGAAAATGAACCGCTGGTTTTGAAGCGTCAATGTGGCAGTCCCACAGACAGACTTGATAAGTCGTGGCTAGCAAACAGTTGGTAGGATTATATGTTTTTGCTTTCAAGTCTAAAAAGAAATTCGTTTATAAATAAAAATAATGTATCTGAAATCCAATTTTATGTCTCTATTAATTGTTTTCATTCGATTTTGTATTACGTTTTGAAATTAAATTGGAGATATGGTACAGATGAATCCCAATATTTGGGTTGGCATGGGACGACTTTGAAAAGCTGAGCACAGTTATGTACCCAAGCTGTACATGCTTTGTGTTTTGTTTCAAAATAGCTGTTTAACGAAAATTCGTTCAGGTAGAACGATCAAATAATGGACCTCTTTAATCAACCGATTACGACTATGGGAAGCTAAGGCTCCCCTTGCCAATAGCTGGGGAAGATTGTCTAAATCTTTACCACCTGGCTATAAGAAGGAACGATTGATATGGAAGTCCCTCAATATGCTTAGATCAGGAGTAAGCAGATCCAAAATCAACTTAGCTACATGGGACTTATGCGGATCTCGTTGACATCAAGTGCGACTGCGGAGAAGAACATACTGTCCAGCACTAGCTCCAGTGACAACCGCATCCTGCTCGGATTCTAATCTGTGCGAGGCCTCAGAAAAGGCACTCGACGTGGTCAAGTTTGGGTCCAGTTGAGTTTGATGCTTGTGATTGGGTGACTATGTTTCTGACATGAGATTTAAATAAAATTACCCAATTATATCACAGTTAAACCATCGTCAGCGAAGAAAAAAAGCAAACTCTTACATCAGGATAAACAGTCCTTCGGCCAGAAGAAACTCATTGCGATTAGTAAATTAAGCGTTATTCGCGAAAAATGAATTATGGTTTTAAAAATTATAACTGAAATCTCTCAGCTTTCCGATTTCACATCACAATGAAACATATCATATTTTAGTGCAATAATTATGCGCTGTACATTATTCGACATACTATCAGAATCCAACCGATACTTCTTTCCGTGAATCCAATTAATCAAAAAGAAAAACGCGTCCAGTGAAACCTAAGTTGCTTCTCACAGTTGAATTGGTTAATTTGTCTGATATAAACAAAACCAATTGCAACATTAAGCGTTGGTATTTTGCAAACGTTTGTAGTGGATGAGATTGTTATACCAGTGCGTCATATAGACTTACGGATTGTGATTTTTGTGAGTGTGATTATTGGTGATGACTTTTGAAAATAATTGACTATGTGTGTGCATTTTTGAGTGAATGTGTGATTGTTAAATATAGGTATTGTTTACAAAAGTGACAAGAAATCACCTGTGTATCGAAGTTGAATAACTGATTCGCGACTGCAGGCAGCGAATTAAGCTCGGCCACCCATCAGTTAGTGCCCAGAGGTAGGGATGGGCAATCAAAAAAATATATCGATAAATATCGAAACGATATTTACAAACACTATCGATATATATCGGGGAAAAAGTATCGATATTTCGATATATAGATATTTCGATATTTTTGTCCAAAGGGAGTAATTATCTAGAAAAAATCATAAAATACATCAAAATATTTAAGAAAAATTCTGAAAATTAAAGACACAGGTAGAAAATACACAAACTTTTATTATTTTATTATTTTTTTTCAATCAATCATACCAGTATTCGTCTGATATGGACATCAAAAGGACTCTCTGTTTTATGTGTTCCCCCGTCAATCTACTCCTGTTGTTCGGTACAGCTAAGTTGACTGCAGAAGCCACTCTCTTGGACGACACAGAAGAAGCTTGACATGTAAGGTATTTTAGCGTGCTGGAGCACTGGAAATTCACCCAAAACTTTACTGGGTCTGATTTTTTTGTCTATTAATGGTTGGTCAAGATACTGCTTAAGCTCATTAGGAACTGAGCCAGAGCTTGGAACCTCTTGCATAACAGTAGTGCTAAGGGATAATAGCTTTTCATGTGCGGACCAAATTGATGCGTTATCTGCGATATATTGTGTTGCTGCTGTAGACCTTACTTCTGGAGAACTTCGTCCTCGTCGTCTAAATTCCAAGCGAATATCATTACTTATTGTAGATATCGCATTTGACACACCGATTGGAGAAGTGAAGTGTATACGTTTGAAACGCGGGTCCAAAATGGTAGCTGCTACAAGGAATGTATTTCGTTCTAAAGGACTAAATTTCTCTTGAATTCTTTGGAGTAAAGCCTCTTTTACTGTGAATCCTAAAGTGGTCGAAGGAGTAGCTTGTTCCGTTACTTGTCGAATCAGATTTGTAACAGGAATGGCTAAGCTAGCAGTCACATAATTTGTACCACTAACCTCTTCAGTGGCTTCTTTGAAAGGACCAAGCAGGACAATGAGGTCACGTATTACATTAAGCGGTTAAGTTGCAACCATATCAAGTGTGTTTATATTTGACTGACTTTTTGTAGCTAAGATTTTAGCTACAATTGCAGAGTCTGACAAATCGTTCTAACATATTAAAGTAGGAGTTCCATCTGGTGCTAACAGCTTGTGTCAAAGTCAACACCTCTCCTTCCTTTTCCCCAGATGCTTCTTGTTCAGATCTTAATAGATCCATAGCATTGACAGACTGCTTAAAATAAGTCACAATACTTTTTGTGTGATCGCAGAGTGCTGCAAATGAATTATTTTCACTTAACACTACATCAACGATTTTCATCATCAGGGCTTGACCAGTAAGTTCCGATTTCTAATCACCAAACCTCTCTGCATTGCATATGGTGCAAGGGCATACGATGTTGTTATGGTGATTCATCCGTTGGATGGGAATGTTAAGCTTGGCGCCCCCTTTAGAATGTTTCGCAAAAGTAGGCCTGAACATGCCGACACCGGCTTCCACCCTCTCCCTTCTTTCATCTCTCATCCACAACTCTCTATACTGAACCACACAGTGACACTGTCATACACACTAAGGAGCACTGTCACACTGAGGAAGTAAACCGGGAATTTTTTTTAACTGCTTAACGTCTCTTAACATTAAGGTCTTTAGAGACGGGAAAGGATGGGGGACAAGGAATGGGAAGGAATTCGGCCATGGCCTTTTGCAGGAAGCATCCTAGCATTTGCCTGGAGTGATTTGGGAAACCATGGAAAACCCAAATCTGGATGCCCAGACGGGGATTCGACCCACCCTTCTCCCGAATGCGAGGCCAGAACGCTAACCATTACACCACCATGTTCTGTGAAACGGGAAACCACCCCAGTTCATCTTCCTAGGACTTTCCTTGGAGGGATATACATCATCCATGTTAATCGCCTACAACCTGACAAGGGAGAAGCGTTCGAAGAGGACCTTACTATCAGTAAAAACCATTGGTGTCTCAGTGAATAAAAATTAAAACCGCTCTCACTACATCAATCGAAGACAGCAATCACAAGAAAGTATTCTTTAGTGGGGCTGTAATTCACGAGAAAGCTATATGTATATTTTAAATAGCATTACAATGAACTTTAGGATAGAGGATTTAAAGCAATCCAGAATGGGTCTATTAAGTTCAAAGTGCGATAATTACTCCATTACATCAAAGTTTTCTGTATACTTGGAACGTATTCCCTATAATCCTATATAAACTAACATTCTGTATTCAAGGTTTCCGTATTCAAGATTTTCGTATTTGCGGCTAATTTACGGAACGTATTCCTTGCGATTAAGGAGTTTTGACTGTAGACTAGATTGTTGACATTTAAATGAATTAACTGTCATTCATAATGACTTGTACTTTATCAACCCATTAATTGTTATTCGTAAATGAAAAAAAAACAGTTGAAAAGATAATATTTCAACTACCAAGATTAAATAACCGCTTACATGCTAATATAAAAATGACGTTAACGTAAAATTGTTAAAATTTAGCAGCTTTTTTTAACCTATCAACCGCTGATGAAGCTGTTATATTTCGACGAATTCACTTTTTAAGACACTTTCAGAAAATTGGATATATACGTATATTTCTCCTATATACATGTAAAGGCGGCCACACACGCTACGGTATACCGGAGAGGTCTACCTGTACAGGTAGACCTGTACAGGTAGACCGGAGCGTGTGTGCCACAAACCTGCACAGGTATGCGGACCTATACAGGTAACCGGAGAAGAATGAAAAATCAATTCTTTCTACCTGCGCCAGACTACAGACCGGAGCGTGTGTGGGGGTATTGCGGTAGACCTGTACAGGTTTCAGTCTCATTTATAGCATTGTGGAAGAGAGATCGCGTTGTGTGCAGTGCCGTAACAGTTTTTCTTCTTTGTTTTGCTTCAAGTTACAAACGTACACCATATTAGATCGCAAGCTTAATAAAGTTATAGAAGAATTTATTGAAATTTATAAATCAGAACCTTGTCTGTGGCGTGTTAAGAGCAAGGAATACCATGATCGCCCCAAGAGAGAAGCCGCGTGTACGAAGTTATTGCAAAAATTACAAGAGTATGAATTTGACGCTAATAAGCAGACTGTGATTAAAAAAATAAATAACCTAAGAAGCAACGTCCGAAAGGAGAAAAAAAAAATATGAAGCCTCGTCGAAGTCTGGAGCGTCGACAGATGCAATTTATAAAATAACACTTTGGTACTACAAGTTATTTGATTTTCTGGGTGATCAAGATATCCCAAGAAGATCGAATTCCAACATAAATGTGGAAGAAAGTGATTGCGAGGTAAATAAATTATAAATTTATCTTTGCTGAATTTTTATTTATTTTAACTGGAAATAATGTACAATTTAAGTTCTTGGCAGCATAGATTAATGTTTATAACAATGTTAGGTGAATCTGTTTCTATTAACAAATTTATTTTGCCATGGCACTTTACCCACATTTACAAAGTAGTTGTTGAAATCTTCTCTAACTTTTTTAGCGCCATTAACAATATTTCCCAGGTTTTTGCGATTTAAATTTTCCATGTTCGAACGCAAAGTATCATAGCCAGCAGACGCAATATTCCCGTTTTCAGTATCTTCCTGATAAAAACACTTTCAAGTTGCATAGGAATTTGGTACTTGTTCAATCAAAACATTGTGTAAGGCACAGGTTGCCATCACTAATTTTTCTATGTTCTTTGGTTCTACTGTACATTAATTTGTGTATGGGATATGCGAAATCGCGAAGCCAATATACCAAAAGCATTTTCAACAATGCGTCTCGCCGAGAGCTTGAGGCGATATTATTGTAGAAAACTTAAGGCATTCATATGATCTACCTGTTGCAAGAAACCTTAAAGTTGCTGCAAGTCTTTCGTGTGGAGAAATAGGACTTCTCATTATGATATCCTTTTTCTGGATTAATGGAGTAATCATTGAAAGTAATTTTAGATAAACTGATTCATCCATACGCAAGTAATTGCAATAATCTTTAGGTTCTATCCTCAATTCGTTCAACAAATTAATATGAGTATATTCTTTTCTTTTCGACAACCACTTTTTACTCCACTTTTCACGTTTTTTCCTTTGTTGTTTACATTTCAAAGCTATTAAGAAGCCTACCACTGCCAAACATCATCCTCTGACGATTCCATGGTTATACCGGGCTCCGTCTGTGCTCCGGTACACCTGTCCGGTTTACCATTACGTGTGTGGGCTCCGTCGGTTTTCGGTCTACCTGTCAGGTCCACCTGTACAGGTAGACCTCTCCGGTGTACCGGAGCGTGTGTGGCCGCCTTAACGATTAAATTGGATACTGAATTGCGTTCGTAGGAAAAATATCGAATTGGTGCTTAAAATCGATACACTAAATACAATATCGATGTATCGATATATCGAAAATAAAAATATTGGCGATAAATATCGATATTTTTTTAGAAAAAATATCGATACATCGATATATTTTGCCCATCCCTACCCAGAGGGATCGCACGGATGGGTGACGAGGAAAGGCCGCTCTGCACTTCAGCGCCATGCACGTCGAGCGCATCATTGAACTCGTCTTTGCCAGCGGACGTTGTGACAAGTGCAACGAATCAGCAAATGGATAAGGATATCGAAATGGATGAAGATGCTATGCCAGCCGCTGTGTTCAACATTCAGCGTATACATGGTGACGTGTATGCGGTGAGCAAAGATTTAAACCCAAGAAAGCGTTCCACTACTCCACCAGAGAGGACCAACAATAAACAGCCACGCGCCGTCAACTACAGGAAGGATGAGACGCGTAAATCTACTGGAGTCAGCCTGGCAGTGACGAAACTTGGTTCAGCCAAGAAACCAAAGAATTCCAAGGTACAAAAGAAGAAGACTATCGAAGCCGCTGACAATACTGCAGCCTCGGTCTCCGGGCGGAATGGAGTCAAAGGACGTCGTTCTCGCACCCAGAATTGGCAGCCAGACCAGGAAGGTTTCATAATGCCGAAGAAGACAGCAAAGCCCCCACCTTCATTGGACCCAGCGGCGATGGAAGTAGAAAATCGTTTCACTGCCTTGACTGTTGACGATACGCCGCGAAAGGAGACGAGATGCGACTCCATTCCACCTATAGTAGTGGAATTCGCAGAAAACTACAAGACCCTTCATGATCGGGTGGCAGATGTCATCAAGAGTCCATTCGCTGCGAAAACCGCAGGTGGCGACAAAATCAAATTCAGCATGACTACTACCGAAGACTTTGTGGCCGTCACTTCTCTCCTTCAACAGTGCAATATCCCGTACTACACTTTTCCGACCGGAGCGGTGAAACTGTTGAAGGTGGTGTTTCGTGGCATTCCCAGGACTCTGCCAACAGAGACATTGAAAGAAGAGCTGACAGAAATGGGCTACGAAGTGAGGTCTGTTGCTCAACTTCGTCGCCCCGGCAGTAACGATGTAATGCCGCTTTTCCTAGTAGTATTACCAGACCTGCCCTTAAATCGCACAATATTTGAGGTTGACAAGCTGTGCCACCTCAGAGTATCGACAGAGAAACTGCGATCGTCGGCTGGACCGCAGCAATGTTTCAATTGTCAGTTGTTTTGGCCATGTGGCACGCCATTGCAAAATGCGCCCGGTGTGCGTCAAGTGTGCAGGGCAACACGACGCAAAAGACTGCCACACGCAAAAGGGCCGTGACCCACCAATCTGTGGAAACTGCCACGGCAACCACGTTGCCAGTTGGAAAGGCTGTCCAGCCTATAAGCGAGCCCGCGATCGTCAAAGAGGAGTGGGGATAGAGGCTCCTCAGAGGTATCTACAACAGCAGTCAAACCAACAACAAATGTCGGAGATCAGTGAAATATCAAAATCAACGAAACCGGATCCACAGAAATTGAAGAAAACGAAGAAGCAGAAGGGCATGAAACTGGCATCATCCAAAGTGCAATCAGACTTATCCTTCGCTGAAGTAACCAAAGATATGATTCATGTTTCTCCCCCCAAACAGCCACAGCACCAAGACACTTCGACGCAGCCGGTGAAGCAAGGCCCAGTTGCAAAGTCCGAACAACCGATGGCGTTGCAGACTGTACCACCAAAGCGTCAGAAAAGACAAGGTCTACCACACCAGCATCCAGATGAAGCAGCAGAGACGAACGGGACAAACCTCGGGAGACTAGTCAATATGCTTGAGAATATACTTAGCATGATGGTCAGCCTCCTAACGCGGCTCGATAGAATGTCTTCGGACATCACAGCTGCAGTGACGTCGGCGTTTGCCAACACCACCAAAACCCAGCAACGCAACCATGAATAGGAGGCCTCACATTCATAGCCTCACTTTCTGTGTGTGGAATGCTAACGGCATTCATTGACAATTACTTGAGTTTAGACAATTTTTGCGGGAAGAAGATGTGGACATTTGCCTCGTAAGCGAGTCCCACTTGAAACCTTGCCTACGGGCGGCAGCACCAAACTACTGCTGCTACCGGAAAGACCGACTGACGGCCGGTGGGGGTGTTGTGCTGTACATTAAACGCGGTATTCCTCACTGTGAAGTACCTCTTCCTCCTCTTCGGCAGGTAGAGGCTGTCGCGGTTCAGGTGAAAACATCCTCAGGCGCTATCACCGTCGTCGCAGCCTACCGACCACCACGCAGATTGCTTGAAGAAGCAGACATCGCCGCCCTTATCACACTTCCTGGTAAAATCCTGATTGGTGGAGATATGAATGCAAAGCACCAGGATTGGCATAGCAGAACTGCCAATCCGGCTGGTAACCTCTTAAGACGCCTGGCCCACTGCCACAACCTATGTGTATGGGCACCTGAAGAACCAACGCATCATCCTGCAAATGGAAACCGGCCTGATGTTCTTGATATTGTTATAACAAAGGGAATCACAGGTTTTGTTTCGGCAACAACCCTTAACAGACTATCTTCGGACCACTCTCCTGTGCTACTTGAGGTCGACGTTGGGGAGTGGCAGCCAAACAATCACCCAATTCCTGATTACAAGCGGACCGACTGGGACCGATTTAGGGAAGTCGTAGCGACTAAACTGGAAAGCGGTACAGTGGAAGGAAATGTTGAGGAGGCTCTGAGATTCTTCACCAACACCGTAAATGAAGCTACAAAAGTCGCCACACCACTGGTTCATACACGCATAGAACGTTCCTGCCAACTTCCACCGCACCTCATTGCGCAGATCAGAAACAAAAATCGTATCGCCAAGGAGTGGAAACTAACGAGGAACCGTGCCACTCGCCGCCTCCTCAATCAACTGCAGCGAGAGCTGAAGGCAGCGTTGGTAGAACACAGAAATCGTGAGTGGTCCGCACGTGTTGCAATGCTGCGACCAAACGATGGCAGCATGTGGAACGAAACTAGGCGACTCACCCGCCGGAGGAAGCCGATACCACCACTCCACGGCGAACGTGGGCCTTCAACGAGAGAAGCTATTGTGGTTTGGTGTTGCTCGATGTCACCCGTGCATTCGACTCAGTGTGGCATACGGGTCTGCTCTGCAAGTTGTATGAATGGGGCTTGCCTGGACCCTACGTAAAATTGATCCGCAGCTATCTGTCAAGGCGCACATTCTGCGTCAGGGTTGGTGATGCCATGTCAACACGACGGCGCATTCGTGCAGGTATACCACAGGGTTCAGTGCTGGGACCAGTTCTTTATAACCTGTACACAGCCGACATTCCAGCACCTGTGAATGTGAAAACAGCCACGTACGCCGACGATACGGCATTCTTTACATCCAGCCGTAGCAGAGCCATCGCGACGAGACGATTGCAGGAAGCTCTTCAGCAGACGATAGCCTGGGCCAGAAGGTGGCGGATAAGTATAAACCCTGTCAAAACGCAAGCGATTATGCTGACGCGACGCCTAGGACGCCGTAGTGAGCAACTACCTCACTCGCAACTTCAGCTCAAAGGTAAAACCATTCCCTGGGCACCAACTGCTCGTTACCTTGGTGTAACACTTGACTGTAAGCTGACATGGCGAGCTCACATCAAGGACATCAGGCAAAGGATAAGTGCTCGGCTCCATTCTCTTTACCCTATACTTAACCGGGAAAGTTCGTTGGTACCTCACCTAGGAGTTGCCATTTATTGCTCCTTGATTAGGCCGGTAATTGAATATGCTTGCCCCGTCTGGGGGTACGCTGCTAATTGCCACCTGAGAAAGTTGCAGGTGCTGCAAAACAGAACACTGAAGCGGGCACTACATCTGCCCAACCGTTTCCCCACCGTCGCAGTCCATGAGGCGTCGGGAACAGAGAAGCTCATTGACAGGTTCCGGCAACATGCCTATAAATTCTACAGAGCAGCACATCACTCTGCCAATCCACTGGTCAGTTGTCTCGGCGAATATGAAACTGCCGCTGACAAACATAGCAGGCCATTGGTGCTGACGGAGCGCTAAGGACCAACTGATAATACGCCACCAAGACGACCAATCAGAAGTGAAGAGAAGACCACTCAATAGAAGACTGAGGGAGGAAATGTCTCAGGACAACAACCCCCAACCGACCAGCTTTAATGCTGAGACTGGCGAAGATGACATTAAGCGTTGTATATTTCATAAACTCTGACCTCTGATTCATTTCCTAAAAATTTATGTTTCACGTCTGTAATAGTTCTGTTTTATGATTTTGATGGCAATAAGAAAAATTGTTTTCTGTAGCAAGTTTCTAGATTTGTGCTTTCGTGCCCATCTCAAACAATCACTGGTATTACGGGCTAGTGTGGTTGATATTTTTAAAAATATCGGATTTTAGATATATTGATTATTTGATATTTTAAAAAGTATTAATATACATTGGAAAAATGTATCGATATTTTCATAAATGCAATTTCATAAAATTAAAACTTGCAAAATTAAGGCTGCCCTCTGATAAACAGACGTGTGATTTTGTTCCTGATCAGGTTTTCACTTTAGAATATTTTTTGTTGGTGATGGTGATTGGTAAATTTTTTTAAAAAAAAATTGTTCGTTATGCGTCTCATAAGTTTCATGAAAATTAATGAATTTTATAAAGCTCGAAAGAGGTTCGAGGCACATCTTGTTTTGTGTATTTTTAAGATTGAATAGTAATACAGTTGAGGCATTTATTTAGGTAGTAGTTTAACTATCATAGCATGCATTATGGCCAAGTTACATAACTTTTTTATGTGGTCTTTCATTTAGTTTTGTTTGTTGATAACTTATTCTGAGTTGTCTTATTTTTCTTGCTCTCGAATTAGTAACTATTTGTTATTTACACTACACACTACTCCTGATAACACACTAAATTCAAGTTGGACTGCCCTGTACAATCCACACGCTCATTTCAAGCAATGGGCTCGCGTTCGCTTCGTGCTGGGCGAGCGATGCCTTGCCTACACTGTTGTCATCATCTGAGTAGACTTTGTACCTATAACTTTCAAATTAATTATAGAAACGTAGTAAGATTTACATAAGCTTGCTGACCTCTATACCTAACAGAAGTTTGAGTGACGTAGTGTCATTCATATCAAACGAAAAATGATAACCTAGTTTCAAAAATATCGAAGGCGATATCCAGATTTCAGTATCGAAGTATCGATATATCGTCCTAAAACATATCACTCATAAATATCGATATTTACAATAAATAACTTCCATGTATAGATATATTATCAACAGTCCTACTACAGGCATGCGGTTTCAAAAAAACTCACACCTGCATCCGCTCAGAAAAATGAAATTTTGAAGGCTTACTCACCCGGCTACCTCACTCTAGCTACCGTGATTAAAATTTCTAAGTCCTTTTCCTTATTTTGTATTGGAGGTGAGAACGTACTTCTGGTTTGTGTGTCGTTATGAATAGACCGCCTCCAACTCCATCACATGGGAAGTCCAAAGTAAGATACCCGTCACCGGTAGTGTTGTCAGCAGTGAGTGGACTTGTTAATGTGCCACAGACCAGTGTGACAGTTAACAACATCCAAGAACAGAAAAGAACACTGAGTAAATACCATGACTAACTGGAGACTTATTAAACGAGACTGGTGAACATAAACTTTGTAATAATTTGTAAATGTATCGAATCTCGTCTTCATAATAAAATCATTGGTTTGTGAAAAAAGAATTACGTGTTGTACAACCATTTTTATCCTTTGTAGTCCTCCAATATATGTCACATGCACTGCTGAATAATATCAACCTTAAAGATGATAGTGTAACTTTTGCCATCTGGCCCAATACAGTATGCTTAACAAGTTTAAAAGCAGAACCATTCACAAAAGATATTATTATACCACATAACACCCGTAAGAATAGTTGATTCTTGAATTCCTACAATAAGACGCTCGTCAACTCTGGATTATTAATCTTAAAATCGAAATATAAAAATATTGATGCAGCGACCATGACAGATAAACTGTACATTGCCAGGTAAACAGTTGGAACAAATATAAGCCCTGAAATAGAAATTTAATTTTTTTTAGGTATTTTTGACACAAATTTATAAATTTATCTCTGAATATTATAGTCTTGGCGAGAAAACGAATAGTATCAGTAAACAGATAGTGCGTGCTTATTTTGAGTTTTCTGCCGATATTATTGTAAACAAATGAAGAAGAAACCGCTTTACTCGCATCTGACGACATAACGGCAAATGTTATTCTGTTTGTCGACGTCGAGATGATTAAAGCCGTAGTAGGATTAAGGGTATAGTTTGGGATGGAATTCAGCTATGGACTTCTGATGGAAGGATCCCAGAATGCTCTAAGATGGCTCTGAAATCAGTTGAAGCTAATATTTTGATAGAACAGAAATATTACGTTTCTTAATAAAAGGGAAAGGATCACTATTTATTTCTATGGTTACATAGGTGTTGTCAATATCAAAAGTTGTGCCAATTCTCCGTATCTGCCTCATTTTTTATTTCAAGTCTGTTTTGTAACATCTAAGTCATAATAAATAACTGTAAACTGGTACACTGCAGTTCCTATCTCGACACTCGTTGAACTTACTTCAAGTTGAATGTTTTTTTAAACTCGCAAACTAGAATTAGAAAATCGAGTATTTCCCGGCGTACAGATGAAAAATATTCTTCTCTTGTGTCCTGCTGGGTCAGTTCTGCCATGTGCGACGTTTTACAACAGAGGCTGCAGAACACCAGAGGAGAATTCTTGTTAAAGTTACAAAAATATACATTGTAAGAAGGAAGTTTTCTTCGGGCTTCTAACCACATATAAATGTCACATTCCCAAGACGTTTCGAAGGAGTCAATCTTTGACCTCATTTTCAACCAAACCTATAGATGTGATAACAGTTCGTTTTGATAGTGTCCTGGTAACAGTGGAAAATAAAAGCCAACCAAGTGCGATGACATCATCCTCTGTTCTCCCTTTAACCGTGCTCCAATATTTCGATAATCGGATTCCAGGCTACAGAATCTGGTATCCAGTGTCCCTGTTGACTAAAGTCTCAGCAGTTCTGATTTCAGCATCCCCTGCTATTACGCAGTTCCAAGAATGTCTGACCCGGGGCATAATTTTTGTGCCTTTGAATTAAATGCATGTTCACTTGGATACTGTGTTTGGCTACTGCTGATTTTTCCCCATTTATCTCTGTTACAGTAGTTTGCCAACGTCGATCGGTTTGTAGCTGGAGCGATATGTTGTGACATAGGTTGTCGCTGTTGCAGCAATACTGCTAGATGTCCGTATGACGATCGTTGGCAACGTGACTATTTGTTCCTCAGTAATCGGCGCCTTAAAGAGCACCGATAAACTTGTTGTTGTTTGAAGGTGAGAAGAGTGCGTTTTTCATTGTATTCAGCTACTTTGTCCGGTCTTCCATTACGGCCAGTTCTCTGTTTTTAAACGAGCAGGAAGATATTACGAATAGGCTATTTTGTCTGTAGTTTATGGTCCCACATTATACAAAGTAAGTAGCATCTTTCCGAACCGATCTTAGCACGAAAGTACCGAAGCAAGAGTGAAAACCGAAAATAACGTTTGCGCATTCTGCGAGATTAGTCATTTGAAGCTAGCGTGTGCTGTAAAATAACATTTTGGTATACCACCACTAAAAAGTAAAACGTTCTGGGCCACGATGAACAATTACATGCCTTATTATATGAGATAGGAGTATTTTCCGGAACATCTATTTTAGAAATAGGTTAAAGTCACTGTCGCGCAACTGCAATAAAAAAATTCCCTAATCGTTATTCCTGGAATGTGAGGAAAAACAATATCACTGAATCAAAGTGTAATCAGGGAAGAGCGGCGGAACAATGGTTCGTATTATAATGTTATATTAAGAGTGAGTATATGTTAAAAATAATTCGTCTCCTTTCTTCTAACTATTCAGTGTCAGGCTTTGTAACCTGGTATGGTTCAATTAATCTTCTTCCCCGTCTTCTACATCTCTACTGCCTCTAGACTAGCGGAGTCAATCCTGACAGAAAATCAACCATTGGTTTTGAAGCGTCAATGTGGCAGTCCCACAGCTAGACTTGATAACTCGTGGCTAGCAAACAGTTGGTAGGACTATATGTTATTGCTTTCAAGTCTAAAAAGAAATTCGTTTATAATTGAGATCAATATATCTGAAATCAAATTTTATGGCTGTATTAATGTGTTGTTTTCATTTGATTTTTTATTAAGTGTTGAAGTTAATGTTTTTTTTTAACTGCTTAACGTCTCCTATAACAACTAGGTTTTTAGGGACGGGAAAGGATGGGGGGTAAGGAATGAGAAGGAATTCGGTCATGGCCTTTCGAAGGAAGCATACCGGCATTCACCTGGAGTGATTTGGGGAAACCATGGAAAACCCAAATCTGGATGCCCGGACGGGGATTCGAACCGCCGTCCTCCCGAATGCCAGGCCAGAACGCTAACCGTTACACCACCTCGCTCGGTATTAAATTGGAGATACAGATGAATCCCAATATTTGGGTTGGCATCGGAAGATTTTGAAACGGTGAGCACAGTTTAAAAATAGTTGAATCATTTTTTTCCTGTTGATATTTGTGTGTGTGTGAATAATTTGCATTGAGTTTTTAACCCTTTTGTTATCAGTTTTTTGATGAATTCAATCATCATTTATCAATTGCTTTACATTAATAGGTATGATTGCTACTTCATTTACTATATTTATTAAAACTACTCGGTTTATAATTCCGCACGCCTTTTCTGATTGTGTTTTGTTGCGATAATATAATTATGTACCCAAGCTGTACATGCTTTGTGTTTTGTTTCAAAATAGCTGTTTAACGAAAGTTCGTTCAGGTAGAACGATAAAATAATGGACCGTTTTTATCAACCGATTATGACTATGGGAAGCTAAGGCTCCCCTTGCGAATGGCTGTGGAAAATTGTCAAAATCTTTACCACCTGGCTATGAGAAGGAATGGCTGATATGGAAGTCCCTGAATATGCTTTGATCAGGAGTAAGCAGATCCAAAGTCAACTTAGCTACATGGGACTTATGCGGAACTCGATGACATCAAGTGCGACTGCGGAGAAGAACATACTGTCCAGCGCTGGCTCCAGTGACAGCCGCATCCTGCTCGGATTCTAATCTGTAGGAGGCCTCAGAAAAGGCACTCGACGTGGTCAAGTGTGGGTCCAGTTCAGTTCGATGCTTGTGGTTGGGTGACTATAAGTTTCTGACACGAAATTTAAATAAAATTAACCAATTATATCACAGTTAAACCATCGCCAGCGAAGAAAAATAAGCAAACTCTTACATCAGGATAAACAGTCCGACGGCCAGAAGAAACTCAATGCGCTTAGTAAATTAAGCTTTTTTCGCGAAAAATGAATTATGGTTTTAAAAATTATAACTGAAATCTCTCAGCTTTCCGATTTCACATCACAATGAAACATATCATATTTTAGTGCAATAATTATGGGCTGTATGATACATATTCTTCGCGGGTTTGCCGCCGGATCACATTTTATAACCACAAGCTTTCGGCGACTTGCACCGCCGCCATCATCAGGTCTGTTGTAATCAGTTACAACAGACCTGATGATGGCGGCGGTGCAAGTCGCCGAAAGCTTGTGGTTAGAAAATGTGATCCGGCGGCAAACCCGCGAAGAATATGTATCAATAATACACCGGGAAAGACTTATCTTTCGTATTATGGGCTGTACATTATTCAACATACTATCAGAATCCAACCGATACTTCTTTCCGTGAATCCAATTAATCAAACAGAAAAACTCGTCCAGTGAAACCTAAGGTGCTTCTCGCAGCTGAATTACTTAATTTTTCTGATATAAATAAAACCAAGTGTGTTTGACACCTATGTTTACATATTGTTATCTGTACATTCATTTCTTCACATTTATGATTCGCAACAGTAATAGTTCGGTTTTTATTAATTCCGTTTTATGATTTTGACGTCAATAAGACTAATTGTTTTCTGTTGCAAGTGGCTAGATTTGTGCTTTCGCGCCCATCTCAAACAATCACTGGGTACTACAGGCTAGTGCGGTTGATATTTTTTAAAATATCTGATTTTAGATTTTTGATATTTTAAAAAGTATTAATATACATCGGAAAAATGTATCGATATGTTCATAAATGCAATTTCATAAAATCAAAACTTGCAAAATTAAGGCTGCCCACTGATAAACAGACGTGTGATTTTGTTCTTAATCAGGTATTCACTTTCGAATGGTTTTTGTTGGTGATGGTGATTGGTAATTTTTTTTAAGAAAAATTGTTCATTATGCGTCATGAAAATTAATAAATCTTATAAAACTCGAAAGAGGTTCGAGGCAAATCTTGTTTTGTGTATTTTTAAGATTGAGGCATTTATTTTTGTAGAAGTTTAGCTATTATAGCATGCATTATGGCCATGTTACTTAACTTTTTTTCATAAGATTTTTTATGTGGTATTTCATTTAGTTTTGTTTGTTGATAACTTATTCTGAGTTGAATTTTTTTTCTTGCTCTCGAATTAGCAAATAATTGTTATTTACACTTCCCACTACTCCTGATAACACACTAATTTCAAGTTGGACTACCCTGAACAATCCACACGCTCATTTCAAGCAATGGGCTCGCGTTCGATTCGTGGTGGGCGAGCGATGAATTGCCTACACTGTTGTCATCAATGAGTAGACTTTGTACCTACAACTTTCAAATTAATTATAGAAACATAGTAAGATTTCCTTAAGCTTGCTCACCTCTATACCTAACAGAAGTTTGAGCAAACGAAAAAATGATAACTTAGTTTCAAAAATATGGAAGCCGATATCCAGATTTCAGTATGGAAATATCGATATATCGTCCTAAAACATCACTCACATATATCGATATTTCCAAAAAATAATTTCCATATATGGATATATTACCAACAGTCCTACTACAGGCATGCGGTTTCAAAAAAACTCATACCGGTATCCGCTCAGAAAAATAAAATTAGGAAGGCTTACTCACCCGGCTGCCTCACTCTAGCTACTGTAATTAAAATTTCCAAGTCATTTTCCTTATTTTGTATTTTAAAAGAAATTCTTTATAATTGAAATCAATATATCTGAAATCAAATTTTATGGCTGTATTCATTTGTTGTTTTCATTCGATTTTTTATTACGTTTTGAAATTAAATTGGAGATACAGATGAATCCCAATATTTGGGTTGGCATGGGAAGATTTTGAAACGGTGAGCACAGTTTAAAAATATTTGAATCATTTTCTCCCTGTTGATATTTGTGTTTGTGTGAATAATTTGCATTGAGTTTTTAACCCTTTTGTTATCAGGTTTTTGATGATTTCAATCATCATTTATCAATTGCTTTACATTAATAGGTATGACTGCTACTTCATTTACTATATTTATTAAAACTATTCAGTTTATAATTCCGCACGCCTTTTCTGATTGTGTTTTGTTGCGATAGTACAATTATGTACCCAAGCTGTACATGCTTTGCGTTTTGTTTCAAAATAGCTGTTTAACGAAAGTTCGTTCAGGTAGAACGATAAAATAATGGACCTCTTTTATCAACCGATTACGGCTATGGGAAGCTAAGGCTCCCCTTGCGAATGGCTGGGGAAAATTGTCAAAATCTTTACCACCTGGCTATGAGAAGGAATGATTGATATGGAAGTTCCTCAATATGCTTTGATCAGGAGTAACCAGATCCAAGGTCAACTTAGCTACATGGGACTTATGCGGAGCTCGATGACATCAAGTGCGACTGCGGAGAAGAACATACTGTCCAGCACTTGCTCCAGTGACAACCGCATCCTGCTCGGATTCTAATCTGTGCGAGGCCTCAGAAAAGACACTCGACGTGGTCAAGTTTGGGTCCAGTTCAGTTTGATGCTTGTGGTTGGGTGACTATGTTTCTGACACGAAATTTAAATAAAATTAACCAATTATATCACCATTCGTTCGCTAGTCGCCGAAGTGATAACTTCCTGGTAGCTCGGAGCAGTGAACGTGTGTTTGTGTCTTCCTGTTTACAGCGAAGCTCAATACTTAAGTGTTGAAATAAGTTCATACAAGTGTAACGAAAACTAGCTGTATACTCAAGTGTAGCCTGTGCAGCGAGAACTCAACAATCACCCGAGGGTCCTCCCCCGCTGCTGGGCGAGGATGTTTGGCGGCCACTACGGTGAAGGCGGAGGAGCGTCCTCGTCCCCGACGGTCGCAGAGGCATCAGCAGGCGTAGCAGCAGTTGGAGCAGCATTAGTTCAAGCTGTGAGTACAATAAGTGGAAGTGATGAGGCGGAGGTGGATATGGAATATAACTTGGAACCGGAAAGTGATGATGTAGAACGTGTGTATGCTAGAAAGCGTCCTATAGAATCAAATGTAGAGGTTATGGCAGAGAAAAAGAAAATTGCTAGTGCTAGTGTAGGCTATGAACCACCCCAACTAGAGAAAAACTCAGAGCTAGGACGGGAACAATTGGTACAAAATGAAAAGTCGAGTAATATGCAGACACAACCCGAGAACAACAGACCCCAGCGATTTTATAGACGGTCGGACACTGGCCCATTCACTGTATTTATTGAGAGCAGGGATAACAAAATAGGGAAATTACACCCAATGTCTATAGGGAAAATTCTCCACTCGTCAATCCCGGAAACTAAAGGAAAAATCCTAAACATTAGCTACAGTGGTAGGAATAGACTAAAAGTTGAAGTTGGTGACGCAAACGCTGCCAATAATATTGTTAGATCATCAGGGAAAATATCCAAAGACTTAGAAATATATATCCCCGCTCATTTAGTATATAAACAGGGGGTGATAAGAGGAGTCCACCAGAGTATCACGATGGAGGAGTTACTGGCGGAAATTCAATCACCGGTAAAGGTAGTTAGTGCAAGAAGAATTAGCAAAACAGTAATACAAAATAATGAAAAACTAGTAATCAATCTTCAAACATGTGTTTTAACATTCGACAGTCAGTCCATCCCACATCACATAAATATTCACGGGACTAGATGCGAAGTAACACCATTTTTCCCGTCAGTAAAAATATGCTATCAGTGTTATAGATATGGGCATCTTAAAAAACAATGTCGTGGCCAAGCTCGTTGTATCAAGTGTGGTGGGGCACACCCTGACAGCCAATGCACAATTCAATCTATTACCTGTTTCCAGTGCGGGGGAGCTCACTACTTTACGGACCGAATGTGCCCAGAGTATAATAGG
This sequence comes from Vandiemenella viatica, assembly GCA_031002005.1. Taxonomy (NCBI): domain Eukaryota; kingdom Metazoa; phylum Arthropoda; class Insecta; order Orthoptera; family Morabidae; genus Vandiemenella; species Vandiemenella viatica. The sequence goes on along the minus strand of JARYHS010011408.1, from coordinate 261,648,726 downwards.
CGGAAAAATATTCAGGAAATTGCTACCCGAAACAATATATCGCTAAGGGAAGCGGAATCCGCTCTTAAAAACAGATCATATGCACAAGTAACTAAAATATATGAACAAGGAAAAAATCATCTTAACCCTTCTGTAGCGCCGGATATAGAGAACTACAGTCAATTTCCACCTATTAAATTAGACTATAGGGGAACTCCCCTGTCAATGCCTGCAACAAGCAATGAACCATATAATCTACGAAAATACCCAATCCAATATCCTGGTGGGGACGCTACTCAGGTCCAGGAAAATCAACCGAAGGGCCCAACTGGACCCTTGCTGATGCCCGATAATAGAAGACAACAACCCATTTCAACAGAGGTTCCATTGACCAAAGCACAACACATTAGCAATTGTGGGCCACCGGAGAATAGGACGAAACATAGAACACAACAGCACTTTAACACATATGAATATCAGCAGCTTTGGTACCAACCCACAAATTTACCGGCAACACCCATTGGCCAAAATCCATATCCTCCAAAAGTGCAGAACCCAAGTAACCATCCTCAGTTCAGAAATGAGAAAAGTAAATTAGTGGAAGGAATCTTCAACCTAATTTTGACAATAACAAGACACGTAAAAGACGAAGGGATAGAGGCCCTACAGCTGGAGGAAATTCGAAAATCGATAGAGACATTAATACAACCTAATTATCCATAATGTCAAACACTCAGAATAAAGATAATTCAAGTAGGGAACTACATGTAATACAATGGAACGCGCGGAGCCTCAGTCCCAAATGGAATGACTTTATCAACCTAATGAATGAAAGCAAGGCAGCTGTAGCTATAATTACTGAAACGTGGTTAAAGCAAGATAGCAAAATTAGAGAAAGACAATATAAAACCTTTAGAAAAGATAGAAACGATGGGTATGGTGGGGTAGCGATCATGATTGCAAAAAACATAATAGCAGTGACTAAAAATATACAATATAATAACAGCAATATAGAAATTATATCAGTAGACATATTAAATTTAGAGCCTGTGAAGAATGTAACAGCTATTTACGTGCCCCCCCATGTCACAATCAATGAAACAGAATGGAACCACATTTTCTCCCAACTTCCGAACGGAAGTATTGTGGCAGGAGACTTTAATGCCCATGACAAAATGTGGTACGATGAAATAACAGACCATAGTGGCCAGGAGCTAGCAAAAGCAATAAGTCAATCCGACCTAGTGGTGCTAAACACCAAGACACATACTCGCATTGGTACACCATACCATAGACCCTCCTCGCCGGATTTATCTTTAGTATCGTCAAGGATGGCCATAAAATGCTCGTGGGTGGCAATGAACGATACATTAGGCAGTGACCACAAGGGTTATAAAAATTTCCATAGAAACACAAGCTACTCATACGACCCAAAACAGGATATTCAGTCACAGCCAGATAATAAATCATAAACTAATGGACTGGCACAAATATCAACAAGAAGTAAATAGAAGATTGCTAGAATGCCCGGTTGTAAGAGACCCACAGGAAACCTACAACTGGTTTGTAGAAAATATTTTAGAGGCTGCGAAAGAGAGTGCACCTGCTGTGAAATATAGAAAGGACTGCACATACCGAAGGAAGCCCTGGTGGACGCCAGAATGCTCTAAAGCGGTAGCAAGAAGAAGACTAGCTCTCAGAACATATCGCAAAGAGGCGAACTACCAAAACTTCATTACGCTCCGGAAAATAACAGCACAAACTAGCAAAATCATCAAGAAAGCGAAGAAGGAAGGATGGGAAAAGTACTGCTCGGAATTAAGTGGAGATCTTTCGACACAAAAATTATGGGAAAAGATTAAGTGGTACAAGGAACCAAAACAAAGCTCTGAAAGCATAAGAGTAAAAACGGAAATCGCGGAACAGTTTATGAATAAAATAGCTCCCGCTACGGTAGAAGCTGCACCACTGGAAGTCACCGATAACAATGAACACATAACATATCCTAATTGCAACCTAGACCGACCCTTCACCTTGGTGGAAATGGAAAATAGCCTAAAAGAAAAAGATACAACCCCAGGATTAGACCAGATATCATATTCAATGTTGTACCACCTACCCCCGCTGGAAAAGAATTGCTACTGACAATACTTAACATTCTGTTTAAACAAAATATTGTACCCCATCAGTGGAGAAGAATAGGAATAACTCCGGTGATCAAAAACGGAAAGGATTCCAATCTATACACATCGTATAGACCCATATCACTAATATCATGCATATGTAAACTGATGAACCTAATGATTAAACAACGGGTAGAATGGTATATGGAACATCATGAACTCCTAGCAAACCGTGTGATGGGTTTTAGAAAGGGATATAGTACTATAGATGCAATTTCAACGTTAATAACAGACATACAAATAAACAACAGTTATAATTCGTATCTCATAGCCGCCTTCCTGGACATACAAGATGCATATGGACAAGTGTATATACCAGAGCTAGCAAATGTGATGATAGACTGTGGCATCCCAAAAACAATAGTCAAATGGTGTGCAAACTATCTCTCATTAAGAATACTGGAGCTATGGATCTATGGAAAAGAACCAATAGTACGCTATGTTTACTCTGGCCTACCGCAAGGGGATCCCCTTAGCCCACTACTGTCAATATCTACTTATACAATGTGTTTAATAGACTGAGTAAATCGATCATGTACATACAATATGCGGACGACATAGTGATTTATGTAAGAAATAAACTCAAAGAAAAGGCAGTGCTAGAACTACAGAGGAACCTAAACAATACGATAAATGCTCTGAAAGAAAAGATGATGGAAGTATCACCCGAAAAAAGCAAGCTAATGGTCTTTACAAGACATAGAAATGTAAATGATGTGAAGATCATACTTAATGGTAAAGTCCTTACTGTAGATCACCAAGTAAAATTTCTAGGCATGTGGCTTGATATGAGGCTGACATGGAGAAAGCACATAATGGAACTACACAGCCAATCCATGAAAAGAATTAATATCCTGAAAGCCTTAGCTGGCACCTATTGGGGAGCTAACCCAACAATACTATTGCGCCTCTACGGGCAACTAGTCCGCAGCAAAATGGACTACGGATGCATGCTCTATGACACAGCCTCAGCATCAACCTTAGCCAAACTACTGTAGACAGGCTGCAATCAGTAGCCCTACGTATATGTGGAGGATTTCTACGTACAACTCCGATAAATGTACTACACATAGAAACAAGCACACCACCACTCTCACTTCGACGGAATATGCTCTCTAGACGATTTATTCTGAAAGTTAGATCAATTATCAACCACCCATTAAACTGGAAGTTAGGAGCCATAAGCCAAATGTTAAATAAGAAATACTGGAGGAAGAAAGCAACCCCTATTACAGTGAAACATTATAATGAAATTAAAGAATGGCCGATAGAACGATATAAAGTGAATGCTGCGTTTTTGGGGGAAATATGGCCTCAAATAATCAGTATTAAAATACATGAGACAATAGGGAAGGTAGTAGCTAAGAAAACAGAGTATCTTACCGTGGAACTTTGTAAAACTACACTGCAAACTTTAAATGATAAGTGGAAAACATGGTCAAAAATCTATACGGATGGCTCCAAAATCGCTGGGTGCAGTACGGGGGCAGCAATTTATGATGAAAAGCTAAAAAGCTGTAAATCAATCAAACTCCCAAAGGATATGTCAGTTTTCTCGGCAGAGCTGTACGCAATCTTAGAAGCAATCAAATATACACTGGAAAAGAGAGAAGAAAAAATTTTAATCTGCTCAGACTCGTTGAGCTCACTACAATGTATAAGAATGGGGCCGAAAGGGAAGACGAAAAACTATTTAGTATATGACATTATAGACAATTTGAACAAAGCACAACACCAAAGGAAGGAAATAGAATTTCAGTGGATTCCCGGGCACGTGGGAATCGAGGGAAATGAAAAAGCGGACCAACTTGCGAGGAGGACAGAGGACCATGAGCCAACGGAAGTTAGAGCGCCACATAGAGATCTCCTAAGTAAAATCAGAAATTTACTGAAGTCTGAGTGGGAAGAGGTAGGAGAGATCCAATATAGATCTAAAGGTGCCTGGTACCATGCAATTCAACACAACATTCCGAAACAACCATGGTTCAACATAAAAGTGAATAAAAAAGAAGCAACAATAATAAACAGGTTGAGATCAGGACACACCCTACTAAATTCTAAAAAGTTTCTCTTAGGCCAGACAATATCACCGGAATGCGAACATTGTAGTGTATACGAAGACATTTTACACTTCATTTTGGAATGCCCCAAGTATGCTCAACAAAGGAAAACAATACTACAGAATGATGCAGACACCAAAATTACAAGTTATGAGGACCTAAGATATTTCCTTGCGACAATAACGGACGACAAAATTAAGAAGTTATGCAAATATGTTGCTAAATGCAACAGAAAAATATGATATGGAGTTAAAATAAGGTGAAATGTAGACCTATCTATACTCCCTACATGTTCTCTAAATAATAGTAAGATGTTAGATACTAAATAAAGTTCTCTCCTCTCCCTCCCCTCTTGTTATAAAAAGATGGATGTATAATAGTAATTACGATAATACTCTATAAATGCCTGACAGCTGTTACTACAAAACAATTACTAAGGATAGATGCATAATATAGCACAAATGTTTATACTTTGGATTACATTAAATAATGTCATTCTTCTATTCATTTCTGATAATGTGAAATAAATATTATATATATATATATGTTTCTTGCAAAATGTTTGGTAATAGGAAGAAATAAATGTACTATAAATGGTCTTGCCACGAATGATAGCAAACAATTTGCCATCGCATGAACGTATAAGATATAGTATGTATCAAATATCTTGTAAATGAATGAAAGTAACTGCTGTTAAATATGTTTCTAAAGGGAACCTGGGAATATAATATAAATGACTATGTTGTTTCTAATGTTAAATTTTAATTGTACCTTTGTGTAAATTTCAAAACAGTTTTTAATCTAGAAGAAGTAATTAAAATATTTTTATTTGCTAAACTGCATCATAATGATAGCCAATGTTCATATGTTCATACTGTATTACAAGTGTTTGGATTTTCGTGTAAACAAATGTATATCTGATAGTTGGTCAAATTGGCGAAAGCCAAAGACCATTCATTACAAAAAAAAAAAAAAAAAAAAAAAAATATCACAGTTAAACCATCGCCAGCGAAGAAAAAGAAGCAAACTCTTACATCAGGATAAACAGTCCAACGGCCAGAAGAAACTCAATGCGATTAGTAAATTAAGCGTTATTCGTGAAAAATGAATTATGGTTTTAAAAATTATAACTGAAATCTCTCAGCTTTCCCACTTCACATCACAATGAAACATATCATATTTTAGTGCAATAATTATGGGCTGTACATTATTCGACATACTATCAGAATCCAACCGATACTTCTTTCCGTGAATCCAATTAGTCAAAAAGAAAAACGCGTCCAGTGAAACCTAAGTTGCTTCTCACAGTTGAATTACTTAATTTGTCTGATATAAACAAAACCAAGTGCAACTTACGTTGTATATTTCATGAACTCTGACCTCTGATTCATTTCCTAAAAATTTATGTTTCACGTCTGTAATAGTTCTGTTTCTATTAATTCTGTTTTATGATTTTGATGCCAATAAGAAAAATTGTTCTCTGTAGCAAGTTTCTAGATTTGTGCTTCGCATCCATCTCAAACAATCACTGGGTACTACAGGCTAGTGCAGTTGATATTTTTATAAATATCTGACTTTAGATATATTGATATTTTAAAAAGCATTAATATACATCGGAAAAATGTATCGATATTTTCATTACTGCAATTTCATAAAATCAAAACTTGCAAAATTAAGGCTGCCCACTGATAAACTGACGTGTGATTTTGTTCTTAATCAGGTTTTCACTTTCGAATGGTTTTTGTTGGTGATAGTGATTGGTAATTTTTTTTTTTTTTTTAATTTGATCATTATGCGTCTCATAAGTTTCATGAAAATTAATAAATTTTATAAAACTTGAAAGAGGTTCGAAGCACATCTTATTTTGTGAATTTTTAAGACTGAATGGTAATACAGTTGAGGCATTTATTTAGGTAGTAGTTAAGCTATTATAGCATGCATTACGGCCAAGTTACATAACTTTTTTTCATAAAATTTTTATGTGGTATTTCATTTAGTTTTGTTTGTTGATAACTTATTCTCAGTTGTCTTATTTTTCTTGCTCTCGAATTAGCAACTAATTGTTATTTATACTTCCCACTACTCCTGATAACACACTAATTTCAAGTTGGACTACCCTGGATAATGCGCACGCTCATTTCAAACAATGGGCTCGCGTTCGATTCGTGATGGGCAAGCGATGCCTTGCCTACACTGTTGTCATCATCTGAGTAGACTTGGTACCTACAACTTTCAAATTAATTATAGAAACATAGTAAGATTTACTTAAGCTTGCTGACCTCTATACCTAACAGAAGTTTGAGGGACGTAGTGTCATTCATAGCAAACGAAAAATGATAACTTAGTTTCCAAAATATCGAAGCCGATATCCAGATTTCAGTATCGAAGTATCGATATATCGTCCTAAAACATATCACTCATAAATATCGATATTTCCAAATAATAACTTCCATGTATTGATATACAGGGCGTTCGCCGGGAAACGCAACCCACTGTTAGCGCTACAAGGAAGAAACTGCTCCCGGCGAGCGAGCGCTCAGTTTCCGGCATTGTTCGACCGTCGGCCGCGGACTATTTCATAATAATTACGCTTCATAAACTTCATAAACTTGTGTGCTAAGCATTAAATGTGACGTAATTCATTAGCTTACCTTATAAAAGATGCTGGAAGTGTTGACCCTCCTGTGTAATGCACATTTCACATCTTCTGAACATATTTCGAGACACACGCTGCCCTAACTGACTTAATGATTTTTTGGGTGACTGTTCTAGTCGAAAAGCGATATCGTCAATTTTCTCCTCTGTGAGAATACGGTTGACCGACAGTCTCTTTTTGTTAAAAAATGAACCCGTTTCTCTTACTTTTTTAACCAGACGCAGAATTGTTGATTTAGCTGGCAGTAAAGCGCCAGGAAATTCGCGACGAAATTTACTGCGACACTTTTTAAACGACTTCTTCTTCACATATGTATCGTAGAGAAATATTCTTTGTTGCAAACTGTAACGTACCATAATTTTACTCACACTCAAACACGGTACAGATTAATAAGAGTATGAATCCCCAAACCAGCCAAACCGCAAAGAAACGTTTATTCACAACACTGATTAATAAGAGACTGAAGTCACAAACTATCTACAATGCAAAGAAACCGTTCTTAACAATGTAAGGGTCACTGCACTGCACTGTTGGGGCAGCGGAGGTGTTAAACAGTGCGGTGATTCACGGTGCCGCGTGGCGGAAACTGCTGGCTGGACTGACCGAGCAAGTTGCCGACGGCAACAGACTGGGGGGTAGCGTTTTCCGGCGAACGCCCTGTATTATCAACAGTCCTAATACAGGTATGCGGTTTCAAAAAAACTCATGCCGGCATCCGCTCAGAAAAATGAAATTAGGAAGGCTTACTCACCGACTGCCTCACTCTAGCTACCGTGATTAAAATTTCTAAGTCCTTTTCATTATTTTGTAATTTCCGCAACACTTAGAGTTTGAAAAACGTTCATCTCATATATCTTCCTTGTGACATCATAGGGAGTATTGCAGGTGAGAACGTACTTCCGGTTTGTATGTCGATATGAATAGACCTCCTCCGCCCCATCACCTGGGAAGTCCAAAGTAAGATACCCGTCACCGGTAGTGTAGTCAGCAGTGAGTGGACTTGGTAATGTGCCACAGACCAGTTTGACAGTTAACAACATGTCCAAGAACAGAAAAGAACACTGAGTAATTACCATGACTAACTGGAGACTTGTTAAACGAGCCTGGTGAACATAAACTCTGTAATAATTTGAAAATGTATCGAATCTCGTCTTCATAATAAAATCATCGTTTTGTCAAAAAAAATTACATGTTGTACATTCATTTTTATTCTTTGTAGTTCTCCAAGATATGTCACATGCACTGTTGAATAATAACAACCTTAAAAATGATAGTGTAACTTTTTACAACTGGCACATTACAGTATGCTTAACAAGTTTAAAAGCAGAACCATTCACTAAAGAGATTATTACACTACACAACAACCGTAAGAACAGTTGATTCTTCAATTCCTACAATACGACGCTCGTCAACTCTGGATTATTAATCTTAAAATCGAAATATAAAATTATTGATGCAGTGACCATAACAGATAAACTGTACATTGTCCGGTAAACAGTTAGAACAAAATAGCAGCCCTGAAATGTGAATTTATATTTTTATTGACTAAACTTTTTTTTAGGTATTTTCGATATATATTTATAAATTTATCTTTGAATAATCTAGTCTTGACGAGATAACTATTATTAGTATCAGTAAACAGATGGTGCGTGATTATTTTGAGTTTTCTGCCGATATTATTGTAAACAAATGAAGAAGAAACCGCTTTACTCGCATCTGACGACATAACGGCAAATGTTATTCTGTTTGTCGACGTCGAGATGATTAAAGCCGTAGTAGGATTAAGGGTATAGTTTGGGATGGAATTCAGCTATGGACTTCTGATGGAAGGATCCCAGAATGCTCTAAGATGGCTCTGAAATCAGTTGAAGCTAATATTTTGAGAGAACAGAAATATTACGTTTCTTAATAAAAGAAAACTGTTTACTATTTATTTCTATGGTTACATAGGTGTTGTCAATATCAAAAGTTGTGCCGATTGTCCGTATCTGCCTCATTATTTTTTTTAAAGTCTGTTTTGCAATATCTAACTCATAATTAATAACTGTAAACTGGTACACTGCAGTTCCTATCTCGACACTCGTTGAACTTACTTCAAGTTGAATGTTTTTTTAAACTCGAAAACTAGAATTAGAAAATCGAGTATTTCCCGGCGTACAGATAAAAAAAAATGTTCTCGTGTGTTCTGCCGGGTCAGTTCTTCAATGTGCGTCGTTTCTACAACAGAGGCTGCAGAACACCAGAGGAGAATTCTTATTAATGTTGGAAATATATACATCGTAAGATGGAAGTTTTCACAGCGTTGTAAATAAATACAGTCTTCGGGCTTCTAACCACGTATTGATGTCATATTCATAAGACGTTTGGAAGGCGCAAGTCTCTGCCCTCATTTTTCAACCAACTGTATAGCTGGGATAATAGTCCATTTAGACGGTGCCACGGCAAAAGTGGAAAATAGAAGCCAACCAAGTGCGATGAGGTCATCCACAGTTCTGATCCTTACCAATGCGTTGCTGTTTCAATATTTTGATAACCGGATTCCAGGCTACAGAATCTCTTTTCCAGTGTCCCAGTTGACTAAATCAAAAGTTCTGATTTCTACAGCCTCTTTTATATGCTGTCGCAAAAATGTCTGACCTGGGCAAAATTTTATGTGCCTTTTGAATGAAATGCACGTTCTCTTGGATAATGTATTTGGCCACAGCTGATGTTTCTTCATATGTCTCTGTTCCCGTGGTATTCCAACCAACCAAGTAACCGTCGATCGATTTCTCGCTGCAGCGTTTTGTTATGACAGGTTTTTTTTTAACTGCTTTACGTTTCTCAACAGCGAGGTCTTTACAGACGGGAAAGGATGGGGGAAAGGAATGGAAAGGAATTCAGCCATGGCATTTTTAAGGAAGCATCTTGGCATTAGCCTGGAGTGATTTGGGAAACCATGGAATACCCAAATCTGAATGCCCGGACGGGGATTCGAACCGCCGTCCTCCCGAATGCGAGGGCGCCTTTAAGAGTACCGATCAACTTGTTGTTATTCTTCTATGGTGAGACGACATGCGATTTTCATTATATTTAGTTTCTCTGTCCAGTGTTCAATTAGGGTTAGTTCTCAATAATTTAACTAGCATAGCGGTATCAACGAATAGACTATCATGTCTGTAGAGTTGGGCCCACATAAAAAAATGTAACATATACACAGTAAGTAGCATATTTCCGAACCGATCTTAGCACGAAAGTGCCAAAATAAAAGTGAAAACCGAAAATATCGTTTGCGCATTGCAAGTTTAGTCATTTGAATTAAGCGTTTACTGTAAAATAATATTTTGGTATACCTATACCAAAAAGTAAAACGTTATTGCGCAACGATGAGGACATACATACCCTATAATGTAAGATCGGAGTATGTTCCAGTAATACTGTTTTAGAGATAGGTTAAGTCACTATCGCGCAGCTGCAATAGAAAAATTTCCTATTCGTTATGCCCGGAATCTGAGGTAAAAAAATTTCACTGATTCAAAGTTGTAAACGGTGAGTAGCGGCGGAAAAGAGGTTCGAATTTTAAAGTTATTTTAGGAAGTAAAAACATATAGAAACAATTCGTGTTCTTCTTTCTTCTTCTTCCTTTCCAATGTTAGGCCTGGTGCCCTGTTATGGTGTCAATCCACCTTCTTGCTGGTCTTCTAGCTCTCTCCTGCCTCTGGGGTGGTAATTAATGATATTTCCTCTAGTATCTCTGGAGCATGGTTGATCACGTGTTGACTCAAGACAAGTCATGCAGACTGATCCACGCCAGACATTTAACTATCACCTTGTAGCTTCGAGAGCTATATCCCAGGCAACGGTGTTGGTCCACTGGCTAAACCACGTGACGGGAACCCGGTTTCTTGGATGTTTGATAGGGGACTACCAAACTCTGGTCTGGCAGGGTCATTGTCGCAGTCACACAGACATACGTGCTAACGCTTGACTAGAAACCCGTTGGTAGGACTAAATGTATTTCAAGTCTCAAAAATAATTCGGTTATAATTGAAATCAATTAATTTGAAATACAATCTTAGTTCATTTTTAATTTGTTGTTATAATTCGTTTTTTCATTACTATCTGAAATTTTATTACAGATTCCCAGGGATCCCGATATTTGGGTTGGTATGGGAATACTCTTAAAAGATGAGCGAAGTTGATATAGTAGATTATTTTGTTAGTCTCCCGAGAAAACTATATCAACTCTCAACATGGAGAAAATCGTCATTCCTATGTAAGATGAGCATAGTTTGGAAATAGTTGATTCATGATCTCCCTGTTCACAAATGTGAGTGTGAATAATCTTCAATGAAATTTTAACCTATTTGGAATCAGTATTTTGGTGATCATAATGATTATATATCAATTGTTTTACATTAATATGTATACCTAATCTTTCATTTACTTTATTCACTAAATACATTCCATTTAGAATTTCGCACGCCTTTTCTGATACTGTTTAGTTGCGATAACACAATTACGACCAGCCGAATCTCAGCTCTAGAAGTTGTGTGTTTTATTTAAAAATAGCTATTTAACGAAAATTAGTTCACGCGGAACGTTAAAATAGTGGACCTCTTTTATTAAACGATTACGACTATGGGAAGATAAGGCTTCCTTTCCCAATGGATGGGGAAGTTTGTCAGAATCTGTACCTCTTGGCTATGACAAGCGAAGATTGACATGGAAGTCCCTGAATAGGCTAAGATCAGGAGTGGACAGATCCAAAGTCAACCTAAAAGATGGGGCTATGCGGAGATCAATGATATCAAGTGCGACTGCGGAGAGCAGATAGTTCACCACTAACTCCAGTATCGACCACGACCAGCATCCTGCTCGGATTATGATCTGTATGAGGTCTTAGAAAATGAACTGGAAGTGGCCAAGTTTTCGTCCATTTCAATTTGATGTTGATGATTGTGTGACTATATGTTTCTGACACGATATAAATAAATCAATTATATCACAGATAACCATCGTTAGCGAAGAAAAAGCTTACGCTGAAATCACACTGTTTAAGAACCATGCAAGAATGATATACACCTGGGAACGTCCAGGGGATACAAGCAGATATCAGCTAGGTTATACCATGGTCAAACAGAGATTCAGGAATCAAGTTCTAGACTGTAAAACGTACTCAGGAGCAGACATAGACTCTGACTATAATGTGATAGTAATGAAGTGCAGGCTGAAATTCAAGCGAATAAGGAAGGAATGTAAGCAGAACAGATTGGAAGTGAATAAACTGAAACAATCTAGCACGAGAGAAACATTTGCAAAAATGGTAGACTTAGGTCTAAGAAGTAATTCTGAAAGGAGGTCAGTCGAGGACGAATAGAATGCATTAAAGGCAGAAATAATAAAAGCTGGTAAAGAGACATTGGGCTTTAGGGAACAAGCCGGCCAAAAACCATGGATCACAGAAGAAATTTTGGAGCTGATGGATCAGAGGAGAAGGCACAAAAATGCTCAGGATGAAGCTGGAAGAGAGCAATACATACAGTTTGCAAATCAAATAAACAGGAAATTCAAAAAGGGAAAAGAAAAATGGCTACAAGAAAAGTGTGAAGAAGTAGAAAACGAAATGGTAATAGGTGAAGTAGATGTTGCACACAGGATGATCAAACAGAATTTTATAGAAATGAAGAAAAGAGGTGTAAACATTAAAGCTGCCGATGGGAAACCTTTTTCAAGCTCGGACGATAGAGCTAACCGTTGGAAGGAATACATTGGGGGACGACTTGAACAGTAGCGTAATGGAAAAGGAAGGCGAAGATTCTGTTTTGAGGACAGAATTCAATAGAGCTCTGAATGACTTGAAAACAAATAAGGCAGTTGGAATCGATGAGATCCATGCAGAACTTCTTAAATCCCTAGGAGCAGAAGGAATCGAAAGATTATTCATGGTGACATCAAAAAGTTATGAAACAGGAAAAATTCCAACTGATTTTAATAAAAATATCATGCTCACACTTCCGAAGAAAGCACAATCTGACGCATGTGAGAATTATAGCACCATTAGTTTAACATCACATGCTTCGAAATTACTGACGAAAATGATATACAGAAGAATGTAAAGGGTAGTAGAAGAGAGAGTAGGTAAAGATCAGTTTGTGTTACGGAAAAATCATGGTACGAGGCTTTAAGATTAATACTTTAAGGGCGGATCAATAAAAGCAAAGATATTTTTACGGCGTTTGTTGATTTAAAAAAAGCTTTTGATAATGTTAGGTGAGAGTAAAAGTTCAAAATTTTGAAGAAGTCTAAAATATCGAAATAAAAGAATACTTTATAAACTACGATTCAAGTGGCTGTGATAAAAATAGAGAACCATCGGAATCATGCATCAGTGAGAAAAGTTTGTAGTCTATCACCGTTAACATTCAACTTGCATGTAGAAGAAGAAATAAAGGAAATGAAAGAAAAATTTCAGGAAGAAAAAAATCAGTATGCTACTATTTGCTGATAAAATTGTCTTGTTAGCAGAACGGGCTAAGGATATTGAGAAATTACTGAATGGCATGAACACAATACTGAAGGAAGATTTTGGACTGAATATAAATCAAAGCAAGACAAAAGTAATGAAATGTAGTAGAAATGATACCAATCACAGTAGATTAAATATAAAAATACGATCGGATGTAATAGGAGAAGTAAGTGAATTCTGTTACTTGGAAAACAAAATTACCACCGATGGCGGAAGCAAGAATGATGTTAAAAGCAGAATAACTCTAGCGAAAAGAACCTTCCTGAAAAATAGAAATCTTTTAGTGTCAAACATTGATCTAGAAATTAGAAAGAACTTTCGAAACTCTATGTGTGGTGCACAGCAGGGTATGGTAGAGAAGCATGGACTTTAGGAATACCAGAAATAAATAAAATTGAAGCATTTGAAATGTGGTGCTAAAGAAGAATACTGAAAATTAAGTGGACAGACGAAGTACGAAATGAACGAGTTTTAGAAAAGAAGTTTGTGGAAGAAGCTTACAGAAAGAAGAGGCTGGTAGGTCATATTTTGAGACATGCTGGATTGGTTAATTTGGTAGTGGAGGGAACAGTCGAAGGTAAGAACTGTAGAGGAAGACAGAGATTAGAATATATGAAACAGATAATTCAGGACTTGGGTTGTAAGGGGTATGTGGACATGAAGAGGTTAACAAAAAATAGGAAGGGATGGAGGATTGCATCAAACGAGTCGAAATACTGATGACAGGAAAACAAAATTCTAGCAAATTGCTTAAAACCACATTTAAGGAAAATTGATTTTTTATTTACGAACATCGAGAAAAGGCGCCTAGTTGGTTAGGTGTCTAAACCAATCACTTACGTACTTCCTGTGGTTGATAAAATGTTCTTATTTTCTGTTACAGGCGAGTCATTTGGAACAGCAAGTTTTCGTCACGATCGCACAACCTGTCAGTTTCTACCCCTCCATCGAACCGAAGGGCAACCTGGATAAAAGTTTCATAGCGGAAAAGATTCGATAGTATCTTGATTCGATTTTCTGTATACAAAATAAATTTCAGTTACTGTAAACTAGAAGTTGGTGTAATTGAGCGTCGAATATTTGCGTAAGTAATTAAATAGTATAATGAGGACACTATCGAACGCATAAGTTTCTAGTTCTGCGGGAAGGGAACAATCCGGTTACTTAGAGCGGGAGGAACCCTTCCTCCATGTCACAGAACACCAGCCAAGATATTACACTTTCAGATAGGTGCAATGCATCCTCCAACCCATACTTTTAGTGAATCGCGAAATAATGATATCATGGAACTTTCGGCGATAATAGAAGGAGGTAAATTACATGTAATGTGCGAGTAACGAACAATACGTTATTTACGTTACGCTACCAGAGATATTGCTTTCATGCACCGATGGATACTTCTTTGTAGTTTCTATAATGAGTTATATGAATTTAGATTATATATATATATATTTCTCTTATTAGTTTCATTTCGATAAATAAATAACATTTTAGTAGACGCACAAGATTTTACATTCGGAACCCAAATAATTTCCCTTGTCGTAGAACCAATAATTTTGTACATTACTTTAAAGTTTTTACATTCATAGGCAGTACGGTGACTTTACATTATGTCAAACAGCAATAGAGTCTAAAAGTAAGACAAAATAAATTCTTAATTCCTTGATCTGCATAAGATAGAAAACATTTGAGTGGATGTAAAATTGACTTGCTGGTTGGAGGTATTCTTTAAAGGTAGAAGGCAAAGAGTTAGGGTGGGAAATGCAGTATGCCGTTCACTATTATAGTGAATGAATGTATTGATAGGTTGAAATCAGAAGTAGATTGTTTGCAGATGATATGTTGTTGAACAATAGGATTAAAACTGTAGAGGAATGAAGGGTATATCTATTGGGGTAGTTAAATATGGGATCAAAATAAATGCCAAGAAGATTCATCTCATTAGGTACACGGCTAAGAAAGTAAAGATTTTTCCATGATTCTAGGCTAAGAAAGGAATCGATTGTCGAAGATCCTAACTGTAAATATGTTGCCACATCTTTTATTAGTAAACTCAATTGAACAGGTGATATGAAGAATCTTTCATTTACTGGGGAGTGTGATGAGGGGATGAACCAAGGAAATGAGGGAATTGGGTTACGAAATAGTTTGAATACGGTGGAGTGGTGTGGCACTCACATTATGGGTATCAAATTCAGGAGGCGGTTGGGGCAAAAAGGAGAGCGGATAGATATATTTCCGGAGATTCCCGCAGAATGTATTCAGTAACTGATGTGCTTCGGGATCATTAGAAGACGGGCGAAGAAAGTGTTTGGTTTGTTCAAGGCATATCATCGTGATAATGCATAGATTGATATGAGTAGAGGGATTAGAAGGTCTACCTGTATATGGAGGGGAATTCAGGGGAAAGGGAGTGAGATAATTTTCTGTGTATTTTGTATGTAACGGAGTCAGAGATTGGAATAAATTACCAAGGTTAAATAATGGACAGTTTACGAGAAATATTTCTCAGTGATTATACTTACATATGGGACAAGAGCCTTCCTCTTTTGTTGTTTTTTTTTGTGTTCGTTCTTAAGCTGTCTGCGGCTCAAAGCACGGGATATCATCTGACTACTATACCTATTCTGTCACAGGTCCCAATTAAGATGTTTCTTTTCTACCGTTATATGGTCATAATCCGCGATTCTCTCCGCCCTATAAAATAAATTATTCATCAGGGCTCTTAAATAGCGGTCAGTATGTGTAGCTTTCCTGTAGACTGTGTGTGTTAATTTCCCTTCTTTTCTTTTGACCAGCACATCCAAGAATGCCAGCTGTTCATTCGTTTCCAATTGTATGGTGAACTTTATTTTCGGATGAACCCTATTGATGTGATCCAGAAAAGCTTTTAATCCCGTTTCTCCATGTGGCCACACTACAAACGTGTCATCCACGCATCTAAACCAGATCGATGGTTTTTTTTATGGCAGTATAAATTACCCCACGTTAAAATTTTTCCACGCACAAGTTGGATGCCACTGGGAAGAGGAGTCGGCCCATAGTTTACCAAAAACACTGAAGGTGTTTAAAGTTGCAATTCAGGGATGGTGTAGGTAGGTGATGGGGAAATTGAAACATGGGAAGGTAGGAGTGAAAGGACATTGCACACGAGAGCTTGTATGATTCACGGAATTAAATTATAAATTCAATCTTTCATTACCTAAATAAAAACAAGTAACAAACACATCTACGACATTAAAAGGATCTAGTTAAAACGGTACAAGCAGTATAATTTATGATTAGGAGAAATATTTAAGCGAGGTAGATGGATTTTACAATCTTTTTAAATCCCCTGCCCTCCTCCCACCTCATATTCGCTAACGTTAACACATCGAAAATTTTGAAGTACAAGATGTAAAATGCTCATCGTAATAGTCGATACTTGGAACCATATAACTCATTTTAATTGAAGTATCGTTAGACGACAGTAATCTGTGGACTTAATCTTATGTATGCATTGTCACGTCATCTTAAAATCTACATGATAGACAAATAAAAGGAGCTGTCATATATGACTGCAATTAACAGTATCACTCGCAAATTGATATCTGTTTCTGCATAGCTCAATAACTTTATGATGAAAAAAATGGCCCACAATATCCAGATGTTACCGAAACGATATATCACTAACTAATTTAATTCTGAAATGTTTACAGCATTAATCGCCATTGAACACGAAAATGCCAATGATTGAAATTTCCAAGCACACATTAACCCTTTGACTGCTGTTGACGTCTATACACGTCATGCTGCCTGCGGGCCCCGAGTGCTGATGACGGGTATAGCCGCAGCCGTCGGATTTCCCCTGAGTGCTGATGACGAGATAAGCCGCACCCGCCTGCCGCTACCTGTGTGCTGATGACGAATATAGACGCGCCGCTACCTGAGTCGTAAAGCGGACTTCTCGTCACATTTTTCAATAGCCCTTCGCAGTTTTGGTCGCTAGCTTATCGTACGAATGTTTGTCTGCTCGGAGCCTAGGCTTCGCTCTACAGTTCACTGTTCAACGAAAATTACATCAGTGTTCTTTGTGTCCTGTATTTTATAAAGAAAATTGAAAGACGTCGTGGGTGCATTGAGGAATAAATCATGGAGATTCTTACGATGAGTGACACTGAGGATGAACTACTTCATTTTGATGGAAGTGTTAGCTATTCCACTAAATCGGAAAGCTGTAATCCTAAAACATACTCGTCAGGAGGGGTGACAATGCAGTCTCATGTTTCAACAAGTTAGTTGTTCTGAAGAATTAGATAGTGATAGTGCAACGCCTACGAAGAAATTACGTCTTGGCGATAAATCTAACTAGAAAATCATTTTCGTCCAGTTAGTCATGCATTTGAAGTTACACTATTGGGACATGCGTGTCAAATAGGGAATGTGTCAAGTATTCTGTCAGTTTTGATGTTATTTCTTACAGAAGAACCGACGAAATATATAGCTGATGAAAAGAATCGGTTTTGTATAACCACTATGAAGAATACTCCTGAATCAGAACTTTCTCGAATATCAAAGTGGAAAGATACTGGATATGATGAAATGTATTGTTTCAGAGCTATTTGTCTTCTGATGCCTAGCGTTAAAAAAATTGAAAATTAGGGAATATTGGACCAGAGATGTCCTTCTAAATACTCCAATTTTTAGTGAACTTATGTCCAGATACCGCTTTTTGTTACTCTGGTGAGGTTTCGTGCGATTTCGCCGCAACCCCCCCCCCCTTTTATTTCACATCACGTAATTAATGGACAAACACTTCATAGCTTAGAAATGAAAAATCTGTTGAGTACTTATGTGGAACAAATTTCATCAAAGAAACAAAATTACGTATAATCGGGTAATTACAAAGCGCAGCAAACATTCAGTCAACATCGAGATATTTTGGGTGTCTACATCTACAAAGATATTCCGGAAACCAAATTTCGGTGTGTGGGGGAGGCTGCTTAAACAATTATCATTTTAAGGTCTCTTTCTATATTCGTGAATAGCGCGAGGAAAAATCGGATGGCTTTAACTCTCTGTATGAGTTCGAATATTTCTAATTTTACAGTCGTGGTCTGAACGCGGTATGTAAGTGTGGAATACAATATTTCTAGCATTTTTTTCGAATCAACAATAACACTCTAATACAGTAAGGGACCTACAGAAACTGCCAAGAAAGAACTTTAAACTATTGACGTAAATTTAATAATGACCACGCTTTCGAAATAAGCTGCAAAAATCGAGAGAAAAATGCAAGCAAGAAATAATTATTAGTTATGAAAAATAGGGTTAATGATTCAGTTTTATTCTGTAGTAATTTATTTGCAGAGAAACTATGTAGTGAGAGCATTTATTCTGTATCAGTCGTGAGAGGTCACAGTGCTTCGCCAGAAACATTCAGCACAGGGCGGGTGGAGCCGCTCGGACGGCTCCGTCCCCAGGGATAATCACTTAGCGCAGGTAGCAGGCCACAGCGCGGCAGGTACACGATCCGCCGTCAGCAGTCAAATCAGATCAAGATATTTGTTATTTTTTTCTGACAGTTAATACTGCATTCGAAAGAAATTGGTAGGCAGCTCACTACGTTTACTTGTAATGCAATCCTTCGACATCTTCCTCTCTTACAACGCCTGGAGGTGACTGAAGAAAGTATATTATTTCGGTTTTTATGGAATTACACAGAACATTATGTATAATAAATGTTACAGATGTCGGGTGATTGTAAATATAGTTCACATACCGTTCCAATAGAAACTATGGCAAAACACAATAAATAACATACAATAAATAATTGATCTCACAAAAGAACAAGGCAATGAGTCCGGGAGCGGGTAAGGAGAGTCCTGAAAGTTTTACAGTCGTATATTTGCGATGAGCCTTTTTTTGGAGATTGTTAGAAGAATCCAACCAACCTTCGGGTAGTGGACTAAGCTAGTTTGTTAGAAGAATCAATGGTACTACGTGGAAATGAAAGACAGCTATGACCACTAGCCGTTGATTTCAGACGTAAAGGGCGGTTAAAATTTCTTTTCCACATTAAATACAGGGGCTTGAATTAATTACAAATTTAGGCATGAATCATAAAACTAATATTCTATAAGGGCGTAAGTAGATGATTGGTGAAATTGCAATAAAAGAATTTAGGGTTAAAAATCATTAAATGCAAAAGTATGAGCGTAGGGAACTTTTCTCTGGTTATTTGATTCTACGCAACTGATTTAAGTTAAACTACATATGATACTATAAAAAAGTAGCACACAAATGTCAAACTAACATGCATGTTAACAAAGCTATGCCGAACAGAATGAAAACGGAACACTGACTACAATAACCAAAGCAATTAGACAAAATATCAGGAAAAATTTCCTTTTGTACATCGCTGACGCTAAGAGCAGCGCAGTATTGAAAAACTAAATATAGACATTCGTGAAACGAAATGCTTCAAGCACAGATTCAAACTACATTTGAAAAATAAATTCTAAATGCATTAACGTTAAATATAATATTAATGTGTTGTCCTATTATTTTATCCCGTATAGTATACTATGATAAAAAAAAATTGTGGAAGGAAATAGTTTTTAAGAAAATGTTTTTTGTTTTTGTTTTTTTTTCATACCTTAGTTTGAAAATTTCTTTGATGGAAACTTTATTCAGCGCTTATATTTTTCGGTGCTGTATTTATAGAAAAGCTTTGTTTCTCTGTTGCATTTACTCGAAATAATATCTACAAGTGGCAGAATTCTGTTATCTTTGTCTACAGATGCTTTCTAGTTCGCATTGTATTTTTGATTTTCTTAAAATGTGGCGGCCAAATATTTGGCTGACGGAACTTGGGTACTTTCAAAATAAGTAAGCTGAAATTCATTTATTGTGATTTGCATTTGATTTAATTTGCCAATCATTACACTCCTCAGAGAAAGCGGTTACGTCCCGTTGTCTCCTCTGGAACAATCTATCGGCTCATCAATAAAAATACGGTAATGTGGCAAGGGAAGAGACTGAACTGACATCTGGTGGTTTGGAGGGCGAGAGGGTGAGTGAGGGATATTTAGAGGGAGGCAGATGCCACGGGGGACGGTACCTGATGGATTCACCTTCCACCGCGAAACAATTCTCGAGTTTTGACAACCCGGTTTATCTCCTTGATGGATTCTTTCCCCAGAGGAGCTTAGCGTTTCCCCACGAAAGGTAGGAAAATATTTTTTCTCTTCCTCAACAAGGAGATGCGATCTCTCGAACAACTCACTCTGCTTTTCATTTAAACAACAAGAGAAAGGATATTATTTCAACTTCTTTTTAACAAACTTCTCTAGGAAGAAGTTTTTTCCCTTTTAAACAAAAATAAATGTTATTTCTTGTGTATTTGTCAGTTAGATCCTGCATTCTCTATACTTCTATATGCAATTTAGATTCAGACACATTATAATTTTAGATTTCAGCTTCCTTTAGTAATGCTATGAGCATATGAATCATTTACTACACGATTTCTGTTATGGTGTTATGTTTAAGAAAATCTGCAAAGAAAAACAAAAACGCAAAACTTAATCGAATATTGTATTTAATAAGATCATGATTGCAATAGGACCAAAGCATTAACAAAGTTAGAATAGAGCTCAAATTATCTGATGCTATTTGTTTTCTTGCTGTTCTTATCATTAGAGATAACGATACGTAAACCTGTAAAGTTTTACAGTAAGTATTCCGTTCTGTCATACAGTATATTGTAATAATCTTGCGAAACTCAAGATTCATCGTTAGTATCTGTGCCATGAGTATGTCACTCGCTTCGTCTTAATACACTTCTTGTATGTGGTTAATATTTTACAATTACACTGTTGTTAATTGATACTTCTATAAATGGGGAGTAAAAAAAATGAATTAATCGGGAAAGCAATAAATACTTTTTGAAGTGTTCTTGAAAACTACCTGACGTGCCTATAAAACTCATGAGTAATCATTTAATTTATTCCTCAGCAACTACATATCAACTACTTGTACAAAAATCAACCATGGTTCAGATTCAACAAAATACCACAATAATCTTCACATACTGATAACAAGAGTATTTAATCTTTATATTACATTTTTCTATGGCGGTATCTCTTTTACTATATAGCAGTTTGTAATTCTCAGAAATATTTGATCGTAATAGTACAAAGCAAAATGAACTGGAAACATAGCGAATTGTGTCGGAAGTGATTCAAGGTATTGTAGGTAACGGAATTTTAAAGAATCCTAGATCTCCCGACTGTTGTTTGGTTACGGAATTATTACGAATTTTCAACATTTATGACTTATGACGAACAAATTACCTTTCAGAAAAAATAGTAATTAAAGATCGAGCAGGATTCAGTATCTAGTTAGCTGCCACGTTCAGATTAATACTAGTTCTTACACTCAGATTCTCTCTTTACCCTCAGTTTGATTCAGTTAGCATTTAATTATTCTGATACCCTAATCCAGCATACATTTAGAATAAAAATGAAATGTAGTTGGAATTTAGAAGACGTGAATTACATCGGTAGCCTGAATTTTGTCCACATTTAATTTCTAATTACAAAGCAAAGTGGTATAGAGTGATGAAGATGAAAATTCTAACAAATTAGAGGCAACTCGTTTCTTTCAAATTAAGACCACCAATACTAATACAGAAAAAAATTCAAAATAGGTGACCTTGTTAGAATCAGCAGAGTTAAGGAACAGTTTGAAAATGGTTACATGCAAAACTGGTAAGAAAAAGTGAGATTATTAAATCTTATAACGTATTTATTCAAAGATTTTTAGTATGATTATATTTTCGGAGGATTTTACCAGCAATAGTTACAATTTACAAAGCATTCATGCTGATTTCAGGCTAAATTAGTGATAAGTAGAAGGAAAAATATAGGGAGGTAAAGCAATATCGTGAAATGCGAGTAATGTAACTCGTACAAACACTGAGCTAGAAACCCCTTTCAGGAAAAACCAACAAGGATGAGAGAGTCACTCTTTAGATACTCTTAGCCTCACATTTTTCCACTGATAATAATTGATTACACTTTCAGATATTCACTTTAACAACACAGTAATTTTCTCTGCTGGATAATTTTATTTTGGGATTGTTTTCCAATATGCCTGTAAGAAACATTTGGCTGGGGTTTAATGACACCGTTAAAATTATTACTACTATGGTGTACATTCTTGCTACTTAATATCAGAATTTCCTTTGAAGTTGTGTTTCTTCTATGTTAAGGAATAATTACAGATGAACTAGTGTAATAAGTAAAACAAAAATAACTAAGTAATTTTTGATAATAGCTAAAGTAGAATACGATATATAGGATGTGATAGTAGCTTCTGTTTCTGAAAAAAAAAATTATTACTCTCTTGAGGGATGTTGAGTCTCTACACAAGTGAAAAATATTGAGGTTATAATATCAGTGGCTAAATTTAAGATAAAGTGCGTTGTGCTGACAATAATATATATCGGTAAAAAGAACACACGCTCAATAATAAATCATGGACAATCGTTACTTTTTCCTGTATCATAAAGCAGTGAGCAGGGAACAAAGTTTTTTTTTTTTTTTATTTTTTTTTTTTTGGATAGTGTTTTATGTGTAAAATTTGAAAGCGTTTTTAGTTATTTCTAAAAAATATTTTAATATCCCACAAGCGTTCAAGGAGAAGCAATCAGTATGATGCGATTTATTGGTAATACGGTTATGCTATCAGGGAAAAGTGAGAAATTCGAGAAATCTATGGATACGATATATACTGTATATTAGGGAAGAACGTTTAGTATAAATGCTTAAAACATTATGTTAATGTACAAACAATTTATGAAAATACTGACTCTATTTCCTAATATGCAGACGCATAAAAACAATATGAAAGCAGACTTCTGAAAATAACCATTGTTATGATTTATTGAGGACTACGTATATAGAAAAGGTATCTTTAATAAATAATGACGATTAGTTCCAAATTCATTAATCTATTGAGCATAAAAAGTTAAACTTAAGATAAAAGATTTTATTGGAGCATTAAAAAGCGGCCAACAAAAGTAGTTTTATATGTTCACCTCCAGCGATGATGCCTTGAGCAGAGAGAGGGAAGTAAAACAATGATAGTCTACGGAAGTAATTTCTGCATAATTAACAATTCATCTGAGCTCAGCCGGCATGAACATTCACATGAATATTTTAACAGCAAATTGAATTATTCAGGCATAACTTTATTAAAATTTACAATATCAGTAGTGTATTTTATCAAATGATTGCAATTAATTCTCAAGTTCAAATAGAATAATTTTATGTTGCATACGGATAAAAGCGATAAGTAATTTATTAATTATGTTAAAATTAAAAAAATACAGTATTAGGTTGCAACGCTATGAGAATATTCTTAAAGCTCAGTGCCCAGAAACACCGTTTATAGACATCATCACCATCATTATTGTTCTGCCCGAAGGCAGGTTTTCGATGGCTGCTCTCCAATCTTTTTTGTCTATGTAGTTACCGTTTCCTTTTATCTATGATTTTGTACTTATTTCTTCCTCTCACTCTCTTCTCACAAACTAATCCTTCCAACGCATCTTTGAACAAACACACTCCTCTTAACAAGTGTTCCACCCTATTCTCTCTTTGTTTCCAGCACTTCAACATTACTCACTTTTTCCATACAGCTTGTCCTCTCCATTCTCCTTCACATCCACATCTCAAACACTTCTATCTGTTTTCCATCATCTCGTCTCAGTGTCCACGTCTCTTCCCCATAATGTGTCACACTCCATACAAAACATTGGTCACGTCTTTTCCTCAGTGCTTTATCTATTTTCCCAGTTAATAATCGCCTATTCCTATTAAGCGCTTCCTTCGCTACAGCAAAACGATGGAGACTACCTCCCTCTTTGTTCTCTTTCTCATCCTTGTCAACACTTCCGTTGGTGATTTAACATGTCTTCCGATTCTTCATCTCCTTCAGTGTATTTTATACTTTTGTTTCCAAAATGGCATGTCCGGTTACTGTGCCTTCTCTTTAATTTTACTTGGTGTTCGATTCCCTTTATACAGACATTCTGTCAATTCTTGCCATCTACTCAACATCTCATGTGGTTCTGTGGCTAATGTCCCATCAATTCTTTCTATTATAATGCTGATCTTGATTCTCTTAATTTCAAAGTCTATCTCAGTAGTTATTCTGTACAACATTTCATACATTCCTTCATTCTCCAATTTCTCTATTTCCTCGCATTTCTCTTTCATCCATCTTACTCTTGCTTGTTCAGTCTCTTCTTAGTTCTTTGTTCAGTTTCTTATACCTGCTGCTTCTCTCTTCATTTGACTCATTTTTCAACTTTTTGCATTCTTCCATTTTTTTTTCAACATGTTTTCTTTTACCCTTCTTTCCTGATACTTTCGTACTCTCTAGTTCCTAGAACTTCTATGGCAGTTCCTATGAGCTCTAACCTAATATTTATCCAATTTTCGTTTATACATTCTTCATCTTTTCATCCTACATAGTTTTACACAAACCTTTCTTCCAGTTCCGAAGCCTTATCTTCCTCCTTTAGTGTTTCCAAGTTCAGTCTCTCTCTTGTTTCTCGTCTCCCCATTTTCTTCAGCTTTCCTTGTGTTTCTACTGGTACGTGGTTGTGATCTAAATTTATGTCCGCTCCTGTGTAAGCTTTAGAATTCTTCAGAATGTTCCTAAATCTTTTATGTATCGGAATATAGTCAGTCTGGTACCTTTTTCCATTCAAATTAGAGACTCCCCTGTAAGGATTCCTTTTTGACTTTCAAATAGGATATTGCCCACCACTCACATGAATTTGTTTTTGAAAAAAATAATTGATCTTTCACCACTCTCATTTCTTATCTCTAATCCAAATTATGCTACTACATCTTCTTGTTTTACCTCACCTCCAACTGTATTCCAATCTCCGATAATGGTGATACAAGCATTCCTATTCTCTTTCTAAATACGTTCTTCCATTATTATATAGTATTCTTCAACCTCCTCATCTCTATGCTGGTTATTTGGCATATCAACCTTTATTAATACCACATCTTTCATACTACCATGAGGTCGTAGCATTATCAATCTATCATCAATATATTGGACCTTCTTAAACTTATTTTTGAATTTCTTTCTTATTATTATTCCCACTCTATTTTCACTATTCTTCTCTTCTCCCGAGTAGAAAAACTCTTAACTCCACACTGTACCTCACCGCTTCTCACTTCACATTTTACAAGTGCATCTAATCCGTTCTTACTCATCTCCTGGTTTGCATTTTCTAGTTTACCTATGTGCAATTATGTTCCTATCCTTAGTTTTCCTTCATTTTTCGTACCTTCTTCTTTTTAATGGCGTTTCCTCTGAATTTATTCCCTTCTTAAAGATCCGAGTACTTTACTTGGGAAATATAATGTGGTAGTATGCCGTTTCTTTCCGCATAGGCAGTAGGTCACCCAGCCTACTTACTATGAGTGAGACGCTATTAGTAATCGTTCCTCTGTGGTACTGTCGATATGTAAATATTTTATTGTAGCCCCGAGTGGATAGGTGCCTCTTCTGCCTGATTCGTCGTTTTGAAGGTCTCCTTCTTTGCTGTCGCTACCGTTCAGGTCTTCGCCGTTACCTTGGCAAGGGTCCCTTACATTGTGTTATCAACCCGAGCGAGTAGATCCAAATGTTTTTTTTGGGGGTTCCGGGCTTACCACCGGCTTAGCGGAATTCATTTATAGTCAGTTTCCAATATTAATTTCGAAAAACTTTGCTTTGACTAATGAAAAAGCAGGAGTTTCTTATCGTTTACAATTTGTTGAAATCTCGCTCTTAACAGATACCCAAAAAAATGTTATGTTTTTACACTGAAACATCTAAAACTACATACATTCGTTCTGATTTCTCCAATCAAACTTATTTTCGTCACTCAGTAACCTTATCGCCATTACTGGCTTTTACTTAAACTTATACATCTGGATGATAACTTTTTTTTTTTTTTTTACCTCTGTTTCCAAATGTTTCTTTCTCGGGTATCATTATTTAATAATTATGGGGTAACAAAAATGGATGTGTTTTGACTATTACAGAGTAACGTGAATGACCTGTTCTGAAATACAAAATAAACTGCAAACATTTTGAGGTAACCTGAAAGAAATCGATATTTGGAAAATTTAGGAATATTTTTAAACGCCGTTTTCTTTTAACTTATTGTAACATGAAGTAATTCTTTACTTTTTTCGATAGAAAATCGTATTACTTTATAATTATATTTATAAATTTTACTCAATTTTTTTATTTAATGGATGGATGTTATACAGCATTAATTGTTAGAGAAATCTTGAACCCTATAGTTAAATAGCCTTAGGATTTTTTAAAAAAATTAACCCATTTTGTTTAAGTAAAGATCGAATGGTATTTGCAGCCATCCATATTTCCCGCGATACGATTACTGATTCAAATTTCATGTATGGCGAGATGCAACTACCTCTTCATTAACAAAATAATTTCTTTAAATATGAAATGTTAACGTCACTTTTACACTGTTGTAAACTTTGCGATTATACTTATTTACACACATCACATTTAACGAAAGAAATTTTGTTTCAGACAGATTTAACAACCACGCAAAATTGCACCGAATTCTTTCCAAAGTAATTTAATAAATTTCTTATTGTACATTAAATCATTCAAAAGTTTATTGTTCAGATTGAAGATAGAAAATTATACAGAGTAAAATTATTTTAACAATTAATTAAACGAATTGCACAGTTCCATATATCTTCTCTCGTTTCTGTATCCAATTTGGATGAACGTTTTAACAAAAATTCATATGTAATTGTTTGCATCACTCAGTGTTAATAAATCATGATTTTATTCACGTAAATTTCGATATTCGTTATTACAGTGGACATTAGAAAGCTTTTATCTAAAATTTTAATTAATTTCACTTTTGTGATGAATTGATAGAATATTAAATATGCAGGTAAGGCTCTCCCACCAAGAGAACCAAACATGTAAATTGAATTCCAGAAGATAAAAGTACGGTATGCAATATTTTAACTCGTAATGCAAGTTGGGCACACAATTGTCTCTTAATTTCACCCTTTGTGACTGACTCATAATTTAATTGCCAATTCACATATTTTCAGTAAAAATGGGGAAATGAATACCTCAAAGTTCAGAAAGGAATAAGGAATAACCCGGAGTGTCTATAAAAACGACCCTATGTTGATAAAGTTGTGAGCACAATACCTAAAATCAGGTAATTTTCATTTAGCTTCAGATAATACACTTATGTGTCATGTGGCTGTACAGAGAAAATGACAAAACCATATTGTTCCGTAGAAAGCAATACGGTGTATGGAAGAGGCCATTGACTGTAAATTGTTGTAACAGATGCACTAACGTTAGAAAGAAAATATACGCAATAACTGTTACTTGAATATTATCTGTACACAGATACTCTGCACAAAATCTAAAATATAACGCTACATTTCTAGTAAATGAGTTGACTCGATATAAGAATTTTATTTTTGACTTCTGAAATCAGAAGGAAAAAGCTACGTGATTCCCATTATTTCAACGAAAACAAAGCAATTACCCGTTTATTTATAAATACCTAAACGAAGCTTGGTTCACTGAAACCACGTTCCAAATTTAGCGAATACCAAAGGCAGTTGTACGTATATTATAAAAATGTTTCTTGCTAAGGAATTGCATACAACAGCTTTAGAAAATACGTTACTTTTTCTTTAATTTATTTTTACAACAGGTGAATATTAGCAATCACTTTAACGAGCAAGGCGTTGGGGAGGGGCAATTTTCTACCATAAAAATCGATCAGATTATAATCAATAATGTTAAGTTTAATGAAAAATTCCGAAAAATTATAACCAATTATTAATTACTACAAAGAATTTTACAAATAAACATTTAAACTTTAATAATACACAGACAGCGATACGTGTTCATAAACTCTTATGTGTCTGACTTTCTTTCGTTCGGATCAACGGAATTTACTGAAGAAAACTACTGTTTGGATTTTGGTAGCATTTGGAATTAATTACAGCCCATTGTTTATTTTTGCCTGGTCTAAGCCTATAACTGTTTTGCGTATCGTCACGGGTCAAGAAAAGTTCCAGTTTTAAGGAAAGATTATGACAGGTTGTCCTGATTTGGCCAAATATAAACTTGTCCTGTGTTTCAGGGTGAATAAAATTTCTTGAGTTTGAATATCTCAGACGCATTAATAGAGTTAGGTATTAAAAACGAACCGGGACGACAGTGCTATCGTATAATTGTTTAAATACAAACTTGACTTGTATATGACACTTTAAGTTCACTCCACAAAATTTTAAAAAATTCCTGTTTGTTTCGAAAGCATCACGTTGTTTTTATTGAGACTGAGCAAATACTCGTAATGTAATCATTGGTCATATTTTCTGTAACGGCCAGACAACTGAATGCACATTCCATATTATTAAACAGCTGAGCAACTCCGAAGAAATGAATTGCCAGAATAATCGATTCGGTGACATATTTGGTCTGTTGTCCACTTAAAATATTCTAATAACTCACGTACAGTGAACATGAGCGAAGACCATTAACGAAAGTGTTTAGCATAATACCTAAAAACATTAGTGAAAGTTTTAATTAAATTGAAATTTATACTAAGCCGGAATGATAATTGGCATTCCCGGTAACAGCAGAGACCATGAGTAATTTATATTTTTTGAAGTTTTTTAAGTTGCTTTCATTAGCAACATGTTACTGAAAAGCAATTTCACGTTTCTTCAGCAGGAAAATTTATCACTGTTTTAACTATGAAACGCTACGAAAAGCAAACTTAATGAATGTATTACGGCAATGAATTTTGTAGCAGTTGCTTTGCTATTAAATTGTGGACAGAACCACGAATTTCTTTTAATGATATATCTGGTCGCTGTTTAGCGAGCGAAGGCTTACACGTGACACCGTTCTCCAGCCAATACCTATCGATGTGAGTGAATGAGTGAGTGAGCTTAGGGAATAGTAGATATGAATTGGAAAGCTGAGAAATTTAAAATGAATATGTCCACAATTAAGTAAAAAATTTTTTCTTGAACGCGAATCATGCAAAAACTATTGGTCGAGGTTATTTTCTTCTAGTTTTTCTTGGTTTCAATGAATTAAGCGAAACGCAATACTTCGAGAGAGATTCGAGATGCTGAACCCGAAGAAGGTAGGACGGCCAGGTCCTTTTCTTCTTACTTGACTTATCCAGGTAATCCTTCCGGGTAAAGGGAACCTATAGCTTACCGTGGAATCAGATCCCCGGAAGTGTCGTGCCGTACTTCATATTACGCAGTAATCTGAGCCAGAGTTGAAGGTTGGGTTAAGGGCCTTTCAAAATCCCAGTGATTCGAACCGGGCAGCGATGTGATAATTTTGACATAATCTGTTTAAGCGAGGGATTCCTACAGAAAAAGTACATGTGAATGAATTCCAGGGAAAAAGTATTGCAATATGAATTTGGTGTCCATTAATACGGTCTACTATTTGTATTGTCTGGCACGGGATAAATAATGAATTACATTGTCATAAATAGGTTGGTGGGGGTGTAACGATATTTTGCCGTCAAGCGGATACGGTTTTGATGAAGCCGTAACATTCATGAAATCAGATCAGCACTGTTTCTTTTAAAGCGTGCTTTCTGTCGAGCAGTGACGGAGAGTGAATAATAGACCGCCTTATCGGTGTCGGCTGCTATTAAGAGTTAGGGGCTGCGCGAGTCATTTGTTACCACCCCAGATGGGCAGGGCGGTCATCCATTAGTCTGGGTGGTTGCAGTTTTAATGGTGGTCCGTTTGATTCACATCTGCACTGGCTGCGCATTAGAGTTCACTGCTTTGTAGTGGATACGGGTTGGAAGGATTTGTAAGATTCTGCAGGGCTGGAATTGATCTAATATGAAGTTCGCCTTTATTGATAACAAGCTCATACCCGCGACTTCGTACGCGTGGATCAAAAAAATTTTTTTTGTCAGAATTAAATATAGAAAGTTGTTGGTAACGAAGGATTGGTCCCAAACAATATCGAGTCGGAATAATATGACAGGAAAGCTATCACTATATCACTGTACCGTCGAACCTGTCAATTTCAATTTCTAACATATTTCTGTCACCATTCGATAAGGTCTAAAAATTTCGTGACTACAACTGTTAATCATACTGGACAAAATATCCTGCGCCCTTCATACAGATTTCCTTATAAAATTCCATCACAACGATATAGCCATTTAGTCGTCAAAACGTAACAAAAAGACAGAGACTTACTTCCGTATTTATAATAATATTACTGTGCTTCACACTCACACACTGACTGCGAACAATACCTGAGGGATCATTATAACGTAAAAAAGTGTACACCTACAACATTGCAAGACCACCTACGATTTGCCTCTCATTGCACCCGTAACTTTATAATATCTACAGTTTAACATTCAATCCGAATAACCTACGGCCCAGGCCTGACTCTTACGATGGAAAACAATTTTTTTTAAATCTTAGCCTCCACGGAGATTTGAACCGGAGATCAGAACGTTCAGAAGCAAGCGCTTTAACCACTGAGCAGCCAGTCCACTACACGGAAACACGGTACGGAGACGTCCACATCCAACGTGTCTGTCTATCGCCGTATTTCGAAGTTATGAGACAACATGTGTTATTTATATAGATAATTTTTCAACAAAATGTAGACAATATTTTTCTCCTTGTTTCAAAGGATAAGTGTGCAAAGTTTCATCGAGATCGGATGAAAACTGTGGATCTGTATGAAGAACCAACAAAGATTAGCGGAGTTCCAGGCGTTGCCCGGTATGGTTGGCGTACATTTACCTGTACGCTATTTTTATTTCCGCAATGAGAAACATTTGTATAAAGCTTCATAAAATTCGCGCCAACTTTTTTTGGAATTAAAGCAAACCTAGATTCACACGTCCCCTACCAAGAAATTGGTGGGTTGAAGTTTATTTGCACGTACACTATTTTCATTCGTCAGAAAAGATTCATGTGTATCAAGCTTCATTAATATGGTTAAGAAATTGTAATAATATATTACTAAACAATTATGTTAGAAACTCACATTTGATTCAATTGCGAAGTGAATGGATATACATTTTGCTAGAAACGCCAGATACTTTAACCCTGCAGATTCAGCCTTTTATACAAATATCAAAAGTGAATCCAGAATAATATTATTGTAAATAAATGATTCAAACAAAAGACTAATGCTGATGGCCAGAGACAATGTAGCTGAAGGCCTACAGCTACAGATCGTGGTTAAAGAAAATCTCTGGGTTATTATTATTATTATTATTACGTCTATCTATTGCGTTTAAAAAATGAATATCCCGAATTAACGGAAAGAATACTTCAAGTTACGGCTGTCTATGCCGTTTAGAAATTGAATATACCGAATTAACGGAAAGAATACTTCAAGGTTTGTTTAATGTCCAAAATAATTATTATTGCAATCTTATTGCTTGCACTAAAGGCTATGATCAGAGACGTTGTAGTACGAAACATGCTGCATCTAGTGGTTCAATCCGTGGTATTCCTCACCATTCGTTCAGAATTTCATTTAATGTTTCCGCGTTATGTAACGTAGAAGCATAAGACATACCAAACAACTGAGTTGATATTCTAAGCTTTAAAACGGTGAAAACCCCATCGAAATCTTCGCAGTAGATTTCGAGTTTTTCTGGCACAAATATACCAGGTTTTTAATATTTTTAATGAGACCAATTTCTCCGACCAATTAAATTTTATACATCCTCTTTTCTTTAGAATTATTTCTCATTTTATGTTCTAGTGATCAATCTCATAATTTACTCCTCTATTTGTTTTCAATTACGATTTAATCATTAAATGTGGTAAACTCCAAATAGGTAAATTTGGACTTATAAAATGTATTCTAGATGGTTGAAAAGGCAGTCGCTACTACCATATTTCAGTATAGCGTTAGTGAGAGTTTTTAATGATTTGCATCTACTGTAAATTTCACAAGTTTGTGTGTGCTCTCAAATAAGTAACATGAGTTTGTCATTTAGACTTTCTATAACTATCGTCTGGTGATACAGTTTAAACATGTTCTATGTTAGCTGAAACTTCATTAATTCTGTAACATTCAGTTGTGAAGTTATTTCATTATTGTGGTTTTTAGCAGAATATGATTTTTCTTTTATTCTGGTTTCCAGAATGACAGGTATGTTAAACAGTGAAACACTTTATATAGCTCCATTTGGTAAGGTATACTAAAATAAAACGGAATATGTTAACTAAACATAATAAGTGTAAGTAATATTTAATTTATCTAAACATGACACGTGTTCATGTAGTAAACAATAATTTTTGTGTTGTAATGAACTATGAAGACTAGATTTCAATTATGTTTGATTCGAATTTGACGTGAGTATTTTTATTTATTTATTTGCGCAGTGCTGAAAAAACAGTTCTTATTTGTATGTGTGAATGCTGCAGCACCAGTGAGGACTTCACATGGTAATGTACCATCCCTTCTGACTGAAAAGTGTTGACATTTCGCTGCCATAGTGGTTTAAAAGCCCAGTATGACCCTGAGAGCAGTGAAAATTGCTAATTGCTTCTCCCAACATATATTTGACTTCAGTGTGCTAGCCGTGGAACTTGATGACTTATTGATAAACGAATGTTAACCCTTCTGGTACAGAACTCAAGAATCCATCCTTAAATATCATGTGTGTCAATTTTGTATAACTTCATATTTAAATATGTTTCAATTGTTTATGCTAGAATAAAAATTCGATGGTTTTAAATAAATTCTTCATCTATCATTCAAATGTAAGGCAGAACTGTGTTCCTTTAATCTTCCTCTTTTGGAATGGCGCCTTTGGAATTATTTTCATAGTAATTAATTAAATAAGTTAAACTCAAAAATCAAAATATTATTATTACAAAGAGCTCATTATAACATATTCAGGTTATATTCAAATAATATCCTATAGAGGTGGATTGTTAGGTATTTAGTTATGTTTTACTTCCATAGGTGACGCTTTAGTGTAACATCTTTATTCCACTACGAGATGCAATTTTGTTTTGTCAGCCGCGCGTTTCTGTAGGGCCGTTTTTGCTGATACTTGCAAAAAATGCTTGTTTGTTGACAAGTAAACGTTTTTGTGTCCTTATCATTCGGTAGGTAAAATAGGTTATGTTTCACTCTTATTTGAAGTTGAAAATCTGAAAAATTAAATACAGAAGTTTTTTTAAAAAATGGGACCCGCGCATTGTATCAGTTTCTTTGCCCCACTGGCTTTTTACTCTTTTATTCGGTTTAAGAGGTTAGTCCGCACTTTGATACCCTATGTGAACAATGTTGCTGGCAATATCCAAAATTTCTTTGATTAATTGTATTAGAATTATCAGCACAAATCTCCAATTTCACGTAGACTAAATCGTGGGTTCAGCTAGTTATAATATATATTGAGATTAAAAGGAAAAAAATACATAAAAAACACACACACACCAGGGAAGAAGAGTACAACTTTATGTCAAAATTATTATATTATTCCACCAACTGAATATTTTTTAACAATGAAGAAACTTATTTTTTATGGCTTTACGCTTGGTCGACATCGAGGTCATTAGAATCGGGAAAGTACAGGGACAAGGAACGGGAAGGAATGTTGCCATGGCTTTTTTTTTTGAAGGAATCTTCCCGGCATTCGCCTGCATTGATTTGGGGAAAGTATGGAAAACCCAAATCTGCATGCCCAGGCGGGGATTCGAACCCACGTCCTCCCGAATGTGAGGCCAGAACGATAATCACTCACCCTCAACGCTCGGTCCAAGAAACATGACCAAATACTCTCAATGGTCAGTACTACAGACAGTGATTTAACTTTTTGTATAATTTTCGTTCATATATATATATATATATATATATATATATATATATATATATATATATATGTATAATATTTTGTATCGTTCGTAATAATTTTTCTATAGTAAAATGTGACGGAAAGTCACAAAATACTTAATTTTGTGAGCTGCTGACTGAATCAGTTATCGTAATTAATATGGTTTCAAGGAGTTATTGGTCGCTAGCCATATTTTTGGGGAATAAAAAAAATGCATCACGCTTCGCCAATCCTTTTCTCGCCGTTGGAGCTCTTTAGAAAATGACACGGACCGTATGAAAGGAAACAAGAAGAACGAGTGTGTGTAAGCTGAAAGCCCCTTTAAGTCTAGTACCATAAGTTTCCCTCCCTCTTGATTTACTGGTCTCTTCTGGCCACTGGAATGAGCTCCATCCATAACGCCAGCGCCTCTATCGGCTTCCCGCGGCAACATCTCGGGTCACGAGATACTCGATTTCGGTTCAAAGTTGACCTCTCGTAGAAGGGAATTCTTGTCGAAAACTGCTGCACACACTGTTCGTTAGTAACATCTACAGTATGTGTCATTTGACGTTATATTATCTGAATGCTGAAATACGCAGAAACAGCTAGTCATTCTCTAGCGAGACAAAAAGCGCCTTTAAATCTGCCCTTGTTCCATGCTTTAAAATATGGAAATCAGCTTACTGCGGGAACATGGATGTTCGTATAAAAGCCCACACTGATTCCATGGAAAAATATATTTTTTAATACATAAAAAATTCCGTGAGCAGTTTGGCAAGCGGATTATGATCTTCCCCGGTGAATATTTTATACGAGCGGAATAAAAGCGCAGGATAACGTACCGATAAGAGGATACTGGTTGCCTATTGATTTTTCAGAACTGTACAGTAACAAATTATTACAATATCCATTACGACGAAGAGTTCTGTGGTGCTATTTCATCAGACATCAGTTACAAAATTCGAAAGCTAATACATGTGCAAAAAAACAGCAAAAAATGTTCTTAAGTTTCGTTAAAAGAGAATAGAAGTGTGTAAAGCAACCATTACCAACTTAACTCCAAGAAACGAAGAAAAATAAGTCATTTGTTGATACAACACAGTTTTAAGATATTTCATAGAAACGCATCACCTGGGATATTTTTCTCTGCCATAAATTGAACGTGTGACAGGTATGTTCCAAAGTCGAGGGTCAAAATTATTTCTGGCAAGCAATTATGTAATTTGATGTGTTATGATGTTCAAACAGTACCCAGTTTGAAAACTTGTTTAACTTAAGAACACACTGAGAGTTTTTTTTTTTTTTTACTTATTGCTTTATTCCTCGTCGTTGGCTAAAGTCATTAGAGACGGGATGAGACTGGGGACAAGGAACGGGAAGGAATACTGCCATGGCCGTTTTGAAGGAAGCATCCCGGCATTCACCTGGAGTAATCTGGGGAAACTATGGAAAACCCAAATCTGGATGCCCGGAAGGGGATTCGAACCCACGTCCTCCCGAATACGGGGTCAGAACGTTAACCGTTCACCCACCACGCTGGGTTAACAGAGAGAGCAATATTTGCCATAGTAATCCATTGTACTTTTATGGCAGTCTAAGAAAGGTTTGACCTTGTAGGTAGATACTGACGAAAATCTGACATTGTATATTTCTACTAATTCATTGAAACACTTAGTCCTTACTTTCATGAGATCAAATTCATAACAAATTTCTTCAGTAAAAAAGTAAGTACTCAACTGTATGTGGCTTGTAGTTTGTTTTTAATCTGTAAACATTTGTACTCTTCCAACTCTATTTTGCAAATCTATTTTCTTTGATTTTTCTTTTATGTCTAGAAATCTAAGAAGCAACAGTACTGCAACATCTAAACCACGAAGCTACCAGACTATATTAAGGGAATCGGGTAGTGTAAAATGTACAAAATTGGAATTTCTATTTTTTGAGTGAAAATTAATCTACAATATAAAATATGTTGGGTATAATACATGTCTTAGGGGTGTTAGTGATAGTTTTAATTAAGTGTGACGCTGCGCCCATATTCTATGTATTCATAAATGTATATTGAAACTTTAACTGGATTTTTCACAAAACTTGATAATTTCTTCGCTATGTGGCTTTTTCTCAGGAACGGAATGTTCAATCACGTTGAAATTTTGAACAGTTACAGAGCTTATGAATCACGCGCCTTAAAGCAAAATGAAAATATTCAAAGCAATAGCTAGTGAGTTGTAATATAAGAAGTATCTGAAATATTTGTAAAGAAACAGCTACATAATCTCAAATTTATGAAATCTACATCAGTTTCTTATCAAAAATAAGTTTGGTTCACAAGTTGTATCATTAACGTTAGATTACACATTACAAATTGTATTAAATTATCTACAGTAACATCAGAAAAAAGGTACTTAAGTAGGAGTACGTTTTTCAAATTTTTCAAATTCACATGTGAATATTAATGAAAATACACTATATATTTCAATGATATTGTTCAGTCACACAGCAAAAGATGTTACTAATAACTTCTGAGAATTTGAATTTTCCAGCTATGGTGATTGTCTAATAATGAACCTTTAACAAAAACGTTGCACTGTTGGCTAGTCTATACTACCCGGTTTCCCGTTTGAAGAATACTGTTGACACCAAAGATGTAACTCAACAAACCATGCGTCAGGTCGGAATAAAACCAGCATCTCTTAATATACGATGAAGAGGCGCTAGCTACCCACCTGTTGAGACGTGAGGCCAGAGTGAATGACTCCTAGGTAGTTACTAATGAATCCATTTCTGAAATAAGTGATGGAAGAACATTGTTTAATGTTCGGAGAATAAACGTATGAGTTAAACGTTGTTCATATAATCTACTTTTATTCAAAACATTTCAACAAACTCTGGAATGATATGTGACGAAATCAAATTTACAAATCATACCATATCTTGTCAGTGAGATTATTATCAAGTCCGAGTGAAACGATTAGATTATAGCCTTCTTCATCGTAGTTATTTGAATGCTCTGTAGCTTACTGTTTCCGACATTGCTTGACTTCTAAAAAAGTAACTTACATAAAAGAATAAAGTGATTTAGAAAATCGTCGATCAACGATAGAATGTGGCTAACATCTCGGAACCCTGATAACTTCCTCTCCACATTTGTTAACATCCTGAACATTAAGATATAGCATCGAATAGTTCATTCATTCTCTGCAGGCTGGTTTGTTATGATGTGCCATTAATGATTTCCACTTTGAGATCACTATAAAGATGTTACCTGGGGTTCATCAGGTCACTTATGCAGCTCTTACGATTCAATAGAATCCATTTCACGAACGGAGAGCTGCTACTGGAATTTTATTTTTTTCCTGTTCTCTAAGTTCACGGTAGCGTTCTGGTAGCTCAGTGGTTGAGTCGCTTGCTTTCAAAACGTTCGTTGATCCGGTCCTGGGTTCTAGTCCCGACAGGCGGAGGGGCTTTTAAGAATTGTGTTTGATCGTATGAGCAATGCCAGGTCACTCCGTAGGTCCCAGGGGAAAGGAACTGGCCATCCTACCTCTGAATTAGAATACCTCTTTCGGGACGATCCAACCAACCTTCGGGTTTTGGACTAAGTTAGTTAATTAAGTTCACGGTAAATTCTTGAATCTCTTGTGCGCGAGAAAGTTTCACTGATAACATTCGAACTTAACTGATTTTGTTTTCCCAATCCGAATACATCTTATTCTTCGAAGGTGGAGCACATACTACCAAAACATATGTGAATATTAGTGCTGTCCACTGGTCCAAAATATGTAAATTTTCTTTATTTTAATTCATTAAAGTACCCAAGATAGTACTTGAGGATATTGGTTTGGTGCTACATATTACATCAACAGTAGAATAATACAACATACAAACGTTGGTAGGTAAGATCTGTTATCCGCTTTAATTTTCGGAGCATTTTGAAATAATTTATACTCTTCTAGTCCAGTAGTCTTCAGAACCAGTTATCTAACCAATTGTTCTACGTTTCTTAAAAAAGATTGCTACATTCATATCCATCACGATTAAAAGGTTGTTTCTATTGTATAACTGCCTCCATTTTAACTTGTTCTTTACTTGAAGGAGCAGCACGAGGAAGTGTTTAGAAGGTCTGGACCGCAAGGAGGTTGCTCCGTTATCTGAAGGACAGTGTTTGTCATATTATCTGTGCAAACTTTGAATCCCTGTGCAGGAGCATTAGCGTGGGCAGTTATTTTTGAGACCCTGAAGAACTAAGGGAATGCAGTTTTTTGTTATTTTTACGCCTCATCGAAATTGAGGTCATTAAAGTCCGTAAAAAACAGTGGACAAGGAACCGTAAGGAATTCTGCCATGATCTTTTTAAGTAACCATCTTGGCATTCGCCTAGACTGATTTGTGATACTCCAAAAAACCGAAATCTTGAAGGCTGGACGGGAATTCGACCCACGTTGTTCAGTGTGCGAGGCCAAAGTGTTAACACTTGTCCTCCATGCTCGGTTGAGGGCATGACGTCATAAGG
The DNA here is from genome assembly GCA_031002005.1 of Vandiemenella viatica. Taxonomy (NCBI): domain Eukaryota; kingdom Metazoa; phylum Arthropoda; class Insecta; order Orthoptera; family Morabidae; genus Vandiemenella; species Vandiemenella viatica. Next base: position 261,609,898 of record JARYHS010011408.1, on the reverse strand, counting down.
GGACATCCATAAATTACGTGAGGTGTTTTTTCCGGATATCCGGACCCCCCCCTCTCTCTGGTGAGACTTCGTGAGATCTGGTCCGACCCGCCGCCCCATCCCCCCTTGGTGAGATCTGGTCCGTGAGACCCCCCCCCCCTCCCTAGAAATCGCCCTATCAACTTTTTGAGACCTTTTTTTTTATTTAGGTCTCACCCTTCCAAAGCCGGTTACACCCCCACTTTTCGACGAAATACCCCCCTAAAATTGGACTTTCGCGTCATTTGTAGACCTTTTTTTTGACCCCCCCCTCACCCTTGGTGATATTTCGTCGACCCCCCCCCCCTGTTTCACCTCACGTAATTTATGGATGACCCCTAAATGTATTTATGTGTTTTGACTGTCTTCAGCTTTGGTCATCAGCTCACCAATATCGAAGACGACGGCTATCATTCTCTTCGTCACAGATTTTGATTTTGCACAGAAATGGACCATTGTTCCTCTTCAAACCAACATACTTTGTTTTAGGCTTTAATGATCACATCATAAAAATAAATCCAGGTGTCATGGTCATTTCCGATGCTATCCATATTGGGACGCAACGTTTGGAATTTTCTAGCACCTCTCGCGGAATCATGAATGACACTATGTGTACTCATAGGAAATACACTTTTCTAATTTAAAAATGATGGCGTGGAACAAAGTAACCTTCACTATGAGAATTAAGTTTTTCTCGGCGTATGGCTGCCGAGAATTCTTCTCGGGTATTCTGCCGGACAAGTTCTTCTGTCCAAAACGTTTCGGCAGCAACCTCCGCTGACTTCATTAGGTGAGATGTCATAGCGAAGCTTCTACTGCGACGACACAGCACCGACTGTGAATGCTACGATTTCGAGGCATTCACAGTCGATGCTGTGTAGACGCAGTAGTAGCTTCACTATGACATCTCACCTGATGGGAGCAGTGGAGATTGCTGCCGAAACGTCATCAGGTTATATGTCATAGCGAAGCTACTACTGCGAGGACACAGCACCGAGTGTGGATGCCAGGATTTCGAGGGATTCACAGTCGCTGCTGTGTCGTCGCAGTGGTAGTAGCTTCACTATGACATCTCACCTGATGAAGGCAGCGGAGATTGCTGCCGAAACGTCATCAGGTTATATGTCATAGCGAAGCTACTACTGCGAGGACACAGCACCGAGTGTGAATGCTGCGATTTCGAGTCATTCACAGTCGATGCTGTGTAGACGCAGTAATAGTTTCGCTATGACGTCTCAGCTGATGAAGGTAGCGGAGATTACTGCCGAAACGTCAACAGGTGAGATGTCATAACAAAGCTGCTACTGCGAGGACACAGCACCCACTGTGAATACCAGGATTTCTAGGGATTCACAGTCGGTGCTGTGTCGTCGCAGTGGTAGTTGCTTCACTATGACATCTCACCTGATGAAGGCAGCGCAGATTGCTGCCGAAACGTCATCAGGTGATATGTCATAGCGAACCTACTACTGCGAGGACACAGCACCGAGTGTGAATGCCAGGATTTCGAGGGATTCACTGTCGGTGCTGTGTCTTCGCAGTGGTAGTAGCTTCACTATGACATCTCACCTGATGAAGGCAGCGGAGATTGCTGCCGAAACGTCATCAGGATATATGTCATAGCGAAGCTACTACTGCGAGGACACAGCACCGAGTGTGAATGCCAGGATTTCGAGGGATTCACAGTCGCTGCTGTGTCGTCGCAGTGGTAGTAGCTTCACTATGACATCTCACCTGATGAGGGCAGCGGAGATTGCTGCCGAAACGTCATCAGGATATATGTCATAGCGAAGCTACTACTGCGAGGACACAGCACCGAGTGTGAATGCCAGGATTTCGAGGGATTCACAGTCGCTGCTGTGTCGTCGCAGTGGTAGTAGCTTCACTATGACATCTCACTTGACGAAGGCAGCGAAGATTGCTGCCGAAACGTCATCAGGTGATATGTCATAGCGAAGCTACTACTGCGAGGACACAGCACCGAGTGTGAATGCCAGGATTTCGAGGGATTCACAGTCGCTGCTGTGTCGTCGCAGTGGTAGTAGCTTCACTATGACATCTCACTTGACGAAGGCAGCGAAGATTGCTGCCGAAACGTCATCAGGTGATATGTCATAGCGAAGCTACTACTGCGAGGACACAGCACCGAGTGTGAATGCCAGGATTTCGAGGGATTCACAGTCGCTGCTGTGTCGTCGCAGTGGTAGTAGCTTCACTATGACATCTCACTTGACGAAGGCAGCGAAGATTGCTGCCGAAACGTCATCAGGTGATATGTCATAGCGAAGCTACTACTGCGAGGACATAGCACCGAGTGTGAATGCCAGGATTTCTAGGGATTCACAGTCGGTGCTGTGTCGTCGCAGTGGTAGTTGCTTCACTATGACATCTCACCTGATGAAGGCAGCGCAGATTGCTGCCGAAACGTCATCAGGTGATATGTCATAGCGAAGCTACTACTGCGAGGACACAGCACCGAGTGTGAATGCCAGGATTTCGAGGGATTCACAGTCGGTGCTGTGTCGTCGCAGTGGTAGTAGCTTCACTATGACATCTCACCTGATGAGGGCAGCGGAGATTGCTGCCGAAACGTCATCAGGATATATGTCATAGCGTAGCTACTACTGCGAGGACACAGCACCGAGTGTGAATGCCAGGATTTCGAGGGATTCACAGTCGCTGCTGTGTCGTCGCAGTGGTAGTAGCTTCACTATGACATCTCACTTGACGAAGGCAGCGAAGATTGCTGCCGAAACGTCATCAGGTTATATGTCATAGCGAAGCTACTACTGCGAGGACACAGCACCGAGTATGAATGCTGTTATTTCGAGTCATTCACAGTCGATGCTGTGTAGAAAAAGTAATAGTTTCGCTATGACGTCTCAGCTGATGAAGGAAGCGGAGATTACTGCCGAAACGTCAACAGGTGAGATGTCATAACAAAGCTGCTACTGCGAGGACACAGCACCGAGTGTGAATGCCAGGATTTCTATGGATTCACAGTCGGTGCTGTGTCGTCGCAGTGGTAGTAGCTTCACTATGACATCTCACCTGATGAAGGCAGTGGAGATTGCTGCCGAAACGTCATCAGGTGATATGTCATAGCGAAGCTACTACTGCGAGGACATAGCACCGAGTGTGAATGCCAGGATTTCGAGGGATTCACAGTCGGTGCTGTGTCGTAGCAGTGGTAGTAGCTTCATTATGACATCTCACCTGATGAAGGCAGCGGAGATTGCTGCCGTAACGTCATCAGGTGATATTTCATAGCGAAGCTACTACTGCGAGGACACAGCACCAAGTGTGAATGCCGGGATTTCGAGGGATTCACAGTCGGTGCTGTGTCGTCGCAGTGGTAGTAGCTTCACTATCACATCTCACCTGATGAAGGCAGCGGAGATTGCGGCCGAAACGTCATCAGGTGACATGTCATAGCGAAGCTACTACTGCGAGGACACAGCACCGAGTGTGAATGCCAGGATTTCGAGGGATTCACAGTCGGTGCTGTGTCGTCGCAGTGGTAGTAGCTTCACTATGACATCTCACCTGATGAAGGAAGCGGAGATTGCTGCCGAAACGTCATCAGGTGATATGTCATAGCGAAGCTACTACTGCGAGGACACAGCACCAAGTGTGAATGCCAGGATTTCGAGGGATTCACAGTCGGTGCTGTGTCATCGCAGTGGTTTAGCTTCACTATGACATCTCACCTGATGAAGGCAGCGGAGATTGCTGCCGAAACGTCATCAGGTGATATGTCATAGCGAAGCTACTACTGCGAGGACACAGCACCGAGTGAGAATGCCAGGATTTCGAGGGATTTACAGTCGGTGCTGTGTCGTCACAGTGGTAGTAGCTTCACTATGACATCTCACCTGCCGAAGGCAGCGGAGATTGCTGCCGAAACGTTGTGAACAGAAGAACATATCCGGCAGAATACGCGAGAAGAATTCTTGTATTTTTCACGAGTTTGCTACAGGATGAAAAAGGAAGCAAGTACGCAGGAATCAATGAACCGAAGCTGTGGCACTGTAGTAGGTGTGTGTCTGGTCTATACATCTGCTCGAGCGCTGTGTTAACTAAGGTTTTCTAGTCCGGAGGTGATCACTGCTCGGGCCCCAATCCACCCCTCTGCTTCCGCCCGAGTTGCGCAGTTTTTCTCGGTGGCCGAGAAATGAGCGTCGTTACGAACGCGCTGCTGGCGGGCTCCATCTGGTCCCCCCCGCTTTACCCGCGCAAAGTAATTTCGGGAGCGCCCGTCCGACCACCATCCCGCACCCCTCACCCTTCCCCGGAGGTAATTCGCTATCCTCGCGGCATGTTTCGCACGCACATCGACAGACTGATGGGTGCGCCGCTGTTGGTAACTTTGGAAAACTTACCGCCAACAATATTGTCTTTTTTTTTTTTTTTTTTTTTTTTTTTTTGTAACTGCTTTACGTATCTTTTTAACATCGAGGTCTTTAGAGACGGGAAAGGATGGGGGGCAAGGATGGGGGCAAGGAATGGCAAGGAATTCGGCCATGGCCTTTTAAAGGAAGCATCCCGGCATTTGCCTGGAATGATTTGGGGAAACCATGGAAAACCCAAATCTGGATGCCCGGACGGGGATTCGAACCGCCATCCTCCCGAATGCGAGGCGAGAACGCTAACTGTTACACCGCCCCGCTCGGTACAATATTGTCAGAGAATCGAACACTATGTAGTGAGGATTGCAAAAGTTTTCAGACAGCTTTTTCTCTCCAATTGCTGGTATCTGCAACATCACGATCTACATGAAAATTGGCAACATCACGATCTAATTGGCAGATGAACGATATATTCTTCCTTCGTCATTGCTATCCAAATTATCTCAATTGACTGAAAATTTTATACCATCCAACTAAACTATAGAATGATCTATCTAATAGCTCAGTGTACTGTTTGGTTAACTCTACCGTCCACATTCTCTTGGCTCTGGGAAACCTGATGAGGGGATGTATGGGAGAAGTAAAGGAATTGGATTACAAAACTTTGGTCAGACCATTACTCGAATATGGTAGTGTAGTATGGGACCCAAATTTTGAGTATCAAATACAGGAGTTGGAGAGGATGCAATAAAGGGCTGCTAGATTTGTTTCTGCAAATTGTCGCAGAATGCAATCAGTAATTGATATGATAAAAGAGCTGGAATTGGATTCATTGCAAGACATGAGGAGGATGAAGAGGATATGGGAGTGTACAAGGCGTATACTGGCAATAAGGCACAGAAAGATATTGGTGTATGTGTGAAAAGTAGTTCATTGAAGGGAAAAGATGACCATGACGACAAGCTGCAACTCGATTTCAGGCACAAGGGTGTGGGAAGATTCTCTTTTTTAGGTAAGGGTGTCAGGGATTAGAATAAGTTACCGTGGTAAATGATGAATAATTTATCAAAAACGTTGAAAGAATTTAAACTTAAAATTTGTAGAGGGTAAATGTAGGTGTGTACAGGAAAGGGGGAAGATGGGTGTGTAGGGAAATTGCCACCGAAGCATGTGCTCCATTGCAATTAAATTAAAACCTATCTTCATTTTGCCAAAAGTCACAATCCATCTGCAAAATCAGGATTTTATAATTGTCACTGCATAGTTAGTAAATGTAATGTACATTAAGTCAATATTGAACAGATGAATCGAAATTATGAACGAAAAGAAAGTAGTACTGCATATTCATCTTTCTTTGTCTTCGTTCTTAATTTAATATTTTAATTTTATCGAGCAGTAATGTTCTGACCTCGCGTTCAAATCCTAGGGTTCTAATCTCCTTCCGGTCATCACTCCAGGCGAAAAACGTGACAGTTCCTCCAAAACCTCCATGTCCGAATTTCTTCCCGTTCCCTGCACACACTCCTTGATCTCGAGGTCGACAAGAAACAAAACAAAATGATATTAATCTAATTTTTTATCAGTTTGGGTAAATATTACAAGAAAAGTTATTTTGTAAATAGAACAGCATAGTAAAATTATATAAAAAAAGTTTTTAGCTTGCTTAATTCTAGACGGTGACACACACCTGTCCAGTAATTGGTTTTAATGAGCTGATTAACTATGCTATCAGCATTGCTTAAGCATGTAGACTGAGGATTGTTGTGTCATTCATTTTTTAGGTGAATTATGATAATTCAGTTATTGTGGCCACAGCAGTTGGAAGTGTTCGATGAAGGTAATTAATACGAACCGAACGGGTGTGCAGGCAGGTATCCGCCGCTAGGTTGCCCGCGCTCCCGGGAGGGCCGTAGCCGCTTCCTTCCTTCCGTTACAACTGGAACCGCCCCCTCCGATGCTCGTTTATTATTACTCGCGGCGAGAGTCGTAAATGAATATTGCACGTTGAGCCGAGCGGAGCCGCCGTGGGAGACGTAGGGCTGCACCACACGCAGCGGCCGCCCTAATGGATTCCGGCCGGCGAAAGAGGGGCCGCGCGCAGCCAGCGAAAAACACTGCGCAGGTAGCGCTAAGTTAACCCTGCGTCAGACTCAAACACAATCAAACACAATTTTCCAGCTACACTACTAATATCTAACGGGGGAGATAGAGAATGCATATGGGCTTAGCCGATATTTAGTTTCTTTTATTTTATCACTATTTATTTACACTAGTGTCCAAAATTAAAGCAACAAAACGCTATCTCTCCGTCCTATGTCTCATTCACGATACAATCATACAAACTGTCTGTACAATCATGTTCTGCACAGATGATGGGCATACTGTTCATAGTACAAGCATGGCAACGATTACGTCAGGGCATCTATGAACGGAGTAGTGTTTGCTGGATAGTCCCACATCCACAGTCGCTGTGTACACATTCACAGACGGTGCAGTATGGCACAGAGAAGACGCCTACCAGACTCTCTCCTGTGGAGAGCATAGGAAGAATGGAAGCAGAACAGTCTCAAACGGATGTAACTCAATGGCTTAATGTGAATCGTTCTGTTGTCTCTTGGATGTGGCGACAGTTTGAAGAGACAGAAAATATCCGAAGACCAGAAGACCAGAGCACGGCCAATACGTGTGATATCAGAAACAGAAGATCTTTATTTGGCTGTAAGGGGCACGACGGTGGCCGCATATGTACTGCACGACAACTGGTATCTGACTCGAAGGACAGTTGCATCGAGTTAAAACAGTGTACAGAAGGCTTTGGCAGAGTGGTCTTTACTGTCGGAGACCTGCTGTATGGGTACCCCTGAACCGGTCTTCACAGAAGGGAACGTCTAGAGTGGAGTGGTCAACATGCCAACTGGACGGTGGGAAAGTTAGCCAAAGTTCTTTTCACAAATTAGTCCCAATTTGATCTCGAAATTGATTCTCGACAGATTCGCATCTGGAGGAAACATGGAACGTGATTTCTAGACCCAAAAATTGGGGAAAGAGACCGTTATCAAGGAGGACCCCAATTGGTGTGGGCAGGGAGAATGGGCGTTGTTGCCTCAACATGAGATTTATGACGTCATTCACAACATGTCCCGCAGTTGTCAGACCTGTATTGCTGCCGGAGGTGGTCACGCCGCATACTGAGCATATTAATCAGTTTTCGGCATATGTGTGCAAATCCGTTAAGATGGAAAAAACGAAAAACATTTTTGTCTATCGTTATGCATGTCGCACTTGTTTACTTTCTGTATTCTTTACATTGTTTCTACTTTACTATCACCTGATTATACTGTTTTGCGGCAAAATAAAATCGAACTTGAAAATTTTTCGTTTGTTGCTTTAATTTTGGACTCCAGTATATTTACTAGCCTCAAAGACCGTCAAAAATTACAGGTTTAACGGAGTGTTCTGACAATTCATCTCTCTGCGGTTGCCTAAGTAATTAGAATTGTTGTTTTGTAATAATCATAACTATATTTTGCAATTTGTACATATTTCGCTTATAGTTTACACAGTGATATAGATGGAAGTTCTACTGAATGAATTATGTCAGAACTAGGGAACCAATTGAATTAAAAATAAACTAGGAATCCTAAAACCTTATACTATAGCACGTGATATTGGGTTTATTCCTGGTCCAGGTCTTAATCAGCACGATAAATAAGGAACTACTTCCATCCATATACAAATATCGTAACTTCAGTAATTAGGAACTTATGAAAGCAGCTTAAATTATTTATTACACTAAATTAATCGTTATTGAGTCTGTACAAAAATGTGTCAGTTGTCTGGTCCTACTTGCATTTTGATATAACTACAACGTCTGCTAATATTTCTGTTCAAAATTCGTAGATGCTGTTACCCACGTACGAATACATTCGTTATAATGCGATCTCAATTTGACCTGCTGGAAATATTTACATATGTCTGATATAGTGACATCAATAATAAAAGGAACTAATAATTAATATAATAGTTTAAACGCAGTACATACCTTAATTTCAGTGTTTCTGCAAATCATTCCTTCCAGTATGTTATAATAGTGGCTTGAAATATCTACACTGGATATAAATGTCTTGTAAGCCCGTCAAAAATGCAGTATTTTAGCAATTTTTTTCTTCACTGAATAAATAAAATTTTGATCAAATAACATTCATTATATTGAAAATGATGTAATGTAAATATTTGTTTGTAACAACGGTATCGCTGTCCAGAGTGTATAAGAAAAGTCTACATTGAACGAATTTAAATTGAGAAAACGCAACTAATATTTAATATGTCGATTTCAATGGAATATGTACTTTTCCTTCATTGTTCTGATACTTAATTTATTCGCGGATTCTTAGCTAAATAGAACTGTTACTAACCAACGCGCATACCTCGAACGTATCCTTTCGATGGTTGTTGTGCAGCGGAGGCGAAAAACGTGACGTCATAGTCCAAGATCATAGTGTGACGTCATGGCGTAACACAGATACAACATGACCAAAACTTACGTTTTATAAGTCTGGAGTTATCGTATGGCTAACCATCTAATGTAATACACATAAATATATACAACGGCTAGAACGTTGGAGCGTTCACAAATCAATGTCTGAAAACATCTTGAAATGGTACATCTTTCTACAAGGGTTGATCAAATGAAAAGGTACGAAACGACGCAAAAACGTAACAGTTAAATATTTGCATATTCCGCCATGGGAGAACGTAGTGAGACATCTCGGGATGCGATTGGAGTCTCTGACTGGGATCGGAGCATGCGTGGGCGCCCGAATGCGCAGTAGAGAGCAGAGGCTCTTATCAAAAGTGGCGTCCAAATGATGCGACAGTCAGTATGAGGACAGGATTCCTTGAGCACAGAAAAACCACTAACTCCGATGTGTACTGTGAGACACTCCGACGCCTACGCAGGTCCATCAAGAACAAAAGACCGGGGCTGCTCAGGGAGGGTGTGGGTCTGCTCCATGATAACGTGCGTCCACACGTCTCCAGAGTCACACACATGGAACTGGCCAAGTTCAAGTGGGAGACGTTGAACCATCTGCCCTACAGTCCGGACTTGTCGCCCTGCAATTTCCATGTGTTTGGTCCACTGAAGAAACACGTGAAAGGGAAGTGTTTCAACTCGGACGAAGTACTCAAGGACGCTGTGAAGGACTGTGAACAAGGAATCCTGCGGCTTCTTCATCAATGGGATCGTTGTGCTCAGGCCTGCGGTGTATATTTTGAATAAAGTCTACATTTGTACCCACCGTGTCGTTTCGTACCTTTTCATTTGATCCCCCGTTGTACCTTAGAGGGCATTCCTTGATGGTATGCTCCACACTCTGGGAAGGAGATCCGCAGGAACAGACAGGAGAATCTTGAAGTCCCCACTTATATAACATGGCGTTACATTTGGCGAGGTCTGATGTTAGCCGAATTAGTTTGACCCATTGGTCTCTCTTCGGATGGAATCCGGATGTCCAGTTGTAGGATCTTAAATAGCTTGATGTTTCACAAATACAGAGCTCCAGCTTTGTCGCCAGTTTTCCTTGACATTGAAGTCATATACATCATGCTATACAGAATTTCTGGATTTAAGACGAGCGATAGGGTAATTTAGGACCTTGTTGATGGGGAGATCCTGTGGATGGTCAGGATGATGTAGTTTTATCCACTCACGTGCCGTTGCTTCTTGGCGTCTTACCTCTGGAGGTGGTTTACTGCTGATGATATGTAACCAGGGGACTGGAGTGGATTTTAGTGTGCCAGTTACTGCTCTCCTACACTCGTTCAGAAGAACGTTGATTTTTCTACTGGTGTTCCGTGGGTTTTAGTTTCCGACTTGTGTTTTCCAGGTGTTTCTTGAGCGTTGAGGAACGGTCTAAGAAGATGTAAAGATATTTAGGATAGAAATTACGTTTCACAGTTTGGTGACAGAAGTTCATTTTGATCTGCTGATGTGCTATTCTATTGCTTAAGTGGAATGCGTATACTTCTGTTTTCATTGGGTTTTGACAAAGAAGTCATGTGAGAGAGTTCTTTTCATCATTCTCTAGTTTGAACAACGACAGCTAAGTCGTCAGCGTAGCAGAATTTATTGCCACCTGTTTGAAACATGTCACACGTGAACAAGTTAAAGAGCAATGGAGCTAAAACTGACATATACAGCCAGGCACAAGTACTTCAGTTTAAACAATACTTATTACTGTAACACAAAATTTTACGTAGCTACTTTGCACATATTACTTATTGCATGAAAAAGAACATAACAATATACAGTGAGGCCTATTAAAGTAGTTTTGATTAAACGTAACGGAACTGCGTGATGCGTCAGCAAAATTACTGCCAGACACAACCCACTTAAAGATTTATATATGTAGTGATAAAGAATGGTAGGTGATATATCAAACAGTGTTTAGGAGATACCGTAAAAAGTAATAAGAAAAATCTTTCATTGATTCGCGAAACGATAAGATTCATAGAAGATATAAGCCAGCTGCTGCAACGGCTTCAACAGAGAATTAGGATTGACCTAACTGGCGCGAAGTTTTTAGGAACACATTTTAGAAATGTATTTTTATAGTGTTACGCATTAATGGCTGCGTAATGGAATCAAAATAAAGGCACTACGAAGAAAATTATCGCTTGCTCTTTACATAGTTTTGGTACACTTGTTTTCCCTATCCTCAGTGTGGAATAATATGTTTGCTAATTTGCAATTAATTTAGACTTAATTCAAGTTGACTCAAATCGTTCCATTATTTCAACTAATTAAGTGTCGCGAAAATTGTGTCTGACCTTCGGTATTAAATAAATTTCTGTAGCTACACCGACAATGTAATAATTATTCAGTCTGGTATTCTTTTGATTGGTAGCTTTTATGACCATGACGATATCTGATAGACTACGTAGAGAACACTATCTCAATGAAAAAATGTTCTTACCGTTTGACATCTTATCTATAAATTTTTAAGGATGGTGAAGAAAGAAATTTTGGTTAAACAACGGAGTACTGCATCTACAGTGGGTGGCCAATTATTATACTCAATAGGTCATAAAGCAAAAAAAGTCATGAAGTTTTTAAAAGACGAAAAAATAACCCTCTTGGATTGGCCTGGAAATTCGCCAGACCTTAACCCTATTGAGAATGTCTGGGCGGCGCTAAAAAAAGAAATTTGCAAGGATAAAATTATTACTAATAAAAAAGAATTAATAGAAAATATTATTACAGCATGGCACAGAACACCTGAATTACAAGAAATTTCCAAAAAGTGCATTGCCAGCATGCCGCAGCATCTACAAAATGATTGCTCAAAAGGGAGGATTCACTAAATATTGATTAATATTTTTTTCTATTAATATAACATAATTCCTATGCTAAATTATGTTTTATTTATTTTTCCTTAATTCATTAAACCTATAAAGATAACAATAAAAACGATATCATAGGTCTATTAGTAGATTAAATGTATAATAACACACGAAACAATGTTTTTTTTTTCAAACGAGTATAATAATTTGGCCACCTACTGTATAACTTGTGATAGATTCCGGGTTGACCTTTTTAACTACGTGCGCGATCTTTATATGGACACTGGCCTATATTTCAGAGTCAGTATAATGTTTCCTCACTGAGCGAAGTGACGCGGTAACGCTGGGAGGATGTGGGTTCGAATCCCCGTCCGGGAATGCAGATTTGAATTTTCCATGGTTTTCCCAAATCACTCCAGGCGAATACCAGGATGCTTCCTCCAAAAAAGCCACGGCTGAATTCCGTTCCTTGCCTCACTCCTCTCCCGCCAGTAATGACCTCGACATCGACAAGACGTAAAGCTATAAGTAAAAATATATTTAAAAAAAAATCCTTCCTGAATCACCACTACAATTTCCACCAGACCTGCTGCTACGCATCTGATAGAGTTATGATAGTTCACATTCCAAGTATGAATAATGAGTATACTGGAAATACCAATGAAAAAAGCAGTTATTGAAATAATCCTAGTCTAACGAAAAGGGGAGAACGGTATTGCATGTTTAAAGATGTGCGGAATAGTTTGTAACTTGAGTGAACAAGTGAAAGAACTTAATGGAATGATTAGTGTATGAACCTTGCAACCGAAAATGTGGAAATGAAAAGATAAGAATAGCAATTGATGGAAGACGGCACCAAACAAGCCGTGGGAGCTGTAAGTAAAACCTTTTTACTCACATTAAAATTTCGTTTTTGAGACTTTAATACTAATTTCCGACTTTTCTATTTTTCCTAATCATATTGTAGATCATTAGTACCGAGTGTGATGGGAGCGGTAACGCTCTGGTCTCGCATTTAGTAAGACGCTGTTCTAATTTCCTTCCCACCATCCAGATTTTATATTTCTATGGTTTCCCGAAATCCAGCCGAATTGCTGAATGGTTCTTCGAAACGACATTGCCAAATTCCTGTTAGTTGCCAGGGTCCTTTCCGCATCTCGACTTCGATTAGTCGTAAGGCTAGAAGTGAAAAAAAAAAATGCCTCGAAGTAATAATTGATCCATACAGCGACTGGTCAGATAGCATTAATATTCGAACCAGAGGTACAGAAAATTTGGATGCGATTCAGTTTTTGAACCGTTTCCCGAAATCACTAAAAAAAATAGGCCATAGGCTGGTGGATTCTCAATAAGCGTTGTTGCCAGCGTAGTTTCCGTTCCTTGTCAATGTTACTATGACAGATCGAAAGGTGTCGATGACAAAAATCCAAATGATTTCAACTAAAAAAATTGGTAACTGTTTTTTGTTTGACTGTAAGGATAAAGTAAGTATTTTTGAAGCCAAGTAGCTTCCCATATTTTCGGTTTAGGACTTGTTACTAAGCAAGAAGTAAGGGAATGTCCTCAACTATTTAATTACTAGTAATTTAAGAAATATTTCTCAAAATGATTAATTTGTTTTCCAGTTTTATTTACTCTAAATAGCTTCAATGAAACTACCTGATCTCCGTTTTCGAGGGAGTGGTAATGAATATACGTTTCGTAGTGTGTTTAATCATGTTTGTCATCATTTTTACGCTTTTATCAGACATTAGGTAGTCTTAAACGACATGATTGCAATTTATGGGTAGTAGAGATTAATTATTAAAACAGGTCTGTATTATCTGTAGCTACTGCTCTGCTCATAAGCACACATGGCTAACAATGATATAGTCCCGACAGACTTATAACTACAAGCCACATGTAAGACTTCTCCTCTGTTATGTGGATGATAATTGTCTTCAGAAACGCATGGAACTCGTGAATGTAACGGTGTTTACTTAGACACAAACATGCAGCTGGTAGCCCGGTGCATTTACGAAATTCGCATGCGTACTAATTAGCAACCAAGCGACAGCAGGGATGTGGATTTGTTCGACACACAGGTCTGAAGTTGCACTAACTGTAAACTCGTTGACTATTTCCGACACGAGTAACTACCACATAACGGCCTTTGACCGGTTAACAGAAGTAAACTGTCTCTGTCCTCGAATATCTAGGATGCAACTAGACATTCCATACCAGGTTTGCGGTTTTGTTAACGTTTCGCCGTCTACACTGGATGCTCCATATTTCTGTTTGAGCGTAAACACTGTCACTAATTAGAGTTGCGATACGGAGCAACTTGCAACTAGGACGTAACAAGTACATGATAAAGGCTACCTGTGGTGGTCGCAGCAATATAACTCCGTCAGGACCCTCATGGCCGCAGCACGTACCTACCTATCTTGTACCTCGAAAACATTTCGTAGACACTACAAACTCAACTCAGGTTACAATTTTTATACTTAAGTAGAAGCAGAAAACAATTACAATTTTTAAATATGAAACAAGAAACCGTTAATGTGGTTGTACCTGTGAAGGGGGGGGGGGGGATGAGCTCAAACAACAGATTTCGTTTAGCAAGTATATGGTTGTTTATCCGTAATCTGTGAACGTTTGGAAGTATTTTTAAAATAATTTTTTACATGTAGCAGCAAAATACAACAAATGCAAGTAAAAAAACCTTCCTAAACTTTGAGTGCCATTTTCTCAGATGATTGTTTTTCAGTATGTAGGAACAATTTTCTCAATATCTATAAGAAACATAGAGTTGATATTATCAGAGAGGAGTTATAGATTGTTGGGATAAATATTTATGAGCAATTGTGCATCCTTTTATCCATTTGGACGTTTTAGGGATATTTATATTGACACTTTTGCAACAAATTACTGTTTAAAAAAATGGAAATTAAGGTATAAAATCTATATGTACTTTTATTGTACACATTCTTCATCTAATTAGAGATATTAATATATATTTAATGATGGAAAACAATGAGAACAATATCTCTTATAATTTTGCTGAAAGAGCTATATCTATTGAAAGAGGATAAAACTTATTGGAATAGACTGTACAAGTGTCATTATCTAAGATAGGGTCAATTTAATCTGTAATAGTATGGCGTTAACAAATGACAGTAAGTGCACAAAGTTTCAGTCTTTTACGTTGTATATAGTGGCATCACAGATGTTTTAAAGCTAGTTTTGCATTTTCTGTTACATCTTCCCATAAGGCGCCACCTGACTGGATAGGATAGTTATAACGGGGCCAGCTTTGAGCCCAGGATGTCGCGTACCGGCAGGACTGATTGCGGTTTATAAGCGGTTTCCCACAACCACCTTGGTGAACACGATCTTCGCCTCATAAAGTACACATTTCACAAACAAAAATACGGTTATCTTACAGAACACTGGTTACAGGTTCCGCAAGCGGTTGGCAACACAATGATACCATCCATAGTGTAAATGCTCCATACCTAACAAATCTTGTACTGAATAAAATTTTCTCGGGTAACTAGCCGAGTTAGTCCCCCCGATCAAACACGTTTCGGTGGCCACAACTCTGCCGGCATTGTCAAGTGACTGGTGCCGCACTGCACAGCACAGCGTCATCGGTCATAGCATTGCTATGTTGTTTGTCGCCAGTTACGGGAGTTTTCCTACTACTGGTGTCGGTGGTGCTACTTTTGAATTGGTTTTTTTGTTCTGTCTTATCCTGTGAGTTTGGTCTATATGGTTGGGCAAAACCCATCAGCCTTTCATAATCAGGGACTCCTAATTCTATTTAATCTGATTATTTATATTGTAAAAGACTATGTTTTCTTAAGACTACTAAACTAATGGAGGGATTGGCATATTTACAAGGGAACTTAATGATCTAATGGAGGGGTTTATATACTTAGCCAATAGCTACTGGCGGGAAACGTTGGCCACTAGCTGGAAGCTTTCCTATGAGCGGAAGCCCGTAGCTGCTGGTAGGTACCGTTGATTCCTGGCGAGCAAAGAGGTGCGTGCTTTCTAAAAGTCCTGCTGCAGTCTCATTTTTTGGATTGCTGGGTTCCAGGACTTACTTAGCGAGAAATCCAGCATCTTTGTTAACGAGGTCGTCATCCGAGACACGAATTTCGATATCTTCAGAGAAAATACTATCTAAGTATTCTCTAGCACGCGCGAGAATTCTTGTTACCCTTCTTATGTTTGATCGATGGACTAGCTCGGCTAGTTACCAGAGAAAATTTTATTGTTTTACAACTCAGAGAAAACCTCCAGTATTAAATTTTGTATTAATTGTGATCTCCGGCAGCCCTTCTCGTTGTCATTCATAGTAGCAATTTCTGCAAACAGGTAGTTAGTGTTAACACATTTCATAGTAGATGTGACGATGACGAGAGAAGAAAGAAATTATGTAATTGTACTTGCTATGAATATTCATTGAATGTGTTGCAGTGGTCCTAGAATATTAGTTCCTATTTGGGTGCAATCCAGTGCACACGCCAAGTCAAGTCAACGGCGGTATGCCAACCCTTTATCGAAGTGATTCGGGCCATTTTTGAACCTCAATTTCTTCCGTCGTATTCTTACCACATGACTCAAATTTCTGTTACGCATAGATATCAGCAATCTTAGCAAACTAACTAAATTTTATTTCGTTATTGTTCTTACTTTTGGATGCAAACTTCAGTGATTTTGTCACTGACTGTCTGACTGATCATCTTCAAACCTCTATGGTACTTACCGTAGCCGTTGAAAGCTGAAATTTGGTACACAGATAACATTTTACCCACATATTATAAGAAAAGTCTGAAACTCGTAAATTTCCATATACCTTCCCCTTACCTACACCTAACGTGAAATCACTTTATACCCTAATAACTTTATATACCTCAGGTTTTCGTTGCAGAGTGGGCTTACTAAGCTTATCTACTAAAGTGTTAAATTTTACTTCTTACCTTTTCTTACTTTAGAAGTTATTGAAATTAAAAAATTTATTTCGACCAACACCCCGACATCAAAATTCCACTGCAAGTCCAGAAATCCTAGAAACAAGTAATTTGCTGTACATATATGGTTTCATCCCTAAATCATAAGAAAAGTCTAGTATTGAAAGTTTAATAGTGGAATTTTCTCTGTATTTATTTAATTACAATGCCAAACATGAAAACTTCTGGCACTCTTTTGAGGCTTAATTGCTTTGCTCCGTATGAAGCTCTATGGCTGAGAATTTCTTAATGCATAGAGATCAGCAAGTTTAACTAATACCTTAAATTTTAGTTTGTTCCTACTCTTAGTTTGGACGTTTCTAGTAAGTTATTTACGGTGGTAGTTAAACCAGCGGCAATCAGCATTGCTCCATTTCAGAGAGTGGGGTATTGTTGGTAATGGATATTGTTGTCTTTAGTTTTGAAATGTTCTTATTTATCGATTTTCAAATGCAATAATTACAGCTGAGCGGTGATTCAGAATAAGCGATAAACTTGAAAAAAAAAGAGATCCCAGAAAAACAATTCTTGTAAAAATAGGCCAAGTCTCTTGTTCGTGTAGTGACAAAAAGTTATGAGATCTTCTTCTGAGCCAAGTCTACACTATAAAATGAGTATTCACTTCACTTTGTGAAACAGAATGGTTTATCTCGGTGTCATGGATCGTTTATTTAAAATTAAAAAAATCTGATTACTTGACCGTTATGCTCGTCATAATTTTTTTCTGAAATTGGGGGTATACTATATATTTGTCAAATTCTAAAAATAGCGAGGGAAATATTGGCTTTTACGTATTTACAAGTTTGAGAAATCAACATATTGAAAGGTATTTCTATAGTTTAACTAATGCCCAAGTCACCAGAATTTTTTTATTCTAAATAAACGATGTATGACACGAATAGAAATCATTCTGTTTCACAAAGTGAAGTGAATACACACTGTAAAGTGTAGACTTGGCTCAGAACAAGATCTCATAACATTTTGTCACTACACAAACACGGGACTTCGCTTATTTTTACAATTGTTTTGTGGGATCATTAGTGTTTCATATGGAAATTTGTATAGGACCTCCACACCTACAGAACATTCGGAATTCCACGTAAGGAATAAATATTACATGGCAGCAGTAAATCGTGGCTTAAATTCAAGTGGCCTGGTATCTCCGCTGATAAGTCATTCAATCTGTAATATTTAGAGGTGCTAATTTGTCCATATTAGTACGCTAAAATGTTCATTGGTTCGGATTTCGCTTTAAACTGTAGAGCCCAAAAAAGCGGTAAATCGGATTTTGTCGGCAGGTCGTAAGACTATACGAATTTCGTGTTACCTAAATCTAAAATAGGATCTGTTAAAGCTACATATGAAATATCGGTAACTATTGCTGTCGTTGCAATCAAGTAAACTGTATTATTATTTTCATTGAGGCTTACACTTAAGGCAATTTTTTGTAACATTAGTTGTGAAAGAACTTGTTGTTTAGTTATGGTGATATTATGGCGATATTATCAGTATCTAACCAAATAACCTCAAATGTCTAGAGACGCACACACACACACACACACACACACACTCACACACACAATGACTGAAAGATAGTCGGAGCAGAAACATGCGAGAAACACCCCGCCTTTTCGGTAACTAACACGAATTTTTATTACGTCAATCATTGCATTCATTATTTCATCAATAATGTTATTGACCTACATTGTAAGATCAATTGAATTGGTGAGATGCAGAAGGAAAACATTCCACTTTTTGGCCGTTTTAAACTGAGATAGCCATTTTGTTCACCAACCCTTCCTCCATCTATTGACCTAAACAGAGAAACAATTCCTCCACTTCTAATGGGTTAAAATAAGCTGTTAAAATTTGAGTGACATGCAAAAAGAAAAAATTCCAGGAATGTTTTCCTTTTTGCTCTCATTAGTCTGTTAGTTCCTACTTTCTTTGGCAGAGCGCACTTCTAGACGTTAGAATGTGGAAATATAGTAGGGATCTTTGGATTTATATTGTTGTTATATGTTTACATTGGTAAATTGTTGTGCTATTTCAGACCTATAGCTCTAACATTGTGATTGTTGTTAGTGAATCAGCGTTCTTGTAACAGTGTAAACTTTGTATCAAGTGTGTGTTGTAAGAGAAGAATGGTGATAGTGTGATGTCGCTGTCAGAATCTGAGGTTGATAGCGCCCAGAAGAAAAGAAGGTGCTCGGGAAATTTGAGACAATGTATGAAAGAAGCCCGAAATAAAGTGAAAGAGTTTGTGATTGATAAGGTTTTCTTGTAGAGAAGAAGAAAACTGGTGAAGATTGCAGATGTAAAAAACAGTGTATGTTGAATTTTGATCAAGAAGAGAAGGACAGAATTATTGTGAACGTTTATAGTGGTAGGGAGAAAAATGAACGAGATACATATTTGACGAGTTTCATTGAGAGACATGATGTGGCGCGACATAGACCTAAATATGAGCACTCCAAGCAAATCACATCAAGCTACAAGTATTTTGCAGTAAAAGGGAATACACGAGTTGAAGTATGCAGAAAAGCCTTCCTAAGTTTACACGGTGTTTCCAGCAAGGCAGTTTTTCGTTTGGCCCATCTGGTTGAGAAGAATGAACTACCTACAGACTTACGAGGTAAGCACGATAACCGTGTTCATATTCCCAATGATGTAATAACAAAGATTCATCAGCACATATCATCGTTTCCTACAAAGGATTCCCATTACATGCCTTCACCTTTAGTGTACTTGGAGTGTGGTTTGACATGTAAGATTATGTTTCAATTATTTTTGGATAAGCATCAAGTCCTGAGAGATATAGTGAAATATGAATATTATTTGAGGTAATTCAAAGAAAATTTTAACTATCGATTTGGGCGTCCTCAATTAGATGTGTTTGAAAAAATTCATCAGTACTTCCAAATACGTGGACATAGCTTTTTACCGTGTGATAGAGATTTTGCCATTGTCAAGAGAACTGTGCGACGCCAAGATCGAATATACACACCTTTACAGTATGATATCCTCATTCAAAATGCAAAGAAAAAATCACCATTTGAAGTGAGATCTGTCAAAAACTGAGCAGATAGTCAGCTACAAGGAATGGTGGGCCTCAATATTCAAGAAGTATACAAAGAGTCTCCATCATCGAGTTGATTTCCAGATCAGTCAATACAGACATCTCATATACAGGAGAGATCAGAAAGGGTTTGTTGAAGCATTCAAATTCATAAATGGATTGAATAGTGATATTTTTCAACTATACAAACATTGTGGTGACCTGATGCTACCAGTAGACCGTGCCTACGATCATAAAGTTCCCATCGACCAGAAGAAGATAATGGATGTGGCAAAGATAATGCACTATATTCCACATGAACATAAAGAATTCTGCAACACAATATTGCAATGGTCAGCAGAAAATGACACGGAAGATATTGACTAAATGTATGACGACAGTCTACGAGGGAGACATTATTCAAACTTAGTCACTCTCTTTTCTTGTTTATTATTTACATGTATATGGAGATTTTTGCTCTTGTTACCTTTATATGCATAAGTATTTCTGAATGTAATTCTGCTATAATTTTTTTCAATTTTACCTTGGAATAAACTTCTAATTAACAAAAATATTTAAAAAATACTTCATTCAGCAATTAGTGAGATGCAAAAGGAAAAAATTCCATGCTCTTTGGACCTAAATTACAAGGTCATGGAGAACATTACATGATATTGAACAAGTGGAAAATATTAACCTCAATTAGTACTACAAACCACTAATAGTAACTTTTTCTCTCCCACTTACCGTTTCCATTTTATAACGTTTTTTTCGTTTCCTGAAAAACTAGGTTACATGGAATGTTTCCCTTCTGTATCTCACCAATTCAATTAACGGTGAATACAACTCTAAAATTAATCATACCCCAGGCCGGACTTTAACCACCAATTGTCGGCACCTTAAGCCAATGGTATATCCCATACATCATAGTCATGTTAGATGAACGTTAATTATTTAATATTGCAACTCTTACACTGGGAAATGTATCAAAATATTTTTCGTAATATTCAAATGTAGGTGTGCAGTGGAATATGTCCAAAAGCCATTAATTATTATTTCAATTATGTCTTAGCCATAGCTGGGAGCCGGTTAGAGTCATACTCTTTAATAAAATGCGTCATCTGGAGACTGCGCTCACCGCGATACATCGGCAACGTTCGGAGAGTCTCGATAATGCCCGAAGTTTTAGTTATACGGACTGCCACCACAGCGCTGCTTTGCTAACCGAGTATTGTATATAAATAACAGTATTTGATTTTGATTGCACTTAAATTGCTAAAAGAAAGAGTAAATTTCAAATAAATAATTTATTTTGATTTTATTTGCACTTACAGTGTTTAAAGAAAGTATATTTGACATGCCAGATAATTGTCAGTTTTGGAAGCAACTGCACAAAAATACTAAGAGCAGGGATAAAAAAAAATTAATGCGAGGCACAGATCAACAAATGGTACATTTGTAGGTGCGTTTAAATTTGCACGTTGTTTTTTGTTTAGTTACGACGACTAGATGCAGAAATTCCTGTAAGGAGAAGGGATTCAATGTTTACGCTAAATTCTCTGTAGCAGTTATAAGAACTAGCTGTCAACATAACTTCAAATTTTATTTACAGAAGATAAGAAACAATTAAGTTTATTAAAAACTAAGATTTATTTATTTATCTTATGGTGATTTACACACTTTTAAGATACAAAACCCAGAGAAACTTTAGACGAAACGTACGTAATTGCGAAACATATCAATCAAATAAATAACAGTTATTCGTTTTTGAAATTCTGTTTACCGTCATTTAAAGTTAAAAGCATTTAAAAAAAAATCCAAGCCAAGTACTCCGAGAATCTAACCAGAATAAATTACCCGTATCACGAAAAATATCAATAAAAATGTTCGTTATTCATTTTTCTTTACAAGCTTTTCCTGAATAAATTCCTACTACCACCATAGGTGATGCCCATTCATTTTTGAGGGGCTTTAAAATTGGTCAAACGTAACAGAAGGTGTACGTTTGATGTCGTTTTACGGTACGTTTTTGCTTCCGTCGTTCACATTTATGTTCCAAGCTCGCTGGTGAACGGG
The DNA here is from genome assembly GCA_031002005.1 of Vandiemenella viatica. Classification (NCBI taxonomy): domain Eukaryota; kingdom Metazoa; phylum Arthropoda; class Insecta; order Orthoptera; family Morabidae; genus Vandiemenella; species Vandiemenella viatica. The sequence goes on along the minus strand of JARYHS010011408.1, from coordinate 261,588,053 downwards.
AGAGGAACAGTCCACTGCAGTATTTGCGGTTCTGGATCGCCCGCGATGCCTCAGGCATGTTCCTGACAACTCCATTCTGATAATACACCAACCCAACCGCACATCTTTATCAGCCGCGCAGACGGAGGCAATTTGAAAACGTCAGAAACACTACGAAAAGCGATACAAAGATCAGACCGCGGAAGATCGTAATACGATTCCGACCACAGCGTGGCAACCAATTCGAGAATAACCGGTTCATTCAATTATTCTGTGACCGCAAAAAATTATTTGGTTTTCCCGCAGAAAAGCAATTTGTGAAATTGGTGTCCAGGTTATTCTGCAAATATGGCGCCGTCGTTATCTGCCATTAGTATCATTCCCTTAAATATTCAGTGAACAGACTGTAACTTACAACTCTAAATTACAGCTTTGATAACTGTTTCCACGAAATACCTCAATCTAAGAAAAAGTTCAGGGTTTTCTCCGTATTTGATTCTAAGTGAATTTTTGCCTAGCAAACGAACGAAATTTGGAGACTGAAACGAAAGAAAGATCGGGTCATAGCTCATAGCTCAAAGGCATATTGAAATCTTTATTATTTGGAATATATACGGCAAGAATCTATGATAGCCATAATAGAAATTAATATCACTTTTTAATATTATCTGAAAATAGTCTAGAATGAATATTTGAACCAGTGATTTTTGTGATGGATAATATTAATAATACTTTATTAAAAAAATTCAGTCGCTTACACATCAGACGGTAAATTCATAACAATTGTCAAAACATTATAATTGATCCTATTATACAATCTACGAATGACTGAAACTATTTATTACCTTTCTCATTCAACACTCAACGTGCATGAATATCACCCCATTTTCTTTAAAGTTTAATATGCGAGTATAAAAGTTTCATAAGCTGTTTAACTGAACTACAGGCAGGTAGTATATGAATTACCCTTCAGAAAACAAATGTATGAGTATTGAAGTAATTTTTTTAACTTTCAGTAAATGTGGGTCAATAGTACAATCCATTCAAATAAAATAATACGGACTACTTCTTTACCCCCCATAGAATAAAATTCATCTTGGTCAACACGTAATAATTATTGCAGCCACACAAACTTTACATTAAATTATTTTAATTATTATAACAGTTTTCAAGTTTCCTGGATAGTTTTTGTTTTATTTTTGTTTTCTTAGACATTATATGTTTAATTTCTGCATTTCTCTCGGCGTATATATCACATATATTTCTTACAAAAATAACATTTTAACCTGCATGAAGTTTCTCACGAAGTTGGCAAGGTTGATATCTAGATTGATCTGAAAGCTGATGTTCGCTTTTTTATTTCTTTGTTCGTGTAGTTATAATTTGAATGAATCTTCTAAAATGTAATTGCAGACAATGACGTTTGGAAGTGTTTAATGCTAAAAACATATTTGTAAGAGTCGCAGCTATCCTAGCCATCAATTAATGTAGATGTACATTATTAATAACCATTATCACAGTTTAAACTTCCCTAGGCTCCCATAATCCCAAAACAACTCGACTTTTAACAGTGGAAAAACGATCATTCAATGTCAGATGAATTTGAATAATAATTTATAGATAATGTTGAAATACTCTACATGATGATTGCTCAATCTTATTTAAAATCAACTTTCTTCCGTGATGTTTATGTCTATAGGACGACCATTATAGAAGTACTTTTCTTTTTAAAAGGATGTGAAGTAGTATATACTTTCAAGTACCCTCATTAACTTGCAGTATACGGAACATAAAAGAAAGTTAGAGCAAGGTCGCCCAAACAATTTTGGATATGGGCCATAACGTCGATTCTAAGTTAGTTTGTGGGCCACATTATACTTGCCTATAGTAGCAATAGATATTTACATATAATAAACACATAAGTAACACAGTTTAACTAAAATAAAAAAGTAAAAACCATCAATGAGACCTTTGCAGAGGTTTTTGAGCTGAGGATATTCTGGACCGCTGCTGTTGGCGAGCAAATTTAAATGCTCTTCCGGGACACTTCTTGGTCCGCAGGCCTGGGGTTGGGCAGAATTGCATTACAGTAACAGCATATTACTACATGACCCGTGCGAAAATACAATGAATGGTAAGATTGGCGGGTTTGTAATATGGTGAAAGAAAAACCGCCTGATTTGTTTCAGTTGTTTTATTTGCTTAGTGTAATAGGTACGTAACAAATGTCTACGTCAGTGAAGCAGTTTATTAATATCTCTGTGATATGTGCTACTGCTATCTAGTGGTTTGGCTTCGAACTGTCTCATAAGCGCTACATTCACGGTTATTACTTTTCCCTTTTAATGTTCTTTGAGTGGAGACCTTCTTCTTTTAAATGATACCTCATTTATGGATTTAGGTTAGGTGTCAATGGCGATAAATGGCTCTTAACGAAAGAAAAACATGTTATGGAAATAATGATACCTTTGCCTTTGAAAGGTCCAATTCCAAAAAAAAAAATCCTTTCTTGAGATATGATGTGACCAAAGCACAGACTTTAATCTTTAATATGATAGCTCATATATCTATTTCGCATAGGTATCAAGGGAGATGGCTCATGATAAAAAAAATAGGTTGCGGAAATAATGATAATGTTAAGGGTAAAATTCCGAAAATTTCCTTTCTTTAGATATTATGTGATGACGGCGGAGACCTTAATCATTAAAATGATACCTCACATTTCTACATCGGTTAGATATCAAAGAACATAAATGGCTCTTGACGATAAAATGCGTTGTAGATATTTTGATATTTTCTTTTAAGGGTTGAATTCCGAAATATTCCGATCTTAAAATATGATTTGACCAAAGCGAAGAAATTCATTTCTCGGTTTCGGTTAGATATTAACGGAGATAAATAGATATTCTTAACCGTATAGATGATGAAAAATACCAAATGAACTTGTTTCGTCTATATTTTATCCCAGACTATGCTCTCAATATTACACACTTATGATGAAAGTTCAAAACCATGACGATGTCTCTTTGCAGCAGGTTTTAAATATGATCTTTATTTACAACACTCAGATGAATACAAGGTACTTAAAATGGAAGTAATTCGTTACCCGAAATGTAAGTGCTTGTTATATTGCTACATAGGCACAAGAAAAATATTCACTTTGGTGACATGAAGCTTCAGAAAATCAGATGATAAAGTGACATTGCACGAACGTTTTCAATTAAAATGTAAGTTATACTGTCCAAAAATAAGAAACTTTTAACTGAGACTCAAGTGAATCAAGATATGACTTTCTGTGACTGATTTTTTGTAGATGTATTTAGGAGTACCCGAGAATGGATCGATCTGCGTAGACATTGTCCTTTCAGTTTCCCATTACGATTTTAATGACTGCGTCATTGGTGAACCCTGAGGATTCATTTTAATACAAGAAGCGTTAAAATCAAAAATAAATACCAAAATTGAATTGGAGAGAACATCACCGTTCCTTTTATTTCTTTTAAAGTGACAACCATGTAACAAGACACAGAAAAATGTGACATGAATAACTGCATATCTTGAGAACAGTACAAATAATCTGAAACTGCACTTTTTTTGTCACTGTATTAAACAATCTTTAGAGCAAAATTGATTTAATAGTTTTTTTTATTTTATTAAAACATGACTACTGAATAGCGTCTATAACCTAACAGAAAATTTATCTTCGTTTCGTTTTAGGCTCTATCCTTCAAAATTTTAACTAAATAAAGAATAACTGAATCAATATTATTTCATCAAGATTAGTCGTTTCCTTATCTCAACGTCGCGTCTGAGCAGTATTACTTAGGCATAATTCACTAGAATGTAGTGTTCCGCAGCAAGGACAGAGAATAATTAATAACCCGTCTAGCCTGCGGGTTCTGTCACCCGACAGGGTAGTCGCTGGCACAAACATGAACCTTCGCAAGCAGGAGCGCCGCATTGTCCCAGATACTGCCTGCCGTGTTTGTGGTGGGAATATCTAGCTCGAACGGCCAGGTGGAAACCACCCACTATGCTAGGCGTCCTAAAGATGCTACGGATTCATCGAAGTAACATACGACTTTTATTTATCACTAAAGACTTACATTTATCCTTTATTTTTTCCCTTCTAAACAGCACCAAGGATCACGTGGACACTGGCCATCTTAATTAGTCAAGGTGAATCATTGAGAACAACCGGGGGGGGGGGTTAATTGAGTTCCTGCCCAAAGTATGACTGGTACTTCAATTTTTTTTATTTTTTTAAATCAGTTTCTGCAACCAATTAACAAGTTTCAATTTATAGGAGGATAGCTATTGTATCAACGTTGCTCATGTAATTTTGGGTGCTAGTGAGGACAATACAATACAAACACAAAACTTAATTAAAGCCACCCATACCCCAGACAGGACTCGAATCGGTAACCCTTACCATATGAGGCCCGCGTGTTAGACCCTACACTGCCAAGGCCGGCAATCGGAACTATTACACCATGCATACCTAATATGTGGAAGGAAAGACCTGTGTTGCCATCTGTTTGCTAAACTGGTAACTTTGTTGTGTTCTATAACTAAGATTTTTTTTTTTTTTTTTTTTTTTTTTCGTGTAATGTGTTGTTTACGAGGCGAAGTTTGGGGACCAGACAGGGCACTGAGCTACACTAGCAAGCCAATACCTAATATGCTATTTCGTATGTATTTGTCTTTTTCATTTATTCTCTAAAATCTAAAACAAAATGATTACGTACATCTGTGCTAGACATCCATTATTAACACACTTCACTGTAACTTACCGTATTATTCTTGTTTTACGTAAAAATGTTCAGACTATATTCTGCATTCTGTTGTGATAAATGGAACTAAAATTAATTGGGTTCAAAATTATAAATGTCTTGACGTAGTTATATATAATTTGCTTAAGTTTATAGATCATGTAGATTACATAAACAAAAAGGAGCAAAAAAGGTAAATTTATTGCACAAATTAAGAAATGTGTTATCTAAACCAGGTAAATAGCTATTGTTTAAAGCAATTGTGCTGCCTCACATAAGATACTGCCCCACATTGTTAATCATGGCAAGCAGAAGAGAAATTATGAAGCTCCAAATAGTTTTAATAAGGGAATGAGGGCTGTTCTAAATAAAAACGAACTGAAAATGTTAATAAGATTCTTAAGGACAGGATATTTGTATATTGAAAAGGTAATAATTACAGGTGTACTAACTGTTGTATATAGGTTGGAAAGTGGATTAATACCAAGACATGTGTCTATATTAGTATTAAAGAATATTGATGTACATAATTATAAGACAAGGCAGGCAAATCATTTCCATTTAACTTATAACAGAAATAGTAAAGCACAGAAGACAGTGTTCCACAAAGTTTCCAAATATATAACAAATTATCTGAAGAAATAAAAAGGACCAGAACTGTTGCAAGTTTCAGAGAAAAGCTGTGTAAAAGTCTAGAAGATAAAGATTGTAATATTTTCTTGTGAAAGATTTAATGAAATTAACATATTGTTTGTTTTATGTTTTTTTCTCTTTTATTTAAATGTTATGTATGAATTGTAATTTTATATATGTATATTAGCCATAGGCTAATTGAAAATAAATAAATATATGTGTATATAAATATGAATAAGGTTTGAATAGCTTCCAAACTCGGTTAACTTATATTTCGTTTTTTAATTACTTTTCTCGCAGTAAGATTGTTTAATTTTTTCATTAAATATCTTCGTTCTTAGATTCATTTGCAAGTAGTTTTTCTTTACTAGGTCTCTCTAAATTATACTTGAGTTAAACCAATGTTTGATCTTCTTAACAAAAATAAAAAATGAATAAAGTTCTGATCAATTTGAATAACTAAAATATTCACCACTCACCAGACAATTCTTCATCCAAACTGATCATACGAGAAACGTTTCTCCAGCGCGCCCTCGTATGTTTTCAAATGTATGGTAATCCCTCCAGAGACAAGACACCTGTCTTGCTATATCACTAGCTAAACTCTTCATCTCGACATACCAATGACAACCTGCCCCTTTTGACGTTCTCCTCTACAGTTCTTACCGTCAACCATTCCCTCCATTAACAAATTCCTTTTCTTACGCCTCATGTGTCCTTGAAAAACTTCCAAACCTTTCTTCGTTGTCTTTCATTACTATAAGGATTCGACAACCTGTGTTCCGGGATTTGACTTGCCTAAGCGTCTTTGGTGTCAAGTGAACAAATTTCCCACAGGTCACGGAGTGTGCAAGGCAACAACGCATAAGTGGGGTCTCGGTGAAGTTGCGTTGTGTGACTGTGGTTGTATCCAAACTGCTCACCACATTCTGTACTTGGCATCCGATAATAATAATAATGATATGAAATCTTCACGGGTTCTCCGCCGTATGGTGTTGAAGAAAAACAACAACGAGCTTTCGGCGACTGGCTCTCCTGCCAGCTTCAGGTCTGATGTTATGCACGGAGCCAGTGCAGCTCTGGTGCTCCCTGCATAACATCAAACCTGAAGATGGCAGCATAGCCAGTCGCCGAAAGCTCGTTGTTGTTTTCCTTCAACACCATACGGCGGAGAACCAGTGATACGCCGTGAAAGCCTACGTTCTCAAAAATAATAATAATTTCTATAGGATGCTTATTTCGTACTTTATCCGTCGATAACTCTGTGATTCAGAGATGCAGTTAGGTTTAAAAACTTCCTTTGAACTTGATATCAATGTTGAAGCAAGAATTTCCTGATTACGAGGTAGGGTGTCTTCGGAAATTATATACGGTTTCCAAAATTGTTATTGATATAGTAATCAATTGTCATTTTATCTCACAAATAATAACATTTTCTTATTTACTTTACTGCATCTGATATCATTTTTTCTTTATATTTTACTACTCTTGCTATTGCTACTACTTAATGCCAACTGTATGACATTTGTCTTGCTTTGGTTTATACCAGATCCTTCTCAAATTATTTCGTTCACAGCAGTCAGTAATTTCTCAATATTCTCGCTCTTGTGAGGAGCAAACCTCTGTGCGCTGCCACATTCAGAATTTTCATTCGCTTCCTTCATTTTTTCCTCTACGTACAACTACATCCTAGAATCAGTAGATTACAACATCCCCACAAAACCTGATTGATGCCTGTATAGCGGGAACGTGTCTTTACATTTTAAACCTGTTTTACATACATATTAAAAATCTAGGTCCACAGACTCAATAAGACTCATGAAAGTAATTTCATCAGCAACTTGAATATTTGTAACGCTAGGTCCTGACTTTCTGGAGAAGGCGTAGGGAGAGGATGCAAAAAAAGGGATGCTAGATTTGTTTCTGGAAATTATCGCTGAATGCAATCAGTGACGGATATGATAAAGGAACTGAAATGGGATTCATTGCAAGACAGGAGGAGGATAGGGAGGGTCATGGGAGTGTACAGGGAGTATACTGGGGATGAGGCATGGAAAGATATTGGAGTAGGTATGAAAAGTAGTGCATGGAAGGGAAAAGATGACCATGACAACAAGCTGGCACTCGATTTCAGGTACAAGGGTGTGGGAAGCTTCTCTTTTTTAGGTAAGGGTGTCAGGGATTGGAATGAGTTATCAAGAGAAATGATAAATAATTTACCGAAAACGTTGAAAGAATTTAAAGATAAAATTTGTAGAGGGCAAATGTAGGTGGCTGCAGGATAGGGGGAAGATTGGGGGTGTAGGTAAATTGCCACCGGAGCCTGTGCTCCATTGGAATTAAATAAAATAAATTAAATCCCCGTCCATCCATCCTGACTGATTTCGGTTCTCCAAGGTTTCCAGGAAAATTTCGAACTGGTTCATTCAAATGCCCATGACCGAATTCTTTTCTGTTGCTTGTCCCCAGACCTCGGCCTTTTCGAATGACCCGACGTCGAAGTGGCGCTAAAGCCATAAAAAGGAAATAAAAAATACTTTTAGAATTCGACAAATAACTGTAGTGTTGCCTTCCTGATTTTTATGCAGTTTCGTAGGAGCTATAAATTAAAAAATTTTCTGCCGGTTTCTTTCTAATGTGTATTACTTCTTTACGAACTCTGATTATCTTCATCTTGTCTGTTCTCCTTTCTTTTCTTTTGCAGTTGTTTTTTACATTTAAAGTCTTTACGAAATTCTGCTTTTAGTCAGATCACTTCATTTCTGTTCGGCCTCTGTTGTTTCCTTATGATCCTGAATTTGAATACGCCATTCATTACAGGGTCATTATTATCACCCGCCTGGTCTGTACTACAATAAAGATTTTTTCATTATATGGTCATATTGATATCTATGCGTGTCCACACGACTATGTGCTCCTTCCATAATTTTTTTAATAGCATGCTCGTCTTAACTGAACAATTTGATTTCCTTCTCTCAGAACCGAAATCTGTACGGTAACCCCAACTTTAGCTACTACATTTCACTAAATTATGAATTTAATTTCGGCATGTATTGCTGGTATATTGTATGTTTGTTTAGTTTGTTTTTTTTTGTTTTTATTTTCTTTGTCACAAGCCGTTACATAACTAACAGAAATCGGTAAATGAGGTATAATTTTAAAGATGAACGTCTCTGCTTTGATCACTTCATATTTTAGAAAAATAAATTTTCCTAATTGGACCTTTATGGGGCAAAATTGTTTGTATTTCTAAAACGTGTTTTTTTTTTTTTTCAACGAGCCATTTTCTACCTTGAAACCTAACCGAAATTGAGAAATGAGGCATCAATTTAAAGATATTTCTCCGCTGAGGTCACATCATATTTTAGAAAGTAATTTTTCGGAATTTGACCCTTAAAGGGCAAAGTAATTACTATGAAAAACGCGCTTATGAGACACTTCAGAACCAAGCCTCTAGACTGTAGCAGAAAATATCACTAGAGCTTTAAAAGTAATGATGTATTCGTTACTGAGTAACGGGTTCGTCGCCTGACTCGAAGTACCGAATCGTTACTCATAAATTCATTTCTTTACTTGCATGTTTCGTTACTCGCATTTGTCGTATAGATACGAACACGTTACAACTCTCGCAGATAACTAATTTTGATAACCTGAAGACTAATTTTGTAGTTTTTTATTTTGTTTAACATTAAAATTTACAGTGAATAATTTGTAAATAGATAATTTGTTTGGATAATTTGAGATAGTTACTGGTTTTTCATTGATCGTTCATTAGTGCTGTTTATTGATTAGAAATGTGTTTATTTTAAGATTTGATACCTTCTCTTTTATTTCATAGGGTAATTTACAATACAAAAGAGTTGTCTAATAGTTTGCGATATTAATCTCTGCATTTTTTTATGTTCTAATAATATTTAATTAAATTGTAATGGAGCGCGCGCTCCGGTAGCAATTTCCCTACACAATCTTCCCCCTTTCCTGCATCAACCTACATTTGCCCTCTACAAATTTTAACTTTAAATTCAACATTTTTGGTAAATTATTCATAATTTCTCTTGATAAATTATTCCAATCCCTGACATCCTTACTTAAAACAGAGAATCTTCCTACACCCTTGTGCCTGAAATCGAGTGCCAACTTGTGGTCATATTCATCTTTTCGCTTCCAAGCATTACTTTGACTTCTTACACTAATATATTTCCATGTCTCATCATCAATATACGCCTTGCACACTCCCATGACCCTCTTCACCCTCATCCTGTCCCATTCCAGCCTTTTTTATAATACCTGTTACTGATTACGTTCTGCGATAATTTCTAAAAAAAAAAAAAAATCTAGCAGACCTTTTTGCAGTTCCAGAATTCCACAAAGAAACAACAAGGTACAATAATTTTATTCCTTTTGTCGGGGGTTAGTTATTGTATAATTACCGCAGGATTCATGTGATCAATGCGGTACTGGCTTTGATGTTTAATGTTTGTTGTAAACGCGACACAACAACAATTATGATTCTAATCGCCTGTTTGTCCTGTACCTATATTATTTTTGATTTAAAAGTTTTGAATATTAATATTTTTTAAATGAAATAAAGCTGGAGTCAGTAGCACTCTGCCTGTAGGTATGTCCACATTTATTTTAACAAATCTATCACAAGAGATGAAGAATTTACAAAAATAAATGAAAACAGTAATGGAAGACAGTGGTGAAACCTCCTATTTAAAACGAATTACTTTGATGAGATTATAATATTTGTTAAATACGTGTCCCATTATCATTTCAGGCTTGTATGCAGGGTTTAGAGTATGCTCTTTAAAAGATAACTGCCATTTGTTATTGTCGCTAGATATGTCACAGTCAGGTGAAAGGTCAGTTTTTTTTGTATGTGCAAACAGATGTTTGTTTTGAAATTAGATTATTCTTTCAAATATAAAATTCATTACAGCAAATCAAGTGTACGTTTAGAGGTTTTTCCGGAAGATCCATGTGCTAATTACTTTAAGCTTTATCCAAACAAACAACTTATCTAAACTCATTTTACTAAATAAACAATTTACTTAAACTTTACCAAGTACGAACGAAGTCGTCCCGTATGCGATGCGATGCGAAGCTTCATGCTAGTGTTCGATTGTACTGAAATTAACGATTCGAAAGTAACGGGTATTGATTGGTTTAGTAACGAATACATACGGGTACAGAATTTCTCGTTACTTTTACATCTCTACATATCTTAATTTAGGCTGAGGGAGGAAGACCCGAAACTGGGATTACAGTCACGGGCAGCCCAATTACATTCGGCACCATATGTTAGGAGTAGCGAAAATCAATCTCGACCGTTAAAAGTACTCGTTATAAACTGTAGAAGTGTGTGTAATAAGCAGCCTGAGCTTTAAAGCGTTATTAGTAGCACAGAAGCTGATATTGTATTAGGTACTGAAAGCTGGTTAAAACCGGATATAAGTTCAGCAGAAATTTTTAACCATAGCATGAATGTTTTCCGTAAGGATAGGTTACATTCAAATGAAGGTGGTGTATTTATAGCTGTTCGTAAACACCTGTCGTGTAACGAAATAAATATTGATACGGTCTGTGAAATCCTATGGATTAGACTAAAAGTAGCTAGGACAAAACTTGTAATAGGGTCTTTCTATCGTCCACCAGATGCAGATGTAGGTGTTGCTGAGGCCTTAAGAAATAACGTAAGTAATATAGCTCGTCAATTTCCGGATCATGCAATAATACTAGTAGGCGACTTCAACTTGCCGTGTATTGACTGGAGTAATTACGCCCACGTTACTGGTGGCAGGGATAAAATATCCTATGAGATTATTCTCTACCTGGGGTACGACGTGTAGATAACCTCCTCGTGGTGTACCCTGGACAACGGACTGCTGATGCAGGACGGCTGATAATCTACACAATAGGCAACCGAACTAGATCCCGTATCTCTCACGGTCACACAAAGCAACATCAGAAGATGAAAAATCTGACGATGAAATTGAACAACGGCACTTGTCAGAGCCAACTGACCAGAACGTTTGGACACAGCGCTCAGATTCTTCAAATAAATGCAGAAGGATTAACAATTGCTAAATGTGAATACCTTAGCAAACTAGCTACTGACCTCAAAATCGACATCTTAGCTGTTCAAGAGACCCACATAACTGAAAAAGATTTGGAAAGCAGGGGCAAGATTGCAGGATACAGAATGATATCGAGAATTCCCTCTCCTATACACGGATCAGCCATGTATGCCAAAAGTAACATTTGCAACATCTCGGAAGTGAGGTGTCAAAAAGTCAATGAAGTGGAAATAATTACTGCCAAACTCAACAATTTAACAATTTAACAATTAACAAACCACCTCTTTCCAACTGGCCAACTCCACCACTGCCCTCACTACCAAAACCTTGCATATATGTAGGAGACTTTAACAGCCGACATACATCCTGGGGTTACCCAAATTCTGATGAAAACGGAGAGAAACTCACTGTGTGGTGCGAAAGTCAAGACCTGTATCTCAGCTATGATGCTAAAGAAAAGAAAACATTCCAGTCTGCTAGATGGCAATCTGACACCAATCCTGATCTGGTCTTTGTTTCCACAGATGAAAGAAAACCTTTAGACCACACAAGGAAAGTCCTTCAGCATTTTCCCAGAAGCAAACACAGGCCCACACTAATCAGTGTTGGTATCACAATACTTGTTATCAGATCGATTCATAAACCAAGATGGAATTTAAAGAGGGCAAACTGGGACAATTATAGCTCCGAGGTAGATAATAACCTGCGATGGATACCCCCAAAAGTGAAAAACTACAAGAGATTTGTAGGTATTGTTATTGCTGCAGCTAAACGAAACATCCCTCGAGGGTACAGGAAACAATACATTCCATGCTGGGACAAATCTACGCAAACTTTATATGAAAATTTTCAAAAAACTGGTGACCCTGAAACGGGAAAAAGAATATTAGAAAAACTGAATGAAGGGAGGAAACAGAAATGGAAAGAGCTAACTTCTCAAATGAGCTTTACTCACTCCAGTAGAAATGCATGGACTCTCCTTAGAAAACTGGGTGCAGCCTCAAACATGTGCAAAGAGGAGCCATGAATTACACCAGCTGAAATGGCATTGCACATAAAAACAAGAGCTGACAAAGTCCCAATAGATCCTGCCATGAAGAAACAGATGGAGAAAGAGATGATTGAAATGGATAACAATCTTAGAAATAATCCTATCCTTTCTAATCCATTTAGTCATGAAGAAGTTGAGAAAGCCATCAAAATGCTAAAAATGAGGAAGGCTGCAGGGTTAGATGGCATTTTCCCAGAATTCATAAGATATCTCGGCAAGCAGGGAAGAACTTGGCTCAAGAACTTCTTCAGTGATGTCCTGGACACTGGGATAGTCCCCCCAGAATTTAAGATGGCTCACACCTTGACGATCGTCAAACCAGGCAAACCAGCAGATGATGCTTCAAGTTATCGTCCTATTGCTCTACTCAGTGTTTGCTATAAGCTTCTAGAACGCCTCATCCTTAACCGCATACAAGGAATAATAAATATCATAACACCAACATATCAGGCAGGTTTCAGACTAAAACGGAGCTGTTGTGAGCAAGTTTTAGCACTGACATCATACATTGAGGCTGGATTTCAGAAGAAGTTAAAAACATCAGTAGCTTTTGTCGATCTAACAGCGGCATATGATACAGTTTGGCTGGATGGACTGCTACTTAAACTTAAAAAACATATACCCTGCAGGAAACTAACATCACTCCTGAGGAATATGCTGACCAACAGATATTTTAAGGTCACCGTCGGACATAAGACAAGTAAGTCATTTACAATAAAAAATGGATTACCTCAAGGGTCAGTACTAGCTCCATTGCTCTTCAACTTGTACACCAGTGACATGCCAGAAACAACCGGCAATAAATTCTGCTACGCTGACGACTTAGCTATCGCCGTCGAAACTGCCACATTAGAGGAAGGTGAGAGCATTCTCTATAACGACTTAGAAACCTTGAACACATATTATAGAAAGTGGAGACTTTGTCCGAACCCAATGAAAACAGAAGTATGCGCATTCCACTTGAGCAATAGAACAGCACATCAGCAGCTCAAAGTGAACTTCTGCCACCAGAGGGTGAAACATAACTTCCATCCTAAGTATCTTGGCATCACCTTAGACCGCTCCTTAACATTCAAAAAACACCTCGAAAACACAAGTCAGAAACTGAAAACACGAAACAACATCATGAAGCAGCTAGCTGGTACTTCATGGGGAGCTGATGCGAACACACTACGAACAACCGCTCTCACCATGGTTTACCCTGTTGCTGAGTACTGTGCTCCAGTGTGGCAACGTAGTACTCATACTAGAAAAATCGACGTCCACCTGAATGAGTGTATGAGAGTAATAACTGGCACCCTAAAATCCACCCCAGTCCCTGGTTGCACCTGATCAGCAAAATACCACCTCCAGAGATAAGACGCCAAGAAGCAACAGCACGTGAGTGGATAAAACTACACCATCCTGATCATCCACAGGATCTCCCAATCCAATGCCGGCCCTGGTAGCGTAGCGGCTAGCGAGCTTGCCTCGCGTTGCCAGGGTCGCCGGTTCGAATCCGGCCGAGGGCATGGATGTTGTGTCCGTCCTGTGTTGTCCATAATGAGAAAACGATAATATGGTACAGAAAAAACTCGAAGAAACAACGATAAACTTACAGATGGCTAAGATGGGAAAAAAATGAAAGCCATCTTTTTTTTTAAAAAAAAAAAAAAAAAAAATCCACGAGGTTCTAAATAACTTACCACCCACTCGTCTTATATCCAGAAATCCGGGTGGCAAGATGTATTTGACTTTGATGTCATGGAAAAATGGTGACAAAGCTGGAACTCCACATCTGTAAAACATTCAGATATTAAAGATCCCACAACTGGACTTCCAGGATTCCATCTAAATAGAGACCAGTGGGTCAAACTAAATCGCCTAAGAACAGGCCATGCGAAATGCAACGCCATGCTGTATAAGTGGGGGTCTTCAGGATTCTCCTGCATGTGACTGCGGTGCTCCTTCCCAGAGTGTGGAGCATATTATCAGGGAATGCCCTCTACGGAAGTATGATGGACCATATGAAGATGTTTTTGGAGCTACAAGTTACTTCTTAGAATGGCTGGAAGAATTGGACATCAGATTGTGAACGCTACCAACGTTCTTGTCATTGTATATATTTATTATTGTATTAGTTGCTTGCCATACGACAAATAAATAATTCTCTACCTTTTCTCAGATCTTAATCTTGAGCAGCTCGTCACTGAACCAACGCGGTGAGACAACGATAACGAAAACATTTGAGATATTATCGTTACAAATAGGCCTGAATTATTTACGGACATTTCTACCACCACGGGAATAAGTGATCATAAAGCTGTAATTGCTACAGTAAAATTAACAGTCGAGCGCAAAAAGAAAAAAGAAAGGGTCGTTTACAGGTTCGAAAAGGCCCCTAAGCAGAGTTTAAGAACGTTTTTGAGGGATAAATACATTACCTTTATAGAAGGAAGAGGCTCGGTTGAAGAGATGTGGCTTCGATTCATAAATATAGTCAGGGAAGGTATGTACTTACATACCGAAACGGACAATCAGGGACGGGAACGATCCCCCGTGGTATACGCGTGAAGTTAAAAGGTTACTTAAAAATCAAAGGAAGATTCATGCACGCTCAAGAAGGACGATGTATAGGAGTGATTTAGAAAAGCTGGCTGAGACAAGAGGACAGGTCAAGAATGAGATGCGCGAGGCCTTTAATAACTTTCGATGCAACTCACTTTCCAAGAGCCTCATTGAAAATCCAAAGAAATTTTGGTCGTATGTAAAAAAAAAAAAAAGTTGTTGTGACAACAATATGCCAGTTCTACTACAAGACGGCCGGCAAGTTGATGACAGCCGCGACAGGGCTACCGTATTTAACGCCGAATTTAAAAATTCCTTCACTGACGAAAACGTGGAAAACATTCCCGTTTTTCCACGGCGTGTTGAATTTGAGATGGATCCAGTACAAATTGATAGTGTAGGTATCATAAAGCAATTAAAGCTCCTGAAGTGGGGGAAAGCGCCAGGTCCCGATGGTATACCAGTAAGAGTATTTTCGGAATACGTGGAAGAAGTAGAACCATTTCTGTCGGATATATTTCGTAAATCTTTAGAGGAAAGAAAAGTACCTTCTGACTGGAAAATTGCGCAGGTGATTCCCGTTTTCAAGAAAGGAGATCGGAGAGCTCCTAGGAATTATCGACCGATATCGCTAACATCTGTTTGCAGTAGAATTCTGGAGCATGTCATATGCTCTAACGTTATGAAGTTTCTAGGTGAAAACGAGCTACTTACAGCATACCAACACGGATTTCGGAAGAACCGATCATGTGAAACGCAACTGGCTCTATTTTCACATGATGTAATGAAAGTTATTGATACAAGATCACAAGGTTATGCTATTTTCTTGGATTTTCAGAAAGCTTTTGACTCTGTACCACACAACCGACTCTTAGCGAAGATCCGAGCGTACGGTATATCTGATCAGATTTGCGAATGGATACGCGATTTTCTAACTGGTCGGTCACAGTATGTTGTTGTAGACGGGGAAGCCTCTTCTAAACTAGATGTTACTTCGGGCGTTCCTCAAGGAAGTGTAATAGGACCACTTCTTTTCTTAATTTTTATAAACGATCTCGGTGACAACGTTAATTGAAGGATGCGATTTTTTGCTGATGATGCACTTATTTATAGGGAAGTGAGGTGCTCCGACGATTGCTTAGAAATTCAGCGCAATCTGGATGTTATTTCGGAATGGTGCCGTGAATGGCAGCTTACACTTAACTGTAAAAAGTGCAAGGCAATGCACATATGTAATAAAAAGACCCCGCTTGCTCAGGAGTACAAAGTTAACAATTCAGTTGTTGACACTGTGGATTCCCTGAAGTATCTAGGCGTAACAGTACAAAGCAACATGAAATGGGACTTGCACATAACTTCCGTTGTAGGCAAAGCTAATTCCAAACTACGATTCATAGGACGTATTTTGAGAAGTTGTAATGCTCATACAAAGGAAATAGCGTACAAAACACTAGTGCGTCCACATTTGGAATACTGTTGTGGAATTTGGGATCCGTATCGCAAGGGATTGATTGACACGTTAGAGAAAGTACAGAGAAGAGTCGCTCGATTCGTGACTGCTAGCTACAGTCATTACGTAAGTGTCACAGAGCTGATTCGTGGGTTGGGCTGGGATTGTTTGGCGGACAGACGACGTCATTTTCGTTTGAATTTGCTGGATAATATGCGAAAATCTTTAAGTTACGAGTGCAACAAAATACTTCTTCCGCCCACCTGCTTAGGTCGCAATGACAGGAGGGATAAGATTAGAGAAATAAGATGCCGTACTGATTCATTTATGTATTCCTTCTTTCCTCGATCTGTTCGGGATTGGAATGGGCAGAATTAGGATTGGTGCTTAGCACCCTCTGCCACCCACAATATTTGTGATTTGCAGAGTATAGATGTAGATGTAGATGTAGGTCACAGAGATATTAATAAACTGCTTCACTGCTGTCGACAAAGACTGATCGCGTTATCGGTAGATAGCAGCACCAAACATCACCGAGATATCAATAAACTGTGTGTTTTTTATACAATAAGTAGCTTTTAGAATATTTTTCTGTTTTGCTGTACAATTCCTACAGCAAAGATTTAATGCACGAAATTTTCCCACGGGCTATGATCGCAGCAACAGATATGAATATGCTGTGAGCATTTTGATCGGGTTAGTTGTTTTGTCATACATATGTTTTAGGCGTCCAAACATTTTTCCTAATTGTTTCTCCATATGTTACAAGTATTTTGTTACGAACCTATTACTCTAACCAAATAAACAATTGCTACAAATTTGGGCGATTATTTAATCCTATAACAAACCACAAACCTCACTATTCATCGTATTCGCGAAATTTTTCACGGTTCAGTTAGTCATCATATATATACAATATTATATACAGGGTGTTACAAAAAGGTACGGTAAAACTTTCAGGAAACATTCCTCACACACAAACAAAGAAAATATGTTATGTGGACATGTGTCCGGAAACGCTTACTTTCCATGTTAGAGCTCATTTTATTACTTCTCTTCAAATCACATTAAACATGGAATGGAAACACACAGCAACAGAACGTACCATCGTGACTTCAAACAGTTTGTTACGGGAAATGTTCAAAATGTCCTCCGTTAGCGAGGATACATGCATCCACCCTCCGTCGCATGGAATCCCTGATGCGCTGATGCAGCCCTGGATAATGGCGTATTGTATCACAGCCGTCCACAATACGAGCACGAAGAGTCTCTACATTTGGTACCGGGGTCAACACAAGCACCGAAGTGAACATTACCTTCCTGCAATTGGGCCAACTTGCGGTGAATCGAGGAAGTACAGTACATACTAACGAAACTAAAATGAGCTCTAACATGGAAAGTAAGCGTTTCCGGACACATGTCCACATAACATATTTTATTTGTTTGTGTGTGAGGAATGTTTCCTGAAAGTTTGGCCGTACCTTTTTTGTAACACCCTGTATATTCTTGTGCTATGTGGCTGCTTAGTTTCTTATATCATCAAAATAACTTTTTTTTACTGAATTGTTCATAATGCCAGACTTGTTTTATGCTCTCTGATTCATTATAAATCCCATTCCAGCCACCATACTGACATCTTGTCTACTTATCCAGTAAAATGCGTTGTAACTGAAGTCTGTATACCACAGCAGCCTTCAGGGTGTTTCGATAATGCTCGAAGTGTTAATTGCACAGACTGCGCCCACAGTGCTACTTGGCTAACCAGGAAATTTCAAATAGATAACTGCATTTAATTGTATTTCCACTTGTATTGTCTGTTGAGGAAGTATGAAGGCATTAATAAAAAAATTATAACGTAAGGCTGAGATATATGCGACGTTACTTTAAATTTGCAACTTGATACTAGTTTACTTACGACAGTTAAATTCATAAATTAACGTAATTAAAAGAGCATATGATGTTTGCACTCTGTTCGTTGTAATAGTTATCTGAACGGGTTTATAACATAAGCTAACTTTACATGTGGAGCACAGCACTTTATGGTCGCGAAACATGGACTTCAGGTATTCCAGAATGAAAGAAAATTGAAGTATTTGAAATGTGGTGCTAAAGAAGACTACTGAAAATTAAGTGGACAGACAAAGTACGAAATGAACAAGTTTTTGAAATGATGGGTGAGGAAAGAAGTTTGTGGAAGAAGTTTACAGATAGAAGAGACAGGCTGGTAGGTCATATTTTGAGACATGCTGGATTGGTTAATTTGTTAGTGAAGGGAACAGTAGAAGGAAAGAACTTTAGAGGAAGACGGAGATTAGAATATATGAAGCACATAATTGAGGACGAGGGTTGTAAGGGGTATGTAGAGATGAAGAGGTTAGCACAAGATAGGAAGGGATGGAGAAATCTCGAAATATATTATAAAAAATAGTAGTTATTCGTTTTTGAAATTAAGCTTTCCTACGAAACTTTTTCATAACATTATAAATGTTCATCATTTTTGACTGGAGTTGTGGATGTAATTGCAAGTAATGCAAAAAATGAGGACGGAGATAATGATGATGGCAGGCAGAGATACATTGTTCATTTTCTCACTGTGAGTCTGGTTTAAACAATGTGTATTCTGTTTAACTCCCATTGCGTGCTGTGGAAGAAGTAACGAAAAAACGAAGAGCACAGTGGGATTTTATTGTGTATAAGGTATTATTTTTTATCACAACTTACGAGGTGGTAATAGGTATGCACATTAAAAATTATCGGTGACTGCGCACCCTGCCCATAGGTAGGGCTTTACCTTAGTTAGCCTGTAATCCACTTATCAGAAATCTTGCGTGTCTTTCCATTTAAACTCACTAATATCTAACTGAAGCGGTTCCTTTTCACAGTTTCTATTTAGCTACCCTATTCCGATTTCGAACATTCCATTTTCTGACACATAAAATGCTTTTATCGGAATCTTGAATTTTATCTCAGTAGTCCGCATCCTTACAGACAATGGAATGTTATACATACGGAGCATTTAACTGAGGAAGAAGCCGTAATTAAGTATGTAATTTGAGGAATTACATGTAACCTTTCCTCAGTGCATGATTTTCTTATTCCCATCCCGTTAAACATTTCTGGTGCATCCGTCTATAGGGTCCATTTTCAATGACAAATTAGGTGCCCCGAACCACCACTAGCCTAATTTCAGGAGGTTGTTAATAAGTAATAGATGAATTCCTATGCTGGAAATCAATCAATCGCAGACTATCGTTTAAGGAAAAAGTATCCACTATCTAAAGGATGGCGTAATATTTTGTTTGAAAAGATTGATAGACTTCTAACATACCCAGATGCCTTCAAGCATGTAAAAAGTGTTGTTTTGGCAAGAATATTGTCCTCGTTTGTGTATTTAACTGGAGAAGCTTTCACGAGTTGCTGGACACGGGGTGTTAACGAATTTCTCACATCATTTCAACATATTGATATTAAGATTCGTCATAATCTCTCTTTCATCGTGAAAATTTCTTGTGTCATTTGGATCTCTAGATGTCTCTTGAACCAATAAAAAGTCACATTTTAAGTGTTTACAGATATTAGATAATAAAATCTCTTTCTCTGGTGATATAACTTCGATGTTTATTGATATAATCGAAAGAGTTGGTTAAAAAAAAAAAAAATTATTAAAAAAAAAAAAAAAGAAAAGACTGAAATTTTTCCTTGTGCTGTAAGGATCTGCCATCAGGATTATTTCTAATGTTGTGCAGGGTACGCCCGATTGTATTAGTTTTCATAATTCACTATTCTGCACGATCTTTGAGCATTCAAGATTTAATTGTGTTCTATAGTTTGATATTAATTAATTAATGTTACTTTTTTTAACTTTTAATGTTACGTACTGGACACGAGAAATAAATAAATAACCGTGAAAATTGATTACCAGAAAGAATATCTCTTTAATGAAACTATTTGATTGGGGGCAGAATGTTTATTCTCCCACTTCAGGTATAGTTTTTTCATACGGTTGGTGCCCCACATGGCAGAAAAAATTGTGAATTTGTGATCCGGAAATTCCTGCTTTCATTTCTTGCCCCTTTCGTATCAGCAAAGATTGCAGGTCTCGTACAGTAATTAGAACATAGTTCTGTAGCCCATCACTCCTTAGCGAGATGAATGCTGAGTTCCAGCAGGTAAAATATGAAAAAGAAATTTGTCATATGAGAATTCAGTTTTTCCCGGGTATAAATGAAACAAAATCTTCACGGGTTATCTGCCGGATAATAACATTATTAAACATAATTTCTTTAATACACAACGTTTCGGCAGCAACCTATCTTAGTTATGACAGCTTAACCGACGAGGGCAGCGGAGTTTGCTGCCGAAACGTTGTGTATTAAAGAACTTATGTTTAATAAAGATATTATCCGGCAGATAACCCGTGAAAATTGTGTTTCAAGAAATTGTTATTTGTTCATAAACCAAATATAACGACAACTCCAGCTAGCCATCCATTCAGGTCATAGAACAGATAACAAGTTGTCGAAACTGTTGCTGCAGTGGAATCGAAGAGACAGAAAGAAAACTTAGAGGTAAGCATCCAGATTTATGGGACAATTCTATAAGAGAGACGTTACACGTAGCTCGCAAGAATAGACGAAGAATGTAGAGTAGGTAGAAGAACATATCTTAACACACGAGTTTCATAGGCAGAATTACTGTTAGTTTGCATTGTTTGACAGCAATAATTTCAATTAATGATTCGGTACAAAAAATTATACGGGATATATGTTATATCGGGTATTTTTTCATAAAAGAATATGTCAATTAGCAATTTCGCAGATCCTTGACCAGGTGATACTAAGACCAATTACTCCGCCGACCTACACAGACCTGAGATAGAATAAATGTTTATTCACTATCAAAACCTTCATTCTGTCTATTATACCCGTCAAGTTATTGATGTACAGTACATTAACAGTTAGGTAACACGTAATTGTAACGAAAATATTCGCACATAACATTTCTAGTTATCTGCAGTGCGCTGCTCCAATGTAAACTTAGTTTCCTATATGGGGAAGGTTCGTCTTCTTTCCACTAAGACGACATTCGGGGTAAGTATTTCAATCTCAAACCACGTTTGGGTATTAATATTCGAACGCCTCGAAAGTACGGTCCTTGGGGTTTTCTCGTTTTTTTTTTTTTTTATTATTATTATTAATCATTATTGCACTTGAGGACAGTGTTTAAACTCAAATTATTCATAATTACTCAGTTTTTGTTTGTATTTGTCATCTTCCTCTTCTCTTCCCAAAACCTCTTCATACGCTCACTGTGTTCCTGTTTCCTTTGTTCAGTCCACTTTGTTCCTGTTTTCTTCTGTATTTTAAATTTTGAGTTCATAATTTTGTTCCTGAATTGTCCCCTTTCCCGTGTCATTTCCTTGCTGATCCCTGCGTGATTCAAGTCCTCTTCTATTTCCTGGAACCAATTGGTTTTCCTGAGTGAACCATTTACCACATCAAAGATCCTCTTTGTGAGTCTAGTGCTGTTCAATCGCTGTAAATGTCCATAGAATTGTAATCTACGTCTTCTGATCATGTCTGTCAATCTATCTGTATGTTCGTATAGTTCTTTCGTTGGTCTTTTCATCCATATACCGTCTTTATATATTGCTTCAAAAATTTTCCTAAGGATTTTGCGTTCAACTTTTTCCGCTTCTGTTATGCCTGAATCCCCCATCGTTGTTGTTTCTGATGCATATAATGCTTCTGGCAGTACCACTGTTTTGTAATGTCTTAGTTTGGCCTGTCTTGATATATATCTTTTGTTATAATATGACCATGTGAGTCTATAAACCTTCTGAAGCTTTTCTGGTCTTTCTGAATTTGATAGCTTGTTAGATCCTCCTACTTGTATGTATTCCCCTAGATATTTGAATTTCTCGGCTCTTTTTATGTTTCCAAATCTTGTGTATATTGTTTGCACATTGTTGTTTTGTTTCTCCATGTACTGCGTTTTTTTCATACGAAATTTGTAGCCCTGTTTTGGCGGCAATTTGATGTAACTGTTCCAATGCATCTTGTGCTTCCTGCCTATTGTTGCTGAGAATTGCTAGGTCATCCGCAAATGCCAGGCATCTGATGATTGTTTTGGTATGTCGTGTTCTTCCCAGCTGTATTCCTTTGACCTGCGTTTCCCATTGTTTTATAACTTTGTCCAATACCATGTTGAATAAAATTGGTGATAATCCATCTCCTTGCCTGACACCCGAGAAAATTTTGAATGGTTCTGATGTTTCTCCCATAAATTTCACTTTAGACGTGGTATCCGTGAGTGTTTGTTGTATCAGAGCCCTTGTCATCTTGTCTATGCCGTATTCTCTCATTATGTCAAAGAGTGTCTGTCTGTCTACGGAATCATATGCCTTCCTGAAATCCACAAATGTTACTACGGTATTATTTGTTTGTCTTATCTTCAGGAGTGTTCTCAGATTCCAGATTTGTTCTATGCATACCTTCCTTTTCTAAAGCCTGCCTGGTATTCACCTATTTGTGGATCTACCTGATGTTCTAGCCTGAACAGTAGGGCTTTGGAGAGGATTTTATAAATGACTGGCAGCAAGGAGATACCTCTGTAATTGTTGGTTTATTATTATTATTTTAAAGAATCTATTTCATGAAGAAAAGACCTAAATTATGGATGCTGACGGGAAGTAAAAAATACAATCATATCACAAAATCGTAGTTACAAACGTTTGTGCCTCATTGTTACGCGAGTTATCGATTATGTAATAATTTTCTTAGAGATGAAGGCCCCAAAAAGAGGCAGACATCGTGGTACTAAAAAGTAAAAACTGCTGAAGACGACAGTAGAGAGTATAATTTCATTTGCAGAAATACAATACTTTTCTGTAGATCTTATATATAGGAAATAGTTATTAGATGGTAATAAGCATAGCACCACACATTTCTGTCAGTTATAAATGTTTTTTTTTTTTAAATCATTATTGTTAGGAGATTCACATACGAACTTTATTTCCGTTGAAATAAATTCCGTAATTTGATGCATATAACAGAGCGATACGTATCATGTAATGATAACTACCCAAAAGGTGATTACGCTACACATTAATAAAAGCTTGTCTTGATATTTTTAGATCCTTTAGTTTTCATTCTTGCCTCGAGACTGGAATCAAAAATCTGAAAACAGCATGTTTGGTCAATTTTTCTGCAAACACTGTATATGTATGTGCTCACACAATCCTTTCTCTACACCCTTTCTGTTACTGAATGTGGCAGTAGCAAGACAAAGGGCATTTCATAAATAAATAAACACCCCAGGGGAAAGTGAGGGGAAGCGTTTGTGAAATCCCATGTTTGCGTAATTAACATAGTCGGGGGAGCGGAGGATAACATGAAACCAGCGGTAGGTGAGGCAAGTGCAAAATGAACTGCGTGTGTGATTACTCAACCGTTGGGCCAGATGAGACAGTAGCAATATTTCTCAATCGAGAAGTGATTTATACGTGATTATGCTTCGTGATGGTCGTCTTATTAGTTCACGGTCTGATTATCATATCTACATAGTGGCCTCAGTTCTCAAAACATTTTCTCAAACTAGTTTCCAACGCTTATATGACTTTCATATGGAAGTATATGTACATATGACATCATAATCTGGCTTGAAATGTGTGCTGTCAGAAAATTCCGCAGCTCGGGAAGTAAATGGGTGTCTGAGACGATCAGATAAATAGGGGTTTGCGAGGCCAGAACTTATAAAAAAAAAATAAACTCGTATGGTAGTAATGACCTGGCAACATAGTTTCTATCGGCTGTGCAATCTGCCCCAGTCATAGCCTCGTAGCCTAACCAGGTAATCCAATCGGTATAGATGTCATAAATTTTAATGTGAAATCCGAACCACGGAAGCGTTCTGGCGCACTTCACATTACATAGGGAGCGTCCATAAACCACGTAGCTCCATTTTGACTCCCTATGAACCACCCTCCCCCCCACGTAGCCCTACGTGGGTTTTGCCTCTACCCCCCCTCCCCGACATAGCACGATGCTTTCTTCACTTTTGATTCTAGAAGACATTTTGTGATTTTTTCTCATGTCAGACTATTGTAAATTACACACGGAGATAATTTACTGAGGGAAATAAATATTCACACGCTGTTGTGAATTCTGTTCCTGATTTTAACTGTAAAAAAATGTTATAAAAACAAAGCTACGTGACCTGACTCGAAACCTCCCCCTCCCCTCACGTAGCCCAGCGTAGCCTTCCAGCCAACCCCTCCCCCCTGAACCTAGCCACGTAGTTTGTGCACGATCCCACAGCAAGATTTGCTAGCTGTGTAGGACCGGTTAAGGGCCAATGAAAATCCCCGCCGAGACAGGGATTCGAACCGGGGCCTTTCGATCTCCAGTCAGACGCCTTAATCATTGAGCCACCAGACTGCTCACCGGAACATATGAAATGGAGACATGCAATGGTGAACTTACAAATGGAGGACGAAACAATAAGAACACCAGTGAAAAAGTATGACGTATTTCATACCTCCAGTACAGCCGCACCACCTGCAACAGAAGTCTGCCACCTAGTGAGCGTGAAGAGGAAGGTATCAGTCTCTCAACAGCAGTCACCTGCGTTGCATGCGTCTATCGAACTGTCTGTGATAAGTTGAAATGTCAGACCTGTCAGAATTCCAAAGAGGAATGATTGTCGGAGCGCGTTTAAGTGGAGCATCGGTTACGGAATCGTCAAACCTTTTGGGGTTTGCATGGAGTACGGTATCAGCCGTTATGACAACATACACGAAAGATGGTAAGACGGCGTCTTCAAAGCACAACAGTGGCCGAAAGTCAAAGCTTACTGATAGGGATAGACGGGTCTTGAAGCGAATAATGGCCCGAAAGCACAAGCAATCGTTATCCGAGATAACAGCCGAAATGAACAGTCATCTCTAGGACCCCGTTTCAACAAAAACTGTCAAAAGGGAACTTCATGCTGCGAACATTTATGGCAGAGTGGCAATTCGTAAACCCTTGGTGACAGCAACTAATGCTTTCAAGCGACGCCAGTGGTGCAGAGATCGTAACGGCTGGTCCCCACAGCAGTGGCAACAGGTAATATCGTCAGATGAATCGTCATTCACCCTTTTTCAGACAACCGGATGCGTTTATGTCTGGAGAACGCCTAGAGAAGTGTTTAATCCTGAATGCCACTGCCGACTTTGAAGCATGCAAGAAGGGTGCAAGAGTAATGGCTTAATATACCTTTAAATATTGTCCATGACCTTTATGCATCTATCCCACGT
This sequence comes from Vandiemenella viatica, assembly GCA_031002005.1. NCBI lineage: Eukaryota > Metazoa > Arthropoda > Insecta > Orthoptera > Morabidae > Vandiemenella > Vandiemenella viatica. Next base: position 261,562,243 of record JARYHS010011408.1, on the reverse strand, counting down.
CGCATTAAATCTGTAGGCCTACTTCAGTCAAAGGGTGGTCCAAACCCCTATTAATAAAGATTTTCCATTATTTCATAGGTGTTCGTATTATCTTTTCCTCCCCCTGTATGATTCAGTGCTACAAAACAGTTCCTATAAACCTGATCTTAATATCTCAATATTCGCTTGTTCATGAGTTCTCTAAACATCTAAGTTAATCTGGGGATACAAGTATTAGAAAGCATACTCCAAATTCAAAACTATCAGATGTATTCACTTACTACCAATCTAAATTTCTACCAACCGTTGGCACCTATTGTACAGTAACCATTGTTAACAATAAAATACGAACGGTTGTTTTATAAATTAAAATTTTTGGAAGTTGGGAAAACCATGGAAAACCCAAATCTGGATGCTCGAACGAGGATTAGAACCAGGTTCCTCCCGAATGTGAGGCCAGAGCGTTGTTTCTTAAAACAGAATTCTTAATTAAGAGTGCTGAAATACAGCAGGTCTATTTGCCGACAAAACATACTAAATTGGTCTCATCAGCATTTTTCGTTCGGAAACAAAGTGTGAAAGATCGAGATGTGATTTACAAGAGAGGTTTAAAACTTGCAGCACTTATAATGATAGCCGTGCGGGCGAAATCCTAAGCGGCTCAGTCGAATGAATAAAACATAAATCTGAATTTAAATCAAAAGTTTTAGAATACATTACAGCTAAATATTACTTCTTATACGCACTGCTCGACATTCCTATATCCTTCGTTACTATTTTCTTACACCGGTGGTGTGTAGAAAATTATTCGGCTGTTCCAGTGCCATAAACCATTTCCGGATAAGATAATGGAATTCTGTTTTGTTTGTATCCATTTTCCTCATACTAGCACAAAATATCTCGCATCACTTGTAACCTACAACCTACGGAGAAAAACTATGCTACAAAGACATTAAATATTAATAATAGATAAATAAATTAATTTAAAAAGTGGTTGGTATCTTGTAAAAAATTATTTTGGCATGGAACTGAAATGGTTGAATAGCATAGTTTTGCTCTCCAGGTTGTGGGTTGCTGATAATCTGCGGTGTTTTGTGTTCGTCTGAGGTAAAATGGATACAAGCAGCGTGAAACTCTAATTAGCTATCGTATACCTGGTAACATTAAGAAGTTTAAATGTGTCAGTAAATATATTTGGAACTGGGCATATGAAATAAAAATTCTGGGCTGTTAATATTTTATTTTATAGGTGTTTAAATGACAAATACTTGCAAGTGTAACTAAGTGCAAATGAGATTCAAGTGGTTAGTTAACATAACGAAGGTAACTTAAGGGTTGAACCCTGGCAGATATCAAAAGTACCTGATGCATATTTTAAATTTGTAGGAAACATATCGAAGGGTTGAACAGTATGTTGGAATAAATCAAAAATAGGTAAAAGAAACATAAAACGTTCTGGAACTGAGTTTGACGAGCTGGTAATCACTTTTTTTAAAATGCGTTGGATCTGTATGCTGGACGTGAACTCGATAACTCGGTAACCTTCGGTGTGTCCGATGATTCCCGAACTGTTAGTTACACTGGTTCCCAGCATAGCGCTGCTTGTCTAACTACAAAATTTCAATTAATAATTGCGTTGTTTCTATTTGCGCTTATATTGATAAAGGGAAGTGTAAATTTCAAACAAATAATTGAATTTGATTTTATAAGTGTGGGTGCGTTGCTAGCTGAAAGGCAATCGACTGTTCTTTATATAACTGCACCAAAATACCACGTATTCTTGGTCAGTACTGCGCGTACGCTTTCTGTGAGTTTATATAATACAGAAAGGTCTTTTTCCTGAGCTTCTATTTGCTCGCAATTCTTGTTGTGTTTCATACAACCAAAGCGCCGGATGCCATACGATAATTGTTGTCGATTTACCGCAGACCTCAACTAATACGTTTTGATTCTCAAGTTATTAATGTTGCCCGTTAATCTTCCAAATCTCTCAGGTGTTAAATAGAGCCCTTTTCTGGGCAGGAAATAAGGTCTCTCTTCTAAAAGCGGTAAATGTTCAATTAATTTTCTCATTTATTTTAACTGATAACAGACAGTATCTGAAGCAGCAGAATTATCACAAAAAAAGATGAATCCAAAAAGAAAGAAATTTTTTCTATTCTTTATTCGTACAAATCGTGCAATAAGAGATTAAATCCAAACACTTTGGCGGTAGACAGGTTGCTTGCTTTTATTTAATACCGATAAAAATAATTTGAGAAATTTACGGTCTGATAAAAAACTGTGTTGAGTAATTTTTACGTGGTTGCCAGATCATTAATGGAAAGATATAATGTCCAGAAAATATTTTAATTTCGTGATACATGGACATGGCATGTAAGTTGATGAGACATAAATCAGATTGTAAGTATAAGAGTAAAAATTTAAACTGCAAAAACCCTGTACATGTAGGTTCAGTAGATGTTTATTTCCTGCGCGATCTCAGTAGACGTAATGTCATAATTCATACCGCAGATTTCAAATCGAATCTTAAGCTCTCTAACTGTAAAAATCCAAACTCAATCTGTTTGGTAGTTTTTGTGAGAACGCGGAATAAAAAAAATAATACACGGATCCATAGCCTCTATACATATAAAATTGTTTGTGTATGTTTTTTACACAATTTGACAACTTTTACGCGATCTCGATGAAGCTTTGTACACTTACATAATAAAACAAGACAAGGGGAGAAATATTGTCTACATTTCGCCTTCTTCACCCTGTTTAAGAAAAATTTAGATGTGCAACTGTATAATTTACAATTTTTTTTTTTTTTTTTTTTTTTTTTTTTTTTTTTTTTTTTTTTGCATCATCGGACCGGTTTCGGTGACAAAACAATTAGAACTTTAGAACTTGAAATTCAAAAATTATTTGAAAGTTAGTGTGATGATACACAAAATCACAGTGTTTTTTTTCAGAAAAACCCAATCCCTTTCCCCCTTTACAATCCTTAAGGAAAATTTACTTGGGTATCTGTTCAGTTTTTCGCAAACATTTTGAAAACGGTTGTGAAATCGTATAGCGATATTCAGAAACCCATAATATATCCTCTCGAACGGCGTTGGAGCCATTCTGATCGGATATTTGCTGACCGAGAAAGTCGAGCTCAAATTTTGAAAATTAACGACACAAAAATCTACAGCTTTCATCTGTTCTGGAATGATCTTATCGTCCATATGCTTTAAAACATGTCGGAGATTAAGAGCTTATGTTTTATCTGTGGACTAGCAATTATGCATTATCTGTGGACTCTTTTTATAGTTAGCTTATAGTTACGTTGTTGTTAGTCAGAGAGATCAATAATCAGTAAAAGTACGTTTGTTTATATTACTTAATATGTTACAAAACAAGTGGAAAGTTATGTTTACAGTTTTCAAAACTTCACCCATGTTACGGAGAATGTTCACGACGGTGAGTTCAAACTGGATAAAACATCAGAACTTTCATACCCAGTCCCCGAGTAACGCCGCTAGCATATTTATAATAGAAAACATAAAAAACCTGTTGTCAGCATTCTGTTAGTTTACGACGCTCGTATGTTGATCCTAGAGTCTTGAAGTTTGTTCTGCGACCATGAAGCGTGAACTAGTTCCAATATTACGCACGTGTGCACTCTGTGTACTTTGGGGTGGCGCTTTTGGGTTTACCTTCAATCTCACAGGTCGGTTGGCTAGATAAACAGTCAGCGCTGGTGGACGCAAATGGTTTATCGATGGTGTCCGTACTATATGTGACGTGAGATAGCTTAGCATGAGTAAGCCTACTATTGTTTCTAGTCCTATAAGGATTCAAAAATCTTCTTGTGTACTGTACCCTGGATAATTCGAACAAATAATGGAGAAAGTGAGTGTTTATTTGACTATAAATAAAAACATCAGTAAGTATAATCCAAATGCAATTGACCTTTTAAATATCAGAATAATATTATTTTTTTGTCTGAAATTTTTACTTTGCAGGTATGGAAATAAGAGAATGGAAAAAAGGGGCCATGCTGATCAATTTACCTGAAGTACTGGCAGAATTTAAAGCAATAATTCCTGAAATGCAAGAGTGGGTGTTTTGATAAATTTCCTCCCAGGCATGTGCTCCGTATCAATTAAAATTAATTAACGTATTAAAACTGTTTAATTTCGAATAATATTCATTGCAGGTTCCTTCATTAATTATTTTTAACAGAAAAATGAAATAACAGAAACAACAGTGTAAAATTATGATTGTTGGTCATTGCTGGGCGAATAAAAGAGTCTAAATCTCCTATACACGTTGATCTGAATTTTAAGCTTTCGTTTAGCAACTCGAATTTTTTAGTCTAACAGTCGGCACTATGTTTCATGAATAACTGAAGAATGTTTGGTATTTAAGAGCGTCGGCATGAATTCTGAGGATATCCAGTCTACACTACCTCGGAAAGCTGGACCTTAATGCCTAATATGTTACAATGAATTGATGAAACTTTGACGGTGGATAAATGTCAGTTTAGCCTATACTAAAGACATCTAACCCGTTAGCAACTGTATCTGTTGATTCAGTATTTCACTGTCAGTTTCAACGTTATCGTCAAACAATGTTTCAAGATACATTAAAAAAAATTGAAATAAAAAACAAGCACTAATCGAAGAAAAAAATGGAAGATTTTGTAGGCGTTTAAAACAAAAAATTATCTCGAGCACACAACCTACGGTATTGCTTTCATTCTACACAGTACCTGAAAAAAGAAAAGATCATTCTCTTTGATAATAAAAATTCTTTATAAATTTTCAGTAATCGTTGTTCATTAGAATGACTGCTCGTGGAAATCGAATCATTATTACATATCACAAGATGATATCCAGTCGTTATCAAATAATTATAGTGGGATCAGTCTCGAATGTTACTAATGAAATATTGGACATCCGAAAGACGGGAAACAGAGATGTGTTTAGCCTTTTGACTGTTATATTACACACATGCAGGTTTGTATTGTTCTGCATGTGAAATTACTATTGGCACAGTTGTCTCCTAGTCAGATATTTCCTCCGTATATTCTTAACTTATAATTCCTATGCGATTTCGGCTATTATTTCGGTTCTATCATTAACCAGTGTTTATTTACCGGTTTTTGTATCAGATATCTGAAAGTGCCGTATTAATCACATTGAATAAAGTTGTTGTTGTCCTTCCGAACGACTAGATTGTACTCCAAACTATTAGTAACTGATCGAAAATGTGAGTTTTTAGCATCATTTTTGTAAACAATATGGCAATGAGATACAGATAAGCCACATAACAATTAAATTTTAACTACGGATGGTAAGTGATAAGTAGCATAATGTTTTTATCGTTAACATGGGATGATATTTTTATCATTTTCGAGAAAAGTTTTGACGTGCAGAGCTTCAACCTTATTTCTTCTAATGATTCCACCAAGACTTAGCAAGCTTATTACTCAGTCTGTGGCTTTTACAATCAATGACACTGGGACAGCAAAAAGTGTAATTTCTCAACAGGTTTGCTAAATACATCATTAGTTTATATCATAACCGTACTTATTTATTGGTTCATCAAAATCTTATAAGCCTCAAACAGCATAAACTTCTATTAGTCACTGTCCAGAACTTAAACCGTTTTATCATTTATTCGTTAAAATTGTAATAATTTACTGTATTACATTAATAACGCATTTCCACCTGTAGTCACTAAATTGGACAATGTATCAGTTACCTGTATGGAGAATGACGTATCTTTTTATAAATCAATTCATTTAAAAAGTAAACTAATTTATTTAAGTGTGGGATGACTTGCCAGATATTTCTTCGTGGGATATGTAAACATTTTTTTAAATTTATTTGTTGGCTTTCATCCTTATCGACCATACAACCAAGTTCATTTTTCAACAATTTACATTCAAGTTTCTTTATATATTCTATGCACATTAATTTACATTCTTGGTCATATAATTCATCGACATGAAATAAGATACACTGTTTTATCTCTTATCTGTACAGTACAGGGTTCATTGCATAATTAGTGGGATTATTCGGATACCATGACTTAAATCTATTTTGCAAAATGTAGAGCACTTGTATCCTAAGCATTAATTCACACTGAGCATTCATTCTAGTAATGTGTCTAGATGATGATATTTTGCGAGGATATTTCTGATCGTGTAGTGTACAGTAGTCAAGGTATCAATTTTGTTCCAAGAATTTTTTTTATTGAGTTCCCTATATTTATATTTGAATGTTTCCATCCTTGAAAAAGGACATTATCATCTTATATGTTTGTTGTTTATTGGAAGAGAGCAAGATGGATAAATTGGTTGGAAGAGAAGTATTGCACTTTGTAAGGCCTTTCTACATTTTCCCTGAATATTGGTATATTTCTTACAAGAAAAGAGCATGTGATTATGTTACCCACCTCTTGATCAACTTATATATTCGGGTAGTAGTTTCCTGGACGCCGATATCTTCGTGTCTTTACTACAATAAACATTCGTATAAATTTACCTCTGTTAAGAGACAGGTCTTCTTCCGACTAGCGTTATACGTCCGCGAAATGTACAACAGAAAAGAAATTTTGTCAGGGAGACGAATGTTACAGCGGGGAATTTACAAAGTATTTAAAATTTACGTTCAGTTAATCTGCGTTGTAGAGAAGAGAAATGTATGCAATTCCAGAGTGGAAGTTTGTTTCTTAAAGGCAGAGGGAACGCGAAATATAAAAAATTAAATAAGCAGAACAACACACGCACCCGGCTCACTATGAACTTGTCCAACTGCCGCGCCGGCGGGGCTCGGAATGCGCGTGACGTTTTTCTGTGCGCTTTGCCCGGAATCCAATAAACCCGGCAGCAGAATGACTGCTCTTGTTTTTTCCATGTGGCCTGTAAGGGCTGGTTAGTCGCGTGTTCCCAACAGTACGAAGAGGGCGAAGAAGTGGAAATAGACAACTCCGAGGAGACGGTAAATATACGTACGTCACGTTATTTTGCGCAGAATATTAGCTCAGAGGACAATGATTCCAATTGTGTGTTAGTTACCTACAATATTCTTTTTCAAAGTAATGCAGTGTGTAGAAAATTTAATTTATTATTGTTTTTGTTTTGTTTGTTTGTTTGTTTGTAAATTGCCTAAAAGTTTTGCGTACTTTGATCACGAAATTCTTCTGTACGAATTGATGGGTAATATGGAAAGTAATAGCTCAGATTTCATTATTATATCTTCTCTACGTAAACAGGAAGTAATGTATATGACAAAACAACATACACATGTGGTTGTATAATCACGATTAGGAATAGTTAATAATGTATGATTAAAATAAAAAAATCTTTTTACAAATCACGTGGTACCGAGAGTGTGAAGCCTATTGTTTTTTTAAAAAATACAAGTATTGGAACAAAATATTTTAAAAAAATGCACTAAAAATACGGGTTTCGTTGTCAATAATTTCAATTTTCAGGAAAAAATTAATGTGCTTGTATTTCAATATTACATAAAATAAATAAGACATAGATACACGATCAATCATGGAAGCATACACAGATACAGTTAAACCGGAACCAATTAACTGAAAAAATAGCAAAACACACTCCTGTTCTGAAAGTTATTCAAAAACATTGAAGGTATTTAAATAACTACGATATATTTTTGGATTTATGTATATACCCGATAGTAATGAATAGAAATTTATATAACGAAATAAATTAGTTATCCACAACAAAAATTTGCATTTTAGTAGTTACATACCTTCATATTCACTCTCTGAAAATAGATCAACAAACAATATGGCTTGCTGTCATCTATGAATAGAAGAATAAAACATTCTGCAGCTTCTAGGTCAAATTTCGATTTAAAATAATAATAATAATAAATGCCAGACTCAATGAAGTTTTAATCCTGAAATGAAAGATTATTTTATCTTGCCTTTTTGAAGCAAAGGAGGCCAAAGAACCTAAAGTGCTTTTGATATACAAAACTAAATATCTATTTATTATCGCTGGTATGGTTCTCGAAAAGTTAAATTATCACGATATTGATGGTTTGACAGGGGATCAAATCTGCGTTCTCTCGAATAAAATGCCTCATCGTCAACCACTCACCCACCATTCTCGGTTCAGCAGCTTATTATGTTAGGTATTCAATTTTATACCACACCTGTATATATTAGTAACTTATATCTGTTTAAACAAAAGCAGTTGACACTGATAGTTTTAATTTTAAGTACTTAACAAATGAAACGTTGTTGCCATGCTGTTGGATTACATATGGATGGCTAAATAACATTATGATCACAATTAAAATTTTGTCATGCTGACTCGTTTCATCTTTCAAACTAATGATTCACATCCGTGAAACAAAACAAGTTATTGTAGGCCACTTTTACTTACGTCAAGCACCATTCATGAGATAAATTCCGTAAAGCTATTTAGATTCATGGCAATACTCTGAACTCTGCGAAGCTCCCTGGCATTTTCTTTCTTTTTGATAATGGCTAGGGACTCCTGAAACAAACAAACTAAACATAGGTAACTGTAATTTACGATACTTATCATATCCAACAATCGAAGATAGCCTGGATGGGAAAGATGAGAAATAAGGGACAAAATTAACCAAGATTGGACAAGAGAATCAGCAGGAAAGTGCAACATCGCAATGCATGCTATCACAGAAGAACGAATCTGATGAGGAAGAAGGGAGCCCCAAGGACGTGCATGTAATTACTTACATACAAAATCAGATATGTCAGTATACTTACGTATGCAGCAGAAAATGGGGCTATGGAAAAGAGACAGGGAAGTAGTATCCAAGACAGAGAAATGAAATACGAGGCGCGTCCAGAAAGTAAGTTCCGTTTGGTAATAAAATGAAATTGTACACAGATAAAGAAGAAATTTTTATTGCACAAAATTCTACATCTCTTATACTACTTTCCCACATAGCTGCCGAAATTTTGCAGGCATTTGTCATAGCGTGGCACCAGGTTTTGTATACCTTCTTCATAGCAATCTGCCACCTGTGTCTTCAACCAGTTGGAACAGTTTCTTTCAGCTCGTCGTCATTGGTGAAGTGATGACCGCCAAGGAAAGACTTGAGATGTAAGAACAGATGAAAGTCTTGCCAGTTCTTCTGTAACCAAAGGTGGACGCCCACTTCGTTCTTCATCGTGTACATCACTACGCCCGCCATTGAACTGTCGGACCCATCTTCTCACCATCGAATCATTCATCGCATTTGTCCGTAAACATCGCAAATTTGCCGATAAATTTCACTTGGTTTCACTTTCCTCGCATTCAGAAACCGAATCACAGACCTGATTTCACAGGCGGCGGGATTTTCAATCAACGCCGACATTTCAAACAAGCACAACAAAGCGTACGTAACTGACAGCGATCTCCAAATGGCGGACGTTCTTCCCCTTGATACACATTGTCTACAGCACGTGTGCGGAACTGCAATCGCAGCGCTACAGCGGAGATAAATTGAAACGGAACTTACTTTCTGGACGCGCCTCGTACTAGTGACACACGGTAAGAAGAGCAAATGAGGTATGAATGAAGATATCTGAGATTGAAGTAGAAAGAACAAAGAATGTTAACTATAGTAAGATGATTTGGATATATAAAGCAGATGGAGGATGAATATATATCAATAGAGATCACTGAAGCTATCACTGAAGGAAAGCGGGCAAGAGCCAAAGCCAAAGCATGATGCTTGGATTTTTTACCTATGGCCTCGTCGACGGCTAAGGAAGTTTGGAGTCATTGAAGAACAGAATACAAAGAAAGTATATGTTGAAACGCAATTATAGAATTGCCGATATGAACAGTGGAAGCAGTGAGCGAAGAGGAAAAGACATTGATTGGAAATTATAACGAAATTTAACCTGCCTAGAAGAACTTCCTGGGCGACCACCATTTCTTATAGAACAAAGCAGCGACAGTGCGTTTCAGAGACGATGCCGTGTTTATACAAAATGTGTAATAACAACTATGGTATACAGTTACCGATACGCATTGGTTAATTGATTGCGTAGTACTTTATTTAATGACATATCTGAGGCAATTTTTCAGGTAAAATTCAACTCAGAAATATTTGTGCGGTTCCAGAAACTTCGAACGATTCTGCGCGAAGCCATCAAACAAACAGCCTTCGCTGACACAGGCCAAATTCGCGCGTGCCGCGGCGTCCTATCGATTTTGTCCGAGCGGCTGTGCCGTCGAAATTACCCCATTTGTTGCTGCGTGTTGCGAAATTACGTACGCATTGACTGAGTTAACTCGCTCTTCAATCCGATTATCCAGTAACGAACACAAAGCTACAGTTGCCGCCCGTACGCCCCCTCTCACCTGAGTCTCTTCGTCCACAGTCAGCTGGAAAAATGGCCAGACCGGTGGCGGAATTAAATAAGGTCCGCAGTGTCCGCCCAAAAAAGCTTTCACGGCCCTATCGGTGTGGTTTTCCAGCTGAGTGTTACCGGAAACCCACCCTTTTTGAGAGTGTTGAATACGGTCGTCTATGTGCCTTATCTAGTACTGTGTCCATAAATGGAAAACAATTACCTAGGCTTCAAATAACGGCAAACGCGACTTTGTAATTTAGTCATTTCGTAACGACAGGTATGAAATATCATATGTTGCTGATCTAAATTTAGACGTCGGATCTGGAAAGTAACGTCCCTATTCTATAGTTATGATCAATACTGATATTCATAATCGATTAAGTAAAACACAGGGGGATTTTTTTCCTTCACTTCCAGGCCACGTAAGCTGTTGGTGGATGGACTTCTCTCTTAAACCGAGTATGTTACAGTTACCACAACGTTAGCGAGGGGAAAAAAATTAATTAGATCATGATCCCTTTGCCGGCACTTGATTTTAGGAATAAGAGTGTAGGAAAACTTTATTTCTTAGGTAAGCGAACGAGGAATTTGAATAAATTACCACAAGAAGTTATAAATGAATTCGTAGAGCGGGAAAAAGGCAGGTACAAGAAAGTGGGAAAAGGAGTGCATAAGGAAATTTCCGCAGGAGCGTACGCTCCATTGTAATTTAATCATTTAGATAATTTCTAAAATGTGTTTTCTGGTGACGAGCCAACTTTCTACCTTTTTACTTAACCAAAATCGATAAACGAGGAATCATTTCAAGGATTAAGTTGTTAGCTTTGGTAACATCATTAATTAAAAAAAGGAATTTTTCGAAATACAACCTGCAAATGGAAAAATTATAAACATCAAGGTCACTGGTATGCGATAATTCACAGTCAAGCTGGTAGGTTTGTATTGGTCCAAATTACATCTTGATGAGCAGATCCAATAATAAGGCCAATTTATATTTATTAATAATAAGTTAATTATGAATCAGAGCCAAAAATGTAATATTCAAAAAAGTTTCGTGAGGTTGCAAAGAAGCGATCCGTTAAACAAGTTCTTAACGGGAGTAAGTATTTCGTCCGGTGCGCAGTGATCTCTCAAGACGAGCTCAGAAAATAGTCCCATTCTCAGCAAGTGAAAAGCATCCAAGGTTTGGATGCTTCGGAACGACTGGCTGTTTAACTTTGGGTGGGAAACCGCGATATGAAAGCTTTGGTAAGATGAAGAAGCAGTTATTTGTTGGACACTCTGGTACGGGCAGTGTAGTCTACAGGACGTTAAAAAACTTTCGCTCAAGGATGGTACCTCATAGAGTTCTGGAGAATATCATGTGCTCTAACATTATGAAGTTTTTAGATGAAAAAGAGTTACTTATTCCGTAACAACAGGGATTTGGATGAACAAATCGTGTGAAACACAACTGGCCCTATTTTCGCATGACGTAATGAAGGTTATCGACGTGGGTTCGCAAGTTACTGCAATTTTCTTGGATTTTCACACAACCGACTTTTAGTGAAGATTCGAGCATATGGTATATCACATGAGATTTGCGTATGGATACACGATTTTCTAACTGGTCGGTCACAGTATGTCGTTGTTGACGTCGAAGCGTCTACTAAGCTAGATGTTTCTTCGGGCTTTCCTCAAGGAAGTGTAATAGGACCATTTTTTTTCCTAATTTTTATAAACGATCTAGGTGGCAACGTTAATTGCAGGTTGCGATTGTTTGCTGATGATGCAGTTAGTTATAAGGAAATAAGGTGCTCTGATGATTGCTTAGAAATTCAGAGCGATTTGGATGTCATTTCAGAATGGTGCCATAAATGGCAGCTTACACCTAGACTCCGTTTGTTCACGAGTAAAAAGTTAACAATTCAGTCATTGAGTGGGTTAATTCCCTGAAGTACTTGCGCATAATAGTACAAAGCGATATAAAATGGTTCTCGCATATAACTTTCGTCGTAGGCAAAGCTAATTCTAGATTACGATTCATAGGTCGTATCTTGTAAGTTGTAATGCTCATACAAAGGAAATAGCGTACAAAAATCTAGTGCGTTCGCATTTGGATTACTGTTGTGGAATTTGGGATCCGTATCGCAAGGGATTGATTGACAAGTTACATTAATTACAGAAGAGAGCCGCACTGTTAGTTACATTCCTTACGAAAGTGTCACAGAATTGACACATAGATTGTGCTGGGATTGTTTGGCGGACAGGCGATATCGTATTCGTTGGAATTTGTTGGAGAATATGCTAAATTCTTTAATTTACGAGTGTAATGAAATACTTCTTCCGCCAACCAATTTAGGACGCAATGACAGGAGGGATAAGATTAGAGAAATAAGATGCCGTACTAATGGTTTTATGTATTCTTTCTTTCTTCGTTCTGTTCGGAATTGAAATGCACAGAATTAGGATTGGTGCTTAGCACCCTCTGCCAACAACAATATTTGTGAATTGCAGAGTGTAGATGTAGACAAGGTTATCAAACCCAACAGATCACAGAGATATACATAAACTGTGTGTGTTTTCTAGACTAAGGAGCTTTTTGGATATTTTTGTTTCTGTCGGTGAAAGTTTCATCATTTCTAGGTTCTCCGTAAGACGTAGTAAGAGTTTTAGATGGCAAGTAAACCATTGCTTCAAATGAGGCAGTTCTTATTTCATTCAACTACAAACCTCCGTCCTCGCTATTCATTTCCGCGCAACCACCTTGTTAAGTTAAAATAAATATGATACCATTCCTTTGCTGAAATCACTATAAATGTTCCTACTGCTGAAAGTAATTTAAATTTAAATGGATACTAGTTTGTGGACACTTTTTTCAAAACTCCTCAGTTTTTAGACAATACAAAAAATAAGACGTACCTTACTTACTCCATTCCTGAGACAATGAGTCATAAATTGTTCGAAACCACATCAAAATTCTATCTATAGTGTTTTCTTCGAATCGCGTTCACTGATACTGATATTAATTTCTATCTTTCATTTTTTGGAATTTCGACATCACATCAGAATGAAACATCTTGTGTTTTACTCGTGATACTATTCAAACTCCCATAAACATACGACCAATAGTTTTTCTGAACCGCTTTCGACTAAAAATGAATAATAATTTGAGGATAATTTTATCTTAAATTTCTCAGCTTTCTAAGGAGGTGGGGGAAGGGGGGGGGAAGTCCTCGTGGAAATATCACGAAATCTCCGCAAATGGGAAGGAGGGTCTACGGAAATCTCACGCTATATTTTTAATTTCTTGAAGAAAAATATAGCTAAAAAAGTCGACAAACAACGGCGATTCCAACTATAAGGAAAGGGGGGGGGGAAGGATGTATAACAGTCCTAAGAAGCAGCAGAGCTAAAAAAAATTGAAAAAATTCTCAAAATAACTACGAGGTTGGTCAGCAAGATCGCACGTCATTATAGAGGGGGGTGGGGGTGGGGGGGGGGGTCCAACCAGATCTCACCAAATCTCACTACGGAGGGTGGAGGGGGGTCAGGATACCGGAAAAAACCTCAAGTAATAAATGGATGCCCTCTAACTTCATATCAAAATTAAGGACTTTATTTTATCTTTAGGACCAGGAACTACACATTATTAAAAACCCAATCAAAATACGTCCAGTAGTTTTTTCACGGAAACACTGTTGATTCTTTTTTCTGCAGCGCTGCAAACTCATTTTTTCAAAATGTCTTAAACGTACAGACTTTCTTCCAGTTACAATCTTATTATTCACCGCCGTTTATGAAAATTGCTACATCCAAATGGAATGGTCTCAATCACTCCAAAATCTGAAGATGTGTAGAATAGTGGAACTATAATAAGTGGTTAAAGTTGCAGAGAGATGACGTGTACGTAGAACCAGCAGAACCCTCTTTTTTTGAGACCGGACACGCATGTATATACGTCACTACATCCATGAAGGGCGCTATTAATTCTTATGTTTTAATTAAAGGTTTCTCCAATTTAGTTCCATTTTTTCTTATGAGAAGCGCCCAGTTGAAAGATGCACCACCTGTTTGTGGATCAGATGGAATCTTGAGCGGAGGAAAAACAGTATGTGTAGCTAATTCAGCAATTCAAGTTTAGCTGGGAAGTCAAACGGATAGATTCTTTCCAAATTGCTTTGAGGCCGCGGATGAGATCGGGCCTACACTTGCCTTAGGTCACTATCGCCAATATGAGCTTTAATCTCACTATTCGATTCAGTAAAATTCAGTAGCCATGGAACCTAGCATCTTGGTCGATAGTTTTCGCTGTAAGTACACATCTGTGCCCATGTTGCAGATTGCATTGGCTGTCATAAGTTTGGTGCTCACAAAGAGGATTTATTCAAATGTTACAATCTCTTCTGCAAGATTTAGCAAGGCACCCCGAAACGTTGTTATAATTTGGGAGTCAGATAAAATGGCCATTCATTTAAATACCGCTACATATTACTGCGTTATAGAGTGGCCTAGTGGCTCAGTAGTTAAGGCGTCTGGCTGGAGATCGAAAGGTCCCCGGTTCGAATCCTTGTCTCGGCGAGGATTTTCAAAACCTTCACCTCTGGCCCAGCTTGCTGTGTAATGTGAAGTACACCTGAAAGCTTCCATGGTTCAGATTCCACTTTAAACTGTAGGTCCCTGTACCCGGTAGCATTGTCGGGTTAGGTTAAGGCGGCTATGACAGGGACGCAATGCGCAGACAATGGAAAACCTGTCTCCAGGTCATTACGATCATCACACGAATTATTATTATATACTGCGTTACAAAAGCATATTTTTAGCCTACTACAAGTAAAAAATCATTATTAAGAGAGTAAGTTGATATCACTGTAAAAATGTAAACAAAATTTCAGGGAAGAATCAGTAGTTCAGACATTTGCAATTATTTTACAAGTCTAATGGTACCATTAAATCCCAATATCCAAATCTTGCCATTGTTAAAATCACACCAAGCACAAACATAGTAAAGTTAAGGCTTTCAGATATAGAAATAGGGCTGAAGTTTGTGCTATAAGTGTTTTTCTTGAACAACTGCGATTGTAAGTTGAGAATACTTGCATTACAACCCACAACGTATATATAATGTACCATTGCAATGATAAAAATAATAAATGGGTCAATATATTATATTACAAATAATGCCCCACAACACGTCATTTGAATACAAATGATCTTACTTGTTGACGTCTGTAACTTTAGAGTATTGGCCAACAACGCAATGCCGTGTGAGTTGGTTAGAAAATAATAAATAAAAACATAAAGTACATCAGGTCACTGTTGGAAACTGGTAATACAGTAGTGCCCCCACCTGGACACCGGTAAACCTATGGGGACCAATGACGAACTTGACAGGCCGAGCTGAAACTTGGCCAGATTCGATGAGAGGACGGAGCGAATGGGTAAGGATCGAGCATAAAACTCGATCTGGGATCGGAGAGAGACATTCGCGGTAGGATCATTAGGGTGAATAAGTTTATATCACATACTACGTATACTATTTACTATCAGACAAAGTACTGTACAAAATATACAAATGGTATGCATTAGGAGTACTGCTGAATAATGGTTACAATGTGAGGTGCTATTGTGCTACTTCCCAACAATACGATTATGATTTGTACTGGCAAATGGCTGCAGACATTATAACTGCGTGAATATGATCTCTGCTTTGATGACGGCCAGAGCTTCTGCGACTGCAGGCGATTATCTAGCCCAGTTATCTCCGGCTATAGGCAATATGGAGGACCCTAGCTCCCTATCTGTGATTCAACGATAACTTTCCACGTCCAACCACACCCTGCAGTAGAGCCAACCTGTTAGGCGCTGTCCATCTCCTTCGCGTGTGTCGCCACTCGACGTCTGCGTTCCCTCTGCTCCTACTGTTGCTGGCTGCGACTGAATGATGAAAACAAGACAAGACACCCTTCGTTGCCAGTGCAGAGGTTTTTACACAACCTTCGACTACGGTACCAAAGTGGAGGGGCAAATGGTAGACCAATGATGAGGTCGATCAATGCCGTCATCTGTCCTACTTTGCTCGACCATTACGCACTTTTTACTAACTATCAGCGCTCTAAATCCTCGGTTGATGCCGCTGTCTGGTTTCTTAACATGCAACTTGCCGTCCTCATTTCATAATTAACAAATACGTAACTCTTAGCCAAGCGAGCAACTCCGTTCGCTACAACATCATCATGAAACGTAGTTGGTTGAAGTTTTATGGGCACCTTCTGAGACTTGACAACGGTAGGTTTTCCAAGAAGATCTTCTTACTTATCATATGCTGTCAGGAAGCAAGTTGCTCAGTTAGATATAACGACATGGATTCCGTTGTTATTTAGATATTGCTGTTACAGCTCTTTTCTAATGTCACTAAACCACGGAAACCATTCTCACAGGAGAGAAAGGAAAAGGTATTAGCTGGGCTCTGGAGGTACTGGGAACGAAAGCGAGAAACCAAAAAGAACTAGTCTTAAGCATTCTCTAGGGGGCTTGAATCAATAATAAAACAACCAGGGCAGCTAATTCCTGCAGCAGATGACACAGCCCAGTCAAAAATAAGTAATCACTAACTTTCGACCTGCGACAATGTATATCCAGCATGTTTCGTAGCTACAAGTTAGCATGTTCCGCCTGGAGCTGGTGGTAGGCGCAGCTCTTGCCGAGTTAGCACAGTGGCGCAGCGTCTCGGTGCTGTGGTGACGGCGTCCTCCCGGAGGATTCTCGTAATTGGCTGCTTGTAGTGCTGAAAGGGTGCCGCCGCGCCGCCCCCACCGCTCCATTAGGTAAATCCAGGTCTCCCCACGGCCGATACCGGAGAGGCAAGCCAGTCAGACTGCAAATGAATGGCTTACGCTACGTCGCTAAATGCTTCGTCAACGTCTGCGGCTCTGGGAGGATTAGCGCCTGACGACCACTTAGGGGGCTTTATAAATGACTTTCGCTATCAAAGAAAGACGACGAACAGGACGAAACCTTGCAACAACCACGCACTTGCACTGATTGTCATGTAGTACCCTTACTTGCTCCACTTTTTGACGAGTCCCAGGTTCAAAGGTTTGCACTGTAACCAACCTGTCCAGAGATGGTACTGCACAGCGACCTAAGAATGAAGGTTAGCTGTATATCTTTGTGTAATATATTATACTGTTTATAATGATTTAATGCGTTTTATGAAAGGTATGTATTCCATTGAAATCTGCATGATATTTACTACTTTTTCTGTGATCCAACGTGAGCCCCTTTACCAGCATTGATTATTTCTCTCGTAAAGACATTCTAATCGTCTTCAGTTGTACTCTGTCCAAGTTATTTCTTAGACCCACGTCTATCACTTCTGGAAATTTTTCTCCCTAAACGTTTCCACTTCTAAGCTATTCAGTTTTTTCGATGATGACGATATTATTTAGCGGAGATCGGCACAAATTCTGTTCTTTCAACACATGTAAGCTGTCATCTAAGACAAACAAATTGAGAAGTATTTTGACATAGTTCGGAAATTGAAAACTCAGTGTTCTGGTCGAGATATTATTGATTGTAATTAATATCATTCCCTGGCACAACTTTTAAGACACTTATGTTGTAGTGGAACAAGTTTCCCATACATTTTTATAAGCTATTTTAACTTGTGTACGAAAGTGCGATGGTCGCACCATACAACCTTCTCCAAGCGGCACGACAAAAATAAAAAAAATACTATCCCTCACCCCGCTTTGCTACAGTGTAGGAACCCAATCAATAATCACTGCCTTCACAACTGTGTTGGCCGGAGTCAAAGATTTTTACATAATTGTAATAACACTATGCTATCTCAATTACTAAAATAACTACATTCTGTTGAAACAAACAATATTACAAATCAAGTTAAAACATTAATACAGTTATTCAGGATACTTATCTACTATATAATTTCCTAAGATCACTCGTTCACTTACCTCGACAGCTATTGGCTGGAGAACGGTGCCTTCCCTAGAAAATTAACAGCCATCCGGAGTTATCATTAGAAGAAATTTGAGGTTATATCCACAATTTAATAGCAAAGCAACTGCTACCAAATTAATCGCCGTAATATATTAATTATTTTTCCTTTTCGTAGTTAAAGAAATATCGATAAACTTTACTGCTGAAAAAAAAAAAAAACGTGGAACTGCTTTTCAGTAACATGTTGCTAATGAAAGCAACATAAAAAACTTTAAAAACCGTAAATTACTAATTGTCTCTGCAGTAACCACGAGAAGCAAATGTCATACCGGCCTAGGCTAAATTTCAATTTAATTAAAACTTTCGCTAACGTTGTTGCTTGAGGAAAGTTTATACATTACGATTTATTAATTTAAGTATTTTACTTACCGCTTTAGTTATCGGTCTTTTTTCATGTTCGCATTACCTGAGTTATTAGGTTGTTTAAAGAGGACATCAGACCAAAAATGATACAAAATCGACTGTTCTGGCAATTCATTTCCTCGGAATTTCTCAACTGGAATCTGACTTAAGTTCTCTGGCCCTTACAGAGAATCTGATCAAAGATTACATTATGAATGCCCAGCTTCAATTAAAAAAACACAAAAAAAAACAAAAACAAAAACAAAAAAAACGTAATGCTTTCAAAGCAAACACGAATTCTTCAAATTTTACAGAGTTAACTATAAAGTGAAAATACAAGTCAAGTTTTATTTCAACAAGTTCAAGTCTACGACCTTTGAAAGAATTATACTATAATACGATCGTCCCTGTCTGTGTTTATTAAGTCTATTAGTACTTCTGAGTTCTTCAAGCTCAAGAGATTTTATTCACCCTAAGGGTGAAACACAGCTCAAGGACGCATTTGGTCATATCAGGTCAACCTGTCATAATCTTTGATCCTAAAAACTGGAACTATTCTAGACTCGTGACGATAAAAAAAAGGTAATTGACTTACACTAGTAATTAATAAATGCTACATGATTCAGTAAAAACACTAAATTAATAATAAAAAGTACATACCGCAGTAAAAGTCTGCAAGTCTGTTTCCATACTGCGCTGAAAGCCTTCTATTGATTTAGGTATGTGGTGCATATTCTTTCTCAAAAAAGGTTAAAGTATTATTACTGAACTGCACATAATCGTTGACTTACCCTCGCTTAAACGAAGCTACAAATAATAATAATAATAATAATTATAATAATAAAAATAAAAAATAAAAATTAAAGAGTGAAAAAATATTTTCATTTTAAATCAGTAATTTACTCTTGTCTTTATGAGGAAAATGTAGCTTATTATACTAGCGTACTTGCCCTATCGTTATACCGTTGTCATTTCTCAGGTTCTAATTTTTCCTTTTCCCTACAGAGGAGCGATATGCCGGTGTTTTCTGTCACCAACAGTCCTCAAAGTTTCGCGAGCTCTCGGTAAAAATTTCACCATCGCGGTGTCTGAGAGAGCGCTCCCCCACAAGTGTCTTAATTATCTTTCCCCTCCAACGTTGGTTTTTAAATTCCAGCCTGTGTTTCGCGTCTCTGTTTAGAGTTTCACACGACTCGTTAATTCCATTCAAGTGCACCACCCTCGCAGCAAACCCTAATTCTGTCTTCCAGGGAATTTTCTCTCCTGGACTAATTTCGCCTTATTTTTGAGGATTGACGGTTAGCAGAATAAAATTTCTCCGAGTTATTAGTCACTTCTTTTGGAGCAAGTGCTTGAAATCGAAGGGCTGAACTAAAATTTTGGGTGAAGGCGGCTATTTCAGTAATTAGCTGTTGTCCACGTGGACTCTTAAATGTACGCACCTCTTCCTTAAACTGATTATGCCTAAGTTAAAAAATCACCAGAGAGATAAATTAATTTAATCGCTCGCAATGATACGATAAAAAACTAACTTAGTCCTCAACCCCAAGGTTGGTTGGATCCTCCCGAAGGAGGCATACTAAGCCATTGTGTCAGAGGTAGGATGGCCAGTTCCTTTCGTCTGGGACCTACAGTTTAACTTGGAATCCGAACCACAGAGCGACCTGGCATAGCTCATATGATCAAATACATTTCTTAAAAATTCCTGCGCCTGCCGGGACTCGGACCCGGAACCGGAGCAACGAACTTATTGAAAGCAAGCGCCTTAACCACTGAGCTACCAGACTGCACAGAATACCATACCATTCAGATATATAAACATTTATACCGCAAGTAAAAAGTAATAAGTTCGACTATAAATGGGTTTCCTTTGCATACGCTTTTATCCTGAATTTCTCAGGTTTCCGACTTCACATCAAGATGAAATACAATTTGTTTTGCCCACGGAAGCACGAGCTGTACATTAATCGAAACCCCGACAAAATACGACCAGTATATTTTGTATGAACTGCGTTCTTCCCAATTTGAAGACAGACATAGAGGTACACAGACAGACCGATATGCAAACAAACACACATTTTTTATTTTTTTTAAGGAACTTGATTCCTTTTCTGTAGCTTACTGATATTGCTGATATTCATTTTTTGGGATTACTGGAGATCACGATTCCATCAGGAGTTGTCATCATAATACTGCAGTGGTCAAACGCAAGATGCCACTAGAAATTCTTCCCGAAGTACATTTAACGGTTTCATACTGGTCCAGGCTGAATTACAACTTAATTTGTGCTTGAAAATAATGGTCCAAGCTGTATTACAACGGAATTACTGCTTGAGAACAATAAGTCTTGCGACTGTCTACAGCAGTATTCCAACGATATTACTATATGTTATATTAGCGGAATCGCGATCTCCAGTAGACCCCATTTTTTAATATCTTAAATTTACATACTTTTCCAGTTAAATTTTGTTAGCAGTTCAAATATCCTACCGATTTTTTTTTTTTTTTTGATTATGGCTTTACGCTTTGTCTACGTCAAGACCATTAGACTAAAAATAGACTGGGAGCAAGGAATAAGAAGAGATTCAGCCATGGCCTTTTCAAATAATCATCTCGGTATTAGCCTGGGGTGATTTGTGGAAACCATGAAAAAACTCAAATCTGGATGGCCGGGGTGGGATTCGTACCCGCGTCCTCTCAAAGACGTTCCCACTCCCCATACACTCGGTGATAGCATAACTATCTCGCTGAAGAAATTAAGATATGAATTTTAAAATTTATCTTTCCCTCCCACCATCTCTTTTAATTATGAAAGGCTGCTTCATTTGAATGACAGTTTCACCCAACGTAGGAACTGATGAAACATTCCAACAGACTATTTACAACCTACTTACACACCTGGGAGAATGCAAATTTCACGAAACCTTCACGTTTGCTTTAAGTACAGAGGGTTTCAGTTGCTTTGCGCTGAAAACTTTTCTGAAATAAATAAGCATACCTTGACACTTGTTTTCAAAAAAATTACAGCAGACGTGAATCTTGTGCTCTGGCCTCACATTCGGGAGGACACCGGTTCGAATCTCCGTCCGGGTATTCAGATTTGCGTTTTCCATTCTTTTCCCAAATCACTCCAGGCAAATACCGGGATGCTTCCTTCAAAAGGCCATTGCCGAATTCTTTCCGTTTCTTGTCCCCAGTCCCATACCGCCTCTAATGACCTCGACGTCGATGACTCGTAAAGCCATAAGTAAAAATAAAAAGAGAGAATCTTGTAACTACCAACAACATCTCAAACTGAGTTTTCGACTGATGTGATATCCCTCCTAGTCCCGCTATAGTTGTAACCACTCAAGTGAAAAACTTTTCCTAATCCTTTACTCCGTCGAGATTTGTTTATCCTGAACACCAGTTCGGCCAAATTCCTCCAAGCTGTTTGGCGAATTTCATCCAAATAACGCGGGCCTAATCCCGAGACAATTTTCCCCCTTCTCAACTGAAACTTAATTTAAGTCTTAATAATTAATCGCAGGACAGTCGCTATCAAAATGAGGAACTAATTCGGGGAAGATTGCAGCCGGGGTGCCTCCCTCTCTCTCTCATTTATGCGACAAAGCCGTCCCGCGCGATGGCTTCCTCAGCTCTTGTTATCGCCGACGACGAGTCGTTGCCGAAAATAACTGACTCCCACCAACTCGATTAAGTTTTAATAACGTAACGCGGTTTGGCATAGGACTTTCGAGGGAAAGAAACCTTCTCTTTTTCAAAACCACTTTCATGAGCTTCAAGGCAAATTAATTAATCTATTCTGCTAGAAAAGCAGATAACTCAAAAGATTTAGTCTCACAGAACTCTTGTCCGAGGAACACGGCTTTAGTGAAGAGTCATGTTAGATCTTTTTCGAAAGCTCTAGGCTATTGAAAAATGTTTTGTCTCAAATCTAATAAGATTACATTCTACACTTACGACAGACTTTTATTTTGCTGCTATTCGTACATCAGATAACACCTCTCATTCCGTTTCCTTTTGTAACTTATTCACCGCAGTAAAAATCATATTCTTTTACCAAGACTGAAGTCCAGGAAAAGTTTCATAAGAATATCTCAGGAACTTACAACGACAACTGAAGAAGCAATGTTACAACTATGGGAAGCTAAGTCTCCCCTTCCGCATGGCTGGGGAAGAGTGTCTGAATCTTTGCCACCTGGTTATGACAAGGGATGGTTGACGTGGAAGTCTTTGAATAGGCTGAGATCAGGAGTGGTATGATGCAAAGTGAACTTGGAAAGATGGGGCTATGCTGAGATCAATGATATCAAGTGCGACTGCGGTGAAGACCAGACTGTCCAGCACATGCTCCAGTGTCGACTGTGTCCAGCATCCTGCTCGGCAGCTAATCTGTATAAGGCCTCAGAAAATGCACTGGAAGTGGCCAAGTTCTGGTCCAGCATAATTTGATGTTTGCGATTGTGTAACTGTATGTTTCTGATACTAAATAATAATAATACCCTCTCATTTCGTTTCCTTTTGTAACTTATTCACCTCAGTAAAAATCATATTATTTTACAAGTGTTTATAGAATTATTTAGAGCGATCTGGTAGCTCATTGTCTGCTGGCTCTTGGGGAGCGTTCATACTCTATGTGGCTCCGTCTAGTGGGGGAGGAGGGGGCTGGCTCGAAAGCTACGCTGAGCTGCGTGGGGGGAGGGGGGAGAGGGGAAGGGGGGGATTCCAAACCAAGCCAGGTAGCTTCTTATTCATATTATTTGTTACAGTTAAAATAAGGTACAAAACACGCAATAGCAAGTGAATATTTATTTCTGTCAATCAACTATCACAGTATGTAATTTACGATAGTCTGACAAGAGAAAACAGTACAAGATATCTTCTGAAGTCAATAGAGATAGAAGTTACGTGTTACGTTGGGAGGGGGGGGGGGGAGAGAGAGGTAGAGGCAAACGCCACATCAGGCTACGTGGGGGGCAGGGGGGATTCACAGGAGGCCAAAACGTAGCTACGTGGTTTATGGACGCTCCCTTGTAGCGAAGGGGCTAGTGAGCTGGCCTCACGTTGGAAGGGTTGCTGGTTCGAGTCCGGCCGAGGGCAGGGGTGGTTTTAATTAAGTATTATGTCCGTACTGTGTTGTCCACACTGAGAAGTAAACGAAGATACAGTATACATGCACTAGCAGAAACAAAATAAAACAGTTATAGCTGGATGTATAGCTGAAAAAGCTGAAAACCAAATGAAAGTGAGGAAAATAAATTTTTTATGATACTTACTTTTTACAGTGCGCTGCTCCGGTCCTGGGTTCATGTCCCGGTAGGCGCAGGAGTTTTTAAAAGTTGTGTTTCATCATATGACCTATGCCAGGTCGTTCTGTGGTTCGCATTCCACGTTAAACTTTAGGTTCCAGAAGAAAGAAACTGGCCGCCCTACCTCTGAAACAATGGCTTAGTATGCCTTCTTCGGAAGAATCAAGCCAAGTCAGTTTGAAATTATTAATACTCGGAATATTTATACCTCTAGAAAACAATCTCACACCTACGTATTATAGTTTTCGTTAAATTCTCAATTTATTTATTTATGATGACTTTCTTATCTTCGGCATTCTTTATAGGAAGGTCACTCCCACGAGAAGGGATTTTATTTCAGTTTTGATACTAAGCAGAAATAGCTACTGGTGTTAAGCACGTCACAGTGTCACAGTTTTACATATTTGCAACATTACTAAATAGGAAATAAATAACAGTAGCTGCAGATCATCGAACCATCAAATGTAAAAATAGCCTGTCATGTTGAATGATCAAAACATAACCGCGAATTTGACACTGAAGAAAAACTTTTTTTGTGTATAGCGAGTGTTCTTCACATTGTTATTCCTTTCAATTATTTCTTCAATGATAAACATAATTTGTTTTTACACGAGCACCTGTAGGTACTAATTGCACGTTGCGAATTTGGTTTTAAATTAGTCAGAGCAACAAGTAGTATTTTAAATTACCGTTGAAACCAAGATTCGAAGGAAACATGTCGATGCCCAGTCGTAAATCTCACCCTGAGTCGCAATACTGTTCTGTTCTTGTTGTTAAATAATTCAGGACAGGTTTTCCTGTATGTTACCGGCAGGAATGAAGAAGTGATTGGCAGTTTTGGTAGTTTAACTAATATTTGTATCTGACTCTTTTCAGATAGATATATGCCTTGCAAGGATTTCGGGCCTGGTGGGTGACTGGTTAACGTTTGTGCCTTCGGACGATCGCATATTAGTTTTTTTTCTTCTGCCAACGTCTTTCATAGTTTAGACTTCGATGGTTTCTCGAATTGCTTCCTTCGTTAATAAATGATTGCTTTTCTGTTCATCTCTCTTTTCTAACGTTACAGGCACCAGCTGTAAAACCATAAATAAAAAAATAAGTGTCGTTGCTGATAGAACTGAATCAAGATTTTCTGCGATTTCCGATTGTAGGGATGTTTTTTCTCCCTCATGAGCCAACGCAGGGTAGTTAATTCTGCAGTACTCGTTTGATGAAAATGTCAGCTAATCAATGTTATGTACTCAGCAACACCCTCAATATAGTAAAACACATACTGGTCTGTGATGTTATTTTGTACCTCAGTAAACATGATAGTCACTTCAATAATCGTATCTCCGATATGTTACATCTTATAATTAAGAGGCAATAAGAAGTGTTTGCACGTAACAGTAAAATAAATACTTCCAAGAACTTGACTACTTCTAGCAGCAAATTACATTTCCGCATTTTAGGTAATTTTTATCTTATCATTAATATTTAAGAAACCATTTATCTCTTTCTCATTAATGAAGGACTTATATTTATACTGCACTACAACCGTTTACTTATCTCTTTGACGACTACCAACCGTAGAGAGACACATGATTAGATGTGTGAACTAGAAATCCACCATACTGGAAGCTTAGGTATCAGAATAACCTCTTCAATGTTTCGAGAAAAACGGTATAATGATGACGTTCTTAGGTTAGTTGCATATGAAATCAGCTGTGCTGATACGGGCTGCTCTGTTATCCTTAATGGGGAGATAGTGTTGTAAGCCCATGCTGAGGATCCAGCAATATTCTAATTAACTATCCAGACCATTTAAATAACGTCTGTAATTGTGATGGATTATTTCAGATACTATTGCTAGTGAAGATCCTTTCTCTCTAATCGTCATTCAAAACTCCGGTTTAAGGAATATCGCTAAATATTTTCATTTGTTGGTGGGTTCTACAAGCTATTACTTAGTTATACAAACGTATATAGCGTCTAACAGCATTTTTAATGAGGACTATAGTATATTCTGAAATGGTAGAGGAAACCCTTGTATGCCATCTTTCATAAATTATCATGTTGATAGAGAAAAAAACTGAAAATTGATATGCCGTCTATCAAATGAAGACGAAAACGTGATTCTCATGGAATTTGTGTTTGATAGATGTATAGCTATCGTGGTGCAAAGTAATACGGAAACAGCTAAGAAATTTGTTTCGACTGCTTGCCCTCAACTCATCTTCAGATGATTGGTGATCTGCAAACAGAAAGCTGCTGTTGATAATCATATGAGTGCTGGTTACTAAAGACAGAGGAAAATGATGACCATGTGTGAAGCAGTCCATGGTAGAATATGACTGCAGAGCACGCCGTAAAAATGTTACATTTCATCAGTTACATTCAGCAAGATTTCTTAGAATATAGTTCCGAGAAAGTCTTCATTCTCAAAAAAAAAAAAAATAAATAATAATAATAATAAAAATTTAAAAATATTAAAAAAATGAAAAAGTCAGATGCATTTGATACAATTTAGTTCCACCAATAGTGTAGAGAAATGTCGCGATGGGTTTTAGATCTCAAAATTTAAAATTGGGTAATGACGTGGAGCACAGTGATTTGGATAATTCTACATACATATAAGTGAAATTAGGATCATCCATTTGTTTGTTTCATATGCGTTTGCTACCACATAACTGATGCTGTCATCGACACGAGAAGAAGAATAAAGATACGCGTATTGTAACTGTATATTTTTAAATGACTACAATCAATATACAAGGTGACCAGGAATGAAAGGATAATCCTGCAACCAAAGATAGGTCACATCGTTTCCTTCTATATAACAAAATTTTATTTTAGTAAAAGCCTCACCATTTTCGAGATATTGATGTTTTATTTTTTTTCGAAACATGTGACTTTGTTCAGTTTATTCCATGCCATTTCAACAAATAAAGACTTTTTGTACCTTTTTTTAAATTTAATCAAAGATATTTGAGTAATCTAAAACAATGTTCTTTTTTCCTTAAAACGTTAAAAAAAAACCTTATACAAATCTTAAGTAATTTAAACATTTTATACTTTTTTTTTAGGATGATTGCCTTATGCTAGTTCAATCTGCTAAAGAGACTATTGTGCGTTTTAAAGCTATTGTAAAAAAAGATGATGATAATGTTTTTTTTTTAAAAAAAGGAATTTTTAAAGGTTTTTTTAAAATGTTTTAAGAAAAAAGAACATTGTTTTAGATGACTAAAACATCCTTGAGTAAATTTTAAAAAATACGGTTCAAAAAGTCTTAATTTGTAGAAATGGCATGCAATAAACTGAACAAAGTAACATGTTTAGAAAAAAAATAAAACATCAATATCTCGAAAATGGTGAGGCTTTTACTAAAATAAAATATTGTCCTATAGTAAGACATAATGTGACCTGTTTGCCGTTTCAGGATTATCCTATCATTTTTTGACAGCCTGTATGTTAAGTGCGATGTGTTGATGGTTTCGTTTGTAAAGAGGATAAAACAGTAACTTTAACCCATCGCTTTTGGTCACTACCTCTGTCTAAAAACTCCAAAACTGGCTGCTTGTATAATGGAACAGTCAGAGAGATAAAACGACATCTGTAGAATCCCATCACTCCATAGGGACTGTGGGCAGATTTGATAATTAGCTCAATCATTTAATTCATTATTCGCTAATTCCAAATTGTTGACCTCAATTTCTACGACGTGCTTGGCAGTGTGTCGGTCAGTGAAAATTCTTACATGAGCAAGACTCAGAATAGGTGATCCCAGGTAGATCATAGAGCAAAGTAACTTCCCTCTGGCGACCTCTGCCATGTAACTGGGAGTGAAACAGGATTAGCCCCCCACGAACTTTGAAAATTTAACCCTCGAGTGGTTTGACAGAACGAATTTGTTCCTGGCACAGTCGGCGTACTAACGAGTGGCGGGTAAGCGGTAATGAGTGATCAGCCCGACGCATTCCAGTCGCTGGCGGGAGCGCACGGCCCTGGTCGCTACTGTTATTTGCGGAGCGTGGGCGGCGGAAGCGGGCTGGTTCATAATGCACAGCCTCTTCTCCCCCGGCGGTACTCGGCGGGAATTTATTACGCCGAGGGCCAGCTACCCTGCAGAATGACACCGCACCCTTTAATATTCCACGTTAATGTCAAGTCGTGCATCAGCCTTGGAACGTTGTGGTCGAATCTTTTAGTCGCTCGTTTGTTCTCCTAGAGCACCCAGCAGCCACGATTTGAAATAAGAAAGAAGTAAATGATAATGCACGAGAAAATACTGATGTTCGCATCAATAAAAATTTAAACGTACCCACTTGTTCACAAAGAAAAAAATAATAATTCCCATGTACGGCGTGTATCTCCTACATCAGTGGTCGGCTTACTTTAGAGGCTAAAGAGCCAATTTCGCCTTTAAAGGTGTCGGGAAAAAGTTTTAAGAGCCAAAGGCCTAGTTATATTTTAATAAATAATTGTTATATAATTTATTTACTAATAAATACACCATTAACAGTATGCTTTTATTTCCTTAGAAAGTCGTATGATGTTAGGTGCATAGCTTGTTGTTTTTAATTTCAAACATGAATCCAAGCTCTCATGAATTATTCGTCTTCTCAATTTATTTTTAATAAGTTTCATACTGGAAAACATTTGTTTTGAGCCAAAGATACTAAGAACACCAAATGAAAACTTTTTTTGAACTCGCATGAATCCGGCAAACTCTTCCAAGTACTGAACATAATATCGTCTATTTATGTTATTTTTTGAGAACAGTTAACTTGTCCTTTCAAAGCAAATTTTTCTTTATATATTCTCATTTACTATTGGAGGTACAGATGTATAAAAAAATATTATCAAAGAGCCGCACTAATATCTTCGAAGAGTCTCATGCGGCTCCGGAGCCGCGATTTGCCGATCCTTGCTCTACTGTACATGTCTGACCACAGGTGTTGCTTGAAAAACGAACTTTCCACCCACATTTTACGCTGATCTGACATATGAATTATGTATGTAATCTGATGTCTGATGTTTACATCCAATCAGTGATTGTTATTTAGTGAAAATTCTATACAGATGTAATTATTCTTAAATGGAAGGCCAAATTTATCAATCAGGACTAAAGACCAGGCATTTCAACGATGAGACAAACGAATGGTAAACAATTCTATGATCGATTCCAAATTTGTTACAGCATTTTATGGGAAATAAGTTTGCAATATATGATAAAAGATGCTTTAAAGAAAGTACTGCTTCGCCGTTGCTAAAGAATAGATTGTCTCCGTTGCTTAAATGATACTGCAATGATTTGTCAAAATCATTAATTACTTGATTCATAATCGATCAGCTCGTAAAACGAAGAAATTGGCAAACAGAGTCACGACAATTCGGAAAGGTTCCAGCTAAGATTATCTGAACTTGGATAAATGAAATCTTTTTTAAAAAAATATTATTATTGCTTTAATCCCATTTATCATCTAGTTCACTTGATTCGGGAGAGGACTAAGGAAAATAATGGAAAGGTTTACGACCACTGTCTTTTGTAGGAACCATCTATGCTTTCGCCTGGAGCGATTTCGGAAAATCAAGAGAAACCGAAATTACAATGGGCGAATGGGGATTCAAACGACGTTCTCCAAAATGAACGGACACAGCGATACCGTTTACCTACCTAGAACGGTGAGAAAATTATCGATACAGATCTTCAGCCTATAGCGTTTCTAGCCTTAAAAATAATCTAACACCATTATTTACGACATCTGGTTCACTTATTTTGGTGTTATTAAATGTAACGAGTTTTGTGTTGCATTTTCAGAACGTTCTTCAACTTAATTTATTTTTTTCTCATCAAAGTCAGTATGAGAATCATTTTAAATAATTTTATAAATTTTTAGTGTATGTCGTTCATACTTCGTGGAACAGATTATCAGATTAAAAGGGTACATTTAATATTTATTATCTTGTTTTTGTACCCTTTTAAAGTTATTTAGAGTGTTTTTTATTCGTACTAAACTTTGTATTCAAGTTAACAATTTAATGTTTTCCAACTCTGCCATCACCTAACTAATTGTTGTTTGATTTAAAGCCTTTTGATTCACATCCTGATGGTTGTTCTAAAATAGGAAATATCAAAAAGCCGTCAGATAACCATAATAATTTCTTTCAAAAACATTTAACATTCTTGCTTTAAATGACAAGTATCGTTATGATTTGTTAAAGGGGGGTAATGATAACCAATTTCCATATATCTTAATATTGTAGTATCCCTACCAGCTGATTGTTGAAAGCCGACAGGGTAACTTCCACTGGAGCCGTGGATAAGGGCCGACCATAGTAGATCGACCACTGTTCTGATATGAATATTCGTCATAGGTCCCTATTGCAACACCTGACAGGTTTTATGGCTCAGTGCATTCAAATATTAATATAGGAATGGAGGTTAAATTACTGTAAACGGCAGTTACATATTTACACATTTATTTACATGAGCAATGTCTAATGGCATATGTGAATATCTACAATGTTTAACTGGCCTTATAACAAGATGGTTATGCGTTCACCGGATCATTCCACACAGGGCCAAAGACAAGGGCGAGCATGGAACTTATGGGCGCCTCGCAGCCAAACTAACTAGTATATTGATTAGAACTCTACAAGATTATTCCCATATGAATATGACCAAATAATTCTTTAACTGTCCACTTCCAGCTATCGCAGCAGAGCCCACCCTAGTAGTAGACGACTGCCATCTTCTTCTCTGCAACCGCCGCCCCGGCGGCGCCGACGCCTCCCGACGCCCTCGGCGTCGATGTGGTGCGTTGTAAGACTTCGTGGAGAGATTCATAGACCCCTGCTCCCAGGGTTTAAATAGATACTCCCCCTTCCTATCATCAGTATGTGGAGAGGGCAATAATCCTCGCTATCCC
The DNA here is from genome assembly GCA_031002005.1 of Vandiemenella viatica. Lineage (NCBI taxonomy): Eukaryota > Metazoa > Arthropoda > Insecta > Orthoptera > Morabidae > Vandiemenella > Vandiemenella viatica. The sequence goes on along the minus strand of JARYHS010011408.1, from coordinate 261,531,339 downwards.
GATGTATGAAGTTAATTTACCAGCTTGCAGTGATGACAGGCACTTGGCAACTGGCTTCCTGATATGCGTGCTACTTCTCAGGTCATAGCTCTATTGCTTCACTTTTTCATGCTCATCCGCCCTGGTTACTGACTTGGAAATTAATTTGAAGCTTTTAGGCAAGTGATCGACCTAGTTCACAACAATATTTATAGTTTACTAGAGATTGCAGCTTCATGTTATTTCTACGAAATAGTTTTGTTTGGATTTCCAGTTAGTAATATATATACATAAAGCTGCTCACACAATATGACAGTAAGTTATGAAGTAACGATGTACATTGTATCATCAGAGTTTTAAGCTGATTTCACAATTAATTCTTATATATCAAAAAATACAGGAATTCTGTTTAACTTATCAAACTTATCTGCGCATATTTCTGCATATATCTCTGATTTTTCCACTAGTATTTCGTGTTATTTGGTCAATGATTCTTTATCAAACACGAAATTTGTAGAAGTCTATCAAACTATGCACCTATAAATTATATCTTTTATTTAAAGTTAATAAGGTAAATATGTTACTTTCTTATCGAGGCGTGACCATTATTTTTAGGGCTATGCGATATGGAGCATCACCGCAACGCCTCAATTATTACACGTCATCAATTATGACTTGGCATTCGTGAGATAGAAATTAATTGATTTAAAACAGTTCCGTGAAACGAATGGTAAGTGTGTATAGATATCAGCATGAGGTTAGATGTTTCGAGTTCTAGTCGGGAACATTTTTTTTTTCTATTTTTTATTTGGGCAGTGGGACCGAAGAGACGTTCTACACATTAGACAATAACCAGATAGCATGAGAAATGCTTTTGTTAGATCTTAAAATTTCGTACATTGCGTATGAAGTGACGGCATACAACATCATTTTCAGTAATAATATCTCCGAAGAATTTGGCCTTCGATCAACTGTTCCGAATTTCCGCGCATGCGTCTCTGTCGTAGTTACCGTTACCTAACCCGGTAATCCTACGGGATAAACGGGACCTTCAATGTGAAATTAAAATGACTGAAGCGTTCCGGAGTTCTTCACGTTGCACAGCAAGTTGTGCCAGAGGTGAAGGTAGGGATAAGGAAGGGCCTTTGAAAATCATCGCCGAGACAGGGATTCGAACCGGATGCCTTTCAATCTCCAGTCAGACGCCTTAACCACTGAGCCACCAGGCCTCTCATCATTTTTGATGAGGATGCGTTAGTTATGTGAGGTCATTAAGATGGGGGTCATTCAGGTGTTTTTTCAAAGTACAGACGCGAAAGCTCGGCATCGATGTCATTCACTAACTTTTCACAGTCACACGAACAACATCCAACTGTTATAATCGATAGATAATAGTCTGCGTGTACAGGGATCCTGCAGGTACGCAGTAACGTTGGAATTTGGTATTAGAGAGGACTCAGGTTCAAATCCCCGTCTGGCCATCCAGACTGTGGTTTCAAATGGTTTGCAGAGACCATTCCATGCGTATTGTTCCTTAAAATTGCCATGGCCAAATTTCTTCCCGTTCGTTGTCTCCCAGACCCTCTCGATGCTCTAATTACCTCGACGTTAACGAGACATAAATCACAAGGCAAAAAAAAAAAAAAAAAACGCGTACTAGAATGTACTTTTGCCACAATACGACGCTTAAGTGTAGTTTAATTTTGCTTTAATATGCATAATTCTAATGTACAGTAACTAAAGCCTCGTTACATTACACTGTTCATGCACTTAATATAAATCACTTAATAAGTCAAGCCTTGCATTAATTCCAAACTTCCTTTAATTGAACTGTCCACAAATAAAATAAATGACTACTGACCAGCAATCGAACATGATGCCATAATCAACTCACGCTGTACCAGCTTACTCCATTGTTATCACTTCTTTTTTTCTTCCAAATATTGTTATATCTTTACTACATCTCAGATAAGTCCTACAGTATGCTTTTTCTCTAATATTCTCATAATAACTTTCCTGAACTGATGACATATCATTATAAATTAGTACAACTCAAAGAAGCGTCTAATTGCTTGTAATTAGACACATTGTATCAATTAGCTGAACTCCACACATATACAGATAGTGTTGAACACTGATGACATATCATTATAAATTAGTACAACTCAAAGAAGCGTCTAATTGCTTGTAATTAGACACATTGTATCAATTAGCTGAACTCCATACATATACAGATAGTGATGAACACTGATAATAAAAAGAACTGTTGAAAATAAAAGGAATGTTTTATGCTAAGAATTTAAATATATATATATATATATATATATATATATATTAAAAAATTGTGATTCTTTTATTTTTCCAGCAAATAGTCTTCGATAAATTACTAGTATGTAAAGAGATACCTGTTAAAGGAATATTGGCAGTAATTGGCCTGTCACTGATTTTACTAACCGCAATCTCATACGGCATTCCCCTGCACTGTGACTAATATCACTGAAGACCGTAGGTATTCTATATAATAGTAGTTAAGATGGATAGTTACATATGATCCAAGTTTGTCTCGGCGTTGAGAATTAATATAGTCGTCTCGGGTGACTGGCACGGCGTTTTCACGCGATATTTCGGCGATCGGAACACTGCCACCATCATTTGGTGAAGAAGATGGCGACAGAGTTTCCCATCTCCGAAGTCATGTGAAAACACTGTTCATTCGGCTAGTCACCCGAGAAGACTATGTTAATTAACCAACGCAGCTTATCTGCTGCCTTACATCTGTCTCAGACTGGTGTCGATTTTTCGTGTCGTGGGAAAGTCACCAGCGGCGGCAGCGTTTGTCCATAAGCACGTCCTGCGCCGTTGAGTCGGATGTGATTCGTTTTTCCGCTGCGGAGCATCACATCAGCGTCGTGGTTTGAGCTCCGTGCCGCGAGGGAAATCAGCAGGTCGTTACGAGAGGCCCTCCAGCCAGGGCTCTCATACCTGTAGCCACAACCAATCTCCGAAGCACCCTCTGCTTCTAACAAGCCATTATGCGCGTTCTATGCTGTGTGAAGTTTCCATATACACTGAAGAGCCTAAGAAACTTGTATTGGCATGCATGTGCAAACACAGAGATATGTAAACACTTAGAGTACGTTGCTCCGGTCGGCAAGACCTATATAAGACAACAGGTGTCTGGCGCAGGCGTCAGAGCGGTTACTGCTGCTACAATGGCACGTTTTCGCGATTTAAGTGACTTTGAACGTGGTGTTATAGTCGGCGTACGAGAGATGGGACATAGCATCTCCGAGGTAGAGATTAGGTAGGGATTTCCCCGTACGACAATTTCACAAGTGCACCCTGAATATGGGGAATCCGGTGAAACATCGGATCTCCGAAATCGCGTCGGCGCACGAGAGATGGGACACAGCATCACCGAGGTAGAGATGAGATGGGGATTTCCCCGTACAACCATTTGACCAGTACACCGTGAATATCGGGAATCCAGTAAAACATCAAATCTCCTGAAATCGCTGCGGCCGGAAAAAGATCCTGCAAGAACGGGATCAACGACGACTGAAGAGAATCATTCAACGTGCAAACCTTCGGCAAATTGCTACGCATTTCAGTGCTGGGCCATCAAAAAGTGTCAGCGTGCGATCCATTGAATGAAACATCGGAGCCGAAGGCCCACTCGTGTACCCTTGCTGAGTGCATGGCACAAAGCTTTACGCCTCGCCTGGACCCGTTAACACGGACATGGGACTGTTGATGATTGGAAACATGTTGCCTGCTCTAACGAGTCTAGTTTCCAATTGTATCGAGCAGATGGACGTGTACGGGTATGAAGACAATCTCATGAATTCATGCACACTGCCTGTCAGCAGGGGACTTGCAACTTGCCGTTCAGAAGAGATCTCCACCGCCTCGTACTCTTACGAATTTATGGACAGCCCTGCAGGATGCATGGTGTCAGTTCCTTCCAGCACTACTTCAGACATTTGCATGCCACGTCGTGTTGTGGCACTTCTACGTGCTCGTGAGGGCCCTACACGATATTAGGCAGGTGTGCCAGTTTCTTTGGCTCTTCAGTGTATATGCTGCGCCTATAAACAACTAATTAAGGGGGCATCCATTAATTACGTGAGGTGTTTTTTTCAGAAATTTGTAACACCCGCCTCTCCCCGTGGTGAGATTTGGTGGGACGCCATCCCCCCTCTATAGTGAGGTGAGATCTCGAGGGATTTCCCCCCCCCTCCCCACTGCTGACGATCTCGTAACTTTTGAAACCTTTTATTTAATTCTCCTGTTTTCAAGGGCGGTAAGATCCCCCCCCCCCCCCCCCGTCAAACGTTGGAATGGACGTCGCAAGTAGTTTGCAGACTTCTTTTAACACTACTGTTCTTCAACGAATAAAAATAACGACGTGAAATTTCTGTCAACTCTCCCCCCCTCCCTTTTTGGTGGATTTTGCCGGACCCCCCAGCCCCCCTACTTCACCTCAAGCAATTAATAGACGCCACCTAACATTCCTGAGTTAATATTAACTGCCCTAATGGCACTGAATCATGGCTGATTCTAGTATCACGCATCGCATTTTGATTCTTCATGCAGTCATACAGTACTTTACTACTGAAAACGCTTGATACGGGTATGCTGCGGCTAAATTAATACCAGTTTTCAATTTATTTATTTTTTAATTTTTTGCCGGAGATAGAGAATATGATCATTTTAGAATTAGGGAAGGAAACTAGCAGGTTGAAAATGACTTATTAACATGGAAGGACCCTCTGGATATTAGTTCCCACTATCGCCGTGTACTGCGCTGGCATCTCAAGGAACCGTCACTCAATAGTGTAGGCAAAGTTGTGTTCCGCCGTTGACGCTTTTCTTGTGTCGATAACAATTCAAAAAGTTTTAAAATTTGAGGCAGCTAGGAAATGAGATATGTTATGCGATTCCTTTGCACAAGAAATATTCGAGCATGTTATATTAAAGACAAATTAAAAAGATATATAGAGAAAATGCATTGGATGAACCATCAGTTCAGCCACGGTGTTGAAATATTAACTGGTGTATAGAGAACGCCCATAATGACTAATAAACCGTAAGATGACTTCCTGAATTTAGAAGATGAATTCGTAAAGAACGCTCGGTGTGTCTCACTAGATGAAATCAGGAAGAAAATGTTACACGTTTCATCATTTGAATAACAGAAAATTCACTTTGGTAGTGGCATCTTCAGGGGTTTCTCAATGGACTGTGTGACATATATACCACATAACCAGACCATCCTCGATCCGTATTATTGTCAAATTGCATATGTTTTGTTTTAAAGTTAATTATACGTTTTTGGTTTTCTGGTATTAAACATTAAGTAGTAACAATGAAGCCATGTTTATGAACTTGGGAATCTATTATTGTTGCGGAGCAGCAAAGGCTCGCTAGCTAGCTACCACACAGTACACTCCCCACATAGTTGCAGTACATTTATTACAGTCCGCGGGAAGTAATATCGGCAGAGTCGACCGTACACTCAAAGTATAGTCATGGCATAGGCGTATAGGGTGCTGATGCACAAGTTACCACTAGTATGAATGGATAGTATGAGAGTCTTTTTTTGTAAATATTGTGCATATAAATTCATAGCAGTAAAAGAACTTTATGAAGCTTTGTTTTACGAGAAGTTACGCAAAAAATTAAATTAAGTGGATTTTCGTGTTAATATTTGTACCAATAATAGTACCCATCATTGGAATTTGATAAAGACAAATGTGTTGAGAAAGAGAAAAAAGTAATTAAGTTTGTTGAGAAAAGTGGAAGGTAACTTTCTGGCTATACGCTCGGTGCAGAGAGAGGGCCATCTGTAAGAAGCGTGACCGGGAGTCAGTTATAATTGGCGGGAGTGGAATATAAGGAAGGATTGCGAAAACTCATTACAAGCTACGATAATTGTATGCATTTACTTGGTTATTGTGACAGTGTAAAAATAAAGTTTCTTTTAAAAGTCTTTGCTGCTTCCTTCCTAATTATCAGATGGTTGTTACTATCTAGTTTAAGATCAGCCTGCATGATTTCTACGTCCATCTGTTTTTTAATTTAAATACGATTTTTATGTATAATTTTTTATACCAGAATACTGTTCTTCCGGATTGCTTATAAAAATATGGCCGCATGCATTTTTAATTAAAATTTCAAAAATCATGTTAGAGTGACAGAGAGTTAGCGCAACGCAACGTCCATCAGAAGGTTTGTTGCGTTAACGCTAACAACTATACTTGTGGCCACTTTTAAGTAGGCAACGCAAGCTTTTTAAGCTCTTTACATTTCTCTTTTTGCAATGAATTATATTTTTTACTTAAAAAAATAGTAGAACAAATGTTTTTAAAATTATTTTTTAAAATTTTAATTAAAAGTACTTGTGGCCATATTTTCATAGACAACCTGACAGAATCTTATTCTGTTATTAATAATTATACATAAAAATTGTATTTCAATCAAAATACAGATAGACGTAGAAATCAAACAGTAGGACTATTGGGACGACCCTCATATATTAAACTGGATTAGAGAATTGTTACTACGAGTATGAAACTGGTACATCAAATTTAGGATTCAAAATAAAATCATTCTGTTTTCCACATTATTTAAATAGTCCTTAGCTTCTTTTACACTGACGAAATATTATTCAATTAAAACTCAAATAACCATTACAACACAATTAGTTGGAAGGGGCTAATTGAGTTGTTCACTGCATTTTAAATCGGTTAGGTTTTCTTATCGTTATCGTAAATTATATTTATATGAGAAGATACAACTTAGCAACAGATAATGCTATTCGCAAGGAATGTTTGATAGAAGATTTCATGCAAACCTTTGATTTTTCATTATTCGATCAAAGCTTCTACACAGATGGGTAAATAGCTTCTCCCAGTGACCTATCTCCTTTGAAGTAGGATCACATTAGACTTTAAAAACGATGTCATCTGGAACATTGCGGTCGCCGCGTATTAGTCAAGACTACAAATGGAATTTCAATGGTTAGTCCCAGTTTTCATAACAAGAACACACATTCAGCGGGCAGAATTTAATATCAAACACTAACTTGTTTTAAGATAACTTCACCCTTTATATAGTATAAGTACATAGAAAAGATTGTGTTTGGTTTAAGCATATCATAATTTTTACCGAATTGAAAGGCATAACCCTAAAGAGGTGCGAAAAAAATCTTGGATTTTTTGTATTTATAAACTTGATAAAGCAACACGGTTAAAGAAGTTTTACCATATAGTTCACTAAAATATGGCATTCAAACTGGCCAAATAATAAGATTTTTATTTTAAAACAACGATCCACAAAACTAAGAGAAACCACAACAAGATATCATAACTTTTGGTCACCAAAGAACTACAAGAAATGATATTTCATTTTGTGATCGCTAATTCATTGCCGTTGCTCCAATGTAATGGTTCCATTGGGAAATCTGTGGATAAGTGTGGATTAGTCTTATGCCCAATAACAACACTGTAAACAATAAATGTGCTTACTGAGTGAACCGTAGAATTAACTGCTATCATAAATAAATACCATCTAACTCCAGACTAAGCATAGGAAAAAATAAAATTTAATATGTTAGCTAAACTTGCTAATTTATATGTATAACAGAAGTTTAAGGCATAAAGCTACACCCAGCAATTAACATACAAATAGGTGCCGACACGTTTCATGTTTGTGTTTCCATTGGATAAATGCAGGTATAATTGCCAAAATTGGACTTTTCTTTAGAATTTGGTGTGAAAGCATGTATGCTTACAAAATTACAGGTTTGTAGGACCTGGAAATGTACAGTGGAATTACAAAGAAGTGTGGTATTCGTTTAAAATCACATTTAGTTAATTATTAAATTTATTATTTTAAATGCGACGGAGCACACGATTCAGTGAAAATACCTTAGTCATTTAATTATTCCTTTTTTATTTTGTTTTGTGAGCTCAGTTTACAAAGAAAATCTGTAGAATTTGAAAATCATATGGTAGAAAGTGATTTGGGGTAAATAAGAAAAATTTTATACTTTTAGACTTTTCTTATAATTTTATGTTTTACAAAGTTTTAGCTTTCTACGACTACGGCAAGCACCTTAGAGTTTTGATAATAGACAGTAAGATCGTGAGTGAATGCCAAAATCGGTGTCATTTACAAAAAAATTAATACGCTTGCTAAGTTTGTTAATACTTAAGTACAGGGGAAATCTGAGGTATGTTACGTCACTCAGATAAAAAAACTGAGGTACAAAAATGACTCGAATTGCTTCGAGAAAATGGTAGTGGCAACATTGGCTCGAATTGGTGGGCGCACGGCCGTACCCACGACTTTTTCAACGCGGAACTTGAGATTTTCACTGCAAATGCACAGATAAAGTATGGAAGAAATGTTGACTTGGTAGGAAAAAAAGAGGAGCAGCCCTGTATTTTCCTCTTTCTAAAACTCCCTCCTATCCGTCGAAATTTAGGTTGTATGCAGTTGTTTTAAAGACATTTGTGTGCAATATTTGTTTTTATCACCGTTTGCAACTGCCACTAATTCAGATTTTTTTAAATGGTTTTATGCCTCGTCGACGTCGAGATCATTAGAGGTGGTATCGAACTGGGGACACGGAACGGGAAGGAATTCCGCCATGGCTTTCGAAGGAAGCATCCTGACATTCGCCTGAAGAAATTTGGGGAAACTATGGAAAATCCAAATCTGGATGTTTCGACAGGGAATCGAACCGTTGTCTTCACAAATGCGAAGATAGAGCGTTAACCGGTCATCCACCATACACGGTCAGAATATTTTATACTTGTTGTTGATCGATAGGGACACCTTCTCCGAAACTAATATTTGAAGGTTTGCTACCTGGGGTGTATACGAACAGATCGCTTTATTTTTATGTGTATAAACCGTGATATAAAATCCTAAGCTGAATCGCAATATTGATCTCTTGCAGTTTGTAGTATTTAAACAAACCACGTTTGCAGCGCTAAGGGAGCATCCATAAATCACGTAGCTCCATTTTAGCCTTCTGTGAACCCCTCTCCCCCTACATTGTCTCTACTAAACCCCTCCCCCCCCCCCACACACACACACACATAGCACGCGGCTTTTTTCCCTTTTGATTCCAAAAGACATTTTGTACTATTTTTCTTGTCAGACTGTTGTAAATTACATATGAAGATAATTAAAAAAACCTCCCTCCCCCAACGTAGCGCAGTGTAGCCTCCCTGCCAACCCCTCCCCTCCCCTAGACCGAGCGACGTAGTTTGTGGGCGCTATATAATCATGAAAAGAAAAAAAACAATAAACATTTAGACTGCGAGAAGGCTTGCGACAGACAATATTAAATGCGTAGTGATTATCTCTCATGCACGTAGTTTGTTTCATTAGAATACAATTTTAAAATCTTATCAAATATCAAAATATGTACACAATTTGTTTTAGGACACATGATGATCTATTGTAAAATGAAACACAGCTAACCTGTTGCAATATTCATTGAATTTATAGTTTACCGGTTTCGACCCGCCTTAAGGGAGTCTTCTTCAGAACCTGTTTTTACGATTTTTAACTTAATATCCTTATATTTAGTCACAGATACGGTTGCCTTGGTGGGCATAAATTTCAAAATCTTGAGCATGGCAGCATCAACAGCAACGGTATTTCTTCAATTGTAAAATGAAACACAGCCAACCTGATCTGGAACCTGATCTGGTAAAATAGAAACACTTAAGTCAAAATGAAGATTTTCTATATTTTTATCTGCATTAGACGGATAAATACCACATAACAAAGGAATTTTTGATTGGTAAATGCTGTATATATTCGTGGTTTAACAATATCAATATACTAATCACATATGTTTCGGAAACTAGAAGACTTCTTCTGATACATCTCACCCTCGGGTCTCGATATTGGTTCCAGTTCTATCACTCTCCATGTTTTAATTCCCGTAGGAACACTTCAGAAAAAATTCCTGGACCAAATTTTGACAAAAAATTCATCAGTCCTCCGTGTCGGTCCTTCCACCCTTCCACCCCCTCCCTCGATCGACAGTGCGCGTTCGCTCGCCCGGTCTCACCCCATTAGCGAGGCCGTGTTCAAAGAGCCGAATACTTTCGTTAATTGCTCGCGCCTTGCTGCAAAAACATTCCTCCCTCCCCTTAACGGGCTGGTGGCCGTACCGTTAGTTTTCATTTTGTTTTCGCATGTAGATTGAAGCACAGATGCGCTCGCGCCTGCTAATAACCCAACACGCAGCCCGCCGCACAGTCGTAATAAAGGTTTATTGCTCGCATCGAGTGCGCATGCGCGGACAGGACCTGCCTCGGGGCATAAATCACAATGAATTTAATATAGCCGCGCCGCCCGGAGAGGAGGACGAGTTTTATGTTCGGGTCCCGCGATGGATTATCGGCCGCCGTATGTGCGTATTGATATAAATGATGCTGATAAGCAATATTTTGTCGCGTTCACGGTGTTGGCGCGTTCACCGCGTTGACGGCTGAGGCGGGATGAGCTATGAAAAGACTGAACGCAGAACAGCGGAGAGATTGGCTGTGACACTGATCGATCTGTTTTTCGTGCGTGATTGATGAGTGTGATCATGCTAATTCTGGATTCAAAGATTAGTAACGATTTGTAACATTGGCAAAATTGTAAGGCTACTGTTATTGTAGTATCAGGAATATGAAGCTTCGTTGGATCTCTGCTGGCACTAGGGATATGTAGATTTCCTATAAACACCAGATCAGAATACTTATAGAGGGCTGTAGTGGTAATCTACAAAACAAGAACAGGCATTGAGGAATTACTTCCAGTATGTTCTCAGTTATAAAATGGTAATATTTTTCAGTTATTGAATTAAATATTAATATTTTTAACAGTTTGTACAGAACCAGAAATGGAAGTGAATGTATTTTTTTATGTAGCTGCAATTCTGTAAATAGGAAATAAAAAATCAAAGCTATAAACATACACCAGTAAATATCTTTGGAACAAAAGTATGTGTAGCCCGTACATTGCTATAAGCAATGTGCCACAGATTTAAACTTCCAGATTAGGGACCTAAATATACGATTTTTTCAAGAAAAGGAATTTCGAGTTTTGTTATTTGCCACTAACAGAAAATTTATAGGCGTTGGAATGATGAGCTATTTAACTAACTTTAATGTCACAAGAACGGCAAACGTAGTGGGGAAATATAATATTTCCGTCAGAGATTAATACCAAAGATCGCATTCACGAAGTAGCTTGTATCTAGAAACCAGTGACTATCACTTGTATTCTAATGTTAGTGACGTCATAATGGGAAGTTTAGCTAGCTGCAAAAATGTAGCACTTCATTCTGCTTTTCATATCACTCTTAGAAAAACGGCGGAATGTCATATGTCACTACTTGGGTTGTTTCAAAATACTTACAATATTGCATTAAACTTCCTCGTAACCCGTTATTTTCCAGAATTTCACCACCAACACATCAGAACAAGACAGAAGATCTTTCAACAGTAGGACGTGTATCGAGCCTCGTGAGTGAGCGACCTGTTATTCCGGAGGACCGCGGGATCGAATCCCGTACTCCATAGTTTCCCGAAATCACTCCAGGAATGGTTTCTTCAGAAGGCTATTGTTGAATTCCTTCTTGTCCCTTGCTCCTTCTTACTCTCCCCACTTAATGACATCGACGTTAATGAACTGTAAAGTCAAAAGTAAAAAGAAAAAGTAATCAATAAAACTATGGTGTATAGGGGCCTAAGCCCCACAGTAATTTCCTTTCTTGCTAATTTAACTCCACAGTGTAGTTTCTTTTAGATATGTCAAGGGTTTTTATAAAATAAAACAATGAATTTGAACTTACAACATATAATTGCACATAATGATAGGGTTAGGCCAATTGCAACAGTAGGCATTTTTCCTTTTCTTGGCGCAAATCTTGTTTAGCACTTAAAGTATATGAGATTGTTTTTTGGTAGCATTAAAACTTTTCGACTGGAATAGTGAAATAGCTTTAAGAGTCTCATAAATATTTTAACAGATTGTTCTTAACCAATGGTCTCTGACTTGGTTTTTTTCCATTAGTTTTTGTATCCCTATTATGATATGATGTTTATAAGGAGCACAGATTCTCTTGCACTACTGAGCGACTAACACTATTTCACGTCTTAAGCTGTAGTCTCTGAGATCATTGGTACTTATTGTTTCCCATGTAAATTGCGTATCTATCAAATATTCATAGAACCAAATAAAGTAATTTTTATTTTATCCTGATTCAGTTAGATTATAAGGTTAGACCTAACAATAAATGCTCCTGCAAAGTCTGAAACAGTTTGAATTGCACAAAAAACACCAAATTTTCAAAAGAAATATGCACCACATTTTGTCAGAATGGTATGAGAATTAATTTTTGAAACGACATAGGCAGCAATTATCAACATAACCAGATCTTATCATTGTTAATGCAAATAGAATACGTAATTCCAGTATTCATACTGAGCAGCAAACAATTTCTTTAAGAAAGAGATGATCTTACAGTGTAGTGTCATCCTATGTTTTCTGCAGTTCCTGTGAGGTAATGCGTGGCTAATTCATTGAATACTTCGATGTCCGGGTGGAGTTATCGGTACAGTTCCGATACTTTTCAGTGCAGTGACCTATGACGCGGGAAGTTGGGAAGCGAAACTATGGATTAGCTCACCTTCAGAGCGATTGATCACAGACAAAACTCTCTCAGTTTATTGACAGCCAATGAATATAGAAGCTATGAACTGGAGGCGATGAGAAACTTCCTTAAAGGCAGCGAAATAGCTTGGAAAAGAATCTGTTGTGTGGGATAGGTAGTACTGTGAAGACATACGGAGTTGCTGTAAGAGAGAGGCGCTGGTGAAGGGATCAGGACGTTGAGTGAGAGAAGGTTTTCAATAGCAAGGATGTAAAGGGTTTTATTCTGTCTGGACACAATAAAAGAAATCCTCAGCTCTAAAACTATCATCATTTCATACACGGATGACGTTGATCCTCCTGAAGTAGAGATACCAAACAGTTAACATATGGCCTAATTTAGAAAGACGTGGTGAGCTCTTGGCTAAGATGATGGTGGCAGCGGAAGTAAATTCGGTATAGCGATGGCATTCTTGGAACACTGCAAAGAATTGGCCAATGTCGACATCATTAGAGTCGGGGAAGGAATGGGTTCCAGCAACTGGAAGGAATGCGGCCATGAACTTTTTTGAAGGAACTAGGCCAGCTTAGGCCTGGAGCGGTTTGGAGAACCCATGGAAATCCCAAACCTTCCTAATGAGAGGCCATAGTATTATCGCTGAACTACCATGCTAGGTACTACTAACTGGGTTCCTTGAAATTATATGATGGACCCAGCACTAGAGAAATCCGTTGCATAACCTTTCGCTTTATTATTTTTCATGATCTAATTTTCTAATAGCACTGTAAATGATACGATTGACCTCGCTTGATTAATATCAAAAACTTTGTATGTCTTCTGGGAAAGGTGAATGGCTTTATTAACACTCACGTGTTACAATTCATACCATCAACTTTTTATTAATATAATGGAATCTTTTCCTTCCAAAAGTTGCTCTTCATTTGAGACGTAAGCTTTGCTAAAAAGGTGACTAGATACTTTCATTCAAAATTAGATTCACGAGGCTGTTAGTTTTCTTTTTTGTAAGATTTTCATTAACTGCATTAGTCACATATCATTTATTTAATACTATATTTGACTACTTAAATCTTAACATCCCTGTCGATCAGTCGTTTTACAACCCTTACTTTTTCTTCCAGTCTGGCCTATCCTAAATCAAAAGGGACCTTTTTGGACATGAGTTCTTATGAAATAAATTATGAACGAATGCTTCAGAAAATGTTAACACCAAATATTTCTGGCCATTATTTTCGTTAAATTTGCCCCGAGTCCACCCCAAACACCGGTTTAATTCCTTCCGTTAGGACACATTGACCTACTATGTGTAATATATCATCCAGTTGCAGACATTTTTAACTTATTGCGACTTTTTCTAGACTGAAATTATTAACAATTGTATCTTTTAATTCAATAATTGACGTATTTAACCAATTTCCAATGGATATTGATTGTTGTTTTATAAAAAGACTTTGTATGCTTTACATATTAATCACACCTTGACAAGAGTCTATTACATTATATTGAAACGACGTACACTTATTCTTTGCATATGCGTACACAGACCGAGCGTTGTGAATTAGTGTTCTGGGAGGACGCGGGTTCGAATCGCCACCTAGCTATCCCGATTAGGTTTTCCATGGTTTCCCAAAAACGCTTCAGGTAAATGCCGGGATAGTTACCTCAAATTGCCATGGTTGGATTATTTTAAGTTTCTTTGTACCAAGTCCTTTCCCATTTTTAATAGACCTCGGTGAGGAGTGAAGTCATAAACAAAAGAAAAGGAATAGCTGTCATTGTTGTATAAGTACAGAGTGTCAATTCCCAAATATACTGCCATGCATATTTTAAATGTAAATATACCGATCTTTTCGCCTTGAAATTACGAATATTTAATTATCTCACTCAAATGATTGTTTGAATGTTTTATCAATTCTACGATGGTGGATTTTTTTTTTTTTTTTTTTTTTTTTTTTTTTTTTGTTTAATCAAATAAATGTTTGTTGTGAGTGTGAGATTCGATCCTTTCAGCATCTCAAATCGTAGTAGAAAGCGAATTGCAGGAGTTCAACATTATATTCCTGAATGTTCTTACGCGAAACTCGTCAAAAGTCTCGAAGTCTACTGCTGGAAATTATTGAAATATCAGACTGCGTTCGCAGGCAATATTTTTGTATTACTTAAACAATATTCGATTCTTGTTCTTCGAAATGCACCTTTTTGTTTAGCACTCCGTCTGTATCTTGAATCTGTTTGTACAGTACGACCGAAATCCTTTCGGAACTTTTCGGACACTTGTACTTACCTCTAGACCACAATAACTTTGCCAGTGGCTTCTAATGCTGCGAAGGTATTAGCTACAGCCCGGAGAGAGCGTCAGGCGGGTTGCAGAAGCAGCAGGTGCCGGAGCTGTCTCCGAGACGGCTCATTAGTCATTCCGCGTGCCATTCGCGCCTGCAGCCGCTTTCTGCCAGGAACGACTCGACTCTTAGCAGTATTTCCCAGGGGACTGACTCTACCGGGCCAAGATAAATACATATTCATGGCGGAGTGTGCTCGCGGATAATTCACAGCGCGGCTGCCATTAACAGCATTCTTCGCGCCGGAGCACCGATTTGGCGTGGGCAGCTTTCTGAATACGGAAACACTGCTCGGCTCGCCGCCAAGCCTGACTTTCAACTCCGTACAGCCACTACCGGGGGAAGGGGAAATAAAAAAACCTGCAAAGTTTCATTTACAGTGGCTAGGTATTTGGAAGATCACAACAGAAACACACTTCACATTGAGGAAAACCAACTTGAAACTCACCTAAACAGATGTTCATATAACCAAAGCTCTTTAGCAACATGCAATGTGTACAGTATTATGTTGGGTGATCTGAAGAGAAAAGGTTTCAGTGAGCGCTGCAATTCTTACCCACAGTTTAATAATGGAAAGATTGCTGCAAATAAACACTATAAGGAGTTGCCAAGTTTCAGTTTCCTTTCCTCTGTTAACTGTGCTGATTTTCTGGAAGGCAATAACACCCAATCTGTCACCACCCAGTGACTCTAGAGGTTTGCCACTGTAGTGTCTAGATGGTCACTTCCGTCTAATGTGTCTCACATTACCAAATTTTATTTCCGTTCTTGTTCATCCCAATATTCAAAACTAATGACGTACCCCAAGGCATATACGAGCGTTGTAACGGCCCAAGTTTTGGTGCAAAAGATTTAGTTGTATGATTTAGAATTAAACGAGTGTAGGTGTGTCGTGACAGTACGCCAGAGTCGAGTGCCGTCCGCACGCGAGAGTAATGAGTCAGGATTTGCTGACGAAAACGATCAGCGCATACCACAGCCAGGGACACTGGCCGGTCAATTGCCGAAAGAGGTCTAGAATGTTCGATACGGGCAATATAAGGAACGCAGGACATGTGTTCGGTCTTCTCAATGACAGATTGAAAGTAGGCACGTCACTATGCCAGTTGGATAGTCAATAGTCTCTCTCTCTCTCTAATAGCCTGGTCTCGCGTTAGGGTCGACAATGCTGCAACACTTGGTGGAATCCTCCGATAGCAATTCTACATGTATGTAAGTAATTGTTCCATCATCTACTAGTAATTCAGAAGATGTAAATCCAATAGAAGCCTATTTATTTATTTATTTATTTATAAGCCGAGGGAGAAAATCCGGAGGCTTCAACGAACCATACTCATCAGGCTTACCGGTGCATATCGCACAACTTCAACAGCAGCTCTAGCAGTAGCAGCAGGTGTACTGCCCCTAGATCTACAAGTGAGGAGACGAGGAGCAATGTATTGGCTGAGGAAGAACAGGATGGACAAGGTGGTAGAAATAACTGGAAAAGAAGTATGGACAAAAAAGGAATTGTGGAATGTACTGATTGAAGAATGGCAAAATGAGTGGGACACTAGTGTAACAGGTCGTAGAACGTACGACATGTTTCCATCTGTAGCTGAACGAATCAGCATGAAATTCCTACAACCTTCTCCAGGGCTAATCCAATACATAATCGGCCATGGACCATACAGAAGCTTCTTAAACAAACGTGGACTTACACCAACTAGTAACTGCGAGTGTGGCGAGGAAAGCACACCAGAGCACGTGGTGTGGGAATGCAGAACAACAGCAGAGACGAGAATCACTCAGCAACAACAGCTACAAGGTCTGAGGATTTTTGACATACTGCGTTCAGAGAGACTATGGCACTATCTAAATGAAGGTGCGGAAATAGCCTCTCAAATTGAAAAGCAGAAATATCTGGAGCGGAAGAAAGCTGAGGGCGGAAACCGACGTAGACATCCATCATGACCTGCTGTAGCCACATCTGAGTTTCCAGAGGAATCTCACTTCTGAGTGACTGCTGGAGTACTTCATGTATTCCAGGAGGGCAGCTTCCTGAAGAGCTGGGGTCTACGCCGCAGTCGATACCAGGAGTGAGAGCTATGGTCTCACGTCACACACTCACCCTTCGACCAACCACCTGGATGTGAGGATAAGAATGAGACTTCATTCACAAGCTGGACAATCAAAGAACTGTTTAGTACCTAACATTTTATTTTTTCAGTTTTTTGTGTTATTTAGTGTAGTTTTGTAGTGCTGATTTATTAGGATTAGATATTTAACTGTAACTTTTTCCTGTTTTAGTTGCTTCCGCATTTATGGGATTATTTACATTAATAGTATTAACATAATTTGTTTTTTAAACATGGTCTTAAGGGAAGATTAGCGGCCCAGTTTAGCCTCTAGATGCTGGGTCAAATGTAAATGGAAATAAATAAATAAAATAAATAGAAGCCTATGGGGGATAGCCTCGCAGACGGCGTCAAAACGAATAATATGTATTCTGTCAAGGACAAGCAATAAACAGTATCGTACAGCAGTTAGGCTGTGTTCTCACTGGTGGAATATAAGAGATCCTGCTGTTTGCCATAGTAAGCCTAAGTTGGTGAAGCCATACTAACAACCACACAGGTCTGTGGCCTTAATCCACAGTGGTGTCAGATCCTGATATTATTAAATAGCCTTACAGCTGAGCTGGAGAGTGGGGCCGAGGTCACCGGAGGTCAGCAGCAGCAACTCCATTAAAGGTTAGTACCTGAGTTTCCAGACACTCTCTGCCGATTCCAAATTACGCCCACAGAAGAGGAGCTAGACCACTCGACTAGTCCCTTACAGCGTATTAATACCTGGGTGTGGTATACCAGAATATTTAGTCTTCAAACTACCACCCACAAAAACTATCCAAAGATATCGCGCTGCACAGGAGAGTAGAATGCAAGCGTGTTCTTTAAAAGTTGAAGAGTCAGGATTGTGCCAAGTGATAATGTAAGTATGCTCTTGAGTTTGTATCCCTGTATTCATTCGACGTAGGAATTATTATTATTATTTTAACTGCTTAACGTCTCTTAACAGCGAGGTCTTTAGAGACGGGAAAGGAGGGGGGGGGGAGGGGGCAAGGAATGGGAAGGAATTCGGCCATGGCCTTTTAAAGGAAATTTACTTTGAAATATTATATGGTAACTGTAATCTAAACATAATGATCAATATTTAGAATCAAATATTTACAGTAAAAACAATAAATTTAAAAAAAAAGATTAAAGAAAAAATTGTAGAAAAACAGTAAATAATTATATGAGAGATAACAGCTAGATGCTGGAAAATTAATAATTACACCTAACACATGGCTATAGAAAAAAGAACAAATTGAAAGAAAAAAACCCAAAATAATAAGGTTAAATTCAAGATATTAAAAGAGGTGGTTTACTAAGGATCTCATCGCAGACTCCATAAATGTCTGAGTTAACTCTCTATAACAGCGGTACACTGACTGAAAAAGTCAAGTTGAGGAGGGATTTTGTTACACAATGCGATTAACAGTTCTAGGGTACTGCTGACTTCAATTTGTACCCATGAGTCTACAAACAAATAGCTCACTCAACTTCATAGCAGTATGCAACAGGATCTCAGGGCAATCTACGACAGCAAAGATAGCGACTTTATGCGAAAAGAGAAAATAGCGACCAGCGAAACATCTCTGTAGTGAAAGCCAATACGAAAACGAATAAGCCTTATGAGCTAATTTCGAAGATTCTGAAGTTGATGAATTTTTTTGCAGTGTACAGGTCGGACATGTACACAGTACAAAAATCTGAGTTCTTAACAATACCTGATAAATCTTGAAGTGCGGGCGAGTAAGCGCAGACACTTGGAGACCTTGGCGTATATGTTATGAACATATTCTTCTATTTGGTGTTGCATCTTATAAGGGCATTAATGTCTATTATTATTTTCAGGGGCTGAATATCTGGTTTTCCATCTCGTATTAAAAGTACTAGGGAGAGTTAGCGCAATAAAAAGTGATGCAAGAAAACTTACTAACTGTGACGATGGCACCTATTCTAAACTCTTAAACAATTCTGTATTACCGAACAGTCATCAAGACACTCAAGCTTCTTAAAAATCTTCATGTCCTCTGTGAAGAGAAGGCAATTGTTGAAAATCAATGGTCCTAGGTTTGAAACCTATTTATCATCTCATTAAATTACAATTAAGTAATATACATTGTTACGAGTACATACAGGGTGTTACAAAAAGGTACGGCCAAACTTTCAGGAAACATTCCTCACACACAAACAAAGAAAATATGTTATGTGGACATGTGTCCAGAAACGCTTACTTTCCATGTTAGAGCTCATATTGTGGACGGCTGTGATACAATACGCCATTCTCCAGGGCTTCATCAGCGCATCAGGGATTCCATGCGACGGAGGGTGGATGCATGTATCCTCGCTAACGGAGGACATTTTGAACATTTCCTGTAACAAAGTGTTTGAAGTCACGCTGGTACGTTCTGTTGCTGTGTGTTTCCATTCCATGTTTAATGTGATTTGAAGAGAAGTAATAAAATGAGCTCTAACATGGAAAGTAAGCGTTTCCGGACACATGTCCACATAACATATTTTCTTTGTTTGTGTGTGAGGAATGTTTCCTGAAAGTTTGGCCGTACCTTTTTGTAACACCCTGTATATACAACTGATCAAATGCAGTTACGGTATCAGATGCAATGACCCGTAACATCAATTCGTTTCAGTAATGTTTCCAGTTTTCTGAGAATAAAATGGAGACACGAAAAGGCTGAAAAAATTAGGCGACTCTAATCGACTACATAAAGCTTAAAATTGTTGCAGGTTATTTTGATCAGCTGTACGAAAAAAAATCGCTGGTAAGCGTGATATCGGCCTCATTCCTCATTGAAAGAACCAAATACAGCTTATCACTACTTGTACAGAAGGCAAGAACAGAAAAATATTCAGATACTTTGGTAGAGCTGGTAGTTTTGTTCGTGTTCCCATGTCTTGACAGCTGAAATAAATATTATAAATACATTCGTTTTAGCTATAAAATTAGATTGACTGTAATGTACAACAGTTTTTGCAACATTCTTACTTTTTACTGACTTTTCTACATCCCAGGCGTAAATAATCTGTTTTTGCATGAATCATCTGAAATTCTTTTATAATACCTACTATTTTTAGTTCCTTTAACAAGCCTGGTTTTAATTTTTCATACTTTTCTCATTTAGGCGCGCCATCTTTTTATATAATATTAGTTTCGTGCAGATGAACAAGATCAGCAGAATTATCTGTGTTTTACCTAATATTTTATGTTAAACAGTCATTCTATGAATCTTGGTTTCATTTCTTTCATGATATTTCAACGCTGGAACAATACATGTCATCTTCTAAAATAGTCATTTTTGATGTTATTTCTCTGTTTTTCAATGATGTATCACACAGCTGACCAACATAGGCCCAACTGTCACTGAAATGTCCCAGTATGTGAGGTTTAATATTTTTAATAGACCATACATCTAACCCACATATAACACTACTGTTATTGAAATTCATCAGACCGAGCGGGGCAGTGTAACGGTTAGCGTTCTCGCCTCGCATTCGGGAGGACGGCGGTTCGAATCCCCGTCCGAGCATCCAGATTTGGGTTTTCCATGGTTTCCCCAAATCACTCCAGGCAAATGCCGGCATGCTTCCTTCAAAAGGCCATGGCCGAATTCCTTCCCATTCCTTGCCCCCATCCTTGCCCCTCATCCTTTCCCGTCTCTAAGGACCTCGATGTTAAAAAGAGACGTAAAGCAGTTACAAAAAAAAAAATATTCCATCAGCTGCATCTAATAGTCTCACCATCTGAGGTTAGATCTTACTGAATGTCACACATTGCAGTTATACAGTATAATTGGTGTATCCCATATTTATTTCCGATGACTAATTCTTGTAGTCTTTCAAAAGTTTTCTAACCTTTAAGAAAGGATTGTTACTATATTGTACAGTAACATTCCATGTATGAGATAATAACGGGTAGATATTTTATCCTGAATCCGGAGCACCCATAAAATTATAATTTTTGTATTCATTGTATAAAAGCTAAACTCAAATCCATTTTAAAAAAGGGGTGGCTGTTATTTATACTAAAGACCAAAGTCATTGAATTTCTGGCTCAGATAACTTTTGACACTGATTGTGTTTAGATATCTTTGTATTTTTTTGCGGGGATCTTAAGTTCTTTCAGTGTCTGCCGTACTTCACCAACCCGGACGATTACGTATAAATTATATGACTTCACTGCCAAACAATTTGAAATTATATGGCAAATACATCAACATGACGTATTGGTTTAATCCTGTTTGGCTCTTACAGCCGAAAGAACGTTAGAAAGGCACCAGGTGGCCAGAAATATACCTAAATAATATAGGAATTATAAAATAAATTTAGTGTCAGCCTGGGATTACGTAATACTCGTACCCTCGAAACATGGTGGTTGTGGCACAAACTACGCAAACACGCGCAATAAATGTCGGGGTGCCGGGTTTGATTGTGCACTACATCACAAGAGCTTAGCGCGGTGTGTACGCGCGCGCCGCATAGGCTTATGAGGAACTATCCATCCTCCCACATGATCGCGTTCCCCGTGGGAAAATATTTTTCGCCAACCCTAAAAGGTTATCCCACGGTACTGCAGCTTAAACAGTTGAGTTACTTACTATTTATACTGCTTGAATGGCTGTGTTGAATTATTACTGGACTCAGTCATATTTGTTTCTCATGTGTTTAACGCTCTGGTCTCGCATTCGAGAGGACGGCGATTCGAATCGCCGTCCAGGCATCCAGATTTGAGTTTTCCATGGTTTCCCCAAATCACTCCAGGCGAATGCCGGGATGCTTCCCACAAAAAGGCCATGGCCGAATTCCTTCCCGTTCCTTGTCCACAGTCCTATCCCGCCTCTAATGACCTCGACGTCGACGAGGCGTAGAGCCATAAGAATTTTTTTATACTCATTTCGCACGATGTAACCCAAATTAGATTATAACGACCACAACGAAAATACAGAGAAGCTTGAGATAAATAATTTAACATCCTCAAAGTACTGAAGTATAATATTATATCGATTATGGCAGCTGATGGATAATTGTTGCATAGATGTCATGTATTTTAATATGACCAATGTTGATTAGTAACTTATTTAAGTTACACTTGCTCTGTGTATGTGAACTTTCGTGTATAGCTGCTTTGTAATAAATCCAATCTGTAATCGATAAAATTCGAATTGTCTTATACTTGATAATTCATATTTAGCATTTTTTGAGCAAAAAAATTTTTTTACTAACCATTTGAATATAAAGACCTTCAGTAAATTTCATTTCGTTCCTAAATAGAAGTTTTGGGAAATTGCGACAAATGACGATAAAACGAGCATTTAAAAAAAATTTGCTTCCTTTGTGACTATAAACATTAAACAAAAACTGAATTCATAATTCTAGTTTATAACAAACTATTGTAGAAAATAAAGCATAAAAAATGCTTCCACAATGAGTTACTTATAAAATAAAGTAGGCTCTATTGTAATATTCTAAATACGTGCAGCCACGAATATGCAAGTATTAATTTTATCTAGCAGATGATAAAATAATACAAAAAATGACAATATTTTACTTTCACTCTTAGAATAGACCATTAGATTGTCGATACTTGACTTTTCTTTGGATATGTTCGTTCATTACTTGTATAAGGACTAATAATAATACTCTGACACATTTGTAAGAGCAAAATAACTATGTTGCTTCTCAGGTTTGCTACAGACTTTTTTTTGCGTGGATACTAATTCTCATATCTAATGCTATCCGCTTACCTAACAGAGATTTGGCAATATTCTTGGTGAGTATGGTAAGGATAAAACGATGTGAATTTTACTTAATTGGTTTTCTGACGCTTCTATTTGTATAGATCATTGACTCGAGTGTTACAATACATCCAGAAGGGAACAACTATTCCATTTATCAACCACCACTAGGGTTTCCTTAAATTATGTTACGTACGCATGGTAATAAAGTTATGTTTTAGTGTCCCAGCAAGGTTAATTTAGACACGTATAAGGACTTAGTTCCTTGAAGGAAGGTGTCCAGTGATGTTAAAATATTCGTGAACGAAGTTAATAATGTATTTCAAAGCATGCTATCTACAAATAATTTATTTATTTCCGGATTCTGGTCCGTTTCTGCCTTTGTATATTTATAAACTCACGACTCTCGTTTTGTGTAAGGTCTTTACAGATGTCCAAGGACCTTGGTGGCTAAGCGCCTCTTTACCGGATTTTTTACGAGAGAGGTTGGGCCCACGAGAGTTTGTGGTCAGTCGTAAAAGGGTTTAGTACTGCACCGGTCAAGTGGAGACACTGTTCGATTTAGAAGTAGCGGAGTTTATATTTCTGGACCTCCGACGGCTATACTGTGTTGAAAACCGCTTCGCAAACGCCATCTGATTTGAAACAATACAAGAGAATTTACAGGGCATTATCCGCATTTCAGATGTTAATCATACACTACACTTCCAAGAAGAAGGGCTAAAAGAATCTGATGATTGAAAGGCGATCCAAGGACAGGAATATGGATAGTAGCTGGTGAAAACAGCGTTGATGTACATGGACATACACATAGTGTCAGTTTACATTATTATTGCAAAAATTGTTGAAACTGGAGGATAATTGATAAAGTTTTTCAAGAATTTAACTTGCATTAAGATTACGTGTGAAACATTATAAGTCCGAATTACTTATTTATTTCAGAGTTGGAAGCTGTTTATTGTTCCAGTAACACAATTCTTCCCCAGTCACGTGCCATTCTTCGTTTATACTACTGTTACGAATAGTTTCAGAACACAATCTGACCATTCATTGTTTTTCTTACCTTTTTTTGAGTAGTCTTACACAAAATCTTTCATACCCATATTTTACAAAAAGTGTTCATTTCATACCTTGTTGTTACATTTAATTTTTAACATCCTTTTAGTCACCGTTTTCCTGAATAAACCAATGTTGAAGTTCCTCTATCTTCATATTATAACCGCTAGGTGCAGAATATTTCTTTGTCTGCACGTACGTATTTAACTACGCGGCATTTCTAGTAATAACATAACGAACAGTAAAGGTTTCATACAGGGTTATCAATTATGAGTTTTCCGTTACCGTTTGGATTTTATATCCGTTTCAAACCCAAATAATCCCTTTGTCTATATATCCACAAAATTTTAATAGAAATAAATGGGAAATACGAATGTACACCTTGTGATTCTAACGTCAATATTCACTCCAACAACGTTCATTCAATTTACAACAAAACCTAATAATAATAAGGGGCGGCTGGCCGAAAGCGTCTGTATGCCAGATTAGGGGCGGCCTACAAACCAGCTTCAGAGCTAGAACCTCTGATCCGAATCCCCCCCAGCAATGGGACATACTCAATAAACTATCGTCATAAAATAAAAAAACATAAGCAATAAATTCGTTACAGACAGTAAATGTATGCTTAGAACAATCCTCGGAACAGAAGAAGCCTCTTGGTTTTTATGGACATTCTATTTCATTTAACAAAGTAAAAATAATGGAACGTTTCTAAATCAAGTAGAGACAATATTTACTGGTATACATATGGAACTGTGGAACAAATTTAAGAAACAGAATAATTTTAGCAGTCTGACTATATAAAAGTCCACTTAATCAATAATAAAATATGTATCCTTAATTAAAGCGAGAATTTTGTATATTGTAATTCATAAAATATCTAATCATGTAGTTATTGTAGAGAACAGCACATACACACGACTCTACTTCAGTAGTACCCATACTAATGTGTGTTGTAGACTATACAACGCTATTACGAGAACGTAAAAATGCGGTGAAAAGAAAAGAAAGCAAATGCTTTCTAGTATAAAAGTAACAAGAACAAGAATGAAACTCACATAGTATTTCTTCATGCTTCAAACACTTTACTACCATTTCCTACCTTTATTCTTAGTAGGAATAATTGGCAACAGTCACGCATCATCCACTATTATAAATTAGTAAGTACTTGTATCAATCTGACCGTCATTTTGTGACAGATTTTCTGGAGTCAATGTTGAAAAACTGTGTGAATTACAGAGAAATAAATATTTTATTTCCAAGAAACCATTCACTTTCTCTGTTGTAAACTTCAAATTTTCATTCTAGGAAATTACTACTAGCCTAAACTCCATTTCGTTAACTATTGTCTGCTTAATAGCTCACAATAAATTTTGGGTGGAAGCATGCCACATTAGTAGTGATCGTAACGTTTCACAGTAGCGTGTCTCACGCTTTAGCTGACATTGAGTCAGAAAGCGACTAGTAACATTTAGCTTGGGGCATGAAGAGTAAATGTAAAAATTCGCGTCATTCAGATTACCACCCAAGCCTTTATCCGGTTAATGTATTATGAAACAATAGCACAAAATCCTAGATTTGAGCGTTTTAGACTACCATGTATCTACCCACATCATTCTTTCACCGAAGAGAAAAGAACAGATAACAAAGTGTTCCCAGAATGTGAAAACTAGATCAGTGAAGAACTAACATGGCTGTGTTTGTATATAGAATTTTGGCTGTCAAATGTATGTTTTAAAGTTACTAGATGTATAATAAAAATAAATTGATAACTTTATTTATTCTTTGTCTTTATATTCGAATAACCCGGAAGCGGTATAAGCATCGTCACATTTTTTTTCAGTTTGATAATAATGTTTGATCAATCGATTACTATGATCTTCCACACCAACTGAGGTAAATGCGATCACATTAACGGAAGTTTCCACATCTTTCTCGCGAAACAACTTCTCAGTATGTCACAAACTCTGCATAAAGAAATGAACTGCAGTCATCGTTGGGAGATTATACCGTAAATACGAGTAAGTTGTTATAAACACTCAGTGTTGTGTGTAATTCAAAACACACCCATCACTGTTATACGTGGTATCAATTTTTTTTTAATTTGTTGAGAACTCTAACTCATAACCGTTCGCTTTCTGTAATACTGCAATGGTGTCGTTGTTCAAATTCTACTTGAAAGAAATGTCTAATTATCAGGTATAATCTTTGCGTCTCGGTAGTAAGATTTTTTATTTGGGAGGTCACAAACGTTCCCGCTAGTTGCTGTTTAAATGGGTGTTCCCATTTGATGGTAGAAATTATGTACTACTGCTAATCTTCAAAGTGTATCTATGACTTAACTTTCCATGTAAACCACCTGGTTATTTGCGAAACTCCCAACCTCCAATGGTATCGAAACGCCTAGCTGCTAGGCCACCACACATGACAGCTGAAGCAACAGCTGTTAGGAGAGCCAGCACAGGCTTTGCTCGGAGGAACGCGTTCGCGTCGGGGATTATGCAAAGCGCACAGCAAGTAGTTGTGTCCTACTGACTGCATTACACAGGTGTCTCGACACATTGCTCTGATATTCGTGTGTGATACACACAGTCAATGGATCAAATAGTAAAATAGGTTTCAAGCTGCAGACTACCATGCAGTAGCGTTAACAGATAGCAGTTTTAGAATGAATCCTTTACAACGTTCTGTTTAATAATTTCATGTTGACCATAGCATAAGAAAGAAGCTTATAATTCTATAAAAAGTTATTTGTTTGAGGCATTTAAGTAGCTACACATCCTCATGTTGCTAGTTTATTTACGAATTTTTGTAAAATGCAAAATCCAGCAATAAAGGTGTATTACCTTCATCAAAAAATTATTTGTTTTGTTTTTCATATATTGCTCATAGAGAAAATCACTTTATTTTCTTTTAAGTAAATAAAGAAACGACTTTCATCAAGATATTTTTGTAAGTAAAATGTAATGGAATTTATGCGTATGTAAGATAGTGCCTCCTTCTTTCGGCTTCGAGGAAGTTAGTTCCTTTCTACAATATTCATAAATAAATTTCTGTAACAAATAATTGGTTGAATTTATACATTTTTGTGCTTCCTTGTTTCAGTTTGGTGGAAGTTATTTCCTTCCTGGCATTAATAAAATGTAACAACTGAAATTATCTCTCTTTCATCACCTTTAAACACTGAGTAGGTATCACGGATCTGAAGATTTAGTTTTTTTTCCCCTGTACAAATCAATGTTTGATGATCACTGAGTCCAAGAAGAGTATATATCCGTTGATAGGATCAAAGTTTATCACATCGGAAAAAGAAAAAAAAATCATTTCAGGACACGAACACTAACTGAATAGTATCACACAAAATTAACAGTAATGTCTTGTTGTAGAATTTATAAGGACTGGGTATATAAAACCGTCCATTTCTCCAAATATCTTTTAATCACAGTCGCTTCCGGTGAATGTAATGCAGTTTTTGTAAGAAAGGCTAAATCAAGAGATATTCCCGTTTCTTAATTATCAACAATCTTTCCACTCTGTAACCGGAAATTAATAAGGTCGCAATGGAGTGACAGTTCATTGATGTAAAGTTTAAGTAGTTCCTGATGAGAGGTAAATTTATTTGAATGGTTTTTGCGTTGCTCCTTTAGTTTTAAAGAATCATTTCTGAAGATTACTTTTGAAAGAGAGCAGAAGAAAATTGTAACTTTTTTTGTCTGAATATGCTAATATCAATTCACCATCTCAACTCTTGAAAAATCTGGAACATCAGTTTCATGTGGCCATTATGTATATTCTAACAAGCTGAAAGAAAATTTATCACACAAAACCATATAGAATTCAGTACAAATTACTCAACTATAATGTGCGAGCGTCTATATCGTAAACACTGGCACCTTAAAATAATTTAAGTCATTCTTCTATTAATTTGCTAACGAAATTACGCACATTTCCCGATAGTACCATACATGCAGTAAAATATAACTTAAACGAATATTTCATCCAAGCATAATTTATATTTAATGTAAGATATTGTTAACCAATTTTTTCAATGTACTGGCAAAACACTACACACAAGTCTATGCCAAAATGTATTTTAGAAAAAGTATTTGGAAATCTTCTGTTCAAAGAAATAGATATATTTTTATGGACTCAACATATTTACAACTGTTCGAGTTTTGTTCAGTAATCTGATTACGGCTCCGCAAGAGACTGTCTAACACTCGTCTAGTTAATTAGCAGGTAAGATAATGCAATGTGGGGTTGCGGTTAGCGTGGGAAGCAACACTGATTTTCGAAACAGAAGCCGGCAATGGTGTTTGAAAATTTTTGCAACAATTAGTCACCAGAGAACAATCTATCTGCAAAGTTTAAAGCAGTTGCGAGGTTTTGCAATACCGTGTGTTGACTGAGAATACTACCAGTTAGGAAAGAGTTAGTGAGTAAATTTAGCAAACTGATGAAAGGTTTTTTAAGCGTTGCTTCTAAGCAGACGAACTGGAGAAGATTTGGCTACTCAAAGGTTTTGCAAGCCAAGCAGATAATATATTCTGTCAAACCGATAAAAATATTTTAAAGTATTTCTTCTGTGCGTTTGCTGTAATTCTTTCGAATATTTTTGGGTAAAATGGACTGTGGTTTGTTAAAATTGATTATAAATGACAGTCAAAAAGTAATAAGTAATTTTTATTATTTAAAGCGTTGG
Source organism: Vandiemenella viatica (assembly GCA_031002005.1). Taxonomy (NCBI): domain Eukaryota; kingdom Metazoa; phylum Arthropoda; class Insecta; order Orthoptera; family Morabidae; genus Vandiemenella; species Vandiemenella viatica. Next base: position 261,502,735 of record JARYHS010011408.1, on the reverse strand, counting down.
TTATAAGATACTTTTGAGAGGAAATTATAACCTGAAACGAAGAGCAAATCTAGCCTTTTTCTGCTTCATCTCATCTTCTTCAAGTTTTGCTGTTAGTTACCAAAACTGCTACCAAAAATAATTTAAAATCAATTTATTTTACATTAAACACAAACAACTGTGCCACCAAACAGTACATTGCACTAGAAGATGTACATTAACAATATTCTTAGCACGAAAGAGAACACTTTTCCTTTTATCAGGGTGCGTTATGACGCCTTGCTGAAGTAACATCATTGTGAAGAGTACTGCGCAGCTTATTGTGTAGGACGTCTTTTCGTTATGTTAACATGGACTTGCTCTGACTACCAAATAAGTTAGCTTGCACTAAATATGCGTTGCGTTACTTCCACATATTTTTTATGTGAAAGTATTACAGGTAACGCCATGACGATTCCGGAAAATTTTCTGACTTCGTCTGAATTAAAGATGTATTAGTGACTTCTTTTCAATCCCAAATTGCTGGTACCCTTACTCGTATGACCACACATTCCGATGAAGAACACAAAACATCTCTAATTGTTGCTACTTAAAGGAAGGCGAGACAAAAATTCTGGAACAGAATATAAATAAATTTACAAGTGATTGGTATTCAAGAAAGCGTCTCATCAAAACGAAAACACAAGCTTCGGCGACGTAAAGCACACCGTGTTGCGTGAAGCGTGTCTTTGACTTACAAAGGTCACACCCCCGCTGCTAACTCAATTGCACGTGCGCACTTTGATGTAGCGCTGCTCCACGTGGCCCCACCTTCGTTAGGCTGAGCAAACTGTGCGGCCGGGTCGTCTCCACAGGAGGTATCCGTACCCCTGGGCCAGGCCAGTCGAATTACCCAATCAGGTGGCACCCTGACGGAGATCTACTTACTGCAGATGACGCAACCCAATAGAGGACGTGTCAAGTGAATTTCGGATTTCTGTAGACAGAATCCCGTAACTTGTGAACAAGGTGCTAAGTAAAAAATGTTACTAGGGTATTAAATGCAGTATAACCAACGTTAAAGAAACAAAATACCAGATCTCAAAATTGGAAATTCTGTTCAGATTGTAAGGTACTCTTTTCGTGGAATATTTTCAAGTCCAATTTTGTTAAGTTTCGTGTCAAGTGTGCAACTTTCTTGACATTCCTTACCAGAAACTATGCATAATAAAGAAGTTGCATACATTTCTTCCGACTGTAAACTGGAAAGTCCATAAGTCTCTTCTCAATACTAAGAGGACACACGGAAGTGGTGATGCTTACTTAATGAAATTAACGTTCTGTAGTCGAATGAATTTTTTTTCAAAAGGCACTACCCTACAAGACTGATGTCAAATAAACGTCCATTTGCTAATTTTTCATTCTTTACAAATTCGAGAAAGTTATATTTTAGAATATTTACTTAAATTGTTTCTGAATATCACCATGCGCCGGCGTGGGGTGCAAGTGGGTGCACTTGTACCCCCTTGCATCTCTGCTATATAAGAAAAAATACAGAAAAAGATTAAGAAACAAAACATTTTATTATTAAATTCACTCTTTCAATAATAACTTAAGGTGTCTAGGTTGTTGCTGAAATTTTTGCTACTCCTTTTCAATAAATTTAGTATCCTTAGTTAATAAGTAATAAGTGCTATGTATAATTTATATATATATATATATAAAACACAGATACACCTCCCTTCAAGTAATCTTGCATGCGCCTATAAATATCATGCAGCAATCTCAATCGGATTGGTTGATAACCAGGTAAGGTCTGAATTTAAACTCATGCTGCCTGTTTTTGTTTTTTTTTTGTTTTTGTTTTTTTTCCGGTCCACTGTGGAATTAGTTCAATCTAATTGTTGGAAACATCTTGTGAATGCTTCCTGTACGTATACCCGTGCCGCCATGCAGGTTGCCGTTTACAGTGGCTTCCAAAATGATAACATGTTTGCAGGTTGCGGAAGAATGCTTTGTTTGTTTTTTGGGTTCTAAAAGAATCGTAAAATTTGTCTTTAAGAAACTATGGAATGAATACCTTTAATAGGTGCACTAACCCATTCGGTAACAGTATTAAACGAAATTAAGTACGAAATGAATTAATTCATTCACTATTAAATTTTATGAGTCATACAAACTATCATGAGTTTGGATATTCATATGTGTTACGATGAACCGAGCGAGGCTTAATTAAAACGCATTACATAAAAGCCGAAACAATTGTAACCATCGTAAATAATATCGTATGCCGTAATAATGAACATACGTTAAGGGCAGTTAACTATATTTCATTAGCACTAACCCGACTATATTCTCACACACATTAAGACGAAGCATGGCGCCAATACGGGCCTTCTTTGTCGAAGTGCTCGTTGGTTTCGCAAGCAGCCGGCAAGCCTACGCTCGCAACTACTCCACAAAGTAGGACCGGTGTCGTATTTAAGCACGAAATGTCTGCGTGTCGGCCGTAACGTTTGCCCATAAACTGACTAAATGCCGCCATAACAGCGGTCCCCTACCCTCCTTATGAATACCATTTTGCGGCACTGCACCCTACTGCGTTGTGCGATGAATACGGTTGGTCGACGGGGCGTCGCCGGCTCACGAAGTACTAATAAAACAGGATTTCGCTGAAAACTCTAAACGAAATCAAAATATGTAAATGTTTAAAGGAAAAAATGATTTACGAGACTGCAGCACAAAGTATTTCCTTGAGTGCTACGAATCAGTGAGGTACTGTGAGGGAAATGAATCACGTTTTTGTTTTCATTTTTGGCTTAAATTATCAAAAATAATTTTGACTGTATAATACTTGATTTTTCTTAAGTTTACCATTGTAATTCAAGCGTGAGTACCAAGAAATGAGTCTTACAATGTATGTATTTCAATGCTAGTTTTCCTAGAATTTCTTTATGTGGAACAGGTAAGCACTCATTCGTTTTTTAATCAACATGTACGTGAATATCTTGATTCTCCGGGTGGAGTCGCGTTGATTTGTTAAAATCTAACGTTTCGGCCATCGTGATGTAGCCTCCATCAGAGGACTGCTGCGTTTGTTGCCGCTGTCACCTATATATAGCAGTGGCAGCGCGTGCGCGCGCGCTAACTAACCGCGATGACGTCACGGTCACTTTCGATAGGCACGGTAACGACCGTGATGTCATCGCGGACGGTTAGCGTGCGCGCACGCACTGCCACTGCTATATATAGGTGACAGCGGCAACGAACGCAGCAGTCCTCTGATGGAGGCTACATCACGATGGACGAAACGTTAGATTTTAACAAATTGACGCTTAGAGAACCAAGATAATATATACGATGACCCCGGAAGCTTCCGCAATTATATGTAAGTTATAAATTATTTACTAACGTCTGGTACGAATTATGCGATAAACCTATTTCGTCAGTGGTATTTCATTTTATTTTTTCCTCATTAACGATTTGTCACGTTAGCTTCGGTTTAGAGTTTGAACGAAGGATCCTTGTGGAAAGAAACGATAGCTGATTTTAGGATCGTCTGATAATTCTACGTTACTCCTTTACGAAATATTATTTTTCTGGTATAGTTACTGAGAGAATTTATGTTTTCAAACTGTCAAAACTCCGTCCAAATCTGTACAGTAGGTTTTAAGTTACGCTAAATTATAGGTAAAAAAGTGTTTTGATTTCCTTCTACGAAGCCTTGTTTCAGGATGGATACGAGCTTAAATCCCCGTCCACCTATCCCGTGTTAGGTTTCAGAAATCATTCCAGGCAAGTGTCACGATTGTTAATTCAAAGGACAATGGTCATTTCAAAAGCTTCACAGATGTAAAATAAAATTTTCGTAATATTATTACACTAAAGATACAATCGAAGTTGTTAGATCGCGCAAGTGACATCAGAAACATCTTTGTCGTGCCTCTTAATCCAATTCGATAGGAATTTTTAGGCTATGCACCGTCATAACATACGTCACATTAACAAAACGTAAACAGAAGTGTAGGTGGATTTATGAACTTCTTGAAAGGTTTTACTCAAGAATGAAATTAAAATTGAAAATAACCTCTTTCTTTCATACACACATATCTAAAACAGTGATATACCCTTATCTATTCTTGCGTAAGCCATCCCACTTTACAATTTAAGTTTCGGAATCGATGATCATTCTTTATAGCAAGTAGAGCATCTTAACTATCAAGAACATGAAAGAACAGAATTCAATCATGACCGTTGAGTTGAAGACAGTGTCTATAGATAATACAAGAAATACAAGAATACATTTTCGACAAGTCTAACACTCTGTCTCGCGTTAGGATGTTTTTGATCTCTGGAAGATGCTACAATAGAGGGACGTTAAGGAGTATTTTGTCGAGGGAAATTAACAGTTGTGCATAACTCTGTGCTACGCAAAATTGGAGATGGGGGCTGATGAGGAATTACGTCAGCGGTTTTTAGATTTTAGGAAAGCAAAAATGTTCAAATAATGATAAAATGTATCCATGAATTCGGTTATGAACAGAAACTAACCAATGTTATTAAAGTCAGTTTGATTGGCACGAGAAATTATTTAGAGGCCGTTTAATATGTCTAAGGACAGAATTGTACAAGAGAATTGCTTAAATGTTTGTAATTGTAGGTATTAAGGCAAGTTACGGTGTCTGAAAGACAATTTTCTACAGTTCAAAATTATTTTTGTGGATAATTTTGTGTTTAAGTACCTTTAATTTCCATTTCTGACCATTAGGTAATGACTGTAAATTATTATGTATTAATTCTGACTTTTTAATATGTTTCAATTGTTTAAGTATTGTTAATATTCGGACTCATTTGTAGTGTTCTAGAAATTTCGATGGAGTTTATATAAAGCGAACATCTGAGACAGAGAGACAGTTTTTACAGACTCAATTTACGACGGCCAAGGACTGTATTGTCTGTGGAAGAAGTGTTGTCTGCAATCGCTCGATTGTATGTATGCATGTAACCAATATCTTTGACGTAGTGCTTATGAAAATAAAAACAAGTTAAAATTGAACTGTATGGTGGACTGGTTATTTAATATATTAATTAAACCATGAACCATCTAACATCGTGTTTCGAATATGGAACAAACTATGGACAAAAATACCATTCAGCGAGAAAAGATCAGCACAGGACTTGTCGGAAACCAAGGATAAGGTTTATTGACTTCGTACGCAAAGATCTTCCACAGTATGTCTGCTAAATAAAAGGCAGAGATGAACAGAAGACTTTCTTTCAACCCAGAGCTTGTTCCATAGTACCAGTTCACGTTAAGTAAGTAAGTTAGACCATTTGCATCATTAAAGTATGCTTGCAGCGCGCGTAAAGAAACTGGTGACTCCATAAGCTAGATCCGATATCATCCCCACCTTTACGGCCGTACAGCATTTTCACTTGCATCGCGACAAGAGCAGTTGCGCCCACGCTGCAGTAAAGTATGGCGCTGCACTTGTGGCAAGACACTTGTGCGCCCGAACCGAACAGCCCCTAAAACGGCAGCTGGCTTGCGTCCTGCGGGCCTGATGGATACTTGCCGGTTTACAGTCACATGGGAGGGTAACGTCCGCTCGTCAAAATAAAACTGCTACTGCTGCACGTTACGACCAGGAACGTGTTTCGGCCGATGTAAGTAACGTCAGTTCGAGATGTGTAATTCAACTGTGAAATATTGACTCTTGCGTAAGCTAGTTTAGTAGGCAATTTGAATGGATATTCCAGTTAAGAGGATGTATTATAAACGTTCTCCTGATCAATATTTATGAGTTATTACAGCGTTAGAAAAGCCACTGTTTCGGTTTTGCACGCTAAAGCACAGCCAGGTTGGGCGTGGGCAAGTATAACAGACCAAGATTAAAGTTTAGACCACTTTCAAGGTATATTTCGTTTAAGCTAATACTTATCATACAGGACGTAAAGAAGACAGTTTACTTGTGTTTAGATCTCCTCCCTTTCATCTTCCCACACCTTTATCACTCATAAGCGGAAACTGCTAGCTGGCGCACAAATACCTCCAACGGGAAATGATTAAAAATTAGATGCAGAAATTGATCCATAATCAGTTTCTGTAGGTGCTATTAAACTTTGAGGCACAGAACATCACCAATGGTTAATATAAACATGTATAACATCTCTTACCTTTGTTCTATGCTTTCATAAAACAACTGCCAAGTACTGTATTAAAATTATTTGAAATCTTCTCTCTTGGTTTTCCTGTTATTATGCTTACCCAGGTCACATATGATATATTGGCTATCGTTACAATGTTTATATTATGAAATCTCTTCTTACATGAAGTTATAAAAATTATTTCACTCTTCTCATAGTCAGCAGTATTTACATATTTTGTGGTTTTCAGATCTGAATTTTTAATTTTAAGCTTTAATCACACTTTTTTACATTCAGGAAATGGAATAGTTTACTTTAGTAACAACTACGTAATACTTGACTTTTTTTTGGGGGGGCGGGAGGGGTGGCTGATAAAAACAAGCAGTATTTAAAAGAAGTTGGAATTCGGAATAAGTTTCTTAACCAACTAACCTATGACCGTACGACATATTGCGTGTGTCGATGTTTTGTTTCCACTCATTTTTAACGAGAAAGTTTTTCGAGTACTGGAATCCAACTATCAAGAACATAGCTCTTCCAAGATTTTGCTTTGATACTTTCATTAATTTTTAACATATATTTTCTAACCGTTCTATTAGACACGTATACTAAATTATTTCTGTTAATATGAATTCTGCTGCTAACGAGCTTGAATATGTTACTACAACGATAAGACGTAACGATCACCATTTTTTCATAAGGCCAGTTGTGTTAGCCTTATATAAAGACGAAGACCTTTTAAGCACCTGAATTTTACAAAACATTTAGTATTTCTTAGTCCGTCTCAAGATTAATTGAATTTTTAAAATTCTTCAGGACATCTAAAATGGAAACTGACTTCTTTGGTACTCAATTACATATCAGCACAAATGAGATCTCAAGAAATTTTCCTATACTCTAATCAGAAACCTTGAATTAGTTCTTGTTTCGTAAGCAACTTAGCTCAAAATTAAAATTATTTAAATAAATTTGGTAGCAACATTTGTTAGATTCCTGTGTTTCGGTCATAAACTGCAGTTAAAACAAAAGATGCGAAGTTCACGATATAGTTACGTATGGTCTCGTTGTTACTGTCCTTATAAAGGAAGATCCGTTGTTAATAAATAGTAGATATGAGAGTATTTCATTACAACTCTTCCGTCATATGGCAGTAAAAAAACCTTCTTCAGAGATGAGTTTCTTCGCGGTTCAATTCAATTTACGACGAACCCACACTAGTTTAAATTATTTCGAGGTTATATTATTATCCCATCCTCTGTACAACAAAGATTTATCCAAATTATCATTTGATTACTACAGCTTATAATCATGCAAATGGAAATAATCCGAACCCCATTCCAATTTTTGAGACAGAAAGATAAAAAAAAAACTGATCAGATACATAGATGGTTTTGAAATTGGTACAGTGTTTATTATATACTATTTAAATCCATACTATTGTGTTATTCTTCTTCCTTTTTTTACTTTGATACTAATGTTTTTATATAAATAATAATAATTTTTTACGATTTTCATAGTAGCACAATTCACAGTCTTTGCACAGCTAAAGTCCAATATAAATAATGTGAACCAGTGAACCGTGCACGGCTCGCATTGTTTATTTTCCCCGCCCTCGATTGTCTTCTGAAGCTGGTTCCTGCAGAGCCCGCGTGCTAGTTTCGCCCGTGAGAGCGCGCTGTGGCCCTGGTGCTGCTCTCTACCTGTTGTTGATTTTCGGGGACACGTAACCGGGAAGTGAGTCGGTCGGCAGCAGCGGATGGGTTCGTTGGGCCTAATATTTTCCCTAATTGATTGTGACGCTAGAGGTCTGCTGGTATAAGCGAGGACTTGTAATTTGACTAGGCGGCCTGGTAGTACCGCATGATGTGGATTTGTGACCCGACCGAGACCGTTCCTCGCTCGCATCAATCGAGGGAATTCCTCCGCTGCGCTTTATGTTCCTGAGCGGTTTTCAGTCGATTGGGGAGCATGGCAGCGGGCGGGGCTGGTGGTGGCTTCGAGGAGATAAATTGCCATTTTCTAGCACTGTCGGGTATTTGAGGTAGTATACCTGATGATCCCAACTACAAAGTGCGTCGCTTACTGCATTCTTGTTAATTGTGTTTAGTAATTTTGTTACGGGAATGGTCAAAATTCCCCGATATGTGGTGCTAATCGTTCCCGCTACCTTATCAGTGTGTGTGGGTGGTAACGACTTATGCGCCGGCGTGTACACACTATAGTGTGTCAGAACCTTTTGGTAAGAACTTAAGGTTCTTAAGGTTAAACTGAAGGACGCTAAGGTAAACTGATTCCTGTTTGCTTAAAATAAATGCTGTATTTTGCCTCCTGTGTACAAATTAGTGTTTGATACTATCTGTAAATTTGTTATATGATGGTAAATAGGTAAGAGCCTGCCCTGTTGTATTACGTTTCAAAGCATGTAAGGATTTTTTTGTTTGCATGTTTAATAAAAGTGGAGGTATTGTGATTAGCTATATTCTCATGGCTTAAAAACGTTGTCATCGCATTAACATATATTTGTATTGGTACATGATTTATTAAGATCATAATCTGCAAGATCGAAGCTTTCTTATGTATTATATTATTTGTGATATTCTGTATAAGTTTAATCGTTGACCATGATTCTTGTAATAAAATGTTTGAACAAGATTTGTACTTTATAACCACGCTCCCACATGCTTCCACTGAGTCCTTAGTTGCAACTAAACATATCAACCACATATCGAAAAGGTTCTATGAAGCTATTATGCATTGATTTCTACAAGTCGGTGATCAAAAACACTTGAGTGTAAGGTAAATACAACACTTTCCTTCAAGATAAGTAATATAACACAGCTCATGCCGTGGTAAAGGAAGAAGGTGCGGAAAGAGAAATATTTTTATTTGATGATAGGTATTAGAATAAAGTTTATTTTGTAGTTACTGTACATTGTGACTGAACAAGAGCTGCAACGTCAGTTTCACATTCCAGTGACTCGCAGACTCAAACACCCTACCACTGCTGCTAAGTTGAATCAAAGAGTAACATAAAAAGCGTTTCTGTTTCTGAATACGTTCCGCTACAGCGCTGCGGAATGCGGCAACGCGAGTGTTGCTGCAGCCGCGGCGACACTTCGATTTTGCTCGCTGTTTGTCATTGGATATGCATTGGTTCTGCTGTGTAAATATTTGTTTTCCATTTATCACCGCAGTGAAAGCAATTTACTGCATGGCCTCTTTCTGGCCGCAACGTGCCGGCAGGCAACACTTCCTGCTCCAAACAGCCATAGCTAAAAACGACCTTGAGGCCTTTATCAATACTATGTATCACGTTCTTTGGGTTGGTAGATTTTACGATTACTGAAGTAAGATCTAGCCTTTAAATGCAATTAAAAAAAAACCTGTGGTAAACACTAATACTGATGACTGCAGTTGATTAGTCTGTAGACTAGAATGTTATTAAAAGGATGCATAGTGTTAGTTTAAATATCTAGTGTTGAAAAGATTTTAGCTCTCTCGTTACTAGCATGAAAATTGTTGGATTCACTGTCCTTCGACCTAATAAGCTGCTTTACGTGATAAAGCTGTACTATATGTAATGTTTGTTATATTAATATCAGAAATCATACGCCTTGTATTGAAAATAAACAACTACTTTTATTAAATGTATTTTTCTGTTTAAGGGGACACAGTCGTGAACAGGATCAAAAAAATCGATTTTTTATTTTTAGACTTGTTCAATGCTCCAATTATTTAGCTACAAAATGCCGTTTGTTTCATGCAAATTTGGCGATTAGATTCGGAGTTATTAATTTTTTCCTGATGCGTGGTAATAGAGTGTCTGTATTGTAATGTACATTAGTTTTTTGTTTTTTTTTTGTTTTTTTTTCTTAATGGCATTCGGCAACGGAGGCCATACAGCCAGCTCAATGTGTATTTTTTTTTCCAATGTATGGACGCCACAGGACGGACAAGACATTCACACAGACACACAACACTTAACATTCATGCCCGCGGCCGGATTCGAACCGGCGGCCTTCGGCTGTGTACATTAGTTTCTGATATGTAAAACGTTTAGTACAGATTTTTCTCAAAACTACATTTTTTGATCTTGTGGTACACTTTTGTCAAAAACTAAGACTGATAAAGACATCAGACTTTCAGCATCTCTTGTAAATAAAATGATGATTAATAAGATAAAAAATGGGACCTGTCATAACAACAAGAACAAACTAACAAGGTCCAAGGTATTTATAAAAAGTTATATTTTTTTTGTCTTTTAGAACAAAAAATAATTACTCATAAACTATATAAAATATATTAACAAATCTTTATGTGATTTGCAGATGATGTTTTATCTGTATACTGCGAAAGTTTAAGGCCTGTATCTCCATTAGTTTCTTCAGAAAGTGTACCTGAAGTTTGCTTGTTTTAACATTGATTTCTTATGGGAGGTCCTTCGCGACTGTCCCCTTAACAACTCGCATTCAGATGATATAATTCCTTTTTCCAGATCAATATGGTAACTAATAAGTACTATTCTTGCTTTACGACATAATCCAATAAATCAACGTTTGGAAGGCTCGTCTTTTTTTTTACCTCACTCAGTTCCATACGCGTAACCTTCTTTGTCGCACCGCCAAACGTTCTCCTTCACAAATCTCAATCTATGGCTCCACAGAAATCTATTAATCATCTTAAATTCAAAGAAGAAACTTGCTGAATAAGAATTATTCACGTTAAATATAAATAATCACCAGACATAGGGTGCCACGTTACATATATCATGCATCATACTTGTTTATAAATTTTATCTCTACCATAAAGTCAGATGGTAGAAAATGTCACTATCACTTATGGCTGTGTACGGCATTTAGATATACCGCGATTAAGTCGTAGTGTTTTCATTATTACCCTGTCTGAACACCGCACATATACCCACATATTAAACTGAGTGTCAGAAGTTTGTGTGTGAGAGATACAATGCGGTCCGACAATTTTGGTGGATGCGCAGTCCGAATATCAGGTTTCCAAACGGACTGTAGAGACGAATATTATGTGCTCCATCTGTCGGAAACAGGAAGAAGCAAGTTTCCACCGTTTGTGAACGTAACGTTATCTGAGCTATTTCAGCAGATTTGTTGCCTAGAGAGGAGCTGGCAGAAGGAACCTATGCATATATTTGATTATGAAGCATCACATATTCATTATGCAATGCAATGAATTCTCGACTGACGTATTTCGGAATGACAGCAAACAAATATTGCTACCAGCAACTTTCATATCTCGGAATGACCGCGAAAATAAGATAAGAGAAATCAAGGCCAGAACCGATTCATTTCTCTACTCATTTTTTCCACGAGCGATTAGGGAATGGAATAGAATGGATTTACCGGGCGAGTAAACACAAAATTGGACGGGAGTAGCTTCCGATAAAGCACTCCGGCCATCCTGATCTGGGTTTTCCATGGTTTCCCTAGATCGCTCCAGGCGAATGCTGGGATGGTTCCTCACAATATCCCATGAGCGCCACCTGCCATATCCCGTATATCCCTTCCAAACCATTACCTTTCCTGATAGGTGCAATGCACCCTCCGCTAAACACTTTTAGTGAATCGCGGAGTAATTGTAATAGTAATAGTAGAAAGTTAGATAAAACGAAGTTTTATGTAAAGTGTAAACTTGACTTTCAGCATGTGGGACAACACAAGTAATATAAACGGGGATTTTAATTACGAAGTTGAAGAATGTAACTTCATATATAGGTTATGGTAACTCTGGTATAGTTATCCGCATCATGCATACACTATACCCTTTGAATATGTTATTTATCAGCTGGTAGAATTTGTAAAAGTTTCCTTTGATTTGTTGTCCGGTACCAGTAAAAGAGTTTTAGACCCTTGACATTTGGGTAGTTGTTGCTTATGGAGGTATTTTCTTCTAGTGAAAGGTCTACGTTAGTTATTGTTCCTGGATGTTCCTCTCATGTGTAAAAAAATGTAAAAACCACGACTTCACAGGATCTTGAACTAGCATTACTGTCTGGAACTTAATGTTTAATGAATATGATATTTCAGATTAATCTAACACCGGTTGCACTATATCTAACCCCACCTAGCGTTAAGGATTTCCACTAAATACGTGAAGTGATCATCGTAAAATAAAACACTTTCACTAACTGTTTCAGTGTTGTTAAGCGTCTGCCTTTCCTGCGGCCAATTCTCTCGACCTTCTGTAAAATGTAAACGGTACACCTACAAAACTGTTCGCTGTCGGCCTCCGACAATCCCGCCGTGTAAACTTTCCCGGTACATACACTGTGTGTGACTGATGTGAGCAGGGCACACTCATCAAAGATTCCACTCCTGCCCGCCGTGTTGGCTGCACACGTCACAGCCACCCCTGCCACTACGCAAACAGCACTACAGCAGCGTCCCGCTTGCAGTATTCAGCAGCGTTGTCCGTCACAAGCTCAGCAGACATTGTAAGAGATCAGACAAGTTCGTATCTCGCGTCACAGGGAGTTTTAGTCCAATTTAGAAGTAATTATAATTTCAGCATGGGTACAGGGTCCTGCGTTCTAACTGAATCATAGTGCTGATCCTTAAATTAAGACTCAAGACTAGCCATTTGAGAAAATACGTAGAGACAGGTTTGTGGTTTACTCTACGAAACATTGTGAATTGATATTTCTGGATTATAGACACAAAACAATTGAAGTATCACAGAGAAACACATATAGCTGAGTATACGTGACAAATGGATTAAGATATACAGGGTGTTACAAAAAGGTACGGCCAAAATTTCAGGAAACATTCCTCACACACAAACAAAGAAAATATGTTATGTGCACATGTGTCCGGAAATGCTTACTTTCCATGTTAGAGCTCATATTGTGGACGGCTGTGATACAATACGCCATTCTCCAGGGCTGCATCAGCGCATCAGGGATTCCATGCGACGGAGGGTGGATGCATGTATCCTCGCTAACGGAGGACATTATGAACATTTCCTGTAACAAAGTGTTTGAAGTCACGCTGGTACGTTCTGTTGCTGTGTGTTTCCATTCCATGTTTAATGTGATTTGAAGAGAAGTAATAAAATGAGCTCTAACATGGAAAGTAAGCGTTTCCGGACACATGTCCACATAACATATTTTCTTTGTTTGTGTGTGAGGAATGTTTCCTGAAAGTTTGGCCGTACCTTTTTGTAACACCCTGTATTCCTAATATTAATATGGAACGAAAAGACGTTCAGCGTTTAAGAAAGCGTTCAATGCTTCAAGAGATCTGCAGACAAATCACCATACAAAAGATTTTTTAAAAAATATTCCTTACATCAGTTAAATAATGCGCGAGGTTTTTCATATCGTTGGACTTCTTCATTATCTCGAATAAATTTCTCTGTTTCGGTTTTAGAACTAATCTTCAATAAAAGGAATATCAGATTCAATATAAATATTTAGGCTCTGGAAATCGAATTGCCTATTGTATCAAACTTTCTTCAGTTGCAAAATACTTTTAGATGAATCTTTCCATAGTAATCGTAGAGGTCATTAAGACATCGTTACTATATCTGGTACTCGATTAGAGGTATTTGGTTCGAGTCTACAGTAAAGATTTTAAACAGTCAGCAATTAGGAAGATATGTACCGGAGTTAATATTCTTATTTCCTAATTATCAGAGTCGAACGGGATCGTTGGATTTAACCCCAAAATTTTCCAAACCTGCATGTGGTTTTTTAGGATCTTAGACGTCGTTAATTGTGATTTATTGATTATAAAGTGACGTTAAATTTCAGTGGTTTCTGTGATTATGCCTCACGAAGCAGCTCAAGATTTCAGTCACCCGCTTCTTTAATCTTCTTTTAAACAGAGACAGTTATTACAATCATCTACACATATAGACCACTAGGATACGCGGAGTAAAGAAGGTGGCTAGTTGATTGATTTCAACGAGGAATAAAAATTAACCCATTCGAAAAACTGGTAACCTAAAATGTAATACCTACCACTGTTCAATACAAATCGTCATTAAATCCTAGCTACTCCGTTCAGTGTTTTATATGCTTAGAAGATCAGTCACGTAGAACGTTGCGATCTTTTATTATTATTATTTTTTATTTTATGCAAGTAGACCTACAAAGCTCATGCAAATCTTAAACATTTTCTGTCTGAGATTCTTTTTCCATTCCAGTATTCTCGCATCCGTTTACTGAAGGAAAGTTTTCTTTCTTCTATGCAAGTTGCGCCGATCTTCTTGGCTTTGATTTCTGGCATTACTACCCAGTTGTGTATTTTTTGTCTGAAGATTTTGCGATCTATGATTTCTGATCTCTTGATATTTGCTATTTCCAAGTCTTCTTGTCTTACTTGATCGAACCAGCATTAGGCATTTTTAATGGTTGCATGAGTTCGACTATATGCTTAGTTAATCTGTGATCTGACATCCTATAGATGTGACCGTGGAACTTTAGTCTACATTTTCTGCTGTCGTTGGCTTTGCTTGAGTGGGACTACACTTTTTTTTTTTTTTTTTTTTTTTTTTTTTTTTTTTTTTTTTTTTTTTTTTTTTTAGCCATCTTCCGTTTTGGTTGGTCCAATAATTTTCCTGATGATTCTTCGTTAATCTTTCTGGATGTTCTCGATGTGCCTCCTAGAGTTTAGTGTGAGTGTTTCAGTGGCGTAGAGAGCGTTGGGTTTAATAATTGTATTGTAATGCCTAATTTTTGATTGGATTCTTATGTTCTTTTTGTTGTCGACGTTTCAGGTCTGTCCGAAGACCACTTTCATCTTGTTGAGATTGTTTTGTTGTGCCATCTTCTCGAGCCCTGTTGCACTGATAATTTCGCCTAAGTATTTAAACTCAGTGACTCAAAAGTTTTCTCAAAGAAGATATTTTTGTCCAATTTTTTTCTGCTGTTTTGTTGAGGGATTCTATTTGTTTGATGGCTTGTTGTTCGCTTTCTGACAGAATACCCAAATCATCTGCGAAGGCCAGGCAATAGACATTTAGTCGGTTTCTGCCTAGTTTTACTGGAGTGTTCGTTTTATTATCATTATTATTAATGTTGCAACTTGGAACACAGTGCTTATCGCCGATTACAAGAATTTCAGTATCATCCTAAAAATGGCAAGTTAGTCTCTGAAATCACCGGTAGCAGATTAGAATTTTTCCTGTACTTTACGACAAATCATTCTCCTCCAGTTATATGCGTAAGTTATTGCTAGTGATTCGTCAATTGCACGTCCTCGATTGTTGCTTGCCAGGTGGATTATGATAGTACTATAGAATCATTTTCCCCTGAGTCAAGATGAATAGCCTGTTCGCTCCTGGAGGGCTGCCAATCATATCACGACACGTGACTCAACTTTCCAGCTTTACATGATGTATTACTCTCATTCGCCGATTACCGCTCGGATGGAGTGACGCATCTCTTTGGGCGTTAACTTCAATTGTTAATAGCATAGCTACTTGGCTAAATTTTAAGCAAATAATTTGAATCCCCTGTCACAAAGAAAGAGAAGGGCTGCTTCCAAAGTTTACCCTTACCATTCATCAAAGTATTTGTCCTGAAGCGTTGAGCATGGGATTTGCTAAAAAAAGATTCTTAACTCAGAATAAAAATGATATTTATTTCATGACCCTTTCACTGAAAGTGTTAGGTAAGCAGTATTGCTCAGATTTCACATTCAGGAGGACGCAGGTTCAAACCCCGTTCACCCGTACAATTTCGGTTTTTTATGGTTTTCCGTAGTCACTCTAGTCTAATGCCAGGACGGTTCAGTAAAAATGTCATGGCAGAAAGTCTTCCAATTTCATGACCACATTCCCGCCTCTAATGACCTCAACATTGACGATGCGTTAAGTTATTTAAAAAAAACCGCGACCACTCTAAGCGAAAAAGATGATTTAGACATCATTTCAACTTGCTCATTTTAACCGGGATGTAAACGACTGTTACTGCCAAGTTAGTGTCCCCATTGCGAATAAAAGTTAATACTACCTTCTTCAAATAATTCCATAACCCTTGCCGACCTGTAAGTTTTTTTTTTTTTTTACTGCTTTACGTCTCTTTTTAACATCGAGGTCTTTAGAGACGGGAAAGGATGGGGGGGGGGCAAGGATGGGGGCATGGAATGGGAAGGAATTCGGCCATGGCCTTTTGAAGGAAGCATCCCGGCATTTGCCTGGAGTGATTTGGAGAAACCATGGAAAACCCAAATCTGGATGCCGGGACGGGGATTCGAACCGCCGTCCTCCCGAATGCGAGGCGAGAACGCTAACCGTTACACCGCCCCTCTCGGTGACCTGTAAGTATTTTCTATTATAGAATTTACTGAAAGTTCATTTATGGGAAATTATCATTGGTGTTTTTGCAATATACTGACCTAGTAATAAAATTAACCAACATATAATTACCGCTTCTGAATTAGAGACTCTGCTTATATCTTAATTCACAGAAATTTAATAGTGAATGTTTATGAATCAGTCCGTGTTTTTCTTCCAGAAATAAGTTCTAGTATTCCAAAAGTTATCAGTATTGTTTTCACTTTTACACACAAAACTCAACGCCCGTTCGCTGAATGAAATACTCTATGTCAAACACACAATGGCGTTCTTGGAAGCCATACTACATGTGACTGCTTTGATAAAATTACACGTGAAAGATAGAAATGGAAGTACCTGCTATATCCCCACAGCACAACTGCATAATCAGCAGTATATGTGTAACTTCATTTCGGCAACAAATGCCGAGTTAAATCCAGGACTGATTTTTAGGATTGTATTGTTAGTATCCATATTACGTCTTGTAAGTTATGTTTCTACCTATTTTGCACTACTGAACAGTAGTTCCTTTGCTCCTTACCTCCGTTATAAATAATCAGTTACGTACTTCTCTTTAGACATCCAGTCTTACGCCTTGTTATGGACAAGAAATTTATCAAGCAGTTAACGTAAGATTTTAATTTCTAACAATAGGTCATATTTACAATAACTTTCAAATGTATGCTGCTTGTTTTTAAAGATCTCTTTCATATTAACGAATACATCATTCATGATGCAGAACATAAATCATTTAGATCAAAGTGAAATGGAGAAGAGGAGACGCTATAAAAAAATACTCTCCATTTGCTTTGGGTTATACACAAAATAATACAGAACAAAATTAATCTCCCTAAAGAATGGTTCGGTCGACTAATCATTGTGGCTATTGCTTCTGTAATAAAATATATCATAACGTATCATATTTCCTACTGTTTCTATAACTGTTAAAACGATCGCCTATTTAGAAATATTCTTCCAAATCAAATGGCATTCCGTTGCCAGAGAGTGTATTGATTTTACAGATAATGATATAAATACAGTTTTAAACGTAAAAATGGTCAATCTTTTGTTCTTAAAAATATTAACACATTCGTAAACAATCCTGGGATCCCTGAGGGAACAGCCATAAGAGGATACCTACGGTTATTTATATGTATTGATTCGTTGAGCTATTCTTCCTATTCCTCTCTATTCCGCTCTGAATAGCCTCAAAAGTGAAACCAAGATATTGTAAGGGAATTAAAATGTTTTTTATAATGTGTTACGTATCCGTTCAGTTGGGCTCGGAGCACTATGTCACGTTTTTACATTATGTGCAGAGGCAGCTTACATTTTTTTTTTTAAATGTGATGAGTAGTTTCTAAGAACTAATTATAAACCAGCTACAAGCCTCAAAAGGATTTTACGAATTGACTAATTAAAACTCAGTGCAGAACAGAAGTGGGAGGTTTACTTCTTTTTATCATAATAATTAAGACCTAAAACAAGTAGCAGATAGCTAGGCCAGCTAACGAATTATCCTCCATTACAGCGGGAATGGTGAGGCAAGTCGCAGTTCACCAACCAATAAGGATGCCCACAGGGAGCTGCGCGGACGCGGCTCCTGCCACGAACCAGACCCTTTAGAAATTTGAGCTAGTGTGTTTAGAACTATGGACCACTGTCCAACAAATAAATAAATAAACATCTGTTTGAGTGCGCCGCAAAACTAGGTTTTGAAAGGCGCTATAGAAATATGTACCCGTTCTGTCACCTGCCTTGCTGATAAGTCATTTTGGAAGCTTATCTATATTCAAAACGTGATGTTTACCCATGTCTGTCTCAAAGAGTTTTACAATCATGAAGATGCATAAAAAATTAGTGCTTTGATTTCGTAGTTTATGGCAATCCTATTTTCTTCTGATAGCTCAGACCATTATTTTCTGATCCTCCATGTTGCAGACGTTGCGAACATGTGAGCTGAAACAGACAAAAAGGATGTAAGAAGGAAGTAAAAGCGAATTCCCGGTACTAGTTAAGATCCAACCACAGCGGTCCATGCTGAGGTTAACTCTCACGGGTAGTGCACTGTCACGAGTGGCAGTTTGTGTTGCACACAGGCGGCACGAAGCCACGTCGCTTGTTTAATAACAAAACTGCTCCACAGCCCACAATGGAGGCTGCTGGCGGGCCATTAGGAATTCCTCACCGTGCGGCATGAGTGACAGTGTGAGGCAAGTGCTCGGTATACTGTACAACAGACGTCCCTCCACTGACAGGGACTCACGGGGAAACAGTGAGAGAGAGGGAGAAGGGTGGTAGAGAAGCATTAGTAAATTTGATAAAATTCGCCCCTAATACTGCAAAGTCATTTTACTTAAAGTAACATCTCTTCACTGTTTCACACATATATATATATATATATGGGCTTTTACAGCCACAAACCCAGCTTTACAGCATTTATATTTATTCTACAAGTGGATATCGATTTTCAGGACTTTATCAGTTCAGTAAGCGTGCATAATTACTCAAGCATTCATAATGACAAAAGTATGAAAGATACTGACTTTTCCTAGGATATTACCAACTGGTTTTCCCTTTCCTCCCCAGTCATAGAAACTTATTTGCATGTTTAATTCTTTTTTCTGGTCTCTGAGATGTGTGTATGTTCAAAGTAGTATGTTGTGAGTGAATGAAAGATGGAAGAAGGCAGATGGGTGAAACTCGAAGCCAGCCCATTCAAGTCTACTTTTTCAATGGACAGCAAGGAGAATGCCATTTTTAACTTACCCATGTAACGGGCGACTCATCACTAACAGTGCGATATGCCCTCACCCCACACTAACTAGGGAGAGACTTAGGATTCAACCCAATACTTTAATGCACTATCTGTACATTTGGAATTTTGAACCGCCAACTCGAACTCAATTGGAAATATTTTCACAGAACGCTGCCAAACAACATTTACAGCTATAATACGAAATCTGTGTGAGAAATAGAATAGCTCACACTAAACTTGGTTATCAATAAATAAATTACAACTTTTTTAATACATTATTACTCGCTATCAGTGCTTTCATCCAAAATTTAATACCACTTGGATATTTTCGTCTGTTTAAGATTTTTTTTTGTATATATTTTTAATCAACTTTTGATCTAAACTTTCCATCTTTCATTTATTAGGCACAGATTTTTGTTTTATCATTGCTATAATCTAAAAGATATTGACCATCTCAAAGTCTCTTAAGAAAATTAAGCGTGCCATTAACGGTTTTCATTCACAATTTGATCTATCCCATACTTTTCGAAACATGGAGACCTTCAGTAGATTGAATTTCTGTTCTTTTGGAAATAAATTAAAAATTTCTAGAATTTAATCATTTCGTCGGTTGTGACCTTTCGGAAACATTAATCGCATTATCATAGAACCATCCATCGCAGTTATAAAATTTTATCCTGATGTTCCAGAGTCCTTAAGGTCAGTGAGAGAGATATAACGTTGGCTAATGTGCCAGTGCAGTCGACCTAACAGTGTTGAGTGCAGTTTGCTCTGGAGCTCTGTAGCGCAACGGAGCTGACAGGTGTGGTCCCTCATAACTAACACCGAACTTAATTTCCGGGCTCTGAAATATGAAAGGCGAGCTTATCGTGACTTTCGCTGGAATGCCGAGTACCTACCATGTGAGCAACACCAAATGTAATCAGCATGCTGGTCGAAAAAAATTGTAGCTGTAGGAAATTGACAGAACGTTTATCAGGTTTTCGCGAAATCCACCCATTAAACAGATGGTTCTTCAGTGAGTATCTCAACATACAGGTCTGATTAGTTGGAGACTGGTGATCATTTATATCATGGCGTTACAAACAGAAAGATTTTATATTTGTAGGTATTGTGTAATCGTGTGATTTTGGCCTCATGTGTTAGTATAATATTCTAATTCAGTAAAGTTCGTTATAATTTTGTGTAGTTACTAGGCCCTGATGGCAGTGTTTCTGACCGACCGCGTAAACCGCCTCCGTCATACTCGCATAACATACCGTACAGCTTAACGTGGAATCCTAACCACGGAGCATTGGAAAGCGAATCATAGGCACAGGTAAGATCATTTCTGAAGCCGAGACCAGGATTCGAACCAGAGATACATAGGTCCTCACTCAAGCATATTATCAACCTAGTGGGTGGAAGGGGATCTTCTCCACCACCCCAAAACTGGTACTGACCCGTTGAAATTTGGATTAACTGCTTTCTTATAATACCCTCTTCACGTATTGCACTCTCCTTTTTCGGAAAAGTTGCCACGAATTAAATTAAAAATGCCGAAATGTGGGACGCTCCGCAACCGCGAAATGTTAGAAGCTCTGCAAAAATGACACAAAAATTGTCGGTACAGGGATCATATCAACCTTGTCAAAGTGATCGTGGTTAGACTGAGATTCGGCCTGGACCAAGAGTAAAAAAATTTACGGGAAATTCGTTTGTGGCTTCCATCTCCAAAACGGCCCATTTGTTTACAACGGAAGAATCGATTGTCTCTGACTGCTTGTATGGATTGTAAGATGGCGAGCCTTGTTGTACTGCATTTCGGAAAAATATTTTGTATCTGTTAATTTAATGCGACGTTTACAACTGAGTGAAGCTAGAACGGCAGGAAAATATTACAACAAACGATTAAACCAACATTTCAAGAGATTATCATTGATTTCGCAGCGCCGGCGGCATCTACAAGCTGCGCTGCAATGTCATATTTCAGCATTTTTAATTTAATTCGTGGCTGCTTGGAGAGTGAAAAACGTAAAGCGGACATATTAAGTAAGCAGTTAATCCAAATTTCAACAGGAAAGTACCAGTTTTGGAGTGATGCAGATCATCCCCTCCCACCCAACTTAGCCTCGTGACCGCTCAGTATAGATGGTTGAAACTATTGATATTGTGAGTAGATAGGCTTTGTTGGGTTTACGGCGGACAGTCGTTGATACAGTCGAATGCGGCCTTCTACAGATTTTTATATAAGTAAAAATCAACGACAAAGTAAGATAATCGTATTCAAGCGGCGTTTAACTACCATCATCAATACACGAAAAAATGTCGCTTCATAAATATCTTCAGTTCTTCTTGGAACTTATAACCCGTTAATGTAAAGGTCATTACAGGTAGGACAGTATTGCAGACAAAGAACAGTAAGGAATCACGTCACTGTCTTTTGAAAGAACTTCCGAAAACTGAGGAATGTTGACGTCTGGATGGCTTGACCTGGGTTTGAATCTATGTCCTCCCGAATGGCAGGCCCGATCGTTACGGCTGACCCACCGGTCTAGATAATATCAATCCAAGGAGACTGCGAGAAAATGACATCGCTTCTACAATAAGGAATCTAAAGGTAAGGTTTCTGGTATTAACATAGTGTGGCTCGGGAGAGTATATTTTTCTCCAGAATGTTTCAGTAAACAGTAGCCTTACGAAAATAATTTTCGAACACTTTTACAAGAGTAAGAATGGTAATCCTTGGGGCAAAGAAAAATAGGATAAAAATCTGAATAACAGAAGATATAATACAAGAAAGAGCAACTTTCAGAAAATTGATAAAAAATTTCAAATGTTTCCAGGATACGGTAAAGAGGAACGGTAATCACATATGGATTCAGGAAAGAAGAAACAACAAAGCAAACAGGTGAAGAACTATGGGAAGTCAAGTTAAGAAGCATCGAGACGAATGCACAGTATTACCTTTTGTGGTCATTAAATCATAAAAATCAATCAGAAGGAGAAACATTTCATTTTGGGGGGAAATTTTCACTTTGTTTCATTCAACGTAACTGCTTACTAAGTTAGAGATTACCATACGTTCTTAAAGTCTAAATTTCTCACTCAACACTTTTCATGAGGGTGACACTTTCCACCGAAAATCCAACGTAGTAGACACGTAAAGCAGGAAACAAAAGCATACTCGTTAGTAAACAGATATCATAATCACCTGTTACATGTGCCCCTAAAGCTGGATGTCGGTTGTAATAATTAAACTTTCCCCCAGTTTGGTTAAACGAATCAGTTAAGTGTTCTGCTGCAAGCATTTAATAAATCGACAAATGCACTTAGTTAAATGTTTTTATTTGGATAAATAACGGGTTATTATTATTAAACGCATGATCAGAAGCAGAAACAGTTAAATCTTTATTTAAAGTACACAAGTAGTGTAAAAAAACCGTAAATATTACATAAAATATGTGGTCGCCATACCAAAGTGCTGATAATGTACAGTACATCAGTACAATTAATTAGAAAGTTGTACAAAGAAACATAACATTGAAGTTAGAGTCTTCTGCCATGGCTTAACTAACTCAAGGATGTTGTAGAGAGAAATATTTATCACATCTAAAAATCGGAGAACGAAAGAGATCTCGCAGCTCAGAGATGATTTTAAGCTTTAGAGAGGAATGCAGCAATTTGTCTATTTTTATAGACCAGGGTCGCAGTCGAGTAAATAAAACATGATCTTAGAAGTTTAAGTAACTTTTTCGGCACACTGCTACTGGTGAGATGTTGACGTGTAGTGATCAACGTCTAACAATATCTACTGCTGTCTTTGCGCGAGAAGAGTCTTGTGGGAGTGAGAAGTACTGGAGTTTGACTATTAATCACTACAGCCAATGGTAGGCCACATTTAGCACATGTGCTGAGAGCATTTGCTACTCGTTTCGTATGAGAGCAGTCATGGCGAAGATTGTTGGCTGTTGACATTTCCTTCATATTGCGATAATTGTCAATTTAATTTTAGTTTGTCATCTCTTGTAGCTATTCTTGCTGGTTTAATTACGGGCACCATCCTGGATGTTGAAGGGAATTGGCAGGGGAAATGGAAAGTCTGTAACCAGTTGCGTTAACAACTCTATCATCGACGTTAGTTTACAGCCCCATTGAAATTCTACTACATCATGTTCGCAGCAGTTCCGGTAGCATTTTATGTAGTTAAATGTTCGGCCTAGTGGTCTTACTAGCTGGGCTCTATAGAATTGATGGGTAGTTTTCTTCCATGTTTATTGATGATGTTGAAAGATAATACTTATCTTGCTCGGGTATCTGGCAATGTTTCCCTTGTGGTGTTAGGTGAGTGCTGATCAATAGATCTGCGGAATCTGCTGTCTTCTGGTGCTTCCGTTGCGGTCCTGGTGACGCGACCTCATGCTGGCCCTCTGATACTGCGTTGCTTGCGTGCTGGACATCCACGGAAGCAAGCTGCGTGGAATCCCTCACAGTTGCAGCATTTTGCACACAGCGAACGTACCTTAACATGTCAGTGCATACCGCATATAAAAAGACTGCCCTGTAGTTTTTATATGTCAATGACGGGTTGGTGTGTGGCTGACCCCAGGAATGACTTTCCTAGTAATGGTAATAGCAACGGCAATGTCTGCCTGCCACGTTGGAGAGATGAAGAATTCCAGAGGTTTTCGGAACACCGGGAGACCCACAGCATTACTATACCCTCCATAGGCCCGTAGACGGGAGGAACTAATACCTCTCCTCCGTTGTCGTATAAGATAGAAGAAAGCTTGTTCGAGACCCTGTTGTAACAAGCCCTCACCTTATTAACATCCATTTAAATACACAGGTGAGCAGACCTCTGAAGGGGGGAGGGGGGATAGTTCCATGTGACCCAGTAGTGTCGACCGCTGTTAAACGAGCGGAAGTCCAACATTCCACCCGAACGTTAACAATAGCATCCGTTTTGGAACTATGTGAGAATAATTAATCAGATATCGCAGCACGTATTCTGTTATTGAACCATTACCGATGATTTATATTGTTTGTAAATATGTCTGAATTCTACTGAGCACAATATTCACTGAAATGTAAAAGTACGCGTGATAAGTTTCTTAGGTGATTTAACTAAGTCACGCAGTGGTATGTACATCTTCTTTCGTTTTTACTTATTTCACCACTGCTCGGAGATACTTTACCATAAGTATGATGTACCATATTTTTTGTGTTGATTATATAATATGATAAAATTTATACTTATAAGGATCAGAAATTGCAAGCGTGTATTATTCATAGTGTGTTCTTGTTAGAATGCCTTCTTTTAAATCTTCCTGTGACTGTATTTCCTAAACAATTATTCGAGCAGAAGTATAACTGTTATCAGTAGTGCTTACGGTCATATTAAGCAAACATTGCATCTAATAACGAAACAAACATCTTCGCAAATCATGGTGTTTATAGCTTCTTGATGGCAATGTCAGAGAAAGCTATCGCTTGAGAGGTTGATCTATAATTAAAAGATATTACTTTCAAAAATCAAATATTGTAGGGGACCATGTTGAATAATCACTGATGGCATAGACGCCTCAAAGGAAAGGGCTTTGGATAATACTCGTATCCAAGATTTACTTTAATATGTTATTGATCCTGTAGTAGTTTCAGATGTGATACAGGTTGTTATTACAATCCTGCAACCGATTGTTCCTTTAAATTAACTGCACATAGTGTTAAACAAATAATATTACTCTTACGTGAATTAGTGACTACAGATTTCTACAAATTATTGTTGTAACGAATTATGTTATAAAAACTTTTGACATGATAATGCATGCATTGTTTTTTGCGCAGCAGAAATCAAGGAATAATGGATCAATTTTATGGTAGATAGAACTGACTAGTCCTGTCAAATCTTCATTTTACAACAAGATTTTTAGGAAATTATATCCTAAGCAAAACATACCGTGCTCATATGTAATTTTATCTATTATTACATATTTCATTTATGCTTAAGGTTTGCTTTTAGATTTTGTTTAATTTATTCAGCCCTGTGAATGAGCGGTAACGCTTGGGTCTGGTATGTGGGTTCGGATTCCCATCCGGCTATCAAGATTTCTGAATGTCGGGGTGGTTCCTTCAAAAGGCTATGACCAAATTTCTTCCAATTCTTGACCCCTGTCCTCTCCCCCTCTAATTACTTCGGTTTCGACGAGGTGTAAATTCACAATAAAAAAAAATTGTTTAATTTCTGATTCGCAAGTAATAAATTACAAGCAATGCGGAATATTCCACATCAGAGCACCAAGGAACTGGAAGGAATTCGACCATGGCCTTTTTGAAGGAAGCATCCCGGCATTCGCCTGGAGTGATTTGGGGAAACCATGGAAAACCCAAATATGGATGCCCGGACGGGGACTTGAACCCGGGTCCTCCCGAATGCGAGGCGAGAACGTTAACCGTTCACCCACCACGCTCGGTCACCTCTAACGACCTCGACGTCGATAAGGAGTAAAGTTAGAAGTAAAAAAAAAAAGCGTTTTGACAATAGATTATACAGAAAAAGCCAATTGTCGCAATGTGTTTAAACTGCGATGATAGAAGGCAATTTAAGAGAATATTTATTTACTTAAAAAAAAAAGAAACAGCCTGATGGTTTACCACGTTACGTAAACTGTGTTTCATGTTTAATAGCAACAGATTACTCAATTAACTGTCATATTCACCTTGTAGATAACTTCGAAACTGGTTTCAAATATCGAATCACTGGAATAGCACAGAACAAAATTGTGCTGAGGCAAAGGCTGCCAGACGCAGTTAGAGCTACCAACAGCAGTCTGAAGGTTAATAAACTGTTGCTTTAGAGTAGTCGACTACTGCGAGCGGGACAGCAAGCATGTATTTTATATAACCCCAGCTGCGAGAGTACTGTAGCCTCCAGCAAAGACACAACACTACATCAGAGTAGGGACGGAAAGCGTTGTTTATCTTTGAACAGCTCGTTAAAAATTTGTCATACTGTTTGGAAGAAGTATCGAAAGTAAATGTTCCCTTCAGCCAGACCTTTCCATAATGCATCACAGCTTGTTAATCTTTCCTTGCGATAGAGGGGCAATTTAAGAAGTTACTCGTGCAAAGTTTGGCACAGAACTGTGTGTATCCAGAAAAATTAATAACTCGAGAGAAACCAGCGCAGTAGAGAAAATAATACACTTTCGGTGCCAATAATTGTCATACCAACTGAAGATGTAATTCTCTTATTTACGTATTACTGTTATAAAAAAAATAGTGATAAGATTTTTTTAGTTTCTCACAGAAAAATTTCAGTGTCATATTGGGAACCCAGAAACACACACAGTTTGGACATTATATTTTCAACTTTACTGACCAGAATGAACAAAAATCCAGCTTATATATTCAGCCGAAGTCTTAAAATAGCTAAGCATTATTATTATTATTATTATTATTATTATTATTATTATTATTATTATTATTTGCTGTCATCAGTCTTTTGACTGGTTTGATGCAATCCTTCATCCCTTCCTATTTTGTGCTAACTTCTTCATGTCTACATATCCCTTACCGGTACAACCCTCGTCCTCAATTATCTGCTTCATATATTTTAATCTCTGTCTTCCTCTACAGTGGAATTTCTCCTGTTACATAACTTTTTGACATCAGCTTGAATAATCTTTCGATTCCTTCTTCGCCTAGGGATTCAAGAAGTTCGGCAGGGATTTCATCAATTCCAACTGCCTTATTTGCTTTCAAGCAATTCAAGCATTATAAATTAATCATTTGAAATATTATTATTTCAAACTCGATTTGAGAGTAGGATTTATGAGATTTATTAACTCCAGTCTCTAAAAAAATAGCAAGTGTGGGTGTAATGTCTCCGAAAGCGTTTACAGTAGCTTGATATGAGATACCACGAACATATAATACGAGATTACTCGTGAACAATGCTATTATAGGGGTGCAGAAAACAAGTATGAACGACATCCGATGTGTTATTAGTATTATTTAACTGATGCGGATGGAAATCAATAAAGAGAAGGAACCAAGAGCCAGTGAACACAAAGCTAGTAGTTTGGGAGTACGTTACTTTTTTTTGTAATTTTTAGCCTATTAGTACAGAAAACCACCATTCTTTTTAAAAGCCTTGAACGAAACGTTCTGTAGTTATAATTACTTTGCAGCCGTTAGTCAATAGTTTAGGAATGGGCTGCATATTCCAATGCAATTTTAGCAGAGAGGATCTTAAATTCTGAAGGAATATATCAGCTATTTTTTTTCTGAACCTGGGCGCAAAAGACTGAAATACAAACTAAGTGTATTTAATGTCATCTAAAAATCTGATAAAAACATTATTATCACTGACGTATTTTCTCTCCTCTATCTTCGTCTAATTCTTCTAATCTAAGTTATTGGAAAAAGGTAAGCAACATTTTTCCTCATACAAAAAATCGGAATAAATTTGTTGGAGATACGAGATGATCCGAAGTCATAACCAGTGGAAGAGACTAGAAGATGACTTCTAAAACCTGGATAGAGAACTCAAAAAAATTCTAAGGGGAATATGGCACATCAGTTTCATCTGATGGTTCATTGTACTGCCGCGAACAATTGAATTGTTCATTGTTACTAATATGCGATCTTGCACTAGCTGTCTCTATAGAAAGAAGCCAGTTAGGTTCGCAGTGACAGGATGGATAGGGAAGCAGAGGCAGCTAGGCATTGAACAGATGATTCAGCCTTCTGCCAAAGCTTCTAATTGCAGATTAACAAACTACAATTTGCTTATGTTATGAAACCTAACTCCAGTCTGCAGCGAGAACACAGGTACAATATGCAGGGCGATCCAGAACTGTTTTTAGTGTTTAAATGTTTGCCAGTATTCTTTACCAGAGTGTCAAGTAAGGAAAAATAATAATTCTTCTAGCACGTATATGTAATTTAACTACACCACGTTTGACGGTTGAAGAGATTAACTGTAACTTAGTGTAAAGAGATCAGCTGCTGGACAATGGATCTCCTATCCTGGAAGGGGAACGGGTTGGCTCAACACCGAGCTGGATCCATTATGTTTCTCATCATGCCCGCGTCTAAGCAATTCCGCTGCGAAGTAATTTCCTCAGGTCCGCCCTTAATTAAAACAGAAGAAGGATGTGTCCCTAAGGAGTCATACGGAGTCATAACGCAAGCACTGCCACGTGCTTACTTTTTCGTAAACAGGATGAAATGAGACATCACCTATAAAGTGAACCAGACAAAGGTATCTGGTTGTAAATTAGTTAATTATTGGAATTAAATGGACTTCTCTTAATTTTGTTTTAGCGACCCGTAAACTGAGCAGATTGGGTTATAAGATATACAATAACACTTATTAAAATAGAAATTTCTCCTTAGCAATTTGTATTAGAATCGGCAGATCGTTTGTAAATTGCTTCTAAGGTAAAAGTTATTAAATTGTTTTTTATTCGACACTTTAGAAAATTCTATTCAAAACTCAATAAATGTTCCAAATTTTTGATCAAAGTAATTATTTTTATATTGAGATTAATCGCTCAACACTTCCATTCCATGGTACGTGTCACTAGCGTAAATTGAGACTGTAATATTTATTGATGATTCTGTAAATATTTTTATGAGATTATAAATTCGTATTTGCATTTGTCTCATCCAATAATGAATGAACCCGTCCAAGTCGGTTGCCTCGGAGGGGTTATACCCCCCCCACCCTTTATTCCTCCGCCATTTCGTCTGGAAATTTATATTGGGTAGTTTCCCCCTTAACTTTCCCATGGATGATTAGTGTTGCAGGTGTTATTTGTTAATTACTCTGATGATGTGTATCCGAATAACAAGTAGGTACCCTTCAAATAAAACGTACCTACCAGATGGTGCAATCAATATTAACAGAGCCGTATAGTCTCTCATAATTGACAGTGCGCAGAGATTTGGGGCTTAATCTAGGAGTTTGGTAGTTTCTTAATTGTGTACCAAATCTTATTCCTGCTGATGAAGTTACTTGTCCCCCAAGCTTGGATGAGGTAATCCCGTGTAGGCATTAGGCATTATTGTTGTGCCTTACCGACGTCGCAGTATCATCCGATTCTTCACGGTGAAAGGAAGGAAGGGTCAGTCACTGTTTTCCCATGAGACTGTAAAAACGAATTATTTGTGGCTTGAATACGTCCGTACACCAGTTGCCTCAGGTAGATAAGAAAGGAACCAACAGACTCACAGATTAAAGCAGGACAAGGTAACATAGAGGTGATAGTGGCATGGAAAGCATAAAAAAAAAACACGTAGTTTAAGAAGAGGGATGTATGGCGTTTCGTGGACAAAGCAAGTCTTAGATGTTTCGAGTTACCGGACAGGTGAAATCATTCTTGTTTGCGTGACACTTATCCAATTCGAGTGGTGTTCGAGGAGTGTAGTTAGGACGGCGGTGGGTGATACACTTAATGGTGGATATGTCGTACATACTGTCACAGCGGGTGACAGAATTCTAGGGATGCAAGCAATCAACGGCTGTCAACGGTGTTCATGTACTTTGATCCAGAACAAACGCGTAACGGAGTGAACCCGGAGACTACATCTACATCCATACTCGGCAATTCACAAATATTGTGGAAGGCAGAGGATACTAAGCACCAATCTACTTCTGTGCATTCCAATCCCGAATAGTCCGAGGAAAGAAAGAATGCATAAAAGCATCAGTAGGCCTACGGCATCGTATTTCTCTAATATTATCCCTCCTGTCATTGCGACCTGAATAGGTTTGTGGAGACGTATTCCATTGCACTCGTAAATCAAATAATTTCGCATATTCTCCGATAAATTCAAACGAAAATGACGTCGTCTGTCTGCCAAACAATCCTAGCCCAACATATGTATCAATTCTGTGACGCTTTCGCCACCTCCAACGATTTCACTTTTCTGGCTGTTGAGCACACAACTGTGTGTTGAAAAAAAATGATAAGGGCCTATAAAACCACTATCAATAAGAATCTAGCAACATAAAAAGGTATAGTAGTACTTAGAGATCACGCGACTGATGTGTGTCGTACAACGGACTCCTGCACTCAGTAACTCCCTTAAAAAAAGAGATTTCTTTGAGTTAGCAATGGAAATTCGGTCAGCATTGCATACAGTTAATCCTAAGAATGAAAGAATTAATTTATTTTAGTAAATTACATTAAATGTTAGTTTGCTTATTGGTTATAAGATTATCACTCACACTTACTTAAATATCATGAAACAACTATTCTGCCAATATTAATGAATACATCAAAATTAAATCCAACCACTACACTCCAAAAAAGAGGCATATGAATTTTAATATTCTTTCTCAGCTAATGAAATGGACGCTAACTAATTTAAATTCGAAAAAAAATTCTGCAAAATGGAGATTAGAGACGTATATAAGCTTCCTATAAAATGTGCGGCTATTTATTATTTTTTCAACTCACAACGGATTTATGTCTATCTGTAAAAACGTGCTGTATTTTCATGTGAAATACTCATATCTCAACAGCTTAACAAAATTAAGGAATCATGAAAATTTCAAATGATGAAAGGTTTTGCCTTACAATCATCACTTACAAAATGCTTTGAAATTGGCAGAAATCTTAGAGGCTGTAAATATTTGGTCATAAAATAAAAGCAATTTGTAACAAAATTTTGGATACATTAGATCATCATTGCTCGTGACGTCTGCTCAGAATGAAGAAACATAAACACATATCGTGATCGGGACGACTCACTGTGCTAAAATGGTATGAAACAAAAACATCAGACTTTTGTGTGCTTGCTATACTTTGTGCTCACTGTATTATTACTAAGAATTTATAATGGAAAAATAAGTTTTAAAATGTGTAAGATAGAGGTAGACAAACCCTAAGGTAGTCTACAATATTCCCTCCCATCACCATCACTATTTAAGTTTATCTGATTCATATTGCAGTAAAGCAAAAAAATTCTAAGATAGAGAGAAAGAGTCGTCTTACTTATTACGAATAATCTCCTTAAAAGAAGGTGAAAGAGAATATTTTATAATTTGAGGTTAAGGAAGTACTTATCAACCATTTTACTTACCTGTTCTTAAAACGTGGTTTATATCTCAGAATTTCTGATCACAACAGTATGATCCATTAGATCATCTGGTTGTATTTACGACATTAATTTTTACTCGGAAAATGAAACAATAATCACAGCAAGTGATAAGAAAAATCTATTTTAATTCCTTTAAATTGATGGTTAAGAAGAGGTGTAGGAAAAAGCACAAATAAAATACTTACATTACCTAAAATAATACGTTTTTATTCATTTCCGCATTAAAAACTGATTTTAATCGTAAAATTCAGTATATGAAAATGACCCAGAATAAACTGATATTCGTTAAAGGTCAGAAAATGTACAAAGTGACCCATAAAAGTTCGTGTTACTGCTGTGTATTCGCTTCATTTATCGATTAATGAATTATATAACGTCAAAGCAAATGAATTCAAACATTCATTTGGTTTTAAATTACGAGCAATGTTTGAGCAGAATTTTTAACTCCATAGAAATTAAATACACAGTAGCCGTTGCCAAACAATACCAAACATTTACATTAAGTCAACAAGAAACGAAGCACAAAATTTCTCATGAAATATTAACAAACTTTTGATGAAATACTAGAATATAGGATACCTGAACACACAGTGCTGATTATATTGCGATTCCAGTTTAACACAGTGTGTACTTCATGCAGCGTATGATTAGTCTCTCGATAACGCTTCTTATTCATTTTTCATATGAATATTTATGTACCAAAGAAATGAAGCAAGGGTGAAATATATAGCGGTTTTCTTAATTTTAGTTAGCAGAAATGTCAGGAATTAACTTCTGAAAATCAACGTTCATCACCATATATTCATTTCGGTTTAATTATAGTAGGTACAAAACTCAAAGGCACAATGATGATGATTTGAATGTTCACAAGTATTCAATTATTGATTTACACATATACTGCAATAATACACATACTTTGTCAACTGAATTATCCAGGTTCAATTTACTGTCTACGCTGAACGTCACGAGCTGTCATGCGGTTCTGCTTGAAGCCTAATCCTGGAAAAACGCAGGTCAGTGCATTCCATCTGAGAAACAGAGAAGCCAGAAGGAAGTTGAACATCAACTGGAGAGGACAACAACTACTACATTGCGATACTACAAAATATCTAGGAGTAAAGCTTGATCGCTCCCTTACATTCAAAGCCCATTGTGAGGATCTAAAACTCAAATTATCTGCCCGGAACAACATCATCCGAAAACGTACAAGTACCTCCTGGGGAGCACAGCCGAATGTGCTTCGTACGTCTGCCCTGGCACTTAGTTTTACTGCAGCGGAATACTCAGCACCAGTTTGGAAAAATTCTGCGCATGCTCGGCAGGTTGATATAGCATTGAATGATACTGATCGCATTGTAACAGGTTGCCTGAAACCAACTCCTGTCAGCAAAATATACCAAATCATGGGTATAGCACCAGCTGACATTCGAAGGAAAACAGCTGCAGAGATGGAGAAGAGGAAACAGGAAACAGACCTCAGACACCCTTTGTTTGGACATGAACCTCAACCCACAAGGCTGAAGTCAAGAAAGAGCTTCGTACAGTCAACTACAGCCATAATATTTTCCCCTGAAGCACGCCGTCTAGAACTATGGCGAAATTCGTTGCCTGAAGGGCACTGGAGGAATATCAAAGAGGCACCGGCCACGGGGTGTAATCATCCATATGTTATATGAAAGGCTCTAAACAGATTAAGAACTTAAGTGTCCCGATGTAGATCTAATGTCAAAAAATGGGGTTACGCTACTGAAAATGAACTGTGTGAATGTGGTGAACTGTAGGACCCCCAAAATCTTCTCGTATGCAGGAATCTCCTTGAAACCTACACTATCGTCGACCTTTTTAGGGCAAATGAGAAGGCCATCAAGATTGCCGAATTCTGGTCACATTCCATTTATTTGTGTTTTATAGTTTGATATTTTTTAATTAATGTTATTTTTTTCCAACTTGTAGTTTTATGTCCTGGACACGAGAAATAAATAAATAATTACTGTTCTACTGAGACTTTATTCGAACACCGACGCAATAACTAATCTGTCTATGTTGCAATGGTGAGGATTTGAAAACAAAAGTGAGGTTCTTCTTCGGATAGTTATAGCTTTTGGAAGGGTTTAGATGTGAGAGATCCTGTTTAAAAAGAAAATACAACAAATTCAGTCATGTTGCTGGTAAGGGTCTTCTTTTATTGATTTACATACTACAGCATGTACTCGTTTTGTTCGTTGAACGGATTCCTGGCAATATACTGCTTGGAATAGAATATAGTCCTGTTTTTAGATTGACTCCATACCCTACTTACTACTCTGACTGTGTTCAGACGAATAAGAGGTCAAAACACTAGTTTGTTACACCTAGCGCTGTTATTTTTATCAGGTCTGTATATTTAGCTGAAATAGTGACATCTAGCATCGTTGAATTAACTTCGAGATTACTTCTTCACCTG
This sequence comes from Vandiemenella viatica, assembly GCA_031002005.1. NCBI lineage: Eukaryota > Metazoa > Arthropoda > Insecta > Orthoptera > Morabidae > Vandiemenella > Vandiemenella viatica. The sequence continues at coordinate 261,469,025 of JARYHS010011408.1, read as the reverse complement.
ATGACGACGTAACAGATATCTACCGAAACGTTGAGTAGTGATTTATCCTTTCTGCCTTGTTATACGATTATGCTTCTAAGGTTATATCAGATATTACTTAACTCGAGATTCATTCCAAAAGATCCTAACCTGACTAGGAAATTTACATCCAACAAATGATCACCAATTGCATTTAATTGTTTAATTCTGTGTAGAGTATTGCACAAAAATATAAATCCCTCGAACAAAAATTTATTTCATTGCAGGGGCTGAGAGTGGATGCGGTGTATTTTTAATATGTAATGGAGAGTAAAATAAATTCGTGCCGTGATAAAATATTTGTGCAATAAGTGATATCACCAAAGGCATACATGAGGGTACAGTGTCCAGATTTGGTAAGCGTGACTGTGGGTATGAGTGAGTATGTGAATTTAAAAAGTGGGCAAGCAGCACGGTTGTTGATACCCACATATTAAGACAAGTAGAGACAATTTATACCCATTACAACCCACGTCCTCAATTATCTGCTTCATATATTCTAATTTCTGTCTTTCTCTACAGTTCTTACAATCAACTGTTCCCTTAACCAGCAATTTAACCAATCCAGTATGTCTCATAATATGACCTACCAGCCTGTCTCTTCTTTCTATAAGCTTCTTCCACAAACATCTTTCCTCACCCATCATTTCCAAAACTCGTTCATTTCTTACTTTGTCTGTCCACTTAATTTTCAACATTCTTCTGTAGCACCACATTTCAAATGCTTCGATCTTCTTTCTTTCAGGTATTCCTAAATCCCATGTAAAGTGCTCCATACGTAGAGTTTTAAAAAATATCTTTCTAATTCCTAGACCAATATTTGAAACTAAAAGATTTCTCTTTTTTATGAAGGCTCTTTTTGCTAGCGCTGTTCTGCTTTTAACATCATTCCTGATTCGGCTATCGGTTGTAATTTTGCTTCTCGTAATGCATCCGATCCTATTTTTTATATTTAATCTAATGTGATTGGCATCATTTCTGCTACATTCTATCACTTTTGTCTTGCTTTCATTTATGTTCAATCCAAAATCTTCCTTTAGTATTTTGTTCATGCCATTCAGTAACTTTTAAATATCCTTAGGGCTTTCTGCTAACAAGACAATGTCATCAGCAAATCGTAGCATACTGATTTCTTCTCCCTGAACACTCATGCCACATGGAAATTTTTCTTTGATTTTCTTATTACTTCTTCTACATACTAGTTACATATTCTTAACATTTCAGCAAATTGAGGTATTGTTGGTTATTTCATTTACAGCAGTATATAACATTGTTGCAGGGTACTTGAACATGAGCAAGCTTTACGCCCGTTGGAAACCGAAACTTCGACAGCGGATCATAGCCAGGGAGGATGCAGTTTTCTTGCCCATTCTGGGGCCAATCCAGTAGGTTTTAATGAACGATTTAGAACTATGGATAAGATCTGACTATCAGCATAACCCATAATCACGGAAAATGTGGATTCGAACTAGTCTCCTCCAGAGTGCGAGGCCAGAGCGTCACCACTCACCCACCAAGTTTGGTTAGTTTGATAATAATAATTTATAAATAATGGCCACGTTAACAGAATACTAAATTTGCTGACAACATGTTCTGAATACTCTGAAATGGTTAACACAGGACTAGGGTATTCTTTTGGGCTAAGCTCTTCATTGGTTCAAGTCCAGCTCCAGTCACAGCAGTTTTTACAATGTGTCATATTCGTCTTTGGCGACTAAAAATTAGGACTTACAGCCTTTCAAAAATTATAGATTACTTGTTTTATAGAAGTGAACATAAAGCAGGAGGCAACCTTTGTGAGACAGAGAAACCAAAATTTTTGTTCAATTTAGAAGAAGTTAAAAAAGGTTTGTAAATAATAGAGACAGTCTGGTTAGAGACTAGAAATTTAAGATGTGGTAGGTGCGAAACCATACTTTTTTTCATTTTCGATAATTCTTCAAATGGCATTTAATATCTTCTTTCCTAACTTTTTAGATGAACCGAGTGAAATAATCAAGGCAGTACGCATTGTAATATATATTGTTATTACCCGTCTGACTGTCTTCATTGACCAGAAAGGGGCAAAAAATAAGTAGATAAGTGAGTGAGCCAGTTGCAGTACCCTGTCCACGAAAGATACACAGTACAGTACTATAATCTATATTGACATTTACTGGGCAATTGTTTTGGTGACTGATGCGTTGTAGATGCGCTAGAGTAAACTGTGGTGATTATCATTTTGCGACAATGATTAGAAACCAGTTTTAAGAAAATTGAATTTTTTATGTGATAGTTACATAAGGAAAATATATTTTTTGTTATTTCTGATTATAATTTACATAATTACTGTCAAAGATTCCTGCAGCTTTGCTGCTCAGTATCTTTAACTTCTTTTTTTAATCCTTTGTATGCATTGTCTTGCCCCGCGTTCTTTTACAACTTAGTTTCACAGTATCTTGTATTATTTTTCCTAGGACCCATAAATATATTGTCCTCTCCCACGTACTTCCGCTGTGAGCCTGAAAGTAAAAGGTTAGCCTAAAAGATTCATCGGATTTCAAAACACTGTGCAGTGAATAGTATAAGACCTACAAAGACGAATTATACATGCAAAGATACATAAACTGTCCAAGTTTAAAAGTCAGCTTGGTGTCTACCATGCACGCTTGATAGCAGAAGTGTACAAGACGCCGAAAAAGCAGGAGAAGAGTTTTTGCGTATTACAATATGAGAAGTGTTCTTCGGTCACAAATGTGCAGCGTGCATTCGTACGGAAATTCGGGAAAGCTGCATCTAGTCAACAGATCATTTTACGTTGGTTTAGCCAGTTTCGTGACACTAGTATTCTGTGTAAATGGACCAGCGCGGAGCGATTGCGTGTCTCAGAGGAAATTGTGGAGAGTTTGAAACAGAGCTATGTGTGCGTTCCACAAAAATCAACCGTTCGTGCCAGCCGTGAACTGGGCATTCTGCAGAAAACACTGTGGAATGTTTTGCGTTGGCGTTTGCATTTCAAACCTTACCGTGTGCATTTGGTTCAACACCTAACCCCAGATAATTATTCCAGGCGTTTTTGTACCCCGATATTGATAGCTATGGAAAATGATGAGGAAGTAGCTGGGAACTTTGCTTTCATCAACATCTACATATCTACATATATACTCTGCAATTCACAAAATTGTGGGTGGCAGAGGGTGCTCAGTACCAAAGCTAATCTCTTTGTTGTGGATTCCAATCCCTAATGGTCCGAGGGGATAAGGAATTCATATAAGAATCAGAGCGGTACCTTTATCTTTCCTGTCATTCCGACTCAGATAGGTTGGTGGAAGAAGTATTTCAATACACTCTTAAGTGAAAGTGGGAGTACACATGTTTACCAATAAGTTTATACGAAACGTGCGTCGTCTACAGGGAAGAAGCGATTTTTCATTTGTCTGGAAAGGTGAATCGTCACAGTGTGAGAGTGTGTGGTACTGAATTGCCCCATACCTTTCTTCAGCTGGAAAGGGATTCGAAGAAATGTCTTATGTGCCAAGAGAAAGCGGTATGTGCCTTTTTTTTTCATCGAGCAGATCCTTGTACCTGGATATGTTCCAGGTGTAGTTGATTTCACAACTGACTACTGACTCCTCCACTTTCATCGGACAACAGAACGGGGCTCCACCTCACTGGAGTACAAATGTCCATCGATCGTGGTGGGTGAGCGGTTAACGCTCTGGCGTCGCATTCGGGAGGACGGCTGTTCGAATCCCCGTCTGGGCATCCAGATTTGGTTTTTCCATGGTTTCTCCAAATCACTCCAGGCTAATGCCAGGATGCTTCCGTCAAAAGGGCATGGCAGATTTCCTCCCCATCCCTTGTCCCCATTTTTTTACCGCCTCCAATGACCTCGATGTCGATGAGGCGTAAAGCACTAAGCAAAAAAAAAAAAATACATATGTCTGCGACTTTCTGAACAGAGAACTGTAACCTCGCTGGATAGGACATGCTGGACCGAGTGATGATCCTTTGTGGTCATGTCCCCCCCTCCACCCCACCCCCCCGGGTTGCCAAATGTTATTTCTTATTTTGGGGTTGTGTCAAGGGCAAAGTGTATGTACCCCGAATGCCAACACCACTGCAAGAAATACAGCAACGGATTATTGCTGATGAGACGAACATTGAAAGAAACATGCTATGGAACTTATTGATGGTACTGTATTACCGTTTGGATGTGGCCAGGTGATTAAGTGCGCACGCAATGAAGATTTATAGTATAAACCAAAAAAATGGTGAGTTTGTGTATCTTTTCGTGTACCACTCGTTTTTGTAGTCACATACATTTCAGTACACAGTATTTTAAAACCCGATGAATCATTTAGGCTAACCCTGTATATTTCGGTGCTCTACTAATGTGAACATCGTTTAACAAGTTGATTATAAGTAGCCGATGGCCGGGAGCGCTGTTTCTGTATTACTGCCTCCCCCCCAGCCTGCCAGCATCATCGATTAGTAGTTGTTGGCAACTTAAAGCCGATTAAACCCGGGCAGTACTTAACACAGCAGCGGAGGCGGTAGACGGAATTCTCCTGGGCAGAGAGAGGACGCTGGTTCGGTCGGTACATGACGGCAGGATTTGCAAGTAGTGCCAGCAGACCAGAGAACAGAACGGCTCCCGCAGACAAGAACCAACTTCGCGACGAGAGAACAGTATTCGCTAAGCCAGAAGGTTTGGTTGTCGTGCAATGTCTTTGGCTCTGCACTGTAATAGGATGAATGTTTCAGCTACGATAAGAAACATCACTACTACTCATGTAATTTCTCACAACTTTTAATAAAAAAAATATATGGCACGCAAGAAAGAAGTATTAAAATGACAACAGATTAGAAATATTGGAGGTTATATGGTTTACCGTAAACCAATTTGATATCATTGTTATCAAGTTCCAGGCTACTAACCCGTTTAGTTATCAGAGGCGGTTCAAGGTCAGTCTAATCTATCGCCACTCAACAGCGCTTTACATGCGATGCGGAAATTTATAAAACGAAATGTAGTCTTCACGGGTTTTCCGCCGTATGTTGTTGAAATGCGACAACGAGCTTTCGGCGGCTGACTCTGTCGCCATCTTCAGGTATGGCGACAGAGTCAGCCGTCGAAAGCTCGTTGTCGCATTTCAACAACATACGGCGGAAAACCCGTGAAGACCACATTTCATCGATACGCCGTGAAAGCCTTCGATCTCACAATTTATAAAACGCCTACCTGTACACAGTGGACAGCTCGGGAGGAAGGATGATGGTGAGGGGGTGAGGTAAGGAGTGGGGTCAGGCGGCTCAAGGTCAGTCTGCTCTATCCGCACTCCATTACCCCTGCCTCTACATGCGAAGGGGAAGTTTTCAACATGCCTACTCAGTGGACGGCTCGGTGAGGAAGGAGGGAGGGGGAGATGGGTAAGTAGCCGTGCCAGGAGAACATCACCTCGAGCCGCCAGTTAGGAGTGAACAGGGTATTGGCAATGTGAGTTGTTACCCTTCCTTTTTCCAGTAATTGCAAGGGAGGCAAGGCAAGTGTATTGGAGTGGATGAGAAAGTGATTTGCTGGGTAGAAGAATTTTTAAAAGGTAGAAAACAGGAAGATAGGTTAGGAAATGTAGTATCAAAAGAAGTGGAAGTAAAAATGGGAGTGCCGCAGGGTAGCGTATTGGGACCATTGCTATTCATTATTCTAGTGAATAGTTGTGTTGATTGTTTACTATTTGAAATTAGAATGTTTGCAGATGACATAATGCTATATAAAAGAATCAAAACGATAGAGGATTGTAAACAGTTGCATGGTGATCTTGACAGGATATCTAGTTGGGTCGGTAAACATGGGATGAAGATAAATGCAAAGAAGAGTCAGCTTATTAGATACACAAATAAAAAACAAATGGTTAATTATCCATATAAGGCGAGGAACGAATTGCTTGCTAAAGACTTGAAATGTAAATATCTTGGTATTACATTTGATAACAAGCTTAACTGGGCAGGACACATTGTAAAGGTGGTAGGAAAAGGTTTCAAAATTCTGTAATTGTTCTAGAGATTGATGACGGGGGGGGGGGGAAGAATTGCTTGCTAAAGACTTTGAATGTAAATATCTTGGTATTACATTTGATAACAAGCTTAACTGGCCAGAACACATTAGAAAGATGGTAGGAAAAGGTTTCAAAATTCTGTAATTGTTCTAGAGAGTGATGAGGGGGGGGGGGGAAGAATTGCTTGCTAAAGACTTGAAATGTAAATATCTTGGTATTACATTTGATAACAAGCTTAACTGGGCAGGACACATTGGAAAGGTGGTAGGAAAAGGTTTCAAAATTCTGTAATTGTTCTAGAGAGTGATGAAGGGATGTACGAGGGACGTAAAGGAACTGGGTTACAAAACTTTGGTGAGACCCTCATTTTGCGTATCAAATACAGGAATTGGAGAGGGTGCAAAAATGGGCTGCTAGATTTGTTTCTGGAAATTATCGCAGAATGCAATCAGTGACGGATATGGTAAAGGAGCTGGAATGGGATTCATTTGCAAGACAGGAGGAGGATGAGGAGGGTCATGGGAGTGTACAGGGCGTATAACGGCGATAAGGCATGGAAAGATATTGGAGTAGGTATGAAAAGTAGTGCATGGAATGGAAAAGATGACCATGACCACAAGCTGCCACTCGATTTCAGGCACAATGGTGTGGAAAGATTATCTTTTTTAGGTAAGGGTGTCAGGGATTGGAATGAGTTACCAAGAGAAATAATGAATAATTTATCAAAAACGTTGAAAGAATTTGAAGATAAAATTTGTAGAGGGCAAATATAGGTAGGTGCAGGATAGGGGGAAGATGGGAGTGTAGGGTGCGGTGTGTGGTTGCTCTTGTTTTCAATATCGTTATCCGAGTGAACGTCAAGCAGAAAATGGAATAATCGCGTCGGATGGTAACTTCTGTTAAATAGTAACTCCGCCGATACAGTGATCACCGCCAATAATTATCGTATTGATCAATCCAGTGTCGACCTAGACAAAATCTCATTGCCCCACTGAGCTTAATGAATGGACATATAGAACACCCTGAGAACTGATATAAAATGAACCCATTGATGGATTTGAAGGTGTTTGTTTAATTGCGTCATACAATAACATTTTATGAAGAATATTTTTGTAATAAACGAATATTAATGGAAAGCGTAGGTACAATGGTGTTAATGTGCAAAGCAACATTCCGATTCCTCGTATCAAAAATTTTAATCATCAATAGTATTGATAATTTATGCAAATAAAAATTAATATAATTCATAATGAGAGGGAGTACACCTCAATAGTGACACTTTTCACAGTCAGATGGCTATACAACTTTCCTCCCCGGGTGGTATGAAGATCAGCGACAAGCCGACCAATTCCCTAACATGCCGAATTCTGAGAAAATCCGAATCTGCAATAACGGTGTAAGTGCAAGGAAGATGTATACAGTAGCATTTCATGCACAATACGGCTTTCTGATCTGTTAAATTGTGTATCTCTTACACAACAGTCTTCTTACACCGCAACTGTCTCCAGGTAGGCGAATTCTTTTTTGCATATTTCTCTCTGGGAAACCTTATTTCGCCGGAGCTGAATCTGCCGTCGCTAGCCCAGGCAAAGTAAAAAATCAAGTTCCAGTGTATAAATTGTATTGGGGAAAAGCACCCATGCGTGCTATACCTCTCACAATAGCCGTTAAATATTTATCGAAAAGCTTTGTTTCTCCGTGGCAACCGCAAGATGAATGACCAACCTCACGCACAAAACTTTTCCAGAGGCTGGACCGCCAATCTGATGACAGCTTACCAGCAAAGCAAATTGACGAGTATGGTTCACCGAGCGAGGTAATATGATACAATGAACAATGTGAAACCGAGCGTGGTGTGTGAACGGTTAACGTTCTGGCCTCGCATTCTTGAGGACGCGGGTTCGAATCCCCGTCCATTGGGTTCTTCATGGTTTCCCCAAATCACTCCAGGTAAATGCCGGGATGCTTCCTTCAAAGAGGCTATGGACGAATTACTTCCAGTTCCTTGTCCCCAATCCTTTACCTCCTATATTGACCACGACGGCGACGAGCCGTTAAACAATAAAAAATTATTTGTTTTCTCACACGACAACAGAGGTTTTATTGTATTTGGTGAAAGAAAAGCACAAACTACCATAACTGTTTTTTCTTTTATATTGTACAGTAATTGCAACGTACATCACAGTATCCTAAAAACTTTCATTAAAGATGGTGGCACGAGGAATGGGAGAAAAAAAAATGTGCAACACTTAGAAAACTATTGAAATTATATTAAACCGTTATTTATTAATTAAATTTTTAACCATTATATGTGAAGAATGTAAGATTATTGAGACATATATTTAAGAGTTGGTAATTTCGTGTGTAGCCAAATGCCAGTTAAATAAATAATGAATCCTTCAATTGGTCTTCTCTTATAGTTGTTTCCATTTGTTGGTGTTATGGAATATTAGTAGTCTTTTTTTTAACTGCTTAACGTCTCCTATAACAACTAGGTCTTTAGAGACGGGAAAGGATGGGGGGCAAGGAATGGGAAGGAATTCGGTCATGGCCTTTTGAAGGAAGCATCCCGGCATTCACCTGGAGTGACTTGGGGAAACCATGGAAAACCCAAATCTGGATGCCTGGACGGGGATTCGAACCGCCGTCCTCCCGAATGCGAGGCCAGAACGCTAGCCATTACACCACCACGCTCGGTATATTTGTAGTCGTTTTCTTATATTCTAGGAACAGTTCACAAACTGTAGCCATATGCTGTGATCATACAGTATACGTACACTGCTGTTCAGAACGATTTGGTAGTTCAGTGGTTAAGGAGATTGATATAAACATTATGGCAAATTCAAATTCGAACGAGGTCACGAATTTTTCTGGTCTATGCTTTCTTCATATGAGATACACTAGGAAGCCACGTGGTTCGAATTCTATTTTAAGCTGTAGGCACAGTTCATCTAAGACTTAAGCGAAATATGCCGCAAATCGAAAGTCGGTCAGCAGGTCGCAAGATCATACAATTTTACTTTAGTGCAGTACTTTTAATAGTATTGCAACCTATTTGACCAATCGATCTGAAGCCCACAGTCAAAATATCTCTTCCATTGATTCAATAGACAAACCAATAAAATAGCTGCAACATTTCATCATCATCATCATAACCACAATAAATTCTATATATGTTTATTCCGATCCTTCACTATATTTATTAACCAACATAATTGAAAATGCCGAACATTTCATCAACCAAATAATTATGTATTTATTAATATCTGTACATATTATAAATTTTACTATGAATAACCTATTAAAATGTTTAAAATTTCTTCAATGTATTCCAATGTTATAATTATGTATCATATTTTACTACGCAAAATAAAAAATCCATGGGAGAATTTGGTAAGCTGTAGGCTGAAAGGGGCGAACCCGTGAAGATTATACTGTGGCATTATCATATTTCGACCAAAGACATATGTGTTCCTATATTTAACTTTGCTGCGATAAATAACCTGAGCAGATCACTTGCGTTTGTGCGTGGTATTAGCCTCTAGTTTCCCTTCGTGCTCTTAAGTGGTTGCATGTCGGTAGCTACCAGTAATTTATTATTCCCAAACACAAAGTCGTGAGCACCAGCTAGTAATAAAATAAATTATAATATGAATAAGGGACTAAAAATGCTTTAGATGCGCAAATTTATGCGATTTAATAAAGGACAGTCTAAATTACAGAACCAAAGTATAATCATCTACAATAATTTTGATCGGATTAGTAAGAGATTATTAGCCTGTAGATAAAAAAGAAGACAATAGTTACACAAATATTCTACCTAGGAGATTTTAAAAGATGCTGTAAAAACAGTAAGTATATTGAGTTGTTCAAAACTGAAGATAATCATTTCGTTTGTCGATAAATAAGAGAGTGTGTAGATAAATTATTTTATTAGACTAGGTTATGAGTGGTTATTCTCTTTTGAATTATTTCCGGACATTGTTAAGTAGTTCGCTGCGTTGAGAAGAAGGCTAGTAGATGTTTTCAAGTCAAGTTGTAAGGCATCTGTAGTAATGTGTAGTTTACGATCTACCCACTTACGTACGTTACGTACGTACGTTGTAAGCAAACAGACATTTCGAAATATCGAAAACTGGTATGGGTTGATTGCAATTAATGGCGTAGTTACTTTATTTTTTCAAAAAAGAGCACTTCTCTCGGTTTAAATTATGATAAATTCTAGACCAATGTTGGGGTGAGGAATTGCATATTTCATAACACCATGCACGTATTGTGTGAGTACAATTAGGTTGTGCTGTGGTCCAGGTTTCATTCTCCAGACATGCACGATTCATATTTCTGTTTTATTTTATTTTCTTTGTAGGTCTGCTGAACATGGTTTTCTGGAAAATATCAGCGGCCTGCCTTTTCATTTTGCTTTTGTTATGTTAGAAATTTGTGACTCTAAAAAGAACCGTTTTTATTTCTGGCTCTGAAAAGAGCCGTTTTTCAATTGGTTTGCTGACTGATCCAAAAATAATTACTAAACAAGGAACAGATGGTTGAGAGATATGCCATAGCTTGCGTAAATAAGTTGGTTTATGTGAAAGGGTACTGTTCTGGAAGGCTTGCTTCCTTCCGAACTCATTTCTCCACATTAATTCGTCCATCTAGGACTCCGTACTTAACTTTTATTTTTCTCTTTAATATTTCCCAGAGACTTTCGACCCCTTGAGTATGTACTTTGGGATCGTATAGATTCACAAAAGTTTCTTGGTGAACTACAAAATTGAGAGCATGATTCTATCCTGCACTTCAAGTGCTAAACATTTCTTGGTGGCTCTCTCGATTCCACCGAATACCCAGTGACCTTTCCTGTACATACCACAATGATATTTCTAAGGAAATGGAGGTTTAAGTTTAAAGACACCTCAAAAACACAACAGTGTGAATTTATTTAAACGATTTATAATTTCAAATGCGAGAAGTTCCCCAATAGTTAACTTCCGCTATACATACACTCCTGGCAATGACGTACCAAAACAAAAACTCAGGAAGTAGGAACGGATTTAAACGGAGGGGATAGCAACTAAAATCCTTAGACAGTGGGAGGAACTGGAACAGCTCTTGATCTGTAACTGATATTAACTCTAGCACCGTTTTAAGAGAACTGTCTTTATAGCTACTTTGACAAGAAACGACGCTCTTTCAACGGGAAAACAGATCCTTCATGTCGGCAAATGGCAGCAATCCTGAACAATATGGGTCTATTTCTTAAACGCATTTGTCCATAACGAAGCGTGGTATCTTAAAGCAAGCAGTCTTTTCCGCAGAAGTGATTTAAGAAATCTGCCGATGTGTATCAACTGATGCGATTCATAACGCTGTGCTGTCCTATAAAACGTCTTTAACATTTAGCATCAGAGTTGAATTAACTACTATCAGATCGGTAAGTAAAGTTAATTTTCTTTTCCTTCCAGTATGATTTCATTTTTTCATTATTTTTTAAAAATGGAAATGAGAACCAATTTTTTAATGTCAGAAAGCTGGAAGTAATTATAATCTGTAAGAAAATAAATTAAATTACTAATGACGCCATCACTTAAAGCTATAATCAAGGACATTTTCAGCCAAATGTTTAACATATTTTGATACTAACACCTACCCACTGCATTGCGCGCGCGTCGTTTTTGATGTGTTCTGCTTTACTGCTTTACATTTTATTTACTTTCCTACGACCAAATAATATCGTAGAGATGTAACAAATGTAAATGTCCTCTAAAAAATTTTGTTCGTTTTAGATAGTATCTTAGTTTCTGTTTTCAGGGTGATGTCGGTAAGATTATTATTATTTTTTATTTATTTATTATTTTAGCTTTTAACGTAATATAACTGATTAAATATAAGAAATTAGGTTTCTAGTTGTTCAATATAATTCGTAGAGACAATTATTGTTCAGTCATTATTACTAATCCATTTTAAGCTACAACCATAAATTTTTAAAATCTGAGTAATCGAAACCGTTTAGGGTAGTGTAATGAGGTATTTTACTAACAGTTATCGCGAATAAACAATAACGTTTTCAAGTACGGTAGTGTAATAGTAAACGAAACTACGGGAATATATTTCAGGTTAAATCAAACACTTTCCCCACTACACCGGAGCACATTAGGGTAAGAAGATTATTGGTTTCACATACAGCATACGGCATTGAGACGCTATTATCGTTGAATAGCTCGTTGTATCAATTAATAAGAAATATTTATTGTGTAATACATATCAGTTCATTCAGCCACATATCGGTCCATTTGTATATGAAACTATATGGTGCAGAAAAACTAAAAATACAAATGACGAGTTCTTTATTTTTTCATTTCTTTCATTTACGACTTTTAAAATCATTAGATGAAACTGGATGACGTGAAGTTGTTTAACCAGCAACCTGAAGTTTACTTCTGTATAAAACTTTCTCAGTACTACATTTGGGGCAGCGCGTCAATTTGGTCACGGACTTTTTGGTTGGGGTCAGAAGCATGTTCGGCTGATTTATATAGTAAGAATGTTGAAGTGGAGCAGACGCTAGGGTTAGGCAACCTGCTGGCTGGAGATCCAATACCAACCATCATGATGGTTTTACAGTTTCTTTTCAACTGTCTATCTGCTGGAGTCAAAGCCACGGGAACCAACAAATGTAAAATCACTCTCTGGTACTGTATAAGAGACAGTGCTGATATACTAACACAGTAGTAAAATATATTAAGCGACAACTGTTGTTTTTCTATAGCAGTGTTTCCCAACCTTTTTTGGGTCATGTCCCACTTTAAACATTTTTTTTTTTTTTTTTTTTTTTGCCCCCCATACATAATTTTTAATTAAAAAAATTATTTGTTATTAAAGAAACTCACATAAGCTGGTTTTTGAAAGAAAACACTTTAATGTTGTCATAAAACATAGTAAGTAAAATTAAAAAACATAATGTAATAATAAAATTCAAATTCAAAAGATTTTTAATAAAGATTTATTATGGCAATTTAGTGTGATCCTTGCGCTTGATGCTTGCTTCATAGAGATTTTATATTAGGCTCCAATTTAGTAAGCTTTAATCTCAAGTCTCCACGTTGTGTTATATCCAGTCGATTTCTTTTTTTTTTTTATCAGTAAATATTTACTGAACAAAATCCAGATTCGGCTAAATATGAAGATGTAAAAGGTAATAGAAGTTTTCTTGCACATTCTGTTGCATTTGGGTATTTGATTTTAGTTTCTTCACAAAGACATGCCATTGCACCTATATCTAGCATTGCATTTAAATAACCCGAAAAGAAAACGGTTAAGTCGTATCAAGTCAATTTCTAAATTGCCGCCCTAAAAAAACCAAATTGCCCCCCTGTGGGGCGTGGGCCCCACGTTGAGAAACACTGTTCTATAGGTACTTAAAATTGGACTCTCCAGTGCGTACGCAAAATAATATGCAGCCACACTCGATTGGAGAGTTACAAGGGGGCCAGGTTGAGTCCTGGCCCAATCATACCGGTAATCCTGATTCCGGTTTTAGGCGGTTTTTCCGCTATCATCATTAATTACGTGGAAGGTGGGGGGGGTGGGTTCCGACCAGATCACACCGAATCTCACCAGAGATTAGAATGGGTCCGGAATTCCGGAAAAACACCTCACGTAATTAAGGGACATCCCCAAGGCGAATACTGGAACGGTCCGCAATCTCTGCCTCATAAACTACACATTACGCAAACAAAAGCAAAAAATACACTTATCACACACAGAACATAACCACACGTTTCCCATACTAAGATCAACACCTCCCCTTCCCCATAACACTACGAAAGGCCTAGCAAGTCGTAATCTGACTGATACATATGCTTCGAAAATATACACAAGCATTTGTAAAGAGGAAGTTCCAGGAATAACCCGCAAAGTGTCTAAAAAACCTTAAAAGATGGTGATGACTGAAAATTGTGTTAGTTCACTCTTCCTACCAGAAAAAAACAGTACTTTTGACAGTGAGAATAACAAAGAAATACATTTTCACGAAAACAGATGGCAATCGTCGCTATCTTTCCTCAATAATCCCGGTAATCAACAGGGACCGAGTGTGGTGGGTAAGCGCTTAGCGCTCTGGCCTCGCATTCGGGAGAACGCCGGTTCGAATCCCCGTCCAGGCATCCAGATTTGGGTTTTCTATTGTTTCCCCAAATCACTCCAGGCGAATGCCGGGATACTTCCTTCAAAAGGTCATGCAGTGGTGAGTTTCTTCTCACCGTCAATTTCTATAGATTTTTTTTTTTAAGTCAGAACTTCTATAGGCGTGTTGGACGATTTTTCGATGGAGGTAAATCTATGACTTCGCCGCTTCCCGTTAGCGATATGCTACGACTTGTTGCGCGTAAGATATGAGTAATGGACGCATTTTGGATGGGTAATTTCTTATGAGTTCGCTTCAACTACATGCCATAATAGCAGTATATCTGTAGCTTGTATGACTTGTTGCGCTTGGACAGCAGTGAATGCATATATTATACTTGTTTCTAAAATTAATGTGTCTTTTACCAATGCACTTTATACAAGCATAGCATTTATGCAGTTTTAATGGAACTTAGCATACGTACAGTTTAAAACAAACAAAAAATTACTGTTTACGTTTGATTCACTATTACCTTTTACCCCTCAACTTAATTTCTGTCAACGTTGTTCATACAAACCCACAGTTCTTATCCAACTTTATTAGTACTTAGCACACGTATACTTCAGAGCTCAGTGGTTAAGGCACTTACAACCGAAAGTTTCTCTCTTCGGTCGCGGATTCAGCAAGAACTTTGGGGAGTTCTATTTGATTATATGAGCTACGCTGGACGTTCCGTGGTTGTGATTGGACGTTAAACTGTAGGCATCTGAGGAAAGGAATTGGCCTTCCTGCCTCTGACACAATAGCTTGGTACATCTCCTTCGGGAAGGTTCGATTAATCTTCGGGTTATGGAGAAGCTTAGAGTTTTAGTTTCTGAAGTTAAAACTTCTTTGTGCACGTTGGAATTATTATTATTTAGTATGTCTGTAGCTATAAGGATAACGTGTTCCGCATATGGTATTTATAGTTTTCAGTTTTGTCGGCAATCCCCAACAGCTGCCAAATCGATTTTTTTTTTCTGATTGAAGATTCTCCAAGCACATTTTATAGGCTGCAAGTGAAATTGAAGTTACTTACGAAATAGTTTTAATACGAAGATAGCAGTATGCCTATTTTAACCCCTTCGGTTCTACAGTTTACGTTCAGTTACATTGCGCTTCTATAACGCCAAACCGAGCGTGGTGGTGTAACGAATAGCGTTCTGGCCTCGCATTCGGGAGGACAGCGGTTTGAATCCCCGTCCGGGCATCCAGATTTGGGTTTTCCATGGTTTCCCAAATCACTCCAGGCAAATGCCGGGATGCTTCCTTACAAAGGCCATGGCCGAATTCCTTCATATTCCATGCCACCATCCTTTCCCGTCTCTATAGACCTCGCTGTTGAGAGACGTAAAGCAGTTAAAAAATATAAATATATATAACCCCAACTAGCGTCTAAAAACTGTGTTAACCGTACATTGCTCATAAGATTGTGGCAGGTGAAAGATGTGTTCTTCATCTTTTCGACAAGTAAAATGGACCATGGCTGATGGGATCTGATGTTTCGTCTCCAGTCTCCGTGATCAAAGCAAGTCAATTTCAAAAAACGTCAATAGCAGAAACCTATACAGAATCGGCTTTCGCCACACAAAGCGAGCAGAAATTACTGTCTTCTGGTGAACGTTTCTTGCTGAGAGGCGAAAAGCTTTACCAAGGGAAGGTTACACACAGATTCCACCGTAATTAAATAATTTAAGACGATATATGTAACTGCACCGGCTTCAAAGAAACAACAAGCAAATGAAATTCAGTTTCCACGATTTTTATCGGTGAAAAATATTTTGATCCAATTTGTCACGTAAAGTAAGAACTCAAAAGTTTTATGAACTCGCTGTCAGCATTTTATTTCGTTGCTAATATAAACCTACAACACATAGAAATGTCAAGTAGATAGACAGAAGTTACCCACACGTATTGAGAGCTTAAAATGCTACTAATACTATCATAGATTAGTTGAAACTAACAACTCCCTGGAATTTAAAAACCTATTTTATGAACTAAAACATTTTTTCTACATTGTGGAATATATAGATGGTTAAAATGTTGTTGTTTCTTTCCTAGACGTATTTTATTACTTATTAACACATCTGTAGCAGTTGTTTGTTTGTTTGTTTATTGTTTCAGCATAAAATTGTTTTACAAAGGTAACAAATGATTACCAAACATGTTCCGGTAGTAGTATTTTTTATAAAATTCAGGACTAAATGACTTCGGAAACCTGAAAGACGGGATAGTTCTTTCAATAGATCATGGATGAATTCATAAATAGAATGTTGATTCCGTGGCAGGTCAGGTTCGTTGTAACACGAATACGACGATTGTCTTTTTATTTTCTTGTTGGGGAATACTAGCGAGAAAGTTTTGAAGCGAAATATTTTTAATAAAAAAACGGTACAGCCAGAGTACTGTTTAACTGAATCAGAAGATGGAAAACGGTTGTATAGTGTACAATTTATCACTTGTTTTCCATTTAAAAAAAAAAAAGTTCTCCACCTTCCACATCGTGTACTTCCGATAACACCGAGTCACCTGATAGCTCTGATAAGGCTAGTCTATCTTAGTATAAGCCTCGTAAAGCCAAATAACGGCCGTGCTAGTAGTTTATGAATAATAAACATTGGGAATTAGGCTACTAGATACAACATGATACATAACTGAGTACAGTGGAGTCAAGTTTGTAAAAGTTTCTTTTTCTTTTTTGAGGAAACTTACATCTAAATCAGTCTGAAAGTGAACCAAGAAAGATGGCAAATATAGAATAGTTTCAACGTCATAGATTAAGACAGAACCTGGCCAAAGCAAATTCACCGGAAAAACGTTTACTGACGAGTGACGAATGAAAGTGGACTATGACCCCTGCCCAGTCATATGCGTCAAGTGTAGCTCGATGGTGACAGATAAAAATCTTGTAAAGAAAAGAAATATTTGTAAATCTCGTTAACATTTAGAAACGTCAAAATATCGAAAGAATAATATGAAAAATTTGTGAACTTACATCAACGTTGGTATGATAAATGCGAAAAATGAAATAGATATCTTGAATATCAAATATGTGTCTATAATTCGTATTGTTTCGAAATCAGTCCAAGGGAGTCATATAAATAGTAAAACCATTGCCAAAATTTTTCCTGTTTTCTTGTCAGCTGTACTCCCACAGGTCTTATAGCCCCAACTTCGACAACACTTAAAGCCTAAAAAATCATCAAAGCATTGCTCCGACTAACCTATGAAAATGTGAATTTAAACCGTTCTTTTTGTTTCATTGGCAACCGCTTTCCTTAAAATGCCTACATACGAGTTAATACAATAAAATATTAGTTGTTTCAACAATTCATACTGCTTTCAGGGGAACGACCAGCTTGAGGAACTGAAGCAATGTAGAGGAAATTATCTCGTTAAGTGTGTTGTCAGGAAATACTGATACAATTACTGAAACAATGACCGTAATCCACGATTTTGCAGGAAAAGAAATATCCGGGAGTTTAAGGTAATACACCAATTTTGCATTAGCATAACTTATGCTTGAGTGTGAAAATAATCACTTCAGCATGAATCCTCTACATCTCTCCAAGGAGATTGTTTCACATGGTTGGGGGGAAAAAACACCAATTGGCAGTCACTGCGGAATTCCGAGAGAACTGAAAACTTAAAAATATGAATATCACATGTGCAACATGTCATATTTATAGCTACAAAGATATTAAATAATAATAATTCTGTGTGGTCGATATGAGCTGGTAACAGGGATTCTATTGGCTACGCATTCCACGCCTATCTCAGCCGCTTAACCCCGTAGAGTTATGAAGTACAGGGTAGCTACAGTTTGACGTCCAATACTAACCATGGAAGCGATCTGGCGAACTTCACATCACACAGTAAGCTACGCCAGAGGTGAATGTCGGATTAATGGTCTATGAAAATCCCCACCGAGGAGAGATTCGAACTGGGGACCTTCGGACGCCAGACACCATATCTACAGAGGCACGAAACAACAACGGAAATGCTGTTAACATTAGCATGTCGGTAACGCGAACTCAAAAAATTTTACCAATTCAAAAATCGCCCAACGGACCTAAAGAAGTTTTCACTTCAAAAACTAAAACTCTAACTTACTGCGCAACCAGGAGGTTGGTCGAATCTTCCCGAAAGAGATGTAACAAGCTAAGGCCCATTCCTTTTCTTAAGGGCTTACAGTTAACGTGAAATCAGCACCACGGATCGTTGCTGCGTTGTTCATATATTCAAATACAACACCTAAAAGTTGATGCTCACCACGGGCATTGAAACCGCGACAGGTGAATAAAACTTTCGGAAGTAAGCGCCTTAACCGCTGCGCTACCAAACCGTCTTGTTTTGAAGTATACGTGGGCTAAGTAGTATCAAAATCACATAAAATCTGTGAGTTTCTATAAACAACGTTGACAGAAATTGAAGTCAGAGGCAAAGCGTCGAGAGGGTTTAGGTTCTTGTAAATCAAATGTAAACAGTGTTTTTCCATTTGGTTTACTGTATAAATATGCAAAGTTCTATCAAAAATCGTATAATAACTATGAAGAACACTGGCAAAAAAAATTCATTTTTATATATTAGATACAAGTAGAAATTATACTTTCACTGCTTTCCAAGCGCAACGCGTCATACTTAATGCTACAGATATACTGTTAACATTAGTATTTTGGTGGCGCGAACTCACAAGATTTTACCTGCCCAAAAAGCGTCCAACGCCCATATCATACGCACAACACCTTGTAGCATTTCAATGACGGCAAGTCGCGAACTCATGGATTTATCCGCGTCCAAACATTTCGTAATGCGCCTATAGAAGTTTAAATTAATATATATATATTGTGGTATGACAGAGTCATCCACAATGAATATTAATAAAAGTATTAATTAATATTCAGATTTTCCTTGTAATATTCATTTATCTAAATTGTAAATATTATAAATATTAGCGTTAATTCATAGGTGAATAATTATGTATCAAACCCGGGCAGCCAGATTTATTATTATATGACTTAATTTCTGTGAAAAACTTGCCATTCAGAAAATATTAAATTTGGGAAGTTGGAACTGTAGTTTCGAACGTTCAGAGAACGGGACAATGCCCAGTGTCGTCGACATGCTGACGCCTTCGCTTACAAAGGGGTGGCGCGCGGGAACCGTTACCTATCGAGTGTACTGACCTCATCCCTTCCCAGTGGCCCGACAAGGTCAAGCAAAATGTGCCGGAACGGGTAGCAAATGTTAGCGACGACAGGAAGCAAGTGATGATGGACATATATCGATGCACCAATCGTGAACGGATACAGGGGTTCACAGTTGTTAATTCAAGGCTTCTGTTCCATGTGCGGGGAGAGAAAGCTGGCTTTGCAGCGACAAGAGGACACGACGCCATATTCACTTCACTTGCTGCCCAGACGAGCTACAGTGCGGACGTGTCACCCGACACGCCCTTATCCGTTGATCAGTGACTGTGTCTGGTCGCATAGTCTGGCTCAGATGGGCTGGAAGCTGAGCGGTCCATCTGCCAGAGATTGTAAGCTGATGTGCTAGCGCGGACATATCTGCAAATCTGGCATTCGTTGCAGCAGTGGCACAGAGCGTGTGACACCTCGTCGAGAAGATGCGATTACGGTAAAGTACCGCGTATAGGTCCACAGTTCCATTGGGTTTTAACGAGGCTTGCTAACCCGTAAACGGCTCCTGAGATAAGACTCTGCTCCCATCATAACAATTAATGAGCTAACCAATATTTCATGTTCATAACTTCAAATCCTAAACATCTTGCTCATTGTTTTAAATTCAAACGATGTTTTTAACTTTAAACGGCGCCTCTTGGATTCTTTTGTAAATGTTAAGTTTAAGTTGTTGGCCTGTGATGCCACTTTAAAACATGTTGACTTTGTAAAATCATTGAGATATCTAAATCAGTTTTATGTTTGCTTTTATCCGGCGGATTCTAAATGTCGGGTATTGCTTGTTTGTTGTCTTTGGATTATGTTTAACGTAACGTTAACTATACCCGGCCTTGTATAAGCCAGAAGAATAAATAAATTGAGTATAATTTTTTGTGAAACTAACTTCTTGTAGAAATCATGGTTCTAGTTCACCATTTAACCAAATAACCAACTTATTGGATGTCATACATATTATTAATAATTATATTTCATCAACGCATTGGCTCCCCCCTCCCGAACCGGCGCGGTCCAATACAATATATATATATATATTACAGACAAGAAGTTGAAAATAATAAAAACTAGTCAGAGAGATATCCATTGAATATCAGAATATATCTATCTTGTAGGAGAGAACTGGTAAACATACTGAATGAAAAAATATAAAGAAAGTTTGTCATGAGCTTAAAGCTGCTTTACATTTTATTTTATTTTTTTTTTTTTGCTATTTTTAAGGTAAATATTATCAGTAAAAATATAAGAATTGATACTAAAGTTCGTATCCAGTACACCATCTGGCTATCTGTACCCTTCAGGCTTCTCGTCTGGTCAAATTTGATCTACTTTGCCGAATACACATCGAGTGTTTGCTTACACATAACGGACGCCGGTGGCGATAGCGGAAATGAACACCTGGAATATGGACTGGTGCCAACACCCTAAGCTCGCACGCTACACGCGGCAGTAAGTTGGCAACCCTGCCACTGAACCTGCCGTTCCATTTCGCTGACCCCGCTGCTGTTGCTGCCGGCGTGGCCACTGCTGACGTCATCGCTGATCGGGCTGGTGCGCACACCCGCAATTTGCATGCGGGCCGCAGCGGGAATGTGTGCGTGTGTGCGTGTGTGCGAGAGTGAGAGTGGCGATTAATGCAAAGGTGAGATACAGTGCAAACACCGGACGTCGGCCGCTGACGTACGGGGCCCGATAGGACTCTCAGATATCAGCGTAGGCTGATTAATTCAGCCGCAACGTCGTTTGCACTGTGATCAGCGGCGTTGGAAACTTGACACCTAAAACTTGTTCTATTTTTACCTGTTTTGCGCACATCAATTATAAGACCCTAAAAATACATTACCAATAGAATTGACGAATACGAGAAAATCACGAAGGATTTCGCAGTGGTGTTGGTTAGTAAAACGTTCCAGTCGCCTTAACATGATGTAATACAGAGTGAGTCAGGAGCAATGGTAAATATTGAAGGAGGTGGTTGTATGAGCAATATTGAGAAAAAAAATTCTTATAAACCTGTGTCTAATTTCCATTCTTTTTGGAGATACCGGTGGTGGACAGGGGCGTAGCTACTATGGGGCTAGGCGGTGCAGTGCACCGGGGCCCCTACGCTCAGGGGGCCCCCAAGCACACCTCTGGGGCCCCCAAGCGCAGTTCAGAGCCCTACAGTCGTCTAAGGGGGCCCTTGAGACACAGGAAGCCCCTCACTAAGCGCCCTCTCACTGCTCAGGGGTGCCCAACCACTGCTCAGGGGCCCCCCAACCACTGCTCAGGGGGCCCCAACCGCTGCCAGGAGGCCCCTAAACACAACTCAAGGGCCCCATCCTCAGCTCTCAGGGGGCCCCTACGGGCAACACAAAGCAAAAAAAGGTCACCCATCAGGCCTGAGGGTGCAAAATAAATTTTTTGCACCTGGGGCCTTGTTGACCTAGCTACGCCACCACTGGTGGAATTTTATGCACAAAATAAATCTCAGAAAATTATCAAGGGCGCACAGTTAATTTGTTGAAGGACTTCATTCATGCAAAACTCACGCATATATTACAGAAGATTGAATTAAATATTCGAAAATCCTTCCATCGACTTCAAATACACTTTGCAGCTCTCTTCGCAACAGTCTGTGTAGCTCTTCCGAGTAGTCTTGATGATTTTATGAGGCTAGCACTATTTACAATGCGAGCTAGTAATTCGTCACTTGTGTTTGCTTTCTCTTTGTACACTTCTTTATTAAATCCTCCCCACAAACACAAATCTGATGAAGTAAGGTCCGGTGACGTTGGTGAGCAATGACTGATGCAATTTTCGAACGTTTTATTTAAACTTTTGTAATATATGCGTGTGCTTTTGTATTAATAACGTACTTCTATAAGTTATATCTTTTCTCTCGATTAGTTTCTGAGATTTGTTTTACGAGTAACATTACAGCACCTGTATCTCTAAAACGAATGGAAATCGAACAGTTGATTAATGTTTTTCATATCAATTTTATGTTCGAAAAAACGGCAATGTTACCAACATAAATGGCATCTCGATTCTCGTCTTGAGATGTACCTGTTCTTGTCTGCGAGGCCATACATCACACTGCCGTGTCTGTTGTAATTATATTTCCACTTTTTTATTTTTGTGGTTTTGTAGTATTACCACCAATTTTTCCAGAATCAAATTGCTATCGAAACATCTCAAAAAGCACTTTTATGAGTAAAAGTATCGTATGGAAGGTATCTAGTACAAAAGTATTGGTATCAAAATAAAGTACTTAATACCAAGAAGTATCGATACTTTTTCCGTGACCATATACTCACGTCCAAGCCCACTATTACTGTGTTTTATCTTCTTGCATTATGCTTGTCGTTATATAATGAGGGCTCAATTCCTTAACTTGATAACCTCATTTCAATTCTTGAACCAAAGATTTTAATTGCTAGATCCTACGCCAACCTGAGCTAGTAACCTGCATACCCGCTTACCCGGTGACATGCTGTTCTTATCTCGACGGCTAATGACCGGCGCTGTCCCAAAAACAGTTTGTCCTGGTTGAAATTCTTCAAATTTAAAACTATGTTCCCCTTGCATGCCTGCCACAGAGGAAGAGTTCTTGTATTTTCCACACACCACTAAATAAAACATCTCTGGGATAGCAAGGCTTAAAAAAAAATTAAAAAAATGAACAAACGCACGGGGTACTTCAGGTGCCAAACATTAAGTAGCTCCAATCTGCTTTTAAACCAAGGAACCATAGTGTATCTTTGTATATTTAATCCCGAGATTCTACTTTAAAAACTTTTATTTGATTCTAAAAACGTTCTTTTTTTTATATTAAGATTGTGACACACAATAATCTCATGGATGTAACACGACATTTAAAATCTTACTGTTATGATCAATACGTTTTGATTACTGAAGGTTAATACCAAAATTATTTCATTGCATCTCCAGAACTGGAAGTCTCAGTCTTTAATAACTCATCCCACCTTGCCAGGGAACGATTATAAAGCAGCGATGTCTACCAACATTCTCCGAAAAAAAGTCGTTCTAGAGGCGCGACAGTAAACTCTTTTAATTCCAGCCCCCAGGAACAGAAAGACGATGGAACAGATTTCCCTTGGGGAGAGCAAGTAAATAACGCACAGCCAAGGCAGGTCTCTCCATTTGTCCTTACGTCACAATTAATGCAGCTGTCTCTGAGGAATTCATCGTTTGATGCAGTTGGCCTCCGTAGCCGTATACCTGGCGCGAAGATCCTCTAACAAAACGTATTTTAGGGTGGATTTTATTACTCTACTAGCTAATACCCGCGACTTTGTACGCGTGGATTAAGAATTTATTTGCCAGAATTGAATACAAAAAGTTGTTTGTAACAAAAGATGGGTCTCAAACAACACCGAGTCGGCATAATCTGACAGGAAAGCCATCACTATATCATTCTACCGTCGAACCTGTCTCTTGAAGAGAATCAATTTCCAACATATTTAAAAGCAGAAAGGCTTACGAATGTAAAGGGATGTGGGGAGGGGGGGTTGTTTAACTAAGGGCAGCTTTGTTTCAGGATGGTCTTTACTTCTTTCTTCAGCATGTGCATCCGATTCTTGCGTTCTAATAACTTTAGCTGTTCGTGCTCTGCTACAAGTTAGGCCAGTTTACGCCCGCAAGACATGTAAAAAAAGAAGGCAAAATAAACTGGTGCCAGAAACATTTAAGCAGACACAAAGTAATAGGATAGCGAAAATCTACATCTATACTAAATAATACGTTTTTTCTCTAAACTATTATTAACAAGTTATACACTAACATAATGCGCTAGAAGCACACCTTGAGGAACCGACGAAACATACACGCATCCATACCTCTGTCACCATTCGATAAATTCTCAAAATTTCGTGATTAAAACTGTCAATCATACCGAAAAAAAAAATTCCTGTGTCCTCCCTATAGATTTTCTTGTCAAATTCCGTCAATATCGGTATAGGCATTTAGTCGTCAAAACGTAACAAAAAAACAGAGACTTACTTCCGCATTTATAGTATTACTACTGCAGATCACACACACACTGACTGCGAATCACCCCTGAGGGATCAATATAACGCAAAAAAGTGTACACCTACAGCATTTCAAGACTACCTACGATTTGCCTCGTATTGCACCCCTAAATTTGTGGTATCTACAGTTTAACATTCAATATGAATAACCTACAATCCAGGCGTGACTCTTACGATTAAAAACAATTTTTAAAAATCTTTGCCTCCAAGAAGATTTGAACCGGAGACTGCGATCCGAACAGCAGTAAGCAAGCGCTTTAACCACCGAGCTACCCGGCCGCTATGTAGAAATTGAGTACAGAGATCTAGACATCCAACGCATCTGTCTATCGCTGTTCAGTAATTTTTCGAAATTATAAGACAACATGTATTATTTTTACAGATAATTTTTCAACCAAATGTAGACAGTATTTTTCTCCTTGTTTAAAAGGATAAGTGTGCAAAGATAGGATGAAAACTGTGGATTTGTATTGAGAACAAACAAACAAACATACATACATTCATCTTTTTATATATATATATATATATATATATATATATATATATATATATATAGATTTGGTACTGTTAAATTGTATTTTGGTGGTTATTTTTATGTATAATTAAAAAATACAATAAATGTATAAATGTTTGACAGATTGTCTAAATCAAATGTTGCCATGAAGAGATATTCATTACGTCAGGTGGGATTAAACTTTAAAAACGAAATTAAATCACTTGGAGAGAACACAGACATTCCAGTTCTCTAGGGCATACTATACACTACTGTCAGTTGATACCATATGTAAAATAGTTAAACATTAATTCTACCAGACCAGCCGCTGTGGCTGCGCGGGTTAAAGAGCCACCTCACTGGATAGGGGAGGTACAAGGTTCGAGTCCTCTCTCCTGTGTATCGGCCAACCTGATCGTGGTGTTTGGTGGTGTTCCACAATCCTCAAGAGTAATGCTGAAAGGCCTCAAAATCTACGCCACATAAGTATTCTTGCTACACACAGAAAGTAGTTACACATTTCGAGGACAGATGGAAACGTATCCGCTTCGTCATAAGACTGCGGCAAGCTTTGTAAGCCGGTAGTCTGGATGCTAAACATGTTTTATGAATTAGCATTTGGAAAGAGGAAGCGTGAGGACTAACGTGTGGAAGTGGATATCCGTAAGATGATGGCGATGATGATTTTATCAAGATTTTGTGTTAGTTACTGTTAGCTACGTGTTCCTATCACGTTATTTTCGGATTCTATGTCTATATTTGGCAATGTAATGGAATAATCGTTATAGTTTAGAGGAAAATTAATATAAAATAAGATCCCATTATTAAGTTGTATGGTTTGAAATATCGTGTCAATCGGCTATTAAATACCTACGTAAATTATTTCTTGAATTGGTAAAAGATGTTAAATGTTATCCAGTTACATTACTGCTTACAGAAAGTATATGCACAGATACGGAAAGCAAAGGTAGAATATTTGGTTCAAGTAAAATAAGAATTCATTTAGTTAGTAAAAAGAACAAAATTACCGTTAACGGTAGATTATTTTCTTAACAGTAATTGAAAACACCTTCAAAAATAAACAATATAGTAAAGACAAATATATCTGTACATCAAGATCCAATACAGGTGCTCTCATTTTACTGTTAATGGTCTTTATATAACGGTATGACCGAAAAACATGATTGTCTAAAAGGTTAATATGGAAATCGTCAAGGGTTTTCTCCTATTCAGCAGGTCCATTCCATCCAAGCCTTCCTTTTTTCTGCCATTCCCGAAGACTCTATATATTTCCCATTTATCATGATGTCATCAATCATTTTCTTTCTTTGCCGACCTCTTCTTTGCCCTCCGTCTACAATCCCCTCCAGAGCAGTTTTAAGCAGGCACTCATTCCTCAATACATGACCAATCCAGTTCCTTTTTCTGTTCCTTATTGTTTTTTAAAGGGACCTCTCTTACCCGTTCCAGCACTTCATCATTCCTTACTTTGTCTTTCCAACTAATTTTCTCCATCCTCCTCCATATCCACATTTCTAAAGCTTCCAGCCTCTTTAGATCTTCTTTGCGTAGCGTCCATGTTTCTACCCCATATAGTCCTACACTCCATGCATAACATTTAGCTAGTTTTTTCCTCAGGTTTTTATCCAGCCTTCCGCATAGTAAATTTTTCTTTCTATTGAAAGCTTCCCTTTCCATTGCTATTCTAGTTTTCACCTCCTTCTTGCAAATCATATCACCACTCACAATATTTCCGAGATACTTGAAGGACTCGTTCAATTATTTCTCCTTGTAACCTTATAATCATTTCTTTCTTACTTCTTCCCACCTTTATACATTTAGTTTTATTCCTATTGATTGTCATTCCGAATTCCTTACACCCTTTGCCTAAAACCTCTAACATTCTTCTGGGTATCTTGACAGTTTCCGGCAGCATGTCATCAGCAAATCTAATGCAGCTAATCCTACATCCACCTCCTTTTCTTCTTAAACTTCTCTTTTATAATTTCCTCCAAATATATGTTAATTAATATGGATGACAAACAACATCTCTGTCTTACACCTCTTCTAATCTTTCCCTCTTCTGTAAGACCATTCCCCACTCTAACTCTCACTCCTTGTTCGATGTATAATCTACTTATTAGCCTTCTTTCCTTCCAATCAATGCCTTTATTTTTTAGAATATGTATTAACTACGCCCATTACACTCTATCAAATGCTTTTTCCAGGTGTATGAGAACCGTGTATCAATCTCTTCCCCTTTCAATGTTTCTTTCACCTATTATCTAGCAAACCAATAGCGTCTCTTGCTCTTCTTCCTTTTTGAAATCCAAACTGTTCTTCACCAATTGACACGGACGGTCTGCTGGATATTCGTATGTTTAGCACTCTTAGTAATATCTTAGCAGCATGGCATAAGAGGCTAATGGTTCTGAACTCTTCACACTTCACTGCATTCTTTTTCATTCCAATTGGTTTAAACACTGTTGTTAAAAAGTCTTTTGACCATTCTCCTCTTTCATATATCTCATTACACAAACATAGTATTTATCTTCTTCCATCATCTTTCAGACTTTTCAGAATTTCAATAGATAACTCATTGACCCCACAGGCTTTCCTGTTCTTCATCTCTGCCAAAGCTTTCTCTACTTCCACCTCCAGGATATGGCATCCCAACTCCTCCTTGCAGACTCTTTCTTCTTCTTCCAATACCAAATCTTTCGGTCGGTGTTGCAGATCATACAGCTCTCCTATACAGTATATTCATTCCATCTTTGTTGTATTTCATCAGCCTCCCTGGCTAACGTTCCATTCTTGTTTTCAACTTCCAGCCCCGCTGTTCTTCTTTTTCCTTGAAAGCATATCTGGACGGCCTCTTTGTACATCAAGTCAAACTTTCCCTCTCTTTCTAATTGCTCTATCTGTTCACACTTACGTCTCATTCAGTTCTCTCTTGCTTTCTCAACGTTTCTTTTCGATTCATTATTTAATTTTCTGTATTTCCTTCTCCCCTCCTCAGTACCTTCGTTTTTTCCACTTCCTTCTCTCTGTTATCTTCTGTAGCATTGCTTCAGTCACCCATTCTTTATTTATTCTACTGCTTTTCTTAAATCCTATTATTTCTGCAACAGCCCTTTTCATACTCTCTTTCATCCTTACCCATTTTTCATCCACACCCTCATTTACATTTCCTCTATCCCATTCATTTATTAAGTTTTTTTCTATTTTTCTATCTTGCCTTTCCTCTTTAAGAGCATCAGTATTAAGCCTTTTATTATCTTTCCATTCTTAATTATTTTCAATCTCATTTCTATTTCTGCTACAACAATATTATGATCAGAATTAACATCAGCTCCTGGGTAGGTTTTTGCATTTTAACCAATTCTTATACCTGTTCTGGATTAGTATATAGTCAATCTGATACCTCTTTCCCTCAAAGGGAGAGGTCCAAGTATACCTTCTTCTTTTATGGCTTTCAAAAAGACTGTTTTCCACTGCCATTTCATTTTTCTTACAGAAGCTTACCAGCCTCTCTCTTCACTCATTTCGCATCACAAGTCCATACTTACCAATTGTTCCCTCATCCTTTCCCTCTACAACCACTGCTTTCCAATCCCCCATCATCATAAAACAAGTATTTCTCTTTTCCTTGTCTATAATTTCCTCCCTCCAATTCTTCATCCGAGTGTTGGCTTGTCGGCATGTACACTAGAATCAAAACTACATCTTTCTTTTCTCCTCATAGACTCATATACATAATTCTACCGTTTATAAATTCCACTTTCATTACTTTACTCTTCACAGCTTTCCTGATTACAATGGCTACTCCTAAATTCCCACTGCTCTCCTCTCCAGAATAATAACATTGATACTCTCCATTTTCGAACTATCCTTTCCCACCATATCTAACTTCACATATTCCAAAAATATCCAACATATTTATCTTCATCTCCTGTTTCAAATTCTCTAATTTTCCCGCTTGCAGAAAAGCTCTAACATTGCATGTTCCTATTCTCATTCTCTCCCTTCTCTATATCCCATTCCCACGCTTCAATGTATTCTCCTCCCGGAGATCCGAAGGAGGGTATATTATTCCGGAACATTTTACTTGAAGCGCCATCACCATGCTATTTCTAGAGAATCCTTTAGGATCTTTAATGTTGTTGCTTCCGGTTGCCATCCACATTCTCATGCCGTTTACCATCCACAGGTTCATCCGCCTGTAGAGATGATTTCTGCTCCATAGGGCAAGATATTTCCCTGGCTCTTTACCCGCTTATCCGCCCTGCAAGAGGCCGTCGGTGCTTGTAGAGTGTGTCTCCTTATCCCGGGAGCTACTCGGCAGGCTGCTTGCCTTGCTAATGAAGGTGCAAGTTTGGTCCACCCCGGGTATTTCATTTTCCCTGGACCATCCATATCTGGGGGGCATTCCCCGATCCACCACCTGTGGAGGCGCCTGATGGGGGACTAGCAACCCTCCCACGGGAATAGGGAAATAAACAATGAAATTTATTTTTACTTTACGTTTGTTTTAATGAACCCTCCCAACATTAGTATCACGTTTTATATGAATCACTTTCATCTGTGTAAAACAAATTTCCTTGATCTGAAGATAATTTTAAAATCTTTTTTTTTTTCATAAATTTAGTGAAACGTTTGGAATGTTTACAAATAATAAGAGCAACAAAAACAAATCTTGTAAAAATATATCAAGCTTTGTGCTTGTGTAGTAACAAAAAGTTATGAGATTATGTTTTGAGCCAAGTCTATACTTTGCAGTGTGTATTCACTTCCCTTTCTGAAAGAGAATGGTTTCTCTCGGTCTTACAGATCGTTTATTTAGAATAAACAATAAAATCTGGTAACTTGGCCATTATGCGCGCCATGTTTTAGTTAACCTATATATGTTCCTTAAATGTGTTGCTTTATCAAACTGGCAAACATATAAAAGCCAAGATTTCCCTCACACTTTTCCGAATTTGATATGTATATATTATGCCTTCCATTTCAGTTGAAATGATGACGTTCATTAAGGCCAAATCAGCAATTTTTTGGTTTATTCTAAATAAACTATCTGTAACACCGAGAGAAACCATACCATTAGACCAGCGTTTCTCAACCCCTAGGGGTTCGAGGTTTTTTTTTCCATCAAGATAAAATATACCTTATTTTACTCCAGCGACCGTGGGCTGCACAGTGGTTGAAAACCGATGAAAATCCGTTTAGCTGTTTGTGCATGAATTACACTCAACAAAATACAATTTTACTCTCGCAGTCGAAGTTTCTGCATTTGTCTATATAAAGAGACTTCGAACAAAAACATTTGTCTATATAAGGAAAGTTAAAACAAAAGAAAAATGATTTGTTTTTTGAGGCTTTTCTATTCTAAAATGTAAATGTTTCTCTAATGGATTAATAACATCAACAATGATCTATATACACTTCGATAGCAGTAGTTAAAGAAGCGTTTCTAATAAACTCGTTTCCAACAAAATAAGTTATTTTAAGCAAAAAACTTAATAGTTTCTCAGAATTACCTCTCCAAATACCTTCATCGAAATGTACAAGAAGTAATATTCATTTTGTTGCAAATTCAAAATCCAACATTACGTTCATCATATCAATTCAATATATAAAGAAGTTGCATTTTATAAATAATACAACAAAGAAAGTAAAGGAATGCAGAAAAAAGTAAGAAATGAAAGAGTGAGTTCAATAGTTATTACAAAACTATTATAAGGAAAAAAATCTGTATGAATTATTTTTTTTGGGGGGGGGGGGGGAGGGGCTCCTTCCTCCCCTTCAGCCCTTCGTTTCGCTCTCCAAATAGTTGGCTCTTTGTCTGGCTCTACACCTTTTATATATTTCTGTTTTTATTATTATTGTATTAATTTTTCAATATTAGTTCAGTTACACATCAACTTAATCACAACGAACATTCTTTTAATACCATACACTGATTCAGATTCACGGATTCATTCTTCTTTTTTTATTATTTATTTGAACAGTATAATTTTCTCTAATATTTTGCTAGAGGAATTCGTTCTGCCTATGACGTCGCGGTATTCTGATAGTAGTTGGATAATTGATATGTTATATCCAACAGCAGCCTGGTGGGTTTTTATCACCTTATGTATTTTATTCTATGTGCTAACACCCTAGAGAATATTGTATAATCTGAGGCTCTTCATTTTGTTTGGCTTTCGTATTTTTGGGGAATAATACTGCTAAACCGTTCACAAATTCCTCAGGTAACGCGTTTTGTTACATAATTTCATTATATATTTGTATAAGTTTGTCTTTTAACTGACTCCAAAAGGTTGCATAAAACTCAATCCCGATGCCATCTAGTCCCGGCGATTTGTTTTTGGGGCGTCTTTGGATTGCTGCATAAGCTTCTTCCTCGTCAATTTTCTTGTTAAGTTCTGTTCGATCTTCCTCGTTCAATTGTTGTTCTACCGAATCTGTTATTCTGTATGGGGCTATGGTACTATCTTCTTTTTCGAATAGGTACTTATGATGGTTATGGACGTGTTATTTTATTGTGTTTGGGGTTCTGTTAATTTCTCCTTCTTCTGTTCTCAATTGCGGAGTCAGTTGTCCTCTCGCGCTCTGCGTTTTTCTTGCTCCAGATGATAGATTGAAACATCTACCGACGATAGAGTGTCGTGTACTCTGCTTCTAAATTTGATTCCTTCAATTTGTCTCCTCTTCATTGCTATTATTTTTGCTTTAATTTTCTTGATCTCAACGAGGTATTTCTTTTCTGTTTCCACCTTTTTATACAGATCTTGGAAACATAGATAGTGAAATTCTTCTTTTTACCGTTGCCACTTCTGTCGCGTGTTGACCGAGCGAGTGGCGAACTTACCCACTGTGGGTCCGTCCTAGCATCTACTTACTGTCGGCTGAGATACTTCAAGTTTCCAGTCGGCATCTGTAAGCTCCTGGCTAGGAAAAAATACATGCGCTGAGACTTAATTTGCGTAAAATCAGGATGTAGGTGCTCCTTGAAATGATATGAAGAGTTGTGGCTACTTGATTTATTGTGAAAGCGGCTGTGTGGTACAGTTACAAGTTATTGGTATATGAAATCGGTGTTTCCTGATATTGGAATAGTGGACCATAGGATCCAATGTTAATGCAGTATGCATTCCAAGCCAGCAGAGGGAGAATGATAGGAAAAATGCCTAAAATGGCCTAATTGGATGGTAACAGGTCTGCCCCACGAAATTTCACATCACGGACTGGAGCGATTCGTGCACGCAAAAAGGCGCCCTCGATTCTGGAAGGTGGGGAAAGCCTTCCTCTCATTGGCTGTTTGTCACGACGGACATGCGTGTGGTTCACGTGCTCATAGTGTGTAAGCCTCGTGTACCTGCCGCGCTAGTTGAGTTTCCCACAGTAAGGACTGCCAGACCAGCGTCCTTGGCGCGGGTGTCGTATATAAGCGGTGTAACCTTCGTACCACTGTGCTGGCTTGGAAGCACTCCGCCTTCATTACCGCTAAACTCTATACTAAAATCTATACAAAAATCAGCTACCGCGACACTTCTTTTGTTCGGCGCTATAGGTCGTCAGCATCCGTTGGATCCTGAGTTTCGCTAGTTTTATCCACCACGCGATAGTTGGCTGAAATTTCCGTGTTTAGTTACAACACTGTTACCATGTATCTGTAAAGTTCTGTTGTAGCTGGCGCTACTCTAGAATAGAGATATTTAGTTTCCAGTAGCCCCGCCCAGTGTATATATTTTGTTTCGCTAGGTTTATTTTACATTGGTAGGCTACATGGTCCCAAAATTCGAACGGCCAACGCTCTGTTGTTTATAGTTCGCTCCTCAACGCGAGGATAATGTATATACGTTATAGTCGTGAAGCTGATTTTCCTATCGTGTATGTAAACCCGGTGGTGTTTCCGTTTAATACTTCCCATGTGTCTTGTACTTTGAGATTATAATGTATTCCAATACTATGCTCTTATTGCAGTTTGGCGTCTGATTTTTCTGATGAAGGACGCCGTTGAAGTCTTCTCCTAAAATAGTTGGTCGGGTGTTCGTTCCCATGTGTAAGGTTAAAATATTTTTTAAATATGCTGCCGTCTTGGCTCGTTGATTGCTGCCTGAGGGAGCGTATACATTTATTATTCTGGTACTGACTATCGTACAAGCTATAGTTCTGCCATCTTCTGATCTTGTTACATCTGAGGTTTTCAATACCTAGTTTGGTTAAAATCGCTGTACCGAGGCTTATATCGCCACCTGCATTGCTTATAGAGTTGTAGCCGGAGATTCTGTCAAGGTTTATTACGTTTGTGACTTCTTGCAGTAGTAGAATGTCAATATTTGCGGCTCTGACATAGTCCATGCCCACTTCGACGTACAGTAGGTAACTAAAACAATTTATTTACGATATTCAGATATGCGATTAACTATGGTAAACTTTTGAACACAGAGCGAAAAAGTCGAATTACATTAAGGAGTGAGACGTGGCGACCTTGTTTTCTGCCTACACATCTGAAAAATCATTAAACCGTAATTTTTAAAATTTCTTATTAACCGGACATTTCATGCCCAGTCGCATGTAGCGAACTGTACATGGACAAATCGCGCTAGAACCGGCCAGTTGGCAACCATGGTCCCAACACGGTTTTTGGAGGACACGTGTATCTACGTATAAAGTACCAACTTTTGATGACCTACCAGTTGTAAATTCAAGGATTTCTTATCTGTTTCTTAATTCACTTAACTTCGTTTTGCCACGTCAGTTAAACCAGTATATCCCCAAAGCTGATCCCGAGAACGAGGCTAGAAATGTTACATGCCAGTCGCAATATGCATTTTCGCTCCACGCCTTGCTTCTCCCAGTATCTACCTAGACCTTGGAGAAAACTAATAATACAAACAATAAGTAATAGAACACTAGGGACTATATTGTCAGTGAAAGGTGGTTGGATGTGTCTTTGTTATTAAACAAACCATTTGCAAGGTATAAGTAGTTATATTTCAGTCAGTCACGGGGAATACCCCTATGTTTCATGCCCCGTGAACTAGAGACAGTACATTTCATTCTCGTTCGATCAGTAATATAGAGGCAGGTGTTAAATACGAGGAGAAGGCGGAGGGTTCTTAGACTCTTGTCTACTTGTCCTGGTTTTCTCGAAATCGTAATGCTTACGAAATGTTTCTTGGGAATATTTGATAAACAATTATGAGTCCCATTAAATCTGATTCAGAATATAATTACCGATAAAATCTTTTATTTTCTCTCATATCGCAAAATATAATGTGGCAAACACACCAAAATTTCAGTTTAGATAATTCACTAATGTTTCTTCACTCATTAGTTTACTTTTTTTTTAGTTATAGCTTTACGCCTTGTCGACGTCGTGGTCATTAGAGGTGGGGTGGGACTGGGGATTAGGAACAGGTAGTAATTCGGTAATGACCTTTTTAAGGAAGCATCCCGGCATTCGCCTGAAGTGATTTGGGAAACCATGGAAAACCCAAATCTGGATGCCGGACGGTGATTCGAACCGGCGTCCTCATCATTTTAATTTAAAAGGAACTATAGAACTAGCAAAAAATAAACGGGTTTTAATTAATGTTTTCATTATGGATCAAATGAAGTGCAAAGACCGTAATAAATTTTCTTTATTGCATGCATCTTCGTATTATGAGGAATCCTTAAGCAGTTCTGACTGTTCGCAGCAAGTCATTTTACTATTTATGTCTGAGTTATGTGAGCAGTATAAAGAGGATTACCATCTGCGAAATACGCCTTTGTCGTTGCCGCCTATCTTTATCTCGTAATTCTAACGGTAAAGGGAATCTACAGTTTAAAGTGCAATACGAACCACGGAACGTCCTAACATCTTCACATTAAGAAATAAATGTTTTTCCAGAGGTGAATTTAAGTTTTAAGATCCGTGACGATTTCGTTTCTTTGTAATCTCGATTCTAAAGCACAGATCGTTAATAACAGAGCCACCACACCGGTCAGGAATGTAATATTAAGAACATTTGCTTAAATCAGAAAATTCCTATCCTCATTCTCACTTATCGGGACATAAAATTTATATTTTAATGTTGTATGATTTTATAGTTGCTTTTGTGTCAGGTACTTTGTATGGTTGTAAAGACCAATGGACATGTCACTTTGCAGATAGAGAAGGGGTGTCCAGGTTATTTGATATAATAAAATGTTACTTTGGTCACCGTGTCCGTAGCGCTGACGCCACGCACGTAGCCTTCGTTTCCTAACATTGGCCAAAGATGTTACAACAACATAAAATAATGAGCATTATTTGATAATAAATCAATTTAGTAAAGAAGCTGCAGGGAAATTAAATGTCAAATCACAGCGTTCAAACTCGTTGTTTTTGATGGTGTTGGCATCTATTTACTTTCCATATAGATGTTTTCTATATATACTTTGTCACTGTTATAATAAGTTCCAAACAATGAATTGCCAACAATCTGCGTCCAATTCGTCATTATCAACATGTTTAGAAACTAGCAATAAAGGAACAAACGTCTGTCAACAAGGAAGGAGACTTGATATTTTGAATTCAGGCAGCTTTCTGGCTGTCTTACATGTGCTGAAATTTCTATTCAAGTCCGTTGTATGGTTCAGAATTTTTCAGATGAAAGCTAATTTTTTCCCTCAACTGGCCGTATGTCTTCGACAATAGTCCCTGCCATAAATGTAGATGTCGATTTACGTATTGTAAGGCGGTATTACAAAACTGTTGTTTGAAGCTGTGGAATGTTTCCCGTCTCACGTTTTGCAGGTAAGGGGTTTAGTGATGACTCACAGTGAGAGTTAAATCTCCTGCAACACCAATCATAAAAGTCCAATTTGCTAACAACTGGCACAGTTTGATGCAGAAAGGCCGGAAGTTCTCTGACTCGATGCGAGGAATAAGACACACTTTCTGATGATAACGTTTTGCGAAAAACAGATTCGCTGTTTTGCAACATGCACCATCAGAAACCATACATCTAATAGGATAAACTGTATCATACATAATAAATGATAGCTATCATCAAGGGTACTTTCTATATAGGAGTTCGAATGTTATTTTTTGCCTAAGCCCTGCACATGCTGAATTCCAAAATTTTCTGTTCTAGGCTTCACTATGTGGCAAAAAGTACCACATATGTTAACTGATAACATTAGCTATGGTAATGTGCAATTTCTTGTACAGTTTTGCCTCTGTGTCATCCAGAAATATTTAAATTATTGGGATAAAAGTATTATATATATTAACTAATGAAGTA
The DNA here is from genome assembly GCA_031002005.1 of Vandiemenella viatica. NCBI lineage: Eukaryota > Metazoa > Arthropoda > Insecta > Orthoptera > Morabidae > Vandiemenella > Vandiemenella viatica. Next base: position 261,432,808 of record JARYHS010011408.1, on the reverse strand, counting down.
AGCTGTAACTGCGCATAGTTTTGGTTGAAATATGTTGATAATGTTTTACTTAATTCGTGCACAGACAGATATAAAGACCCAATTTATGATTTTCACCTCTATATCATCAGGAACTATTTAATGTACAAGATAACAATTATTATGTATGTTATCATTTACATGAGCTACTACTATTGTACTTTCTTTGGAACTGACTATTAAGTATAGCATGTTGTGTGTGCAGGTGAGTAAAAATTCCATAATTCATGGTTTTAACCTACGTACATTAGGAACTGTTAAATGTACATGACAAAAAAGTATTCGTTATATTAACATACGACATACTGTTGTATGTATTTTTACTGAAATCAGTGTGTTGGGGGGGGGGGGGGTTGGGGGGGGGAGGGGGATTACGCGTGCGTAGACCGATAAAAATATGCGAACTTCAAGGTTTTTCCTGTGTATTATCTCAACCGTATAAGTGACCAGGATGAAAAGTATCTTGTACTTTTACGGATTATGCTATCTCTGTATACGTACGTAATTTCACTGACGTATTACGTGGGTACGAAATGAGGTGTTTAAAAGGCTTCAAAGTGTTTAAGCATCCGGTAAAAGGGCTAATTAATTATAAGTATTTTAATTAATTTCAGGAACAGGTGGACTAAATGATTTAATCAATATATAAATCCTTTAACATTCATGTAACCTATGGATGTGGTGTTATTCCAAAACGAACGATCAAAGTTGTAAGTACAAGCTAACACCACCGCACTATTTTAACGGCCAAACAAGTAAGAGAGGAATTTATAATTCAAATAAATGAATAAATAATCACCGATACTGAGGTGATTATAAATTAAAAGTCAGTGTAAAGAAAAGAAAAAAATACGATAACGCACATGAAACGAGATACAAATGTTTAATTTGAATTAACTGTTCTTAAGATCGAGGGCACTATTTTACTCAGGTTACTCTTCAAAATTATTATAAATGCTCAGAATACAGGTTTCGATAGAGCATGCCTTTTATCATACAAATTTCTTAGCACATAAAGTTACGGGGAAAACTGAGATTATAAGAGCAAATACGTTGACAAACGAACTTATGAAAATTGTCTTTACCGTTCATTATCTACCGTTGAATCAGGCAGCAACATTTACTTGAAAAACTGAGAACTCGGCATAGCATAAGCTGTCTACTACAAAAATGCTAAGTCAAAAAATAACTTCTGTCTACAGTTCCAACCGTCTTCCGCGCTGTCCCCGAAAATCCTCTTCCTCTCTCTCCAACAGAATCAAAATCGTCATCATTCCTTGGCTTCCAGCTCCCCAAGTCATCGCCGCGTCAGAGTAAGTTGTTGCTCGCTTTCATTGATCGAGCTGCTGTTGGCGAAGGTTGTTGTCTATTGACATTTCCTTCAAACATTACAATGGATGTTCTTTGCTTTCGGTGTGTCTTTTCGGTTGATCTTAGCTGTTTTAATTTGTGAGTGTCTTAGTCATTTCGACACTGCAGGTTTGGCTCGAAAGGCGTTTAATGAGTTGGGTTAGCAACTCGAGAATTTTTGAGACCTGTATAAGTCATCAGCTTGGAACTCCACTCGTACGCGCTGTCGTGCCCACAGCATTGACTAGGGCAGTGACGTGGCCAGGTGGTCAGCTGAGTTGTTCCGAGTGGGGTTCTGGTTAGTTTCCTCGTATCTTGACGAGTCTGGGCGATGTTGGCGGTCGACTGTAGATACTGATATAATCTAACCGTGAAGACATCAACAAATCCGAGCAACACGACAGCAGCCACCACGATCAGGAACGTCCCCCATAAAGATAGTTCCAGCAGGAAGGGACAATAATAGAGCAAGCATGCTCATCGCCAACTCAGCTGCTCGTCACCTGCATGAGCGAAGCAGATCTCGAAGACGTCGAAACATTCTTAGAAACTAGAAACATAAAATACAGCATGGACTTCCAAGGGAACACTCAGCACACAGCAATGGTCACACAACATGCAGAATCACCTCCAGATGACTCCACCAACATGGACGCAGAAACACTTCAAGACGAAAGCTCCACTACACGCCCAGTACCAGGCAGGAGCGTGCCCACAAAAGCCAAGCACACCGCCCTGGCCAGCAGCCAAGACACTAAAAGGAGCGGAAGGATCTTCAAAATCCGGCCAAAGAGGAGGAGACCGATGGCAGCGAAACAGCAATGCTTCCGTTGCCAAGGCTTCGGGCACCAAGTCTCGGACAGCCACAAGCAAGTGTGTTGCGTCCGCTGCGGCGGGAACCACAGCAACCTGCTTTGCTAACGTCCGCGAGAAGCAACACTGACATGTGCTAACTGTGGTTCTGACCACGCCGCCAGCTAAAGGGGATGTCATGTGAAGAGGAAGCTCTAAGCCACCATCGGAAGACGTCAACATAAACCCAGCCACACCCAACCAGCCGAAGGACCGGGCGGCCCACAGAAAAGGACATCAAGCAGCAGCAAAAACCATCCGCCGACCGACACAACTGACCAGCACGTGCACCAATGCTGCAACCACGAGACAAATCGAGAAAATCAGTTGGGAAAAATCGTCCAGTTGCTAACGTAGCTGCTTACGGCGATGGTCCCCAAATGACCATACGAATCCAGTAGGAGGTTTTAATACAAGGACGCCTACGGCGTTCATAGCCTTCTCCTCCCCCCCTCCCCCCAACAGTGAAAATAAAATGTGTCCCCAAAGCAACACCCTAACCGAAACCTAGAAGTTGTACTACCAAAGGTAGTGGGACTTCACCAACAGCCGTTGAGGCAGCTAAATAAAAAATAATAATAAATAAAACAGTTACAGAGGTGGGCGTGGTGGTTTGTAGGCTGGTTGTATGACTTTGCTTGCGTTCTCGTACTTCCGGGTATTGCTGCTTGGCGGTAGTTCCAGAAGACACCTTCCTTCACTACTATGTTATCTCGTAGCGCTTCTTTTCGCCAATCAGGTCCTGATTTCTTCTCCCACCTTCCCCGAACCGCTCCAGCTTGTGAAGAAAATGTTAACCATAAAAAGTGAAAGCAACATTATTCATTAATTCCTCTATTGAAGTAGACACACGTGCTCTTGCACACGTGAATCTCCACAACAAGGAAGCTACGCCTTTCGTGGAAACTTCGATTGTTATCACACACTCGTCTCTCTCTTTCTCTGACATTTGATAGTGATAGATCATGTATCTGCTACCGAGTTAAACTAAGTGTATTTTGTGGGTAGTAAATCTCGTCAGCTCGACATTTCGAACAAAATAATTGAATAACACATAGAGGTTCTGAGGAGCCTTTTGCTAACTTGTTGTGGTGCTGATTAAGCCACGCCATTTATCTCTAGAAAATGACATTTTAGACAAAACATAACATTGTTCTTAGGGTTGCAACGATATATCGGTCAACCGATAATATCGACCGAAAAATATAGATATTTTTAAATGGTCGATACGATAATATCAATATGATGCAGTGAAATATCGAAAACTGCAAACCATTTCGAGATAAAAAAAATCGTGCAAATAAATGTATGGGTGAAAGGAACCAAACTTGACTATGCTAAACTCTGATTTAGCCTGATAATGTCCTTCGCTACTCTGTGGTTCCACTCCGTTTAATGCGCGTTATTCGCTCCCCATTTATTTACCTTCACCTTTTTTATTATTTAATATGTTGCGTTACGTTTGCGTTCGTTAGTCCTTGTTTCTCTCTGGGATGTATTAAAATATTCTAAAGAGGGTAAAATATATGACCGCCTGACCGATACAATTTTTGACTTTATCAGTGTTTATAATAGACCTTTTAATGCAGTTGAAGGCAAAATTTTTAAGTTTTAATGAAGCACCTAGCAGCATTATACAAAGTCAATTTTCGTGATAGTATTAAAACAAAAATTTATAAAAAAAATTCGAAAGTTGTGAAGAAGGAGTTGCAAAGTGTGAAGCATTTTTTATTGTTATGTATAGTATAACACCGACTATTTGGAGTTTACGATAATGACTGCTATTTTTTTTATTGTCATTCGGTTTGAGACCATACAGCCATCCAACATTATTACAAAGCTTCTTACATTCATCAAACATATCTATTTGCACATTTCCTTATCTATATTAGGTTAATTAATTACAATCTTGTTGAATGAATAATAAATAATGGTCACTAAATTAGAACATAGTGAGGATATAATGTAAGTGATGCTATTTACAAATTTTCAAATTTCAAGTGCCATCTTGAGGACCGTAATCCGAGAAAACGTTGCTAGACAATACATCAACTAGACTTAGTAATCATCGGTTCAGTTTTAACGTGTAGATCCATTATTATCCATGGATTTGTCTAAATCACCGTTTTTTTAAAAACTAGTGGGATTAAGATATATTCAAAATTGCAATTAATCATTTACTGAAAGTAGCCTCGTCGGTTCCTTCTGAACGCCGTTTCTCACTGGAAGGAACCAGACCCAGTAACCGTGTCTTTTCGTCGGTCTGTCTGTACACACATTATTCAAAAACTTATGAACTAATCTCAACCAAATTATATGTATTAGTAGGTTGTGCTATGGGTTAATATAAAAGATGCCTTTTATCTTTTATCGCGGTAAGTTACACATGCTGAGGCAATAATCATAGATTTCCATTTTTTTATTTTTTTTACTCGCAGATGGTTTATGAATAAATTGTTATAAGAATCTATTATTATCTTCAATAGTTAGAGTACTTGCTGGTTATTAACTTTTCAAGCTTGTTACGTAAATGTAGTCTTAGACTAACCGTTAGGAAATGAATAGCGTATTCTGACAAATGTTTCATTCTTTTTAATGGTTTTCACAGAATGGATGACACGGTAGGGATGGGCAATAAAAAAATATATCGATAAATATCGAAACGATATTTACAAACACTATCGATATAAATCGGGGAAAAAATATCGATATTTCGATATTTTTGTCTAAAGGGAATAATTATCTTTAAAAAAAATCATAAAATACATCAAAATATTTAAGAAAATTCTGAAAATTAAAGACACAGGTAGAAATTATACAAACTTTTATTAATTTATTATTTTTTTCAATCAATCAAACCAGTATTCGTCTGATATGGACATCAAAAGGACTCTCTGTTTTATGTGCTCCCCCGTCAATCTACTCCTGTTGTTCAGTACAGCTAAGTTGACTGCAGGAGCCACTCTCTTGGACGACACAGAAGAAGCTTGACATATAAGGTATTTCAGTGCGCTGGACCACTGGCAATTCACCCAAAACTTTACTGGTTCTGATTTTCGGTCTATTAATGGTTGGTCCAGATGCTGCTTAAACTCATTAGGAACTGAGCCAGAGCTTGGAACCTCTTGCATAACCGTAGTGCTAAGGGATAATAGCTTTTCATGTGCGGACCAAATTGATGCGTTATCTGCTATATATTGTGTTGCTGCTGTAGACCTTACTTCTGGAGAACTTTGTCCTGGTCGTCTAAGTTCGAAGCGAATATCATTACTTATTGTAGATATCGCATTTGACACACCGATTGGAGAAGTGAAGTGTATACGTTTAAAACGCGGGTCCAAAATGGTAGCTGCTGCAAGGAATGTAGTTCCTTCTAAAGGACTTAATTTCTCTTGAATTCTTTGGAGTAAACCCTCTTTTACCGTGAATCCTAAAGTGGTCGAAGGAGTAGCTTGTTCCGTTACTTGTCGCATCAGATTTGTAACAGGAATTGCTAAGCTAGCAGTCACATAATTTGTACCACTAACCTCTTCAGTGGCTTCTTTGAAAGGACCAAGTAGGACAATGAGTTCAAGTATTACATTAAGCTGTTAAGTTGCAACCATCTCAAGTGTGATTATATTTGACTGACTTTTTGTAGCTATGATTTTAGCTACAATTGCAGAGAGTCTGACAAATCGTTCTAACATATTAAAGTAGGAGTTCCATCTAGTGCTAACAGCTTGTGTCAAAGTCAACACCTCTCCTTCCTTTTCCCCAGATGCTTCTTGTTCAGATCTTAATAGATCCATAGCATTGACAGACTGCTTAAAATAAATCACAATACTTTTTGCGTGATCGCAGAGTGCTGCAAATGAATTATTTTCATTTAACACTACATCAACGATTTTCATCATCAGAGCTTGACCAGTAAGTTGCAATTTCTAATCACCAAACCTCTCTGCATTGCGTATGGTGCAAGGGCATAGGATGTTGTTGATGGTGATTCATCCGTTGGATGGGAATGTTAAGCTTGGCGCCCCCTTTAGAATGTTTCGCAAAAGTAGGCCTGAACATGCCGACACCGGCTTCCACCCTCTCCCTTCTTTCATCTCTCATCCACAACACTCTATACCGAGCCACACAGTGTCACTGTCATACACACTTAGGAGCACTGTCACACTGAGGAAGTAAACGGGGAATTTTTTTAAACTGCTTAACGTCTCTTAACATTGAGGTCTTTAGAGACGGGAAAGGATGGGGGACAAGGAATGGGAAGGAATTCGGCCATGGCCTTTTGAAGGAAGCATCCCAGCATTTGCCTGGAGTGATTTCGGAAACCATGGAAAACCCAAATCTGGATGCCCAGACGGGGATTCGACCCACCCTTCTCCCGAATGCGAGGCCAGAACGCTAACCATTACACCACCATGTTCTGTGAAACGGGAAACCACCCTAGTTCATCTTCCTAGGACTTTCCTTGGAGGGATATACATCACCCATGGTAATCGCCTACAACCTGACACGGGAGAGGCGTTCAAAGAGGACCTTACGATCAGTAAAAACCATTGGTGTCTCAGTGAATAAAAAATTAAAAGCCGCTCTCACTACATCAATCACAAGAAAGTATTCTTTAGCGGGGCTGTAATTAATGAGAAAGCTATATGCATATTTTATAGAGCATTACAATGAACTTTAGGATAGAGGATTTAAAGCAATCCAGAATTGGTCTATTAAGTTCAAAGTGCGATAATCACTCCATTACATCAAAATTTTTCTGTATACTTGGAACGTATTCCCTATAATCCTATATAAACTAACATTCTGTATTCAAGGTTTCCATATTCAAGATTTTCGTATTTGCGGCTAATTTACGGAACGTATTCCTTGCAATTAAGGAGTTTTGACTGTCGACTAGATTGTAGACATTTAAATGAATTAACAGTCATACATAATGACTTGTGGTTCATCAACCCATTAATTGTTATTCGTAAATGAAACAAAATTGAAAAGATAATATTTCAACTACAAAGATAAAACAACCGCTTACATGCTAACATAAAAATGAGATTAACATAAAATTGTTACAATTTAACAGCTTTTTTTAACCTATCAACCGCTGATGAAGCTGTTATATTTCGACGAATTCACTTTTTAACACTTTCAGAAGATTGGATATATACGTCTATTTATCCTATATACATGTAACTATTAAATTGGATACTGAATTGCGTTCGTAGGAAAAATATCGAATTGGTGCTTAAAATCGATACACTAAATACAATATCGATATATCGAAAATAAAAATATCGGCGATAAATATCGATATTTTTAGAAAAAATATCGATATATCGATACATCGATATATTTTGCCCATCCCTATGACACGGTACACTAGTATCTGCAAACTTTTGTCCATTTACTTGTCACATACATCTTTGTTTCACAATTCTCTCGGTTGTATAATTGGAGACAACAAAGCATTAAGATAGAAGATCGACTGTCGGCAATGAAAAGTTTGTTCTTAGGTGATTTCTCTGAACCACTCTTGGCAAATCCCTGCATGTTTCCGCAATAGATGCCCACGTCTCCCGACCAACAATGCCATACGCACTTTTAGGATTCCATTCAAAACCTATTAATCGTAACAGTACAAGTGATGCGACAATGATTCTCTAGAGAATTCCCACCTGAGGTCAGTCTGGTTCTAAAGTAAGTCCTAAAACAGACGAACCGACTTCCCGCGACTTGACACGAGGCGGTGGTCGCGCGGCCGCCGCCTCGTCTAGGGTTACAAACATTTTTTCGGCTGATTATAGTACTTTTTAGAATAAGCTGAAAAAACATAGTACACTTCGAAAAATATAGTATTTGATGGAAAGAGGAACAAAATGGCATAAATTATGTTTCATTTTCTGCACCTTTTAACAATTTTTTTCTACAGCAAAAGTGTCATATTCTTATTTGCATTCATTAATGTAGATTGTTTTATTAATGAGAAACTCACTCTGCTTCTCTCTTCTCGCCATTTCAAATTCATAATTGAAAATATCTTTGCTGTGAATGGCGAAGTTGTGGGAATAGAGGGCAGGACTGAAATAATTTTAAAAATATACTGCAATTTTGCCTGTAGTTCTGTCGGTTAACCCACTACAATGGTTACCTAGATTTCCTTTAATATTGTTATTATCTAGTATCTTCGCGTATTTTTTTTTCAACAATATATAGCACGCTGACCGAAAATACAATAGCCTACAATATTGTATGCTATAGAACGGTTGGGAACTCTAGCCTTGACTGACACGTGGACAGTCGATTTGGCGCGTATAACTCAATTCTTTGTAAAACAATTGATACTGAAGACGAGAGGGAAATGCTAATGTGGTTCCTATTATTATTAATAATTTAATTGCGATGGAGCTAACGCTCTGGTGGCAACTTCCCTAATCATCTAATTACCCCAATTTATATCATTTTTTTAAATTTAATTTTGTAGTTGCAGTGTTAAATTCCTCCCCCATTAACTTTTCCGATTTACAAATTTTAATTTGGTAATTTGTTCCAATCCCTGACACCCTTACCAACAAAAGAAACCTTCCCCGCTCCCTTATGCATGAAATCGAGCACCAGCTGTACCGAAGGTGGTATATCAGTGCTTCTGAATTCATTTTTCCCTATTAAAATGAAAAATATGAAAATTCAAGTCATAAAAGTCCTTGGCAACAATCAGACACTCAAACTGTATCTTACAGTTCAAAAGTACAGATTAATATAAAGTTTCGGTGCTGGATCAATAGAAAAATATTAAATTTTAAATAGTGTATTATTAAAAGGATATGAAATCCGGAAATATTTAAAAGAAAAGCAAAATTAAATTAGAATTTTAATTGTATGTTTAATGTAATCTCATATTAAGTGTTTTAGATTTTAACACTGAAGTATAATGATACAAAAAGGGGGAAAAATCTCCATTTCCGATTTCTCGTCTGTTTTAGACCTAAAGCACTCTAGAAGTTTCTGATAAATGTTAGCCTAAGACTCCAATTTTCATTCAATAGTCATTACACCTGATGTGTTTCTACTTAGTTTCCTTTTAATTTCCTGCCTTCATACTTCAGTAACTTAATTCATTTGCTCCAAATGTTTCGTGAAAAAGTTTTTGGTATGTCTTTGTTAATAAGGAGTTGAAATTGCAATGTTTTCTTTTAAATAATATCCGTTTCGGGAAGATGTACTTGAATAGATAGGAAACTGCTATCAATACTTCACAGTAGAATTTCAGTTACTCGTGCACTTAAAAATTGTTTCACTGCAGAACTGTACAATGTGCAAAAAAACTTCTGTTGTTTATAAACTAAATAAATATGAGTTGCACATAAGCACCTGCTGTTCATTGACATTCATAATAACTGGATAAATCGCTATTGAAGAAAATTTTTATCTTGCCCACGACCTGAAATAAACCACTCACTGTACACACATTACAGAACCTATAGTGCATCAAATCTTTCTAAAAAAATCTCGTTTATAGATTAATTACCGTTGGTTCTAATAATAGAATATCCGGGAAATTCGATCAGGCAGCATTTTAAACATCTAAACACTTGTCACGCCTGTCGTTGGGTGCCACAAAAATCAATGCTTGGCGCATTTTGAGAATAGGCCCAGTACTCTCCAGAGCCGCACCACGTTGCCGCGTGCCCTGCTGATGGTATCGTTCAGTTACAACCAAATTTATTAGAGGTTCCTTTACAACGCAATGCACTTCGAATTTATAAAATTTAAATCAAATTAGGTTTATATACGCGAAAGTAACTACAAAAGAAAAAAAAAACCCAGTTGAGCTCAAGCTTTCGTGGAAGACGGAACTTTAAGGAAATAGTGCCGTGTTACACACTCGAGTGAGAGCGGAAACAAGTGGTCGGAGAGGAAGCGGCGTTACGGCCCACACAGGTCGAATTCTGCTATCGTGTAGTAACCAGTGTTAACCGGGAACAACACTTAATAACAAGAACAAAGAAGTGAGCTTGTGTTTGTGCACATACTGACTTAAGTGTACAATTAACAACTGTTGGAGTGTAGATAACATCTGCGCATACAGGCGAGAGGAGATGGCCGAAGCAAGTGGCGGAATGAATCCTCAAATGGAAGAAGAAAACATTGAAACCTTTGTATATGAAAATGAACAAGACATGGCGGAACCAGTGAAGAATAAAATAGAAGAACGAGTGACTGAGAGTGAGGAAGAAGAAACGTACAACCTCAGGAGGAAACGTCGAGCGGTAGAGAAAAGACAACCACACAAAATAAGCAAAGAAGAATTAATCCTATTGGAGATGTTTAGAAACAAGAAGAAAGATCAGGGACACCAACAGAAGAATATGATCCAAACATATTCAACATCACAGCCGGAAGGGAAGGACGAGGAACGCAGCAAGAAGAAAGAAGACAAGCACTCTGGAAAACAGGGAAGCGAGTAAAGTCAACAAGTTCATGTCCACAGAACGCAACAGAAGGTATAAAGCCAACTCAGATGGCCCATTCATAGTGATGGTAGAACCAATGGGCGAGGGAAATATTCAACACCCAATTCAACTAGGGAAGGTATTCTACAATAAAGTTCCTGGACTGAAAAGAATAAACCAACAAGGAAAGAATAGAATGGCCATGGAATTTACGGAAGCAGAATTTGCCAACCAATTCATAGCAAACGATATCTTACTACAGTCTATGAGACTTAAGGCCTTTGTACCGGCTAGTAGAGTGGAGTGTAAAGGAGTCATCAAGTTTGTCCCACTGGACTTATCAGAAGAAGAGATAAAGCTAAACGCCACATCGGAGGCGCCAATCATCGACGTGAGGCGTTTCACCAAGAAAACGCAACTGGATGGAAAGACAGAAACAACACCGCTAAAAACCGTTCAGATAACGTTCGAGCAGTCAGTATCTCCCAGAATACATTGAAATATATTACCTCAGGTTCAAGGTCGCAACATATATCTACCCAGTAACACAGTGCTATAAATGTCAGAGATTTGGACACGTGGCAAACAACTGCAAAGGAAAGGAAAGATGTACAAAATGTGGCGAAGAGCATAAAACATCAGAATGTCAAAAGGAAAGCCCCAAATGCGTTAACTGCTGCGGCGAGCATCCTGCCAATGACAGGCTTTGCCCAGTGAGAAAACAAGAGGAGGAGAAAAAAGTAAAGCAAGCAGCACACAGCAAAAATACAGGGACCACAGAATACGAGTACAAGCACGGAGACTTCCCCACTCTACAGAAGAGATCATTCAGAGACGTCACCATAGACATGGAACAGCCTGGCACGGTGGACCGACACCAAAAGACAATAAATGTGGTGGCACAGGTATCACGGGAGACCCAGACCGAGGAAGTACCCAATATAGAAAGCAATGAAGAAATAATCACCATCATAGTCAAAACAATAATGAAAGCTCTAGCCCAACATATGAAGGGCAAAATGACAACGACTGTACTCCAAAAAGTACAAGACATTGCCACTAGAAGCATAATACAAGAAATCAGACAGATAGGCTCAACTATGCAGAACTCAGAGAACTCCAGACCAACAACTGAAAATGGCTAGGAGAAGACAAATAAACATAATACAATGGAACGCCAGAAGTCTGTACCATAAATGGAACGATCTTCAAAGACTACTGGAGGAACACAAAGCAGACGTGGTACTGATCACGGAAACGTGGTTAAGTCAAGCACATACGCTAAAACATAGGCTCTACAACATCTACAGGAAGGACAGGGAAGACGGATACGGTGGTGTGGCCATCATGATCAGAAATGGAATGAACAGCTCCATCAGAAACATGGTGATATCAGCAACTGATATAGAAATCCTAGCAATAGACATCACACAAGGAGGCACCATCAACACGGTTTCTGTAATATACAAACCACCAAGGGTCAGTCTTACTGAAGAGCAATGGTCAGAAATACTCAACCAGCTCCCATCAGGAAGTATCCTGGGAGGAGACTTCAACGCCCATCACCCATTGTGGCACGACAGTCGAACAGACCAGCAAGGAGAAGAAATTGCAGCCGCAATTACATCATCCACATTTACCACGCTCAATAATGAACCTGGAACCAGAATAGGAACACCTTATCAAAGAAGATCATCACCAGACATATCTATAGTATCTGCAAACCTCAGACAAAAAACAACGTGGGAGATACTTAAGGACACCCTGGGCAGCGATCATTTCGTTATAAAAATGACGGTAGATGCACCAAGCACACTTAACCACGAGCCACCAAGGACCTTATGGAACTGCAAAAGAGCCAAATGGGAGCAATATCAGGAGAAGATAAATATGCTAATGGAACAGGAGAATGATGAGGATGGCCAATTACAGCAACGATACAATAATTTCGAGGGAATAATTACATCTGCAGCCAAAGAATGCATACCCCTGACCAAAAGAAAGGAGAAGACTTCCGCAGAAAGGAAACCGTGGTGGACAGCGGAATGCTCCAAAGCCATAGCTAGACGACGTTTAGCCATCAAAGCATATAGACAGTGTCCGACAGTGGACAAATTTGCTACGCTCAGGAAGGCAATAGTGGAAGCCAGGACAATCATAAGAAGAGCCAAAAGAAAAGGATGGGAAGAGTTCTGCGATAACATCAAATATGGAATCACGCCTCAAGAAATGTGGAAGAAGCTAAGATGGTTTAAAGGAAGCCAAACAAACGCTAGATGGATCATCAGCAACAAAGAAGCGGCGGAACAATTTTTGGCCCTGACTGCGCCCTCGTACGTCCCGCTAGAACGAAGCGTGGACTCTGCTATAAAGCGAGACACTCAGCCAAAGAGACCAAATCACAACAAGTTTGAAATGTCAGAGCTACAATGTGCAATAAAAAAGGAAGATACGGCCCCCGGACTAGACGGCATAACATACTCCATGATAGAAAAACTTCCACCAAGAGCGAAACAGAAGTTACTGGAACTGTATAATGACATGTTGGCAACAACATATGTGCCAGAACAGTGGAGAAATGTCCTCATCATACCAATCCTAAAGGTGAACAAGGACAAAACTAAAAGCGAATCATACAGACCCATCTCACTACTATCCTGTCTTGCAAAGATCATGAGTATAATGATCAAGAATAGAATGCAGTGGTTCATCGAGCACCACAAGAAACTGGACAGCAGAACAATGGGATTCCGGAAAGGATATGGAACATTAGACAACATAACAACACTAGTCACGGACATTCAACTAAGTTACGCTAGAGGAAACTATCTACTCGCGGCCTTCCTTGACATCAAGGACGCATATAACAACGTTCAGATCAACATACTCCAAGAAACCTTGGACAACATGGGTCTGCCAAGAGAAATAGTCAACTGGTACACTAGATACTTGGAGCATAGAGTAAATATACTCCATACAGCAGAAGGAGAGATACTTGCTCGTCATGTATATCAGGGACTACCCCAAGGAGATCCCTCGAGTCCCACACTGTTCAACATATATACTACAAAAATGTTCAACCGGTTGAGAAGCCTAACAACATACGCACAATATGCAGATGACTTCGTAGTATATGTGACCCACCCAAACAAAGAGAAGGCTAGAACCATACTTGAAGAACAAGTGAAGGAGACACGAAACATCTTGAAGGAGAGAGGGATGGATCTATCCATTCAGAAAAGCAAAGTAGGAATCTTCACGCAAAGACAGTTTGCAAATGAGGATTTCAAAATCTGCATAGACGGAATGCATATGGAAGTAGTTAGGGAAACAAAGTTCTTAGGCATGTGGCTGGACACAAAGCTGTCCTGGAAAAGACACATAGAAGAGACAAGACAAGCTGCGTTACAAAGATTAAACATCTACAAAACGCTGGCTACACCAAACAAAGGCACGGACCCCCGACAGCTGCGAAAGATATACTTCGCCTTAATAAGAAGCAAAATTGAATATGGGGGATTCCTATATGAAACTGCATCCACGACCACACTTAAAAAACTGGATACCGTACAATCTGCCGCCTTGAGGATAGCGGGCGGCTTTCTAAGAACAACGCCAGTCATGGCAATGGAAGTGGAAATGGCAACGCCACCCCTATCATTAAGAAGGAAGAAATTGGGCCTAAAATTCTGGACAAAAGTAAGGACCAACACCAGTCATCCTCTGGGGAGAAAAGTGCGTTCATTGGTGCATGAATATACAGCAAAACCACAAAAATCACATAAGAGCCCAAGTCTCATAAAATACTGGGAAATAACTAACCGATGGAACATAGCAACCTCTGAGATCAACGCTATGTATAGAGAATGTGAACCGTGGCCAAGGATGGAAATGGATCAACATGTGTACACAGACCTGACAGTAGATGTATCAAAGAAGAAGGAACAAAATACTGAAATCATAAAGCAGCTGTCTCTGCAAACCTTAAACACAAGATGGGAAGGATGGAGACAAATATTTACCGACGGATCAAGAGAGAACGAGGAATCCACCACAGCAGCGTACATCGACATGGTGCAAGAAGTGCATGAGGCGTACAGACTACCAACCCCAATGTCCATATTTTCAGCAGAGATTATAGCAATACTAAAAGCAATCAAGTACATAAATGAAGTGGGTATTGTTAAGGCAGTCATCTGCTCGGATGCTAAAAGTGCCCTACAGGCCATAAAAGGAATCCCCAAAGGCACGTGCAAAAACTACCTAGCGTTTGAGGCAGCCAGGCAAATAATCAAGGCAACAACGGAGGGAAGAAGAGTCAAACTACAATGGATCCCAGGGCACGTCGGCGTAAGAGGAAATGAAGCGGCGGATGCCATAGCACGGGGACAATTAAATGCAGCAGATATAGAGGAGATACCCATCCCCTACACCGACTACAACCACACAATCACAAAAATAGTGAAGAAGGATTGGAAAAGAAGATGGGTAGAAGAAGAACCGAGCAAGAGCCTCTGGTACAGAACCATAGCAGGGGAACCAGACCACAAACTATGGTACGCGCCCTTTAAAATAAACAGAAGTGAGATTAAAACAATAAGTAGACTGAGAACAGGACACGCACTCCTACGAGACAGAATGTACACAATGAAGATCGTGGACTACCCGAAATGCCAACAATGCGACGATGTGGAAGATACATATCACTTCCTTTTAAGATGCAAGCAGTATAGGAACATAAGGCAAGAGATAATAGAAGGCGAACTTAAAATCAAGGACATAGCAGACCTAATACAAGTCTTATCCTCACCATCGCTGAAAGCAATAAAAGAAATGCACAAATACGTAATACAGACAAAAAATAGAATATAACAACAAAGGGATATTCAATGCATCGAGCAAGAAAATGTTCTGAAGATTCTCTGTGTATGTCATATGTACTTAAATTGTAATTCATAATCAGTTTACCGAGCGTGGTGGTGTAACGGATAGCGTTCTGGCCTCGCATTCGGGAGGACGGCGGTTCGAATCCCCGTCCGGGCATCCAGATTTTGGTTTTCCATGGTTTCCCCAAATCACTCCAGGTGAATGCCGGGATGCTTCCTTCAAAAGGCCATGGCCGAATTCCTTCCCATTCCTTGCCCCCATCCTTTCCCGTCTCTAAAGACCACGTTGTTAAAAAGGGACGTTAAACTGTTTAAAAAAAAAAAAAAAAAAAAAAAAAAAAAAAAAAAAAAAAACATAATCAGTTGAATGTATTATATGATGTTACTGGCTGTATTAGCCTATGGCTAAAGCCACAAAAAAAAATACAAAAGAAAAACATTTTGATTTGTTTGCTAAAAACTTACAAAGTATAGTAGATGCGAGGGGTACACAAAAATAACCGGAATAACATTCCCGTGAGCGGAGCTTGTGTAGTAGGCGTTTCTGCTGCCACGCGTTTATAGCGCAACTCTCTGCCAATTCAGTGCCACCTGTGTTGTCGACCTGATATGTTCTCTTAATCTGCAGTGACTGATTTTGATAGCGCTGTTTTGTTAATGTTTCGTTTTTGATGATAAAGTGAACAATGTGCAGCTGTGAAATTTTGTTTTCAAGTCAGTAAAAATGCTGCTGAAACTGTTGTAATGATGAAAACCGCTTACAAAGATAACAAACCTCATTCTGGACGTGCATCAACTGCCCGAATCGACGAAAATGTTGAAATAATTCAAGAGCTTGTCCGAGGTTAGTAGTATATCTTGGTGCTCATTTCTGCTAATGTTAACCGAAGATTTGGTAATGAAAAGGGTTGCTGCCAAGTTGGTTCCTCGGGCTCTCACTGGCTATCAAAAAGAACGTCGAGTTGAAACATGTCGTGCTTTGAAATAACAGCTAGAAATTGATACAGATTTTCTGCCAAAGGTCATTACTGGTGATGAGTCATGGTGCTATGGTTACGACCAGAACCAAAGCAACAGTTAAGCCAATGGAAGACGTCATTGCCTCCACGTCCAAAAATTGTCGTCAAGTCAAATATCAAAACAATGCTCATTTGTTTTTGTTTTTTTTATGCAAAGGGTGCAGTTCATTCGGAGTTAGTTTCCCCACATCCAAACGTCAATCAAACCATTCATTTGAAAGTTTTAAGAAGTTTATGCAACAGTGTACGTAAAAGAAGAACCGATTTGTGGCAGACAGCGACTGGTTCTTCTTCCACGCACATCCAGCTGTTTTTTTATGCAAAGGGTGCAGTTCATTCAGAGTTAGTTTCCCCACATCCAAACGTCAATCAAACCATTCATTTGAAAGTTTTAAGAAGTTTATGCAACAGTATACGTAAAAGAAGAACCGATTTGTGGCAGACAGCGACTGGTTCTTCTTCCACGCACACCCAGCTGTCTCTGTTAGGCAGTTTTTGGCTAAAATTGTAAGGTTCCGCTGGCCCACGTACTTTACTCGCCTAACCTGGTTCCTTGCGACTTTTTATTATTTCCACCCATGAAAAGTGGTATGAAAGGACACCGATTTGACAACATTGAGGACGTCAAGGAAATAACGAGGGAGGAGCTGTCGGCCATTTCTAAAAATGACTGCAGAAAATATTTCGAACAGAGGAAGCACTGATTGGACAAATGTATTAGTTGTAATGGAGAGTATTTTGGAGGGGATAAGGTTGTTTTGTAAAAAAATTAAAATATATAGTTTAAAAAAAATAATTCCGTTTTTTGGGTACCCCCTCCTATAAGCGTTTTGAGTACTTACTATTTAATAGGTGATATTGGATAATATTTTTTAGTTTTTAGCTGATGCTATTTTTTTACAACTTACAACTACATTTACAACTTTGACGTCCACAATATGTCTTCATTGTCCAGTGAAAAAAACTAAAAAATATATTTGTTCTTATTTGATGAGCTTCACACATTAACACATCCCACACAGTAGTAGTATTTTTTTTTCCTACGTAATGTTTTCCCTCTGCTACCTCCTTATCATCATCCTGCCCAATAAAAAAAATTTAAAATTTTAAATACAGTTTTGGATCAGCAAAACATGTATCATGTTCGAATTTCACGTCTTAAAAATTTATGGTTTACGAGCTAAAAATCTGTGACTGACAGTGGTATTGCATCAATCGGGCTTAGCTTCACTTCGGGAACTTAATTCGTGGAATATTTGTGTATTTATTTCGTGGGAGCATATGAAACGTAATTTCAAAAGCCTCTTTTCACTTATCCTGTCCAAAAACAAATATTTCAAAATTTTGTTACACGGTTTTGGGTTAGTAAAACTCGTATCCTGTTCAAATTTAACGTCTCAACACTTTTTTGGTTTACGAGTTTGAGACCTGTTAAGCGGCAGGGAAATTAAAGCAACCAGACTCGAAACCTCAGAATTCGTGGAAAATTTTTGTAATATTTTTTGGGGACATATAGAGTGTAATTAAATGTTTTAAAGTTTATCGAAATCTGGTTGTATCCATTCAAGCTCTGTAGAAAAATGCGTGCTGCTGTGCCTTGCTTGAAGCACGAGTCACTCGCTCCTCGTCAGACTTTGCTCGTTTGCCGCTACACACCTCTGGTAAGGTTGCGGAGGACCTTGTGTCCTCGGGGAGCCCCGCCAATCACATTACGAGCCGTAACGCTGCTCCTCAGCCGGCAGATTCACCGGAGGCCGCTGGGAATACTAATGGCGGGTGTGTGCACTTTGCGGTGAGAACTTGGCACAGCGCTCGGATCGAAAGTTCTTGTTGTGGTGTTGATCCAATTTACTTTACAACTGGCAGTCACCTGCTATACTATATATTGACAGTGCAGGTATACTTGTAAGATCTGTGTTTCCATTTCTGGTTTCCTCTCATTCAGTTTTCATAGAATATTTGTGTATAAAATATGTTTTTCCCAACACTCCTAATAATACTACCAAATGCTTCGCGCACTTTATCTATCGGTATCCGGGTGAGAGAGCTTTACTCGGCGCCATTTGTTTTCTGTTCATTAAGTAATATTCTGTTACTTAGGAAGCAAAATTACAACCGATGGTCGAAGCAGGAATGATGCTAAAAGCAGAATAGCACTAGCAAAAAGAGCCTTCATGAAAGAGAGAAACCTTTTAGTTTCAAATATCGATCTAGGAATTAGAAAGTACTTTTAAAAACTCTATGTCTGGAACACAGCACTTTACGGTAGCGAAACGTGGACTTTAGGAATACCGGAAAGAAAGAAAATTGAAGCATTTGAAATGTGGTGCTACAGAAGAATGCTGAAAATTAGGTGTACAGACAAAGTAAGAAATGAACGAGTTTTTGAAATGATGGGTGAGAAAAGAAGTTTATGGAGGAAGTTTACAGAAAGAAGAGACAGGCTGGTAGGTCATATTTTGAGACATGGAGGATTGATTAATTTGTTAGTGGAGGGAACAGTCGAGGGTAAAGCAGATAATTGATGATGTGTTTTGTAAGGGGTATGCAGAAATGAAGAGGTTAGCACAGGATAGGAAGGGATGGAGGATTGCATCAAACTACTCAAAAGACTGACGACAGAAAAAAAAGTAATATTTCGTCGATATCGTTAGAGACATTTGAGAGAAATTAATGTCACCTGTATACAAGAGTTGCTCGTATAATAGTACTGGATAGATTAGACATACAGACAATGTATATTACATATTCACTACACTTTATACCTATCTCACGATTCGTATGAAATTTCTATGAGATGGCATTAGGGCCGTTTCCGAGATACAAGAGTTGCTTGTTTTTTCAGGGAAGTGACCTATTTAGATAAACTGGAAAAGCAAAACGTTATCTCCATATGGCATTTCATCCAAATCGCTATAGCTGTTTCCGAGATACAAGAATTATAGCACTGTTCCATGCTCTAACCAAAGAGAAACTTAACTAGCATTAGTCGGCTTACTGGTATCTGAAACTTCTAAGAGATGGCGCCAGAGCTCTTATACCCGAGATACCAAATACTGTATAAGAATTGATCCTGTTTTATAAAATCGCGTTTTTTCAGGGACGACTACTATTTAGATAAACTTGAAAAGCAAAAGGTTATCTACAAATGAAATTTCATCAAAATCGTTAGAGCCGTTTTCGAGATACAAAATATAGACAAGAATTGCCCTTTTAATGACATAAGATATCCATTGCCACAGTTTTTCGTAATATTTCTACCACAGTCTGATATCATATTCAATGGTACAAATTTCTGCTGAACCTGCAAGTCATACAGAAAAAGTCGCAATCCCCTGTAGATGACCCAAAAATGTGATCGAAACAACTAGGAAAGGAGGAGCAAGGTATTTAAAAAAATTAAAGTCAATATGACGTTCGGAATGGATAGAATACTTAGTTACATGGCTATTCTTAATGTTTATCATTTTTATATTGTAATATGGTGATTTCCATAAAATTGAATAGTTAAGTGTTGTATTAAAATATGAAATAAGGACTGTAGAACCTATGTAAGAATTCCTAATGTCTTCATAGTTTTTCATCATCACATTAATTCAGTATTGCACTTCATTGATGCACTTCTTACTACTAAATAATTTCTGACAGAATTGTGGAGGAGTTTCAACAGAATGAATTTCTATTATAGTTTGAAATTATGATTTTCGGATAAAAGTCTTTATATTAGAAAATATTTAACTTGTTTGGCTACTAGTTAGAAAAAAGCTAATTAAGGATGAGAAAAGATGCAGGCACACTTTCAGACATACAAAAAAGTGAGTAAAACAGTACACTTCCATAAACATAGACGAGAAATCTGGTAGGTACACATACACGAAAAGAGGAGGGAAGAGAGAAGCAGGGAGAGAAACAGAGAGACAGAGGACGTGGCAGATTGAGAGAGTGACGAGCAAACAGGCGGGGCTAATTGTTAGTCGGATATTCATAGACGGACTGGCATAACACATTATATCGTACCGAGATAGATAAACCTGCTACGCACAAGGTGGTTATTATTGCTGAAATGGCTAAACATCGTCCACCAATATTATGAGGATGTGCTGACAAGGATGGCCACACTGACACATTGCTAGGCTAAGCAGTGCTTTTGGAAAGCTAAGATCTGAGAAAAACATCTAGCATGTCAGATAAAGGAGTCAAAAGCAGTTTTCATTACTTATCCAGCTTTTCAAGTGTTTCAAAATCCAGAAAACTGATATTATAACAAAACAACAACGAAACCAATAAAGCGATGTAGTTTTCCAAAAAAATAGTATAGCTATCCAGGGATAAGCTAAATATATGCTAATAAAACATCTACTTTAAGTAAAATGTGTGTAAGGCTTTTTTTGCGTCAAAACCCGTGTGGCCTATTGTCAGACGCTACGGAATCGATGATTCTCCTACGTAGCTGTCATGCCGAACGAATTAAAAAAAAAAAAAAAATCTGTGGAGGATTTACAGAAAACCAGCCGAGTAAATCTGCGGTGGATTTACAGAAAACCAGCCGAGTAAACCGTGGCCAGGGGCAATCCGTGATTATGTTAATACCGTTACCAACCGTAAACTATATGTTTCATGTGTTGGGAGGCAACCAATGGACAAGAATTCCCCGCCTAATTCTGAGATTGGCAGAATATGACCAACAGCTGTTTCGGGTACGACAACGAGGGACGAAAAAGGATTTCTCATGTTGTCTTCCTCCAGGGAAACTACAGAACTACAGCTGCCTGCACCAGGGGACAGCGACCATCCAGTTATCTGCAGAGCGGCTTATTCGCTCTGTGAGTCCATCTGAAAAACAAGACTCCAATTCAACGGTAACCACGGTAAACATAAAATTTTGCATTGACGTTTCCCCTAGCTAATGCCCTGAGTTTATAAATCTTGCTGTCTTGATATACTTTACGATCAGTGAGTTTAATTGTAAATTCTTTTTAAATGAAACTAATCATTGCTTGTGTAAAGTGAAACGATCAATTTTATAAGTAAATATTACCGTCTGATATGAACCTTTTTTTTTTTTGCCTTCGGCTCTACGCCTCGTCGATGTCAAGGTCATTAGAGGCGGGAAAAGAGGGGGACAAGGAAAGGGAAGAAATTAGGCCATGGTCTTTTTAAAGGAAGCATCCTGGCATTCGCCTGGAGTGATTTGGGGAAACCATGCCAGACCCAAATCTGGATTCTCGGATGGGGATTCGAGCCCACGTCCTCCCGAATGCGAGACCAGGTTGTGAACCTTGTTTTCACTATATCACAACCTGCCTAATAATATGTCAATTACCGTGGTTAGAAATTGGTATTAATAAATATTAAAAATTATAATAAATTTTTTTTCTGGCAACTTTAGGATCTGTATTTCATAATAGGAAACACTTTCAGTTATTTATGTAATTGTATTGAAGATGTACTCATGCCAGTACAGAGAGCTCCTATACAACTAACGACGCCACTGGTGATACCGAATAGCAAATACTGTACGGTTTAGATAAAGAAAGACAACTCATCTATTTAAGAATGAATGGGGCATGCTATTTGTCACTGCCTGGTAGCTATGGGTTAAGGCAATTGCTTTGAAAAAGTTTACTGCTCTGTTCCTGGGTTCAAGTCTCGGTATTTAAAGGGTTTTTTTAGATTTCTGTTTCATCATATGAACTACGTTCCGTGGTTCGGATTCCACGTTATTGTAGGCCCCATAAAAAAAGAAACTGCTTATCCTACCTCTGACACAATGGCTTGATATGCAACCTTTGGAAGGATCCAACCAACCATCGGATTGTGGACGGTAGGCAACTAATTGTAACATTCAGATTAAATTCATACTGTGTGTTATAAAAGCGCATGGTTAGAGGCGTAATGGGGCAAAGAAACAACATGAGCTTCTTCACCGTTGTCGAGAAACTCGGCATTGAGAAGCTCTCCTTTATTTTTCCTCTTGTTGATACATCGGTGTGAGGGAAGCCCATGAGCCAAAGTATGGGGTTATAAGGAAAGAAGATCGAATTGGTATCATTTCATTTATCGAAATTTGTTTCTAAAATATCTACCAAACAAAGTGCTAGATTGATATCAAACTTGTTCATTATGTACAAGGAATATGAATAAACCAAATAAGTTTCAATTTAAAAATCTTATTATGACCTTGAAAACGCACTCAAAACTGAATTTAGAATTTGATTTTCCCTTTTAAAATCAATCAACTATAACTTAAAACATTTTTCCTCAGTTAGTTCATTAACGAGATATTTCAAAGCACCCGTTTATATTATCCATCCTGTCTATATGGCTTACGAAAATTGGAGGAATATGAAACGAAAAGTAACACAGTTGTATGGAATCACTGTCATGTAATTGTTATCGGTGTCTTAGAAGATATTACCTGGGGTGACGCATCGCATTCATTGTAAAGCTATGATTTCCAGATTTTTATCTGAAAAAAATAAAAATAAAACACACTTTTTAAATGCGTTGAAGACTACTTAAAACTGTTGGATGCCACTGTTCAAGAGGGCATGCAAAAATTAGGCTAAATTTAGATTACAGCTAATTTTGTTGAAATATCTGGCCTTAAACTGAGTATTGTGCAGATTAGAGATAAAGCTTACAGATGAATATTTTTATTTGAGTTTTTCTAATAGCTGATTTTATTAATGTTAAGTGCAAATTGTAAGATGCAATTTAAATTTTTATAGCTTTTGAATATGGTACATTTTAATGTGGTATTAGAAACTAGTTCTTATGATTCGAAGATTTCAGATTGTTAAATAATGTGATGGATTATGAAATATAACCTAAGATGTACAAATTATTTTAAAAATTTACGCGCAGTTAGATATGTCTTAAAAGCTTTAATGTCCACGACACTATTTTTGAGAGGATTTGTTGAGAACTTGATTTTTTCTAAGTAAAAATGTTAGTTATCTCAAAAAATTCAAGTTGTTGATATGAATATTCATGTGAGTGCTGCCATTTAATGTTTCATGTATGATAAACGGTAGTTATAAATAAAAAAAGCGATATACGATTGGGTAGCATCATTTCGTATGGTGCTGAATGAGCTCATTGAGACTTGAAAATAAGCAAGTAGCAGATATGAAATACCTATTTTTACAGTATATTCTTAGAGCTTTCTTTTCGTGTGTGGCCACGGTGTGAACAAATCCCGGTAAGCTCTCTAAGCAATAAGCACGTTTCCGTAAAATATGTACGGATACAGGGAAAAGTGAATACTCCGTGGAACAGTGTATTCACTGATTTCTGTCGGAGACAGTGGTGAATAATTTATCTCCAGAGACGACGTTCACGGTCGTAACACGAAGAAGAAGCATAAAACGCGTACAGAATAAAAGTCACACGGAACTACAGAGAGGAGAATAAAATTTCCTGCAGCTTCCAAGAATGTATACCCGGCGTGAATAAAAGGTAGAACAAAGAATCGTGACGGCTTTAAACCGACACTTTATACTTCTTCTTTACTGGGAGTTTGCAGCCTAAGAGAAGGAAAGACGTCATGTATATAGAAAAATAAAAGTGATCCTGGCGAATTACTTGTATCCGACAGTTGCTGGGAAGCTTGGACCTGATTGTAATCTGTCACTCATTTTATGTTAGGTGAAATAATTAGAATACACTATTAGTATATTTTAATTGCATAATAATTTACATTATTATTTACATGTGTTGTCAATCTGCGGAGAGACTATTTCCAATGGTGTCAATTCCAATATTTGTAACTGAAATTATCGAAGCACCGATCGTGCTCTTCCAGTCCGCAATGGGTTATGTTTCATAGACGGTGCTTGGGTGTAAGTCGGCAGGTAATCGGTTTTAATATTTATAAAGCTTTAATTTTGTAGTGTGAAATGTAATAGGGCCCTTTTTAGTTTGAATTTTGGGTAAAATTGGTTATGATTGTCGACCATGTGTGAGCTTTATTATCCTGGCAGGGTCGCCAGTTGTAAGCCTTCCACTTAATTAGTATGGTTAGTTTGCAATCATGATTTATCATCATATTCATTATTAATATTGCCACACTAAATGGTGATGAGAGCGTGTTTTTGAATGATTATGGCCCATTTATCATCACTCAACACATGCTAGCTGTCAGCGATGATAATTTTAATTAGTATAGATAGTGGTATATAACAACGAAACAAACTAGAGTTATTGTTATCAAGTCTAAAATTAAAACAAACTGTTCTGGTCAAACACTTCTGAATGTAACTATTCCAGGATTTTTAATCACTTGTTTAAGACACTCATGATAGATTTTTACAAATTACGAATACGTTCCATTATATTTGATAGCTTCTATATACTGAAGCTATATATCTCGCGCCATCTGACTCAGCAAAATTAGCGCGGAACACACACACTGCTTAGGGAGGGTGCATAAATCACGTAGCTCCATTTTGGACTTCTGTGAAACCCCCCTCCCCCCACGCAGCTGACATGTTCCATTTTTCCCGGAGTGTTGGGAAGTTCTTAAAGCGGCGCTGAATCTCCTTCCATTTCAAGCAGGTCGTCACAATCGGTGTGGGCTTACTGGATTGTCATTTCCGGTTATTTTTCATTATACTGCTAGGTGGATAGGCCACCTGATGTAATTATTAACTCTGGCAGTGTTGCCAAGTTGCTCAATCAGCGGGTTGGCTGATTGGGATCAGTTGTCGTAGAATTGTGTGGCCATTTTGGCGAATCTCTGTCTTAGAGGTTCTAGACCACTGATTGCATGGAGGGCGGCGGACGGTGTATCTCTTGAGAGCTTGTATGCGAAACGAATCGCTCTATATTGAATCGTCTGGATTCGATCTAAGTACTTGTAGGCTGCATTACCCCAAACCTACCGCATAGTCTAGGACTGGTCGCACTAGAACAGTGTACAGTCTGATGGCCTGGTTTGGCTTAAGCGTTGACGAAGGGTTTAATACAGAATAAAGTGATTTCATCCTGCCCACCGCTTTTGCTCTCATTTTATTTACATGCCGCTTCCATATCAATCTTCTTTCGAGGGTGACACTGAGGTATATAGCAGTTTGTGTCCATGGAATAGCCTCGTTGAATAGAGTGATTGAGGGACCTTCCTTCTTGTGGTGAAGACAGCTTGGCTCTTTCCAGCATTAAATGGTAGACACCATCTTTTGACCCAGCCTTGGATGTTGTTACATGCTCTTTGTAATATAGTTCTTGATTGAGTGCCTCTCATGCTCCTGGTGTACTGGGCCGTGTCCTCCGCGTAGAGCGCAGTATGGAATCGGTCAGCTTTCGGCATGTCAGACGTGTATAAGTTATAGACTACCGGGCCAATGACTAACCCTTGTGGGACTCCGGCATCAATTGTTATTACAGAAAAAACTGCGTCTTCTAGGAGGTACTTTTAGAGAGGAAGCTCTTTAACAGTCTTACATGCGACAGAGGGAAACTTGGAACTAACAGTTTGTAGACTAGTTCCTGATGCCAGAAAGAGTCGAAGGTTCTAGTGATGTCTAACAGTACGACCCCAAAGAATTCCTTCTTCTCCATTTTGCTGAAAGCGTGTTCTACTATACGTAGCGATTGTTGTGAAGTAGCACGTTGTTTTCTGAAGCCGAATTATTCGTTCGGTAACATATGATCCTGGTCGATGTGTCGGCTGAGCCTCTTTAAGTACAGTCGTTCAAAACTTTTAGACATCGATGGTGACAAGCTGATTGACCTATACGATTTAGGAAATCTTCTGTCCTTGCCTGGCTTTGGTATCGCGACAATGTCAGCCTGTTTCCAAGAATCTGGAAATTTGCTAGTGACTAATATTCGGTTGAAGACTGCTGTAAGGTACTGTACTGCTTGTTCGGGTAGTTGTTTTAGCAGAGTGGCTCCATTGCCATTATGGCCCGTTGTTTTATTGGGACTGCATTGCCGGATCATGTTGACTACTTCTTCAATAGTTATAGGTTCTATTTCTTCCTCGTCTGGGATGTTAGTTTTGAGGAAGAGTTGAAGCCGTTCTTCTACTAGCTGAACATGTTGGGCATCTAGATGTTGGTTAACTGGCCTGAAGTCTTCCTGAAAAACCTCCGCCAAGACTTCAGCTTTATAGAAAATTTTCTAGGTAGAATCCTAGCGCCGGCCCTACTTGCAGGAACACCTGCGTCACTATTTTTATCGAAATATCCGGATTAATCGCTTCAACAGAAGATTTGATAGCGTTTATAGATCCGACAAGAAAAAGACATCACCAACCGATAGAAAAAGTAGTGTCTGGTTTGGATCTTCGAATTGGAGAAACAGGTGACGAGCAGTCAGGGAGAGGCGCGATGCGAAATGGCATCTTGTTAATTGTGATAAAAGTGTCGATCCCCTATATTCATAAGAAATTTATTACTATACATGTTTTCTTCACTCCAGGTTCTTCATAATCTAGTTTCCTGCTTTCCAGTGTATTTATCCTCGTTTGACAGTGCCCTGCTGTTTCGTTCCTCCTTCAGATACATGAATCCGAACCTAAATATGAGCCAAAACATTATGACCACCTGCTTAAAAGGATGTTGGTTTACTCTGTAGAACGCAATACAAAAGCGATTCGAAGAGATATGGTTTCGGCAAGCCCTTCATAGGTTTCCAGAGGTATTTGACACCAGATATCTACTCACGCTTCACGAAATTCCCTTAAGTTATGGACCGATGGTTTGTGGGTGCTGAGCTGGCACCCCATTTGTCCCAGTTCTATGGGTTTGAAATCAGGCTGATTTGGTGGCCAAGATGTCAACCCCAGCTCCCTGTCATGCTCCTCAAACCACTGTAGCACGATTCTCGCCAGGAAGAAATGAAGCATTAAGGGATGTAGGTGAACCGCAACAATTTTCACGTAATCCACATCTGTTATGGTGCCTTCGATGACTACCACAGTTCACACGGAGGCCAAGGTGAATTACCTCCATCTTATAATACTGCTTTCTCCCCTCCCCCCGGACTGCGTCCGTGACGTGGAGCATGTTACGAGCAGCCATTCAGCCATTCGCCTGCAAACCGATATATCCGAGCACCGCCACCTACCTGATTGGAAGTGTTTCATTCATCCATGCGCCGTGTTTCCATTGACCAACGGTCCAATCTCGATGGTCCCATTCAAACTACATATTGTAATTGACGACGCCATTGGGTCGACATGAGAACATGTGCGAGCGGTCTGCTGCGGAGCTCCATGTTCAACAATGTGCGATGAACAGTGTGTTCCAGAACACTTGATTTCATCAGCATTGTACCCTAATATCAGATCTGTTACAGATCGCCCCCTATCCTGCCTTGCAGAGTGGTCAACCCTCCAAGTTCTGTGATAATGCATGGCCTTCCACCACCTCGTCGCCTGCCTTTAACCACTTTCCATACATGTTCGTGCCGGCCTCGGTAGCGTAGGGGCTAGAGTGCTGGCTCCGCGTGCCGAAGGCCGCCGGTTCGAATCCGGCCGCGGGCATGGATGTTAAGTGTTGTGTGTCTGTGTGAATGTCCTGTCCGTCCTGTGGCGTCCATACATTGGGAAAGAAATACACATTGAGCTGGCTGTATGGCCTCCGTTGCCGAATGCCATTAAAAAAAAAAAAAAAAAAAAAAAAATACATGTTCGCAACAGTAGCACGCAAACCACCCGTTCTGGCCTTGCATTCGGGAGGACGTGGGTTCGAATCCCCTTCCGGGCATCCAGATTTGGGTTTTCCATGGTTTTCTCAAATCACTCCAGGCTAATGCCTCGATGCTTCCGTATAAAAGGCCATGGCCGAATTCCTTCCCGTTCCTTGTCCCCAGTTTTTTACCGCTTCTAATGACCTTACCGGTTGACGAGGAGTAAATCAATACGTAAAAAAAAAGAAAAAAAAAAAAAAAAAGAGCAAAACAACGACCAGCCTCGCCATTTTCAAGATGCGCTGAGCCTGGCCGTTACAAATCTGACCTCTTTCAAAATCACTTACGACAGTAGATTTCCTCAGTTCCAAAAGGTATTGTTGGTAGAATGACTCCACATGCGTCTCTGCATATAAACTTTCCTTACAGCATGACGTAATTGTAATGACATTCATTCTCGCCATAGAGTGAGTGTTAATGTTTTTGTTTATCATTGTATATAGGTTGAGGTATCTGAACAATTGAGACCCACATACTAGATTCCTTTGACTCACGAGAATTGTTGCTATGGTATTCATGTCAGCTTGCAGAAGAACCGTTGTTGTCAAGGAAGAATGGAAAGCTGCAGAGGATCGAATCGAAGAACTGCTGGGTTAACTCTTAAATGGGTCTATACTTAAAACTTACATAAAAGTGGTATTTCTTAGAATCGTTATTAATCACTTTTTAGTGCGGGTGGGTGCAAATCGTCAGTTTTCCTTGGCATCTCATGTCATTTCTCCAATTCACTGCTGAATTAAATTTTATGTGTGTTAGTCATCAGTTTCAACCAGTGTGGTCCCATAACTCTGTGTAATAACAATATGGATTTTGTACATAATTTCTTAATATCGTGTGATGATTGAATAAGTGTTTCTCAGCAAAACGACAAAGTGAGTCTAGTGATTAAATACGACGCTCCAGATATCATAATCCCTGTCACCATAACCCCACTCACTCAGGTAGTTTCCCGTGACTGTTTTAATACTGCATAAACCCAAAATTCTTCGTTAGTTGCATCTAACAGATGTGTCCAGAAAGAATCAATCCTAATTTTATGCTCTTGAGGCAATATTTAAGTGAAGATTGGGGTGGGAAATTTGTGTTATCTCCTGAAATGCATTGGATTCACCATATAGGCCTACGTCATATCCTGTGCGTGATGCGGAATGATTGTTCATCATACTACAGTTGCGTCCCAGACAACGTAACGTCACTTGATCCTGGATTTCATGAGAAAGAAAGCGCATTGCGTTAATTCAACATATTTTCCACTTCTTAGATTGAGATACATGTGATCGCTGACTGTATACAATGTTAAATGTCACATAAATGTTCTAAAATCTGAATAAAGCAAAAAGACCGTGCTGCTTACGGTGTATGTATTCTGCCACTGGTGCGCCTATCTTGAACAGTGTCGTTCGGTTAGGTACGTCCTAGCAGAAGGTTTGGAGCAGACTAAAAAGGCAGCTTTATGAAATACGTAATCTTAGTGACTTTTCATATACGTTGAGAACTAAGGAAAGAAAGAATATACCTTGGTAATCGACTGAAAAATTTAAATGCTGTCTGTTCAATCGTTTGGATCGTTACTAGACATTAGTTTGTCGTTTGAGCTACAGAAACAAGATACCACTAACGATGTTATCTGCAAACAGATACCTTGTTTTATTTGAGGCGTCACACAGTGTACATCCAGTGCACTCTGCAGTAGTTGCAAGAAGTCGAGTCGGCGAGTCCAGAGCGGACGAAAAAGCGCTAATGGCAGCGAACACAAAGGAGTGCTGACACAGGGGCTCAGAGCGCAATGCGGATTCTAGACCTCACCGACGAATGTTCGATACCACAGTCAATCTGCCAACCAGCTGTGACGAAAAACGATCACGCTTACCATCAAACATTAAGTTCTCAACTCAGCATTTACAAATCATATTTTATGACTGATTCGCAGATTTCAAGAGGATCATTAAATTCTTTTGTATTTCTGCTCTAAGAAGACGAAGTCCTTTGGATTGCTGACTATGGACAGCAAACGAGAAGGACCCAGCACTAGTCGTTAGGAATCAACCTGTCAAAATATGCCTGGATTGATCTTAGGATACTGAATAAAGCTGAAATCAGAATAGCCGGAACTGAAAGTGCTGAACTTGAGTATTCCAAAATGTTGGACTCGAATATAACCGTTCTCCCAACGGACTCGGTTTTTGTGCTGTTTCTTTACCGTTCAGCTTTAGTGATCTTCGTTTTTTTGTTTTTTTTTTTGACAATTACGACAATGTGTTGGTACTGTATTATCGTGACTGCACGTACTTCCGCACTTTCAGCTGTAATGCCGAGATGTAAAGATACCTTGTCAACTCAAAAGAGAGAATTAACGTGAATTATGCACGTCATCCACTAGTATGCCGAAATATCACCGAAAAAAAGGTATTTAGATAGAAATCAAGGCTTATTATTTGTATGTTTGTTTTTAGAATTATTTAGAACTAGCTCGTACCCGCGAATTCGTACGCGTGGATTAACAAGTATTTTTTTTATTGCCATAATTAAATTTACAAAGTTATTGGTAACGAAGAATTGGTCCCAAACAACACCGAGTCGGCATAATATGACAGGAAAGCTATCACTATATCATTCTACCGTCAAACCTGTCTCTTGAAGAGAATCAATTTCCAACATATTTCTGTCACCATTCGATAAGGTCTCAATATTTCATGACTACAAATGTTAATCATATTGGAAAAAATGTCCTTCATATAGATTTTCTTGGCGAATTCCATCAACATCGATATAGCCATTTAGTCGTCAAAACGTAACAAAAAGACAGTAACTTACTTCCGTATTTATAGTATTATTACTGCGGATCACACACACACACACACTGACTGCGAACAATCCCTGGGGGATCATTATAACGTAAAAAAGTCTACACCTACAGCATTACAAGACTACCTACGATTTGCCTCGCAATGCACCCCTAACTTTGTGATATCTACAGTTTAACATTCAATCCGAATAACCTACAGCCCAGGCGTGACTCTTACGATCAAAAACAATTTTTAAAGAACTTAGCCTCCACGGAGGTTTGAACCCGAGACCACGACCCAAACATTTGTAAGCAAGCGCTTTAACCACTGAGCTGCCTGACCGCTACACGGATAAACAGTACAGAGACGTCCATATCCAACGCATCTATCTTTCGCCGTCTAGTAGTATTTAGAAATTATGAGACAACATGTATTATTTATACAGATAATTTTTCAACCAAATATAGACAATATTTTTCTCCTTGATTCAAAGGATAAGTGTACAAAGTTTCATCGAGATCGGATGAAAACTGTGGATTTGTATGAAGAACAAACAACCCTAACAAACAAACCAACATACATACATTCATCTTTATATTGATAGATGTTCCATAAATAATAAAAGCAAATTATTAGCACTGTAAAAGGATGGTAAAAGTACTCGTTAGACCTTAGGCTACCTTCTTCGAGTTCCAGTAATGGATGAAACTTTCATTTGTTTCCGTGATCAGCAGGGTAAGTGTTGTTGTGGGCCACAGTTCCTAATCTTCATATTTTTTTCTTTTTTTTTAATGGCATTTGGTTAGGAGGCCATACAGCCAGCACTATGTAATTTTGTAGTTTGCAATTATGTACTGGATCACTCAGTGTATTATACGTTCTCCATGGTATAGACAATACATGACAAAGACAACAATTAATTAAAACCATCCATGCCCGAATTCGAACCAGCGACTCTGCAACGCGAGGCTAGCTCGCTATCCCCTACGCTGCAGGGGTCGGCTAATCTTCAAATTGTGTACCAGGAACGAAATCGAATGTTAAGTCTGTAGTTGCCTATTTAACCAGCGAATTAGGACTGCCAGGGCTTTGAAATCTGAGCATGGCTCCGCCTTTCGAGGTAGTTAGAAGTAACACGTATCTGAAAACCACTTCCGCTTCAAGTAAAATTGACTTTTACAAACTTTTCGAAAAGAAAATTATGTTTCAAATTCTTAAAAAAAAATAACTCAAAAGAAAATTGTGTTTATAGAAACATAAAAAAATGTTTACCAGCATTTGAATAGGTTACACCGAATTCTAGGAAAATTTTCTAGTTGATACCAACCTAAGACATTTCAGATATCCACCGAGTGTGGTGTGTGAGTGGTTAACGCTCTGACCTCGCATTCGGGAGGATGGCGGTTCGAATCGCCGTCCGGGCACCCAGATTTTGGTTTTCCATAATTTCCCCAAATCATTCCAGGCGAATGCTGGGATACTTCCTTCAAAAGGCCATGGTCGAATTCCTTCTCGTTCCTTGTCACCAGTCCTATCCCGCCTATAAGGACGTCGACGAGGCATAAAGCCATAAATAAATTTAAAAAAAATTAGATATCCCGTTCTGGTATATATGCCAGCATAGCTCTCAACCATTATTTGAACAGTAAAAAAATAAACTGAAAATCTAATGCCACTTAATCATTTTATTACGACCCAAATAGAAATTTGTTTACCAGATCATTTCGATGTGGATGCTATTTTCATTTATTTTTTATTTCGCTTGCATCTTTGAGTAATAAATACATTGTCAGATACTTAGATCACAATCTTTGCACATCTTACTAATGAACTTACTGTATGGAATAAGTTATTGCATAGCTAAAATAGTCGAAATAGTTTCAAACTTGAAAATTGCTTAAGGTTTGCATATTTAAATGGTAATTTATAATTGAATCTCCTCCACACACCAAGCATTTTGGAACACAATGGACGTTTGCTTGTTCGTATAGAAACATTATCTCGGATTGTTGGCAATCCTGCTAGCAAGTGCAGGCGGTGTTGTGGTACGATCGACATGCCCACTAAGCCAAGCTCCGACTGGAGCGTGTCTAAACACTCATATCTAATCCTCACCCGACAACCAGTCAGCAGGACGTCCTCTCTTGTGCATGGCCTGTGTCATTTGGACAACACGTAATTGCATGAAAAAAGCTCCCGTAGTCATATGAATCGTATATTAAAGTCGGCCGCTTTGTCGTCACTCAGAACCCTTTTAGCGGATGTACTCATTCTTCTTATGACCGACACTCGCGCTACTTCATATCCTGATTCTAATTACTTTAAGCTTCCACAGCGATACTGTGTACTCTTTCTGCATTTGTAATTAATTTCTCTTTGTTGCAGGATTGGGGCATTGTTTTGATACTAACAAGGGAAAGCCCTCCATTTTAAATTTCAGATTCAGTTCATACTGTGTGAAACAAAAGGTCATGGCCAGAGGTATAAAGTAGCAAAGCAGTAACAGGGGCTTCTTCGCCGTTGTAGAGAACATCGGTAATGATATATTCAGTTGCGATCAAAAACTTTAAAGATCACGTAACTTTCATGGGGCGCTTGGCACGGCGAGTAATTTCTCTGCCTTATAAATCCGTCGTCTCCGGTTCAACTCTCGCTGCTGGCAAATTTTTTATTTACTTATTTAAATATTTATTCAGATAATTCCCCATAGTCGTTTTCAACAATTACGCATATAATACATTTTTTAAATGCCTTTTGCTGTGTTGAAAAAACAACGATCTCTGGTTTCGACCCTCCTGTGCCCTGGTACGGGAATGAACATCAGCTGTATCGGTCGAGTAACGATATGTGTACTTCGTACCTACCGCAGCAAATATTTCTAATTTTGAAGTATACATTTGTTTTCCAACAACATAATGATGTTTGAAAGCGTCTCTTTTTTTTAACATCAATTAAAAAAAGGTTTAACTCCGACGTTTCGACACCAAAACTGGGGCTTTCATCAGGGCTGTTCAGAAGTGAAGTATTATTTCTAACGGTTGTCACACCACTCCGTCTTCCGCTGAGCTAGTTGTTTTGGTTACCGGCAGCAGGAAATGTCCACTTGCGGACAATCGCGATACTAAATCTACAGCGACAACATCTCTGGAAAAGCTGACACTTGCTGCCAATAACCAAAACAACTAACTCGGCATGAAGATAAACGACGGAGCGGTGTGACAACCGTCAAAAGTGATAATTAACCTCTAAACAGCCATGACGAAGACCCCAGGCTGGGCACCGAAACGTCGGAAGTAAAACATTGATCAAAGCGGCGCGAATCCCGAAAAAGTAAGTGGAATATTTGATTGAAATGACGCCTGATAAAATCATTTAAAATTGTAATTTAAAAACTTATTATAAGCATAATTGTCGAAGCTGATTGCCGATAATTATCTGTATTCACCAATGGTGAATCTACGAATATTTCCACCCGCGGTAAAAACTTAACTGCCGCTCCTTCGAGATGTATTTGCCTTCCGGGGCAGTATATAGCTTAGCTATTCATCGATTTTGTCGCCTCACTGATGGTTTCCACTCGGGGCAGTAGAGCCAAGAAAGGTCGCCGCCCCTTAAAACAAGATTTTGCCGCCCCCATGAAGCTGCCGCCCGGGGGAAGCGCTCCTTTTTGATCCCATCCTCCTCTAGAGCCCGCACTGGTGTACAAATGTGATTAAATAAAAAAAAAGTTACCAGCAGTGAGATTCGATGCATCGACTACGGGCTTATGAGGCAGAGAGCTAGCTGCGCCACGCGGCAATTAAAGTCTCGTCAACGAATAAAGTATTTGAACGCAACGGAATATTTCAATGCCGATTTTCTCGACCACGGCGAAGAAGCGCATGTTACTGCTTTGCGACATTACACCTCTGGCCATGAGCTTTTATAACACAAACTATGAATCGAATTTAAATTTTACAATTGGCGGCCTCCACTTGCAAGTTGTAACAGGCTTCCGGGAAGTCTGCGCCATTCATCACTGCAGGGTGTGAAACGTAATCCAATTGATGTGAAGAAAATATATGGATGCACCAGAGTTACTTTGCAGTAGTTTCATATAACCTGAATACGTCTGATCCCAAGTCTGATATAGGAATGCTGCTTGCGGCTGGTTAGGTATTTGTAGAACGAAATTATTCATATATTTTGGCACAACAGAAACTGTCAGCGGCGCTCTTTGATAAAAATTAACAAACTAGATATATTGTCGTGTGGCCAACGGAAACGGCCGTCAACGCACAAGTCACAAAGGTAAAAAAAAATTGTACACTTTTCCTATTTTCAGTCTCTTCACAGCAGACTGACGTGTTTGCTATGGCGCAAAATTTACACTCTTTGGCAAAAAAAAATTGACTACGGGTGCCTGAGACTAAGTCAATTATTTTTCACTATGTGGCATCTCTGTTGGGTTTCTTCCAGGCATTGACTTAAGGAAATGAATAACAGATGGCGCTGAGTTGAATACCCGCAATGATGCCACATTGAGTGAAATAAGGGACTTAGTCTCAGGCGCCCACAGTATTTTTTTTAATTTTTTTTTTTTGGCCAAAGAGTGTACGTCGCATCTTGGGGAGTATCACAGCATAGGCCGTATTCACTCTCAAAATAAATATCACCTAAGAGTCAGTATATCACGAAGTGCATTATTAAAAGCTGCTTGTAGAAATAACCTTGGAAAACAGACAATGTTTGAATGTAATTAAAAAATTGTCTGGTTTGTAACACTGGCCCTATTAACCTTATGAATAAGAATCGTATTACTATTTAACGTAATGTATATAATACCATTAAGTTTATGAATGTCTGCACAATATTGTCTGGAACCTGTATGACATTTAAGTTCACAAACCAATTTAATTTAAGAGTATGTTTGTTTTGTATGCCAGAAAATTTATAGTTTGGAGTATGATAGCTTATCGAAAGAATGGAATATGATCATCACTGCCATGTTTAGCATAAATGTCAAATACCATTTTCAATTAACTCCTTATTTCTCTCTTGCAACCTGTAAACATATATATTTTCAGTATCTTTGCTCTTGTAACTATCAATATTTATTATCTTCGGCAGTTAAAAAACATCGCCACAAAAATTAGCTGCAACCTAAGAATTGCATTTATTTAAATGTAACTGCAGCAGATTAATATCTGAGTTATATAAGACATCTGGTATTCAGAATGCAACAGTCGTACCAGTTGCAAGGACCACATGAATGTGAGAAACCTAGTCTCTTATATTGGTCCACGGTTCGTCTCCGACTGTTCTTCTACTGTTTAATTAAAAGCTGCGATTCTACACAACACCTTTGTGAATGTGGAAGTGAGCGCAGTTTCATTAAGTATTTATACAGATACGGTCAGCGTCTTTCCCCAACAACAGACTTCTGTATCCACACATTCACATGTCTCCCGCGCCACATGTTTCTGGTCCTACTAGTAATATCTTCGCTAAACAACCAACTTGCTTATCGTTTATCAACGAACATGGAAGACGATCTATTTTTTCCGATATCGTAACTAATTATTCGTATTGGTTAAAATTATGCCGCCAGATTTCACCATGCAATAATTGGCCTCTAAGCCAAAGACTTATTCAAAACTCCTCTATAGTTGTTCCGCCATTTCTCATTATTGATTGAACAACATCCCGCATCATATTTATTTACCTTTGTGTATCAGTGAACAGTGGTCAGTGCCCGCTCAGTATGTAGTGAACGGATGCCCAAAGGGGCTGGACCATCACCTCATCGATTTTTTTTTTTTACTTATGGCTGTACACCTCGTCGACGTCGAGGTCATTAGAGGTGTGATGGGACTTGGGACAAGGAGCGGGAAGGAATTTGGCAATGGCCTTTTGAAGGAAGCATCCCGGCATTCACCTGGAGTGATTTGGAGAATCCATGGAAAACCCAAATCTTGGCAACGCAGCATAATTACTAGCTTGGTAACTTTAGATCTGTGATTGATACAAGACCAGACTAAGTTATAAGAAAACTAAATAAAAAAACTCAGATCGATAACCACAGAAAAGTAATATGGTCTAAAAATCTATCATTCTCTCAAATTTCGTATTATGTGTACTTAAGGCAACTAAATAATGTAAATGTTGCTACGGACCTATTTAAATTTTGTCATACGTTAAGGTAAATTTTCTTAGTATTGTTTCTAAAACCGCTTTAACAATTTGTATTGTTCTTGGACAATTTTGCTTGTTGTGGTTTTTTTCTTCAATAGGCACTGTTCAAGCCTGGCTAATTTCGTGAATCGGCATTCCATTCTTGAAACCATGAAGGCATTCGGCTGGAGTGATTTGGGTATACCATAAAAAACCCAAATCTGTATAGCCGGACGAACATTCGTCGTTACAGCTCAGCCATCGTGCTCGGTAGTCGGTACCAAGCAATTATTTTATTTCTAGATAACATGATTCTTCAGAGATAATGACAATGAATTCACCAGATGGCAGCTTATCGATATTATCCGTTTGAAAACTTATGGCACATTCAAAGTTTTCTATATTTCTTTGGGCCCTTCCCTTTTATTAATTTTTAATAATTTAGCTACGTGATCAATTTCTTGTTGATATTTGTATGCTAGTTTTTCGTCAAACCTCGTTATAACGTTAATCGATAAACACTAATCGCAGTAATAATCAAAATACCTACACAATAGCCCGAGAAATATTAGCAGAGATTAAAACGAAACATCAATATATATATATATATTTATTGTCATTTCATTCATCCCCCTTAATGGGGGAAGCGGGCTGGCAGCACACATGTCGTGCTCTTCAGCCAAATGATAATACAATTTACAATAGATTTTCGTAAAGGAATGTTTACACTTTTACAAAAATTATACAGTTGATTTGCATTAAGTTGTTACATGATCAAAGTTGTAGTTTTGTACAATATTTTGTTTGCTTATCTTGCAGATTTGTGGCTAGTAGTAGGCGATTTTGATGTCATTCACAGAGTGGGGTAAATTTTTGTTCTCTTCTCTTGTTGAGGTATTGTAGGTGGTCGGTCTCTGTGCTGGGTTATATAAAGGATATTTTGGAGGTGCAGTGTTGGTGGGATCTGTTTGTAACAGGAGGGGAGATGAAGTGGTTCTTTAAGTAGGCGGTGAGTTATAGGATTTTTGTTTAGAAGGCTATTGATAGCATATTTTAGCCGGAGGGATTCTATGTGGATCAGTATGTGAGGAAAACGCATTCTGGTATAAAGCTGTTGGGTAGGAGAAGGTAGTCTTATTCGGTAGGCGATTCGGAGGGCGTGGCGTTCTATTATTTGGAGTCTATTGTAGAAGTGATCAGGGGCGGAGAGCCATGAGAGGTGACCATAAGTTAAGATGGGGCGAAGAAATGCTTTGTATGTATTTATGATGACCTGGCTATGTAGTCCCCAGGATGTTCCAGTAAGTAATTTTAAAAGGTTTAGGCGGGTTTGGGCTTTGGAGTTGATGGTTCTAAGATGAGGTGTCCATGTAAGATGTCGGTCGAGGGTGATTCCTAGGTATGTAACTGTGGGTTGTAGCTGGATGGGATGATTGTATATGGTTATGTTAAAATCAGCGAGCCTGTATCTTTTACTAGTTTTTCCAAAAATAATGGCTTGTGTTTTATTGGGATTAATTATTAGTCGCCAGCGGTTGCACCATTTGATGAAGTTGTCTAGTATGATCTGTAGGGCTTTCTCCGACTGTTGAAGGGTTTTATGAACGGCGAGGTAGGCGGTGTCATCGGCGTACTTAAGGATATATGTAGGTGGTGCGGGAATGGGTATATCGGTTATGTACATGATGTATAAGAGGGGCGACAGGACAGACCCTTGGGGGACACCTGCGGTCATGGTGAAGATGCGGGAGAGAATGTTGTTTATGGAAACGAAAGAGGTACGGTTGGTGAGGAAGGAAGCTATTGTGCGAATGTAGGTGATAGGAAGGGCGAAGGTTTGCAATTTGAAAATGAGGCCAGCGTGCCATACTCGATCAAAAGCCTTTTCAATATCTAATAGTATAAGTATTGCTGATCTGTGGGTGTTGATGTGGGTGGTCAGAAGGTGCATAAGTCTGAGGAGTTGATCTTGGGTCGATAGGTTTGGACGGAAGCCACACTGGGCGGGGGATAGGAGAGAGTGTTGTGATAGATGTTTGTGGATACGTCGTGATAGTATGGTTTCAAATGTCTTGCTGAAGACGGAGGTGAGGCTGATGGGGCGGTATGAGTTCGGATCTGATGTGGGTTTGTTAGGTTTGGGGAACATAAGGATTTTTGAAGATTTCCATTTTGGGGGATAGATGCCAGAGTATAGTACGTTTGTATATAGATGAGCTAGAAGTTGATGGAAAGAGCGGGGTGCTTCTTTAATGTGGCGATAAGTGATTGAATCTAGGCCCGGGGCAGTATTTTTCTTCGTGCTGAGGACGGATAGGATGTCATTAGCTGTGATAGGGGTGTTAAGTCCAGTACGGCTGACGGTTTGAATGTAGTTGAAGTCGGGTAGGAGGGGAGGTGATGTAGGGTTGGCACGCTGTTCGATGATATGGGAGTCTGTGTAGTCGAATTTGGGGTCGTTTGGGACAGTGTGGATGGTTTCAAGTAGGTTGGCGAAGAGGTTGGCTTTTTGAGTGTTGTCGGGGACAGGAAGGTTGTTGTGGAGGAGGGGGTAGTTGGGGGCGGGTTTGAGACCAGTTAAGCGGCGGAAGGTGGACCAGTATTGGGAGGAGTTTTGCGAATATTTTTGGCTTAGTTGGTTGCAGGTGTCCCTCCATGTCCGTCTTTTCTGAGCGGCGATACAGTTGCGTACTGTTCGCTGGAGTTGTCGGTGGAGGGTGAGTAGCTGACGGTCATGGGTTCTTAGGTAGGTGCGGAAGAGGCGACGTGAGATATGAAGAAGTTGAAGGGCTCGTCTGGATAGTGATGGTTTGTGAGGGGTGATAGGAGTCAAGGGGATATGAGCGGCAGTAGCGTCTGTGATTGTACGTTGGAGGTATTCGGCGGTTCTAAGTAGGCTGTCTGCGTCTATGATATTTGGGTTGTCTGTCGCTATCTGGTCGTCTATGTATTTCCTGTAGTCTTTCCAATTGGTTTTATTGTAGTTTTGAATATATTTATGGGGTGTGGGGTTGGGTGGGTGCGGGGTGTGGGGGGCATTGTACTGGATGGAAAGCATAATGGGGAGGTGATCACTACCGATTGGATCGAGGACATGAAGGGTGGAGCGGGTTAGTATATTGGGAGAAGCTATAACTACGTCAGGGGTTGTGTTTGATTCGGGACGTGTGGGTAATGGGATGTTAATGATGTCACCTCTCATGGCGGTTAGGATGTTATGAAATTGATGAAGTTCTTGCTGGGTGCGGCTATGGATATTGATATCTGCCATGATGATGTATGAGCTGTAATGTTTATCTATATATGATATAAAATTTAAAGGGAGGGGAACAGCGGGTCGAATGTATATGGTGACAAGGGTGACTGTGAGGGATTTGAGAAAGACTGTGGCAATGATATGTTCAGATGGATGGTTAAGTGGTGGGTGTATTTTGATGGGGATATGATGCTTATAGCCAATGGCCACTCCCCCGCGTGCTATAGGCGCTGGGTTGTCGGTTCGGGTGAGCTGGTAGGGTGACATACGGATGTGATGGTGGGGTTGGAGGAAGGTTTCATTTAGCATAAAGCAATGGATGTCGTGTGTAGCGAGGGTATGCAGGAGGAGGTTTTTGTTCGTTGAGAGTGATCGGATATTATTGAAAAGTATATTGTGGGAAAGTGGCATATTAGGAATAGTTCTAGTTGTGGAGTTGGTGGGTTTAGACAAGGGTTTCTAGGGGCAGAAATTGGAAGTGGGCGTTATTGTGAGAGTAGGTGGCGTTTATTTGTATTCCAAATACTGCTTTTGCTGCAATTGAAATTTGCGCCAGGGTGTGTTCACGGGAGAAGGGATTTAGGTTTTGTAATGTGATTGTCATGAATCTTAGGATATCTTCTATGGTCGGTGGAGGACGGATGGAGTTGGTGGGTGGTGTGGGAGGATCAATGGGTCGGAGGGGTACTGTAAGTTCTGCTTTGGTAGGCGCTGGCTTTGATTTGCATTTAATGGAATAGGTAGGATGGTTTTGGTCACAAGTATTGCAGGTGGGAGTTTTCTGAAGGTTTGGGCAAGCTTTTAAGAAGTGGTTCTCTTTGCAGTGTGGACAGATAGGGGTGTTCTTGCAGTTTGCCGTTAGGTGGTCATTGTATTGTAGACAACGTGCACACAGTGTGGGTTGGGGGGAAGGGGTTTTTGATGGTTCCACTCTATGTTTTTGATGGTAGATTATGGCTCCATTTCTAAGCAGTTGATCAATTGTTGATGCGTCTTCAGTTAGTACTCTGATCATGTAAGTGGGTCCTAAGCTGTTCTTGATTCGGAGGGCTTTTCGAACAAACATCAAGATATTGGGTTTCTTTATATAATGAAAATAATACATTTCAACTGTGAGAAGCAATAAAAATTTTGTTGATGTTCTCCAGACAAAGACTTCGCGGATTTTCTCAGACCGTATACAAGAATAAAATCCGAAATATTTCATCATCATAAGAAGTACTCAAACGGAGAAATAAAGAAAGTGGTGTCTGTCCGTCTATCTACTTGTTTCGATGCTTGTTATTAACACAAAAATTACTGGTAGGATATAGATGGGATTTTGGATAATACGTAGCCCATAATCACAGAAGTAAAATACGGTGTGTTTTATTTTGTAGAAAATTATAAAATTAACAAAAACTACTTCGGACACTAGCATACATTTCTTTCGTTGAACGTAATATATGCAAAACTAGTGTTAAGAATTTTAGAGGGTGATTGCAACCATGATAGCCGGAGTAAATAAGTTTAAAGTTTGAAACATTCGGAATTTAAAATAAAATTTGAATCACGTGAAAACTACCGTTTCATTCACTGTACGGCTGGTGGCCCTTAGAGGAAAATAAGGTATGTTTCGTATTAGTGTGAAGTTGCAGGTGACATATCAAAATATAAGTGCAGGGAAATTAATTCCTGTTTAACAGCAATTTGCTTCTCGAAATCTAAATCTTTACCCCTGTACATTCTGTAACGTTACATTTTGAATGATCTGGTTACATACTAAAATCACTCGAGGCACGAACAATCAGGTTAATCCGCCCGATTGGAGGGACGAAAGGGCCTGATTGGAATCCCGGATTCAGATGGGATTTACTGAGGCCATTAATCTGACCTTCACCTGTGCTTGCTTTGTGTGTCTGAAACACCCCAGAATGTTTACGTTGTTCGGATTCCACGTTAAACTGATGGTTTCCTGTACTGAGCCGACTGCGTAGCCGGTAAGTAATTCCGACATCATAGACCCCAAAAATATTTTAAGAAACTAATTAACAACAGTCCAATGCCACGCAGGCTCCTTCAGAAGGCCATGGACAAATTCACTACAGTTCCTTGTAGATGGTTCTTTCCTAGCTGGAATCACCTCGATTTCGACCAAGAGTAAAGACATACAACAAAAAAGTTTACATTAAAAAAATTCGAGAGTGAGTTGTCATGCCCCTGCCGACAATAAACCACCGTACCTCGCAGTATACGAGGCATATGATGAATCAAAAAAATAAAATAATTGTTTAAAAAAACATAAAAACCGCCTTCAAAGAAAGCACAAACATTTTTTAAAATAACTTTATACGTTGCTTAGGAAAAAGTAAATCTAAATAGACAACATTTTACATTACATTCATTGAAATTTTGACATTAATTAGTTATTTTTGGAGTCAGTGCCAGCTGTCACATCGCGAAGATCGAATTACTGAACTTATTTTGGTG
The DNA here is from genome assembly GCA_031002005.1 of Vandiemenella viatica. Taxonomy (NCBI): domain Eukaryota; kingdom Metazoa; phylum Arthropoda; class Insecta; order Orthoptera; family Morabidae; genus Vandiemenella; species Vandiemenella viatica. The sequence continues at coordinate 261,389,878 of JARYHS010011408.1, read as the reverse complement.
TTAGAGGCGAAACGGGGAGTACGAACAAAAATTCCCAATATTTCATAGCATGTCGTGAGGCAGATAGTGTTATTTTGCGAGAGAGCTTAGAGAAACAAATTAACAGTATTTTAATATGTGGCTTGGCCTTATTGGTCATCCAAGCATATCTCTGAAGCTACAGTGTCAGTTGGTAGGTTGCATCATGCAGTAAACGATTTACAGAGTATAATATCGGCGTATCATTTGAATGTTTCAGTTTTGTTGAAACATGTTTCTTTTCTAGCATTAATTGTAGGTAAGCAGTGACATGATTTATTTTATATATTAATGTTATTCCTTATTGCTTTTATCTTTTTGTTTTTCTTGCTTTTGCTGGCACCGACTCCAAAAATAACTAATTAATGTCAAAATTTCAATGAAAGTAATGTAAAATGTTGTCTATTTAGATTTACTTTTTCCTAAGCAATGTATAAAGTTATTTTAAAAATTTTTGTGCTTTCTTTGAAGGCGGTTTTTATGTTTTTTTAAACAATTATTTTATTTTTAAATGTTAGTGGTATTATAGTTCGCTTGGTATTTTAAATATGCCGCAGCAGTTCCCATTTTTCGAACTTCCTGGTAGGTCAGAGATTAAAGCGCTTGCTTTCAAAAAAGAAATCTGTCTTTATATACCACAACCACTTCCAGAACGGGGGTGAATTGGGCGTTGTGTTAAGGAATGTCAGGCTATGTTTCGATCTTATCATAACATCTGCTAAGGCTGCTGCCCGATAACCGAAGCATGTAAGGTCTGGGCATTAATACATACCACATACAGAAATATCTCTGGAACATATCTGTTTGCTCCGGCATCACACAAAAAATATAGATTTTTGATTGGTTTTCACAACGTGAAAGCTTGGGATCAGAGCTGAAATCTGAAGTACATGTTGAGACATTACGACACATTTATTTTATAAATATTATGCCATGACTTAAAAATAGCTTAACTCATTTTGACGGGATTTGAAACTGTGGATTTTTGTAAAGAACCTTGGAAATTAAAAGGGGTGAGGGTAAAGGGGAAGAAGGATTCAGCTTTCGCATACCAAATGTAGACTGCCTTTTCTGATCGATTTAAAGTATATGTGTGTAAATTTCTATTGATATCAGATAAAGCTGTAGGTATATATATAAATAAAAAAAAAACAATTAAGGGGTGTGGAGACGAAGAGTAGTTTGGTTTTTGTAAAGCTAGTGTGGGCAGTATTTTTCTCCTTGTTTTAAAGTATACACGTGCAAATTTTCATCGAAACCAGATAAAAAGTGTAGCTTTGTGTAAAGAACATTTGCCAAAATTAAATGGGGTAAGGGAGTGAGTGGTAGGATTTTGTAAACAGAATGTAAACACTATTTTTCTGTTGGTTTTTTTTTTTAAGTATACATTTGCAGTGGTCCATCGAAATCTTATAAAACTGTGGGTATCTATAAAGAACATTGGAAATTATGAGGGGTGGGGGTAGAAGGGAAGAGCGGTTGGGCTTCAGCAACCTAATTTAAACACAATTGTTCTGTATGTTTTAAAGTAAACGTGTGCAAATTTCCTTCAGAATCGGATAGAAACTGTAGATTAAAGGATGGAAAGGAAGGAGCGGAGTTTGGACTCTCGAAACCAAATGTAGACAGTATATTTCTGGTTTTTTTTTTTTTTTTTTTTTTTTTTTTTTTTTTTTGCAGTATACATGTGCATACTTCCTTCAAAATCAGAAAGAAACGGTAGATTTGTATAAAGAACATTGACAGTAATTAATGGGGTAGAAAGGGGGATAGGGTTTGCATTTTTGTGAAAGTTTTGTAGACAGTATTTTTCTTTTTCTATTTGTTTTAAAGTATACGCATGCGAAGTTCCACCGAATCGAATCAAAATGTGGGTTTTGTACAAATATTAAGGGAAGGGGAGCTAGGGTAGTTTTTTTAATTTTTTGGTCAGAGATCTTATTCATAAAAAATTACATATATATGTGCCAACTTTAATAAAGATCGGTCAAATGGAGTCGACTGTAGCTTTCTAAAAAGAAATTGACAAAAATCAAGGGGGTGGAAAAGGGGAGAGGGGTTCATTTTTTGCAAACCAAGAGTTGGCATCATTTCTCTCTTTGTTTTATGGTAAAAATTTGCTATGTTCTGTCTAAACCGGGTAAAAACTGTGGTTGTGTATAAAAATTAAGCAGTTTAATGGGGAGAGGGGGTGGTTTTTATATCTTTTGGTCAGACACCTTCTTGGTGAAAAAAAAAAAAGCATATAAGCACCAACTTTAATGGTAATCGGTCAAAAGAATGCGACTGTAGCTTTTTATAAAGAACATTCACAAAAGTTAATGGGGTTGAAGGAGGAAAGGGGGGAGCATTGGCAAACCAAATATTGACTGGATCTTTCTCTTTGTTTTAAGTACACAAGGGCAAAGTTCAATAAAAATCAGATAAGAAATGTAGATTTCTATAAAATTAAGGGGTGTGAAGGGAGACATGGGGTGGTTTATTTATTTATTTAATTTTTTTTTGGTCAGAAACCTTCTCCATGAAAAATTACATGTATATGCCAACTTTAATGGAGACCAGTTAGATGTGTCGATTGTAGCTTTGTATAAAGAACATTGGTCAAAATTTAGGGGGTGGATAAGGGGAGAGGGCTTCAGTTTTTTCAAACCAAAAGTTGACAGTAATTATCTCTTTATTTTTCACTATACATGTCCAAAGTTTCATCGAAATCGGATAAAAATGTGGGTTTGTATAAAAATTAAGGTGTTTAAAGGGGAGAGGGGTGGTTTTTTATTTATTTATTTTTTGGTCAGATTCTCCATGGAAAATTACATGTATATGCCAACTTTGATGATAATCGGTCAAACGGTGTCGAGTGTAGCTTTTTATGAAGAACATTGACAATGATTAAAGGGATGGAAGGAGAGGGGAGGGGTTGAACTTTGGAAGACCAAATATTGACAGGATTTTTCTCTTTGTTTTAAAGTATACATGAGAAAAGTTCAGTAAAAATCAGATAAGAAATGTAGGTTTCTATAAAATTAAGGGGTATAAATGGGAGAGGGGTGGTTTTTTATTTTTATTTTTTTGGTCAGAATCCTTCTCCATGAAAAAATTGCCAACTTTAATGGAGATCAGTTAAATGGTGTCGACTGTAGATTTGAATAAAGAAAATTGGCAAAAATTAATGGGGTGGTTAGGGGGAGAGGGGTTCAGGTTTTTAAACCAAAAGTTGACAGTATTTTTCTCTTTAGTTTTGGCTATATATGTCCAAAGTTTCATCGAGATCGAATAAAAAAATGTGGATTTGTATAAAAATTAGGGGGCGGAGGGGGGTAGAAGCGGTGGTTTCTCAATGAAATTCATATGAGATCACTTTGAAGGTATACCCTATCCACTAAAAAAAATTAATTTAAATCCGTTCAAAATTGGTGAAAATATCGCTGGTCATACATACAAAAAAAAAAAAAAAAAAAAAAAAAAAAAAAAAAAAAAAAAAAAATACAGACGAATTGAGAACCTTCTCCTTTTTTTGAAGTCGGTTAATAAAGGACTGAGAAGCAGTTTCTACACGTCTAAGGTGTGGTAGTTAAGTGCTTAAAGCGTCTGACTGCAGAAGTTCCATGCTGTGGTCTCTGGTTGGAATACCGGTGGGTACAAGAAATTTTCAAGAGTTGTGTTTGATCATATGAGCTATGCTTGGTTGTTCCGTGGTTCGAATTCAACGTTAAACTGTAGGTCCTAGAAGAAAGGAGCTGGCCGTCCTACCTTTGACAAAAGGGCTAGGATGTTTATTTAAGTAGGTTTTACCTGGGTTACATTGAAATGCCAGTCAGTTATTGCTTTATACTTTAACTTTCATAGCTGCATTATTAGAAACAATTAAAATTTCACCTAGAAATAATTGAATTATTTAAAAAAATTAAAATAACTATTAACCAGTAACTTTAAAATTTATTTGTTGCACAACTGCATTAGCTGGCGCAAATTTCACCAATAGACTACTTATTACAACTACTGATTCCACGTTCTCTGGGTAAATAATTTAAAATACTCGTTAACCTACATTGAGTAATAACATCACATATACAAGGCATGTTTTTTTAAGTACCGTATTGAAATTAAAAAAAGACGTGCAAATATAATATCAATAATTTTATTTTTACATGAAAGCCTGTACCTTACTCTACTTTTCTACATAATTCCCTTCAATGTTGAGGCACTTGTCATAACGTAGTACCAGTTTTTGAAAACTCTCCTCATAGAAGTCTGCCACCTGACTTGTTAACAACAGCTGTTTTGACTTCATTATCGTCTTCAAGACGCTTACCGCCCAGATATTTATTCAAGTGCAGGAACAGATGGTAGTCACTGGACGCCAGATCGAGGCTGTACGGAAGATGATCTAAAGTTTCCCATCGAAAAGATGTGATGAGATCTTTGGTCTGATTAGCCACATGTGGACGGGCATTGTCTTGCAGCAAAACGATGCCCTTGCTCAACTTGCCACGTCTTTTGTTCTGGATTGAACGGCGCAGATTGTTCAATGTCTCACAATAAGCTGCTGCATTGATTGTCTCATTACGAGGCAGAAATTCCACAAGCAATACTCCTTTTCTGTCCCAAAAAACTGTGCACATGATTTTCCGGGCAGAAATCGTTTGCTTGAACTTCAATTTTTTGGGTGAATCTGAATGCCGCCATTCAATGTACTGTTGCTTTGATTCAGGTGTGAAGTAGGCCACCCATGTCTCATCGCCAGTAACAATTTCTCTTAAGAAATCATCACCATCGTTGTGGTACCGCTCAAGGAAAGTCAATGCACTACCTAAACGTTTGGTTTTGTGCACATCCGTTAACATTTTCGTTACCCAACGTGAGCAGAATTTTCGGTAATTCAAGTGCTCGGCGCACAATGCCATACAAAACACTACGAGAAACATTAGGAAAGTCATCACACAAGCAGGAAATCGTAAAGCGTCTGTATTCATTCACCTTATTGTCCACTTTCTGCACCAAAATTTCATTAACGACCGAAGGACGCCCACTCCATTGTTCATCATGCACATTTGTGCGGCTATCTTTAAATTCTCTCACCCACTTTCTCACCATTCCATCACTCATAATGATTTGTCCGTAAACTACACATATCTCACGATGAATATCGATCGGTTTTAGGCCTTTAGCATAAAGAAATCTTATAACAGCCCGTACTTCACAGTCGGCGGGACTCACGATTATCGGAGGCATCTTAAACACCCAGTGAACAACGTAAACAAGGAATAATTAGACTGTAATGGCGTCTGTGCGTAGGCAAGAGATGCAGGTACCCTGTGCACATGCGCGGAACGCCGACCGTAGCGCTGCAGACACGGTGTGACAAAACGGTACTTATTTTTAAAAAATACGCCTCGTAATATATTGAATATCTTTAAAGTAAAGCAAGAATCAAACTTTTATGCACGAAAAAAATATGCAAAGGTTTAGACAAGTTTAATTAAAAATAAAATATATTAAATTTCAAAATTATTATGATATGATATTCCAATGTAAACTGCAATTTTGTTGTTTATACACATTTGTTGATGCTTATATTATTATGATTACCAACAGAAAATGGATGCTTTTCACCGACATTCGGATTGGATAACGCTCAGGCGATAGAGGGAAGCGTTTCGTCGCGATCTGGCTTCTCAGAAACTAATGAGGAGAGGGAACATCTTGTTTTTTCTTTTTATATAAAAGCCCAGTATCGACTTTCATTTGAGCAGCTTTTTGCAGCCAATACCACAGCAAATATTTCTAATTTTGAAGTATACATTTGTTTTCCAACAACATAATGATGTTTGAAAGCGTCTCTCTCTCTCTTTTTTTTTTTTTAACAGCAATTAAAAACAGGTTTACCTCCGACGTTTCGACACCAAAACTGGGGCTTTCATCAGGGCTGTTCAGAAGTGAAGTATTATTTCTAACGGTTGTCACACCACTCCGTCTTCCGCTGAGCTAGCTGTTTTGGTTACCGGCAGCAGGAAATGTCCACTTGCGGACAATCGCGATACTAAATCTACAGCGACAACATCTCTGGAAAAGCTGACACTTGCTGCCGATAACCAAAACAACTAACTCGGCGTGAAGATAAACGACGGAGCGGTATGACAACCGTCAAAAGTGATACTTAACTTCTAAACAGCCATGACGAAGACCCCAGGTTGAGCATCGAAACGTCGGAAATAAAACATTGATCAAAGCAGCGCGAATCCCGCAAAAGTAAGTGGAATATTTGATTCATATGACGCCTGATAAAATCATATAAAATTGTAATTTAAAAACTTATTATAAGCATAATTGTTGAAACTGATTGCCAATAGTTATCTGTATTCACCAATGTCGAATCTACGAATTTTTCCACCCGCGGTAGAACGAAATTATAAATATATTTTGGTACAACAGAAACTGTCAGTGGCGCTCCTTGATAAAAAATTAACAAACTAGATATATAGTTGTGTGGCCAACGGAAACCGCCGTCAACGCACAAGTCACGAAGGTAAAAACTTTTCTACGCTTTCCTATTTTCAGCCTGGTTATGTCTCCTAACAGCAGACTGACGCGTTTGCTATGGCGCAAAATCTACGTGGCATCTTGGGGAGTATCACAACTTAAGCCGTATTCCCTCCCCAAATAAATATCACCTAAGAGTCAGTATATCACGAAGTGCGTAATTAAATGATGCTTTTAGAAATAACCGTGGAAAACAGAAATTGTTTGAATGTAATTAAAAAATTGTCTGGTTAGTAACACTGGCCCTATTAACCTTATGAATAAGAATCGTATTACTATTTAATGTAATGTATATAATACCATTAAGTTTATGAATGTCTGCACAATATTGTCTGGATCCTGTATGACATTTAAGTTCACAAAACCAATTTAATTTAAGAGTATGTTTGTTTTGTATGCCAGAAAATTTATAGTTTGGTGTATGATAGCTTATCGAAGGAATGGAATATGATCATCACTGCCATGTTTAGCATAAATGTCAAATACCATTTTCAATTAACTCCTTATTTCTCTCTTGCAACCTGTAAAGATATTTATTTTCAGTATCTTTGCTCTTGTAACTGTCAATATTTATTAACTTCGGCAGTTAACAAACATCGCCACAAAAATTAGCTGCAATGTAAGAATTGCATTTATTTAAATGTAACTGCAGCAGATTAATATCTGAGTTATATAAGACATTTGGTATTCAGAATGCAACAGTCGTACCAGTTGCAAGGACCACATGAATGTGAGAAACCTAGTTTCTTATATTGGTCCACGGTTCGTCTCCGACTGTTCTTCTACTGTTTAAGTAAAAGCTACGATTCTACACAACACCTTTGTGAATGTGGAAGTGAGCGCAGTTTCATTAAGTATTTATACAGATACGGTCAGCGTCTTTCCCCAACAACGGACTTCTGTATCCACACATTCACATGTCTCCCGCGCCATATGTTTCTGGTCCTACTAGTAATATCTTCCCAAAACAACCAACTTGCTTATCGTTTATCAGCGAACATGGAAGACGATCTATTTCTTCCGATATCGTAACTAATTATTCGTATTGGTTAAAATTAGGCAGCCAGATTTCACCATGCAATAATTAGCCTCTAAGCCAAAGACTTATACAAAACTCCTCTATAGCTGTTCTGCCATTTCTCATTATTGACTGAATAACATCTTGCATCATATTATTTTACCTTTGTGTATCAGTGAACAGTGGTCAGTGCCCGCTCAGTATCTAGTGAACGGATGCCTAAAGGGGCTGGACCGTCACCTCATTGATTTTTTTTTTTTTTTTACTTATGGTTTTACGTTCGTCGACGTCGAGGTCATTAGAAGCGGGATGGGACTTGGGACAAGGAGTGGGAAGGAATTTGGAATTGGCCTTTTGAAGGAAGCATCCCGGCATTCGCCTGGAGTGATTTGGAGAATCCATGGAACACCCAAATCTTGGCATCATCGAAACGATTTGCAACGAAGCAGAATTACTAGCTTGGTCCTCTGCAAGGCTTAGCAACTTTAGATCTGTGATTGATACAAGACCAGAGGAAGTTATAAGAAACCTTAAATCAAAACACTCAGATCGATAACCACGGGAATAGTAATATGGTTTAAAACTCTAACATTCTCTCAAATTTCGTATTATGTGTACTTAAGGCAACTTAATAATGTAAATGTTGCTACAGACCTATTTAAATATTGTCATACGTTAAGGTAATTAATAGGTTCTTACTAAAACCGTTTTAACAATTTGCATTGTTCCTGAGCAATTTTGCTTGTTTTGGTTTTTTTCTTCAATAGGCACTGTTCAAGCCTGGCTTATTTCGTGAATCGGCATTCCATTCCGAAACCATGAAGGCATTCCGCTGGAGTGATTTGGGTATAGCTGGACGAATATTCGTCGTTACAGCTCAGCCATCATGATCGGTGCCAAATAATTATTTTATTTCTAGATAACACTATTCTTCAGAGATAATGACAATAAATTCACCAGATGGCAGCTTATCGATTTTATTCGTTTGAAAACATATGTTTTCTATATTTCTTGCATCCCTTACATGTAAGATAATTACTAATTGGGCCCTTCCCTTTTACTAATTTTTAATAATTTAGCTACGTGATCAACTTCTTGCAGAAAGTTGAATCTTAATTTTTCGTCAAACGTTGTTTTCACATTAATTGATAAAAGCTAATCTTAGTAAAAATCAACATTACCTACATTACCTCAGGAGAGAGGGGAACGCATAGAATAAAATAAAAACATCGGCTTATTGGATTTCTTTATATAATGAAAATAATAAATTTCAGCTGTGAGAAGCAATAATAATTTTGTTGATGTTCTCCAGACAAAGACTTCCCGGATTTGCTCAGACCGTGTACAAGAATAAAATCCGAAATATTTCATCATCATACGAAGAACACAAAAGGAGAAATAAAGAAAGTGGTGTCTGTCCGTCTATCTACTTGTTTCGATGCTTGTTATTAACACAAAAATTACTGGTAGGATATAGATCGGATTTTGGATAATACGTCACAGAAGTAAAATATGGTGTTTTTTATTTTGCAGAAAAATATGAAATTAACAAAAACTGCTTCGGACACTAGTATACATTTCTTTCGTTGAACGTAATATATGCAAAAACTAGTGTTCAGAATTTTAGAGGGTGATTGCGACCATGATAGCCGGAGTAAATAAGTTTAAAGTTTGAAATATTCGGAATATAAAATAAAATTTGATTCACGTGAAAACTACCGTTTCATTCAATGTACGGCTGGTGGCCCTGAGAGGAAAATAAGGTATGTTTCCTATTAGTGTGAAGTTGTAGGTAACATATTCCAATATAAGTGCAGGTAAATCAATACCTGTTTAACAGCAAGCTGATTCTTGAAATCTAAATCTTTACCCCGGTACATTCTGTAACGTTACATTTTGAATGATCTGGTTACATACTAAAACCACTCGAGGCACCAACAATCAGGTGGCGCATTGGTTAATCCATCCGATTGGAGGTTCGAAATGGCCCGATTCGAATCCCAGATTCAGATGGGAATTACGAAGGGTATTAATCTGACCTTCACCTGTGCTTGCTTTGTGTGTTTGAAATACCTTAGAATGTGTACGTTGTTCGGATTCCGCGTTAAACTGATGGTTTCCTGTACTGAGCCGATTGCGCAGCCGGCAAGTAATTCCGACATCCTAGACTCCAAAAATATTTCAATAAATTAATTAACAACAGTCGAATGCCACGAAGGCTCCTTAAGAACTCCATGGACAAATTCACTACCGTTTCTTGAAGATAGTTCTTTCCTACCTGAAGTCACCTCGTTTTCGATCAAGAGTAAAGCAATACAACAAGAAAGTTTAGATTAGAAAAATTCGAGAGTGAGTTGTCATCCCCCTAACGACAGTAAATCACCGCAACTTGGAGTATACGAGGGATATGATGAATGAAAATAAAGGACTGAGAAGCAGTTCCTACACGTCTAAGGTATGGTAGCAAAGTATTTAAACAGTCAGACTCCAGAAGTTAGATGCTGTGGTCTCCGGTTTGAATCCAGGTGGGTACAAGTAATTTTTAAGAGTTGTGTTTGATCATATGAGCTACGCTCGGTTGTTCGGATTCAACGTTTAACTGTAGGTCCCAGAAGAAGTTAGCTGGCCGTCCTACCTTTGACAAAATGGCTAGGTAGTTTTAATTAAGTAGGTTATACTTTGGTCACATGGAAATTCCAGTCAATTATAACTTTATACCTCAACTTTCGTAGCTGCATTACTAGAAAAAAATTAAAATTTCACCTAGAAATAATAGAATTATTATTAAAAATAACTATTAACCAGTAACTTTAAAATGGATTTATTGTATAATCGCGTTAGCTGGCAGAAATTTCAGCAATAGGCTACTTATTACATCTACAAATTCCAGGTTATCTTGATAAATAATTTAAATTAGTGGTTAACAAACACTGAGTAATAACTTCACATATAATATATTGAATATCTTTAAGATAAAGCAAGAATCAAACTTTTAGTCACGAAAAAAGTATGCAACGGTTTAGACAAGTTTAATTTAAAATAAAATGTATGAAATTTCAGAATTAGCATGATATGGTATTCCAATGAAAACGGCAATTTTGTTGTTTATAGACATATGTTGATGCTTATATTATTATGATTACCAATAGACACTGGATGCTTTTCACCGACACGCGGAACGACTGTTACTCAGGTGATCGAGGGAAGCGTTTCGTCGCAACCTGGCTTATCAGAAACAGAGGAGGAGTGGGAACATCTTGTTGATGTGACGACTTTCATTTGCGCAATTTTATTTAGCCAATTACAATAGTCGTAATTAGTGCTCAGATGTGGTGCAATGCCGATACGATATTACGTTGCTGATATGTCTGTCAGATTTACTAACTGACTCGGCCTAACTGACGTCTGGCCGTATACAGGGTAAAATTCAAGTTTCCGACAGGCGCCTGACTCCATCGCAGTTTGACTCCGTATTTTCCTGCAATTTCATTGAGATGAAAGCTTTACCAAAATAAATTGCCATCTACGTTGTCTCACCTAGTAACACCATGTTTTGATAACGTCTAAAGTACGGAGTTTCATGTATGGTAGAATCGACTGGGTTTCAAGCCCATTAAAATTGTAAAGAAGTCGTTGCTTTTGTAGTTATCTGATAAGAATTTATATATTTGAGACTCTTATTCATATTTTAATAAGCATTCAGTTTCTTTTGAACATTTGTTAATTTAATAAATAGTATTTTGTCATTTTTTATATTCAGTATCACTTTAGTAAATATATTTGTTCGGCCTCCTCATATTAATATTCCTAAAATGATTAATATTAAGATTCATATTTTAAAAATTAATTTGATACATCGCTTCCTGCTGTCGTTTAGATGTAACCAGAGAATCATCGCCAGTGGTTAACCTTATTTCTTAGTTACTCGTTGAAAAATAAGGTCAGTGCAACTGTTTAATTTATTTATTGCTGCGTCGTGCGGGGCATTAGCAGCGACGAATATGCGTTATAGTTTTTATAAACATTTTAAATATATTATTACGTAATTGTGAACATGAGATATTTTTACAGCTGATATTTACATTTGTTATTTAGAGTATGCAACTGCGCCTCTCCGTTTTATTAACCAAAGCATGTTTTGCAGGCATCATATTTAAAAATATTGCTAAATTGGTGGTTTGTCATCACTCGATCGTCTGCTGTGGCCATCTTGTTTGTTTATGTCACGATTCGTGCCGACAGCGCGAGTGTTGAAAAGTGCGTGAATGCCTGATGATTTTGATAGTGTGTTTTACTTTTATGTGCGTGTGGGTTTATTATAGTGTTTATTTTGTTATGTCTGCCAAGTTTGTGTATACTAACTATCAACAACTACAGACACAACACACTCACTATACAGGAAAACTTCTATATTCAGAGAGCGAAAAATGTAGGCAAACAGGTACTAAATGACATGGTAAACATCACAAATCAAACATTACTCAAGGCCAGTTCCACTCGAGCAGTTGAGGAAGTCACTTCGGTTTTCCTCAAGCGAGAGTATAGTACAGTTCGCAGCGAGCCTTCGTAAACACTGATTTCCTCGTCAAGTACGCGTAACGCGCTCCGGTTAACATTGGTTTACTTCTCGACCAGTCTACATCAGCAATTAACCAAGCGAGAAACAAAGCTCTCTCGCTTGGATAAAAGTGCAAGCCAAGCAATGGAAGGGCCTCCAGTCTACGACATAGGCCAAACTATAGGATCAGCGCTTCAAACAGTTTACGCCAGTGAAGCTCTGTCAACTCCCATCAACAACTATTGTTCAACAGGCGAGCCGGCCATTCCAACAGACCAGCCGCCCATAGTAGAATACGAGGACCATTTCCCTCCACTACCATCGGCCTCATCAATGAAAGAGCAATAGGTCATGCAGCGTCAATAAGCAGCAAAGAATCGCCCACGTACGCCGCCAGAATCAGATACATCCGCGGAATTCGATACGTCCTCAAACAAGAAGGCTAGACAAGTGGGACGCAGTGTGCAAGATGACTTCGAACTCATCAGAATGGAGACTTCAACAGAAAACCAGCAACCAAAATCAGCTCCGGTACCAACAGGTGAGCAGCAAGCGCTTCACAGTGTACAGCAAATAGCGAATGACCGTGTTGACCCTATGAATGTTAAGAACAAAAGATTTTGTACTACGGATAATGGTCCTTACTTAGTGGTAGTTGAAAGCGTGGACAGGAACGTAGGCAAGTTGCACCCTATGTCCTTGGGAAAGTTCCTATTCCAGAAGCATAACCATCTAAAACACCAAATAATAAACATCACGTACGCTGGTCGCAGCAGAGTGAAAGTAAAGTGCAAATCCGGTGAAGGAGCAAATCAACTTGTTGCTCAAGAATCCCTAAAAGAAATCGGTTTAGAGGCATACATTCTAAACTCTCTGACAATAAGACAAGGTGTGATCAGAAACGTGGACACCAGTTTATGTATATAGGAAATATCTGAAGCTATCGAAGCTAAGTTCCAAGTGCTAAATGTTAAACGTTTTTCTAAAAAAATCCTAATCAACGGGGATAGAATTTCTAGAGAATTACCAGTCTGCCTACTTTCTTTCAAATCACAAGTTCTCCCTGAATTCGTATATTTGTATGGAATGCGATGTTAAGTCGAACTCTACGTCCCTCCACTGATTCAGTGTTATCAATGTTTACGGTTCAATCATGTTAGAGCCCAATGCTGTAGCAAACAAATGTGCAGCAAATGTTCAGGTCCTCATGAACTCAACCAATGCCCCTCTCAAGAAAATCCATGTTGCCTATTCTATGGAGGGAGTCATCTCTCCACAGACAAAAACTACCCAGAACAACAAAAACGACGGGCAGACAAAGCCAATAGAATATATGCCTCCCATCCTAGTCAATCAAGGAAAAATGGCCAAAAGTTACGCACAAATCACCGCTGAACCCCCAAAGAACAACAATTCCCAAACAAAGTCAGCAGAATCTACTCAACTTGACTCACCCTTCAACTCCCAACAAACTAACTTCTCTCCAAATCGATACGTCTGGTCAATAGGTCCCAAGTCCTTCAAGAACTCAAAATTCACCAAAGGAAACCCAGACCTGAATTTAAGAAATCTTTTATACACCTATAATGGCCCCACATCTCCAATCATCTCAATCCTTCGGGTACCCCCAGCGCCAACATATCAGTCGAGAACCTCGCAAACTACAAACTATCCTGGGTCAGATACTGTTAATGTAAATAACATACAGCCCATTACAGCCCAACAGCCTTATTCACCTTACCCTCCCATTGAGATGCCCCCCCCCCCCCCCACAACGGTATTTTAGTAGAAAAAATATTTAATCTCATAATGCTCGTGATCAATGAAGCCAAATGCCCAACAAATAATAGTACTAGAAAGGTTAATAAATATACTCCAACAAGACGGCTGAATTTAAAATATTACAATGGAACGCTAGATCAATCCGTGCAAACCGAGAATCCTTCCAACGGGAAATAAGCTGCAACGACATAGCTATTGCCACAATTTCAGAATCCTTACTCAAACCCGAGATCTCTCTCCATTTCCAAAGCTACCATATATTACGAAATGACAGAAATGACGGAAAAGGTGGTGTTTCCATACTAATACAAACTAAGATCCACTTCACAGCTATAAATATCGATCACACGCGCATTGTATCCTTTCAAGCAATCGTTGTCAGAGTAAGAATCCAAAAGAAAGTAACCATTGCATCAGTCTACTGCCTCCCCCCCCCCTCAAAAAAAAAAAAAAATCGGAATCGGGGAGTGGCGAGCACTAATTCAACAAATGGAGGAGCCATATCTTATATGTGGAGACTGTAACGCTCACTATACAAGCTGGGAATGCGAACTAAACGATACATTCGGAGAATCATTAATAGAAATAATAGACGAATTCCATATGTTCGTTCCTAATGACGGTTCGCCTACCTTAATTCCAAAACCGGGCTTCCAAAAATCTGCCATTGACATAACCCTTTGCTCTTCTTCCTTCGCGACGGAATTTATATGGCATAACTTACAACAACCTTGGGGCTCCGACCACTACCCCATCATTATTTCCTCTAAACAGAGTATTACTCCGCAATATTGTCAACCCACTAGAAAATGGAACATAAAAAACGCAAACTGGCGCACATACGAACAGTTCATAGAGGCAAATATAGAACGAGTAGTTACCCACGGCTCAGTCTGCCACCAGTACCAAGAACTACTAAAAATCATAAACGAAGCAGCAGATAAATCCTTTCCTCGATGTAAGCCCTTTGAAAGGGTAAAAAGAAGAACCAGGGTGCCATGGTGGGACGAAGATTGCTCAAGATGAATAGCCAAAAGAAAATTAGCCCGAACCAGTTACAATCAGCCACCTGGGAAAATATTATAAAGTACAAAAAGAGCGATGCCGAAACCAATAGACTACTGAAAAAGAAGAAAAAAGACAGTTGGAAGGAATACTGTAACAATCTAAACAACAAAATTCCTTAAAGTTCAGTATGGAATATGATCAACAGATTCAGGAAAAAATCGCTAGGAACAAAAACCCTAACAAATTGGTTAGAAGAATTTGCCAGCAATGTTGCTCCTCCAACAGTCCAGCCAGGTCCCATAAATCCAACCAATATCCTCAAGGAAGGGAATATTCACAATATCTTAGTAAAAGAGTTCGAGATGAGAGAACTGGAAACGGCTATTAAATCGCCGACAAACACCGCCCCAGGAATAAGCAAAATCACTTGTCCAATGTTACAGCACCTCCTCTTTAATGCTAAGAAAATTTTACTAAAAATATTCTGGAACATATGGTTTAAAAGTGAGTTTCCGAAAGATTGGATGACCCAAATCATCATACCAGTGCAAAAACAGGGAAAAATAATAACGACATCTGCATCTACACCTCCTTCCAGGGTTTAAACTTTTGGAGGTTTAAAGATGCTGCCTTAAAGTTACACGAATGGGTTTTCCAACTGGGGCTAACAATATCACAAACGAAATCAGCAATTGTAATCTTCTCTCGAAAACAAATAACATTCCGTGAGATGGAGGGCCGTTCATTTTTCCGGTGCAGACATCAGTTAAACATCTGGGTCTACTGATAGACAGCAAATTAACATGGAAAAGACATATCGATCAGATTCTAGCCAAAACGGATCACCACCTGAACTTGCTAAGATCAATATCCCACGTCTGGTGGGAGGCAGACCCGCCATCATCCTAAAAATTTACAGAGCAATCATCCGGCCAATCTTTGACTATGGAAGTCAATGTTACGGAAATGCTCCTCAGTACTTACTTCGCAAACTGGACACTCAGCAATACAGGGCCATCAGAATATGTTTAGGAACAATGACCTCTACTCCAACGAATGCCATGCTGATAGAAGCGAAAGAGAAGTCTCTGGAGTTACGCCGCCAGCTATTAACTTCGGTGTATCTAACAAGGCTAGCAGCTATCAGAAGTCACCCAACATGCATTACCTGCCGGATTGGATTATCACAAGTGGTTCGGTTAAAGTTTTAGCGGAGAGATACATAACGCTAACTTGGCCAAATTTTACCCAAATCTTCACCGACGGCTCGAAAACTTCAGAAGGAGTCGGATACGCCTATTTCTGTCCTAACTCAAGTTACTCAAAACAACTCTCTCTTCCCCGCGAAACCTCGATATATACAGCGGAAGCCCTCGCAATTAGACCGACTATAATTTACGGGTGTAAGCGATACAACAAAATCTTAGTCCTAACTGACTTAAAAAGCGTAATCCAAAACTTGAAAAATCCGAATTGACAAAACGGCATAAATTCGATCCTATCAGACATAATCTACTTAACGCATTCGACCACGATAGAAGGCAAAGAGGTACACTTAATATGAATTAAACGTCACGCGTCAATACAACATAATGAAATCGTCAACAAATTTGCTAAAAAAGCATATTGAAAGGAGAGAAACAGTATATTCAGCTGCCTCATACAGACATCCTACCCATCATCAAGACAGAGTACTTGAGAAAATGGTCAGATTATTGGTCCTCTACCCAAACTGTTAGAGATAGGCATTTCTCATTAATCCAACCCGACCTACTAACAAAAATCTGGTAAATCCTAAAAAATGAGTAGAAGTCAAAAAATATCCATTTTACGTATGATAATGGGTCATGGGAAGTTCCTAAGTCACTTACACAGAATAGGAGTACTTAACTCCCCATATTGCCCCAAATAACACGAAGAAATAGCCGACTTAAACCATGTCATATTAGCATTCAGTCAATACAAGGCCTCTGAAGACAACCTGTATAAAAGATTAGTTAAATTAAAAATACCACTTCCAACTTCAGTAATTTCTCTCTTGGGAACACAGAGACAGGAGGTATACGAGGCGCTAGCCCGATTCCTACACCAAGCCAATATAAAAATTTAACAGCCAAATACGCAGAAATGCGCACTACGAAATCATGATAAAGCTAATAAGGAAAGCTTATAAATTCAACAACAAAAAATCCAATAATAAATCAAATAGAAGTAAACCACCCAGAAATCCCCTACCACTTCGTCAAAGGCACGTGATACTAGAAAAAAAAGGCCAACAATAAACAAGTCACCCAATCAAAGTTTTAAAATCCCCCCCCCCCAAAAAAAGGTCGTATAAGTGTACATATACTCGCCCCTTGAAAAGTTTCTAAGTCTTATTATTATAAAATGAGGACTAAATAAAATTCATAAGGCACCAAATATTAAACTCGCAATTTCACCAGACGAACCATCACTAACCTACACACATTGATTATTACAGATATAAATTTTATCTATGTAAAGCTAGCTATAGTCTCCATCATGTCGATAACAAATGAAAATAGCACTATAATTAATATTTATCAATCTGTAATCTAAGATAAAATAATACAAAAGAAAGACATGTTAAATGTAAGAAAGATGTTATATGTAACTAAGATACCAAACAATTGTAAAAATAGAACATTGCCCAAAAATGTAAGATTATTGAACGGAAAATATGTAAATATCAGCTGGTCAAATTGGCGCAAACCAACAACAATAAAAAAAAACCGTTACTCAAGGTAAAATAGTTTCTCCCCTCCCCACTACACTGTTTCCCGTGTCGTGATGCATGTTTCGTGCAGCCATTCGCCTGCAAAACGATGTATCCGGACACCACCTGATTGTGTTTCATCCATCAATGCGTCATGTTTACATTGATCAACGGTCCAATTTCTATGATCCCGTTCATACTACAACTGTAATAGACGAAGTCACTGGGTCTACATGAGAACATTTACGAGCCGTCTGCTGCGGAGTTACATGTTCAACCATGTGTTCCTGCACCAGGATTGTACTCTGATATCAGATCTGCTACAGATCGTTGCCCATCCTGCCTTACAGAGTGGGCTACCCTGCGACCTCCACGTGATAAGTCATGGATGTCGACCTCCTTGTCGCCTACCGACCTTCAACCACTTTCCATAGGTATTCACAATAGAAACACAGAAACAACCAACCAGTCTTATCGTTTCCGAGATGCGATTTTCGAACCGCCTGCCCACAACAATCTTACATCAGAAGATTTCGATTCCATTTGCGACACGTATCGTTGATAGAATAACTGCACAAGCGTCTCTGCTCTGTCTAAACACTTTCCTTAGCAAATGACGTACCTGCAACGGCATTCAGTCCCGCGGTGGGCAGTAGTTATAATGTTTTGATTTGTAAGTGTATATAGTTTGAGTTATCTGAACGAACGAGACCCATATGATTGATCATAGCTATGGTATTTATATGTAATTCCAGAAAAACCGGTGTTGCTAACATATCCAGAATGGAAATTTGATGAAGAAGATACCAATAGTTAATCGAAGATCTGTGGGTGAACAATTAAACGGGTCTGTGCCAAAATCTTACATAGCAGTTGTTTTTCTTAACATAGTTATTAATCACGGTTTAGTGTTGTCAGGTGGAAATCGTCAGATTTCCATGACATCTCGTGTTTCTTCTATACGTCTGTGCTTAAATGTACAGGGTGATTCGATGATGATGTTGCAGACTTTCAGGTACGATTGAGAAGGGTAGATGTACCAATTTGAGGAACAGAACCCCGGTTCGAAGAAGATCAAGTCGAAAGTTATAAGGGAAAATCTACTCAAGTTCTGCCTTAGTCTCGCTCAACGCACAAAGGGCCCATTCTTCCGAACCCTGTTCATGAGGCATAGAAATCCTGCTGAATACTTTTCAATAGTTTGAGATAATTCCACCTGTCGAAGGACTAGTGACGGTGCACGTAACTTGATGTCACAGAAACCGAGTTTCCTAAGTCTACGGTGCACTAATAATGAATTCCATTTACTTTGTATAAGTTTCACAATGTATAACAGTTGTTTAAAATGGTGACCCCCAGCATCAATGAAGCCATGGCATCGTCGCACAAAGTTCTGTCATATCTGTTCTAGAATCCCCGGTGTCGTTTGAACAGAGTCGCAGGTAGCGAGAATTCTTGCCAGGAGATCATTTTCAGTCTCTACAGGCGTCTCGTTCACAACACTTTTCACATATCCCCACAAGAAGAAATCAAGTGGGGTGAGAACAGGTGAACGTGCTGGCCGCGGAACAAGACCTACTCCACCTATTGTCATGTTAATAATTAAAGGCTCACCTATTATTATTATTATTATTTAATTATTATTTCATATTGCTCTGGGATATACAAGTGAATATCAATTGCTGCAAATCAGTATTGATGGATTGATGGTAAAAGTAGAATCTTTGCTAATGTATTCCAGTAAGTACCGTGATGTTCGCTGGTGTAGTTGTAACTTATCCTAACCGAATTGTTCGGCTACTGTGGTTGGTGGAGAAACGAGTGTATTGTCAGATATGGTGGACTATTGTTGCTATTATATATAAAGTGATTAAAGGAAACTGTTTCTTTTTTCGTCCTGAACTGAAATTAATGTAACTAGTTGGTATGGACTTGTCTCATATTTGGCCAAAGGATTTGCAATCTTTGGATAATCATAATTGCTGGTGTTGTAAATGAACTTATTCGAAAATATCTGTCGGTGATTGGACAGATCTGTGCCTATCGGTTTATTAAAGTGTGGATAAAATAAATAAAAAGATTTTTTATTCCAATAACCATCTGGCTGAGGCGACCGTGTTTTATAAGAATCAGGAGAAAAAAAAGTTCCGATTGCCAGGTAGTAATATTATAAGCCATTCAGTGTGATGTCGTAATGTGCAAAAATGACAGTGTTTTTGTTACTATATTTTGGTTGAGGAATATTTGTAGATAGCAGATATTTCTACACTATTCACTTCCATCGAATTTTAGATCCAGATTTTCACGAACCTTCATTCCAAAATGAGATGGGGCTCCATCATGTTGGAACCACGTCCGTCGACGAGTAACAAGTGGAATATTTTTCAGGAACCTGGGTAGTATGTTTTTTTGCAGCCTCAACGGCGTAAGGCACCCCTGCTACTCTCTGTTGCACTATCTACTGGATCATGTAGGTTGGTTTTGGTATCATTAATATACTCATTAGGGAAAATCCCGGCTTTGGCCACCATTTAATGACCTATGAGGTAAACCCTATCTTATTCTTATCTCCCGGTGGGGATGAG
Source organism: Vandiemenella viatica (assembly GCA_031002005.1). Classification (NCBI taxonomy): domain Eukaryota; kingdom Metazoa; phylum Arthropoda; class Insecta; order Orthoptera; family Morabidae; genus Vandiemenella; species Vandiemenella viatica. Next base: position 261,369,632 of record JARYHS010011408.1, on the reverse strand, counting down.
CGTAGTTAACAACTGCGTGAGCAGTTGTACGACCATCACTAGTTGATTTTCTTGTGGCTGGCATTGACAACGGTGGTTGTGTTGATGCTCATAGTGTCGGTTCACGTGGTTATGTTTGGTCAGATGGTCGTGCGTGGTCTTATCCCTTGTCGATCTTGTTGGCGCCGTGATCGTCTCTGTGCTGGTTTGGGGGCGGCTCCTGTTGATAGCCGCTTGCAGCTTCCTCCTCAGTGGGCAGCCCCCGTAGCTGGCTGCGTGGTACGCGGCGCAGTTGGCGCAAGTTGGTGTCGCTTCGCGCGGTCTTGTGCACACCAACACGCTGTGATTTTCGCACAGCGAACGCACCGAACTTGGTTCCGGCAATACTTCGAACGATGCAAGAATCCCTGGCACCTGAAGCATTGATCAACAGTTGACAATGCTGATTTCTTCCTGCGGGGATTCTTCTTGGTGCTCAGTCCATTTTGCTTCTTGACTTGGATATTGGCTGCCTCAACAGCCTTGATTTCCGATGGCGTTGACTGCTTGGGTTCTGTTGGTGGTGGGAGGCTTTCATCTCGGGTGGCCTCCGTTCGTCTGTTGGTTGCTTCCTCTGGTGGAGAAGTGTTTGGGATGCTATCGGTTGTCGGAAGCCCTGCGCCTCTGTACTGGACGATATGGAATTGAATGCTGTGGCTCTCGAGGAAATCCTTAACCGCCGCTAGTTCTGCTGGGCTCACACATGCTATGAGCAGTTTGCCCGGAGTCAACCCTGTCGGCTCCCGCGATACCTCTTCTTGGTGGTCTGCACTTGGCGTGACGTCAAGGTGTTTGGGCAAGGACGGTGGTCTTGTATATTCCGGTCCTTTAAGGCCGTCGGTAGTTCCGTCTTTTCTTGAGGTTTGCGACTCATCTTCCTTGCTGGATGAAGATGAAAGTTGGTGTGGCTTGCAATATAGCGCTCGATGTAGGTCTTCAAAATAGTCATCCCCTCTGAAGTCCTTGCTGAGGATGACAGAACGGCAGACAAACCGTGAAAAGTCTTTCTTTTTGTGATTGGCGTGGCGAGGTGACCGTACTTCTCGTCGCTGAGGATGTACAGGAACTTGTTTCTTGGTATTTCCCATGTATACTCTTTACTCCCGGACTTGACTCGGAGTTGGATTATGCATGGTTGAACCTTTGGCGTCGAGGTATTTCTTATGCCTCTGATTGCCAATGTGTACGCTGGTGCATTTAAGTGGGGAGGAAAAGGAAACGAGCCTAGTATGTAATTGTTGACAAGCCTGCCCACATCTGTGTTGATAGCTCTTTACAGCTGTAATGTGGGGATTTTCATCGGGCCAAACATCACTGTTGTGACTATTTACCATTCCGTTTCTGCTGAAACAGGCTTCATCCTTATAGGGTATATACACAGGAAAATGAGGATCGATTGAATGGTGCTGCACGAACCATTGGCTGAACACGGCTAGAGGTCCGATATCAGCAGGAGTCACAGCATGTGCTTTCAGTGGATGGTAGGGCTAATACCTACTCGCCACATAGTACTCTGCGAAACATACATTTCATGAGCAACTGATCAAATCCAATATAGTCTTCACGGGTGTGCAGCCGGATGGTGTTTTGAAAACACCATCCGGCTGCACACCCGTGAAGACTACATTGCTTCAGTACGCCGGAAAAGTCTCCACGCACACAACTGATCAAATGCTGATTGCAAGTGCCTCACCCATTCAACCAAGCAATGCATCTTCTAAGTTGAGAGTCCTCATGTAGTTCGTCGACCTTCCCCGTCGTTATAGCGTAGTAGCAATGACCTGCTTGACTTAATAGTTTTAACAACCTTATTGGTGTGTATTTGGGGGAGCGAGCTCACAAACGATGCCGACCTATTGTTCTAACTGGATACAATGTATCATTCTATTGTTCCATTGTTCTTTCCCCTCCCACCTGTCAACCATTTTCACACCTATTGTACTATTGTTATGCTAATTAGGTCACTTGACTTGAAGCCACTTGACTAACCTCAGCTTCACCCCTATTATTCCCTCCACCTCCCACCTGTCAATCATTTTCACACCTCTATTGTCTCCGCCCTCCTATCTGTCATTCATTTTCACACCTCTTTTGTTCTCCCCCTCCCATCTGTCATTTATTTTTACACCTACTGTTCTCTCCCCCTACTATTGCAATTTTGCCAGACCACTTGACTAACGTTAATTTCACCCCTCATTTTCACACATATTGCTCTCCACCCCTACTATTGTTCTTTTGTCAGGCCACTTGTAAACCACCTGCTCCCTCTAAACACACAGGCTGCCATCGCGGCCCTTTGCTCTATTGTTTTCCCCCCCTACTATTGCTCTTTTGTCAGACTACTTGAGCGACCACCTTCCCCCTCTAACCACACCAGGTGTGTCGCAAGAGCTGCCCTTGCGGTCCTTTATTCGATTGTTCTCCTCCCCTACTAATGTTCTTTTATCAGGCCACTTGAGCGACGACCTGCTCCCTCTCACCGTCATCTGCCTTTCCCACAGATGCGAAGCAGCAGCTTCCCATTCTATTGTTCTTTTGTTAGACCACTTAACCGCCCCCAACCCCGCCAGGTGTGTCGTACCAGCTGCCATTGTATTGCTCTTTTGTCAGGCCACTTGTTTGAACACCTGCCTTCACCACCCTAGCACCAGCTGCCGATTCTATTGCTCTTTTGCCACGCCACTTGTGTGAACACCCGCCTTCCCCAACCCTAGCACTAGCTGTCCATTCTATTGTTCTGTTGTTAGACCACTGTGGTGACCATCTGTTCTCCCTAATCCCAGTTTCATCATATAGGGTGTTATGCCTCTTCAGTCGTCTCTCTTCGTGAACTTAACAGGCGACAGAGGATTGGACGAAGGAACGGGAGAGAATTCGACTATGGTACTTTGTGGGAACCCCCCGGCATTCACCTCAAGCGATTGCGGAAAAACCTTGTAAAATCGAAACTTGGTTGGCCGGAAAAACCGCGTCGTCCTAAGTTCCAGGCCAGTACAACCTGTATCAACACAATTGTGGATAGGAACCGAGCTCCGTTACCTTATTTCACATGTCTAATGTTGCTGGCTGCAACGTTGTATGACAGATCAATTTTGATACGGAGGTGGGTAAAGAATGTGCTTGAAGTGTGTAACGTATATGTAAGCAATCAGGTTAGTATGGATATCACCCGAAAAATCAATGCTATGGAAAAGCCTTTTTTTTTCTGGCTTCGCCTCGTTGGCGTCAAAATCGTTAGAAGTGCGAAAGGACCGGGGAGCAAGTAACTGGAAGAAATTCGGCAGTGACCTTTTGAACAAACCAAGGCGAAAATTCAGTTGTGGGTACCCGGACAAGGATTCGAAACCGCATCTTCCCGAATGCGAATCGTAGGTGGATAAATTATTAGCGTACCAGTATGACTTTACACCTCATCGACATCAACATCATTAGAGGCGGGAAAGGATTGGTGCAGGGAACGGTCACCTGGAGTGATTTGGGGAAACCATTGAAAACCAGAATATGGATGCTCAGACGGGGATTCGAACCAGCACCCTTATGAATGCGTGGTCAGAGCCTTTCCACTCACCCTCGTACAGAAGGGTTTTTTCTCGTCATACAATATATGGTAACGCTACGTTTGTACCTCCTAAACGGGATTGACATATTTATCTCGGATAAAATTGCATTCTACTTATCGTGAAAATTACCAATTTATAGAGGTATCACATGTAGCAATGTACAGATGAAGTAAAAATTCGCTAAGATTTGTAGGCCAGAACTGCGGGAGAAAAATACGGTCGCGAGTATATCTAACTGAATACAAAAACTTTTCATGATTGTATTTCGGCCGGCTATATGTTATTCACTTGAATCTAAGCTTATTTTTTTGTACATGATCTGTAGTGGTGTGGAGACTTAGCAGGCGTACATGCAGTTCTCATCAAAGCTGGATGAAAATCACCGTAACATTAATGTCTGGCACCTATTTGAAGTAAAATGGTGTCATCATACGTGCGGTCACCTTAATTTATTAAACGCATGAGAAATCCATTTAAGCAGATGGCTTAACAGCACTGAGATATATGAAGTCTGTCGAACACAGAGGAGACTATGTTGAATCTCACGTGTATCAGTGTCAGTCCACGAACCTAAGAGATCACCATAGTAAGTGAATATATTAGCGGGTTATTATTAGCGTACCAGTATGGCTTTACACCTCGTCCTCATTAGAGGCGGGGAAAGGATTGGTGCACCTGGAGTGATTTGGGGAAACCATGGAAAACTAGAATATGGATACTCAGACCGGAATTCGAGCCAACTCCCTCCCGAATGCGTAGTCAGAGCATTACCACTCACCCACCACGCTCGGTAATTTTCGCGGACAATACTGAAAAATATCTATTCTGAGAAGTAAAGATAATTACGAAATTTCCAACATCCGAAATGACTGGTTAAACAGATATTGCTGCTACCAGAGACCCAGGGAAATAGTGTGAACTTTAACAAAACATCTTTAGCTGGGAGCTACATGTTGCGTGAAAGAAACGGGATAAGTAGCAAGATTGATATGAAAGAAAGTTACTGTAAAGCGATGTAACGGTAGCTCAACTGTAGACACATAACTACATGTTTGTACTGCCGTTATTATATCAGAAATAGAACAACTGTAAAGCAACAAAAAAATTCGCAATAGCAAGCATGTAGAGTTTCCGCACACATATCACAGACAATGCACACTAAATATGTAGGACAGTAACTAACAGGTACTACTTTTACCTGCAACGTCTGTCAGCTATGGAAAATAAGACTGAACGTTCAGTGATTCGGATTCTACGTTAAACTCCAGGCCCGAGAAGAAAGGAGGCGACCGTCCTACCACTGATGCAATGGCTTAGTATACCTCCTTCGGGGGAGAATACAACCAGCGATCGGTTGTGGTTATCTCCAACCTTCACTCAACCTCAATCTGTCTTTCGGCGCTGTAGAACTGAATGCACCAACAACAGCTTTCATCCTCAACACACTACTTTGAACGTTCAATGATTTACATAAAGTAGTAACGTTTATGAATACTTCTACATTGGGGAGTTCAACTGGAAAGAATCCAAGTTAATTATACCCTCTAAAATCGCCTGAATCCTTTAACAAACTACTTTCCAAAATTAGTAAGGGTTAATTAACAGTTTGCCTAATAAAATTTCTTCGTTCACAGACACATACACACAGCGACATGGTAGCACTAAAACAAAGGACCCAGATATGATTTTAAAAGAAAGCTGTTAAACATCCATAAATCAAAAAGTGGTGCTATATTATGATCAGAGGAAATGCTTGAAAGTGGCTGAGAAATTTAGGAAATTCGTTAACTATCTGAACGATTTACTTGTTTATTATAAGCAGGACTTTTGATAATATATAAGAATTATACAAAACACTAGACGGACCTGACGTACATTAGAAGTTATATATATATTTTTTAGGCCCTAGTATTTTTCACCTTGTCGACATCGCAATCATAAGAGGTCGGAGAGGATTAGGGGCGAGTAACGCGTAGGAATTCACCCATGACCTTCTGAAGGAATCATCTCGGCATTCACCTGGAATGATTTGGCAAACCATGAGAAACCGAAATCAGGATGATCAGACGGAGACTTGAAATTGTGTCCTCCCGTATTCCAGGCCCTAGACTTACCGCTTATCACCCACCGAGCTCGGTAATTTATTTAAAGAAAGATCAAATATACGAAAATAGAACTAATAATTCTAAGGAACAGTGAATCATAGAATAAATATATATATATTTTCTACTGTTATTTACCGCCTGTTGACAGATAAGGTTCTTAAAGATGATCAGTAAATGTCTGTGAAAAGCGTCTACTTTTGCAAAACTCAAATTACAATTTTTGCGGCGAGAAATTCTGATCATAAAAACATACATCCAAATAATTAAAGAAATCCGTCTTCAAAATGACTGGAAGAAAGTGGAAGGTCGGATTTAATTCCCTTTCTGTAAAACTTCCAAAAGAAAAAGTATATAATGGAAAATTTGAATTCAGCATTGGCGTGAGAGGGGCTGCAGTTCTATCCCAGTTGCTCAATAATGATGCCGACATGTTCCTTGGATATTCCAGTATGGTTTGCGATACGCTTTTTGAGTTATTCGCCGGTCGAATCAAATTGTTGAAGTATGTGATGTACATCGTTTGTTGAAGTGATCGGACGTCCGCTGCATTTTTCATCTACAATTATGGCTTTTCCATTCTCGCAATCATGAAATTTTAGTGTCCATCGATTTACAGTAGACCTATCAACAACATCGTCGGTATAAACAGCCTTGAAATGACGATGAATCTCAGTAGGAATCACTTTTTCAGCAGGTAAAAAAATTCTATAACAGCACGATGCTTAACTCGCGTTGACACAGCACTAGAACACAACTCCATAATTCCGCTTGTGTTTGTTAATAAAACACGGGGCAACCACAAAAACTTCTGGCCGTATCGTCTAATTTCATTCTTCCATGATACATCATCATAAATTGCAATGCTCCATACATACAATTTGCAAATATTGGTATTTTTTACTAAGCCACTGGTGTGTCGCATAACCCACTTGCACAGCCTGTCTGCCATCAGTTTGATATTACCAAATGTATAACCTTTGAATATCTTGGTAGCTGTAAATTTCACAACTTAAGGTACGAAAGTGACGTTGCGTACATTCTTTCTTCTATCTGAATGTAAACGATGTATTTTGCAACAAATGGGTTGCGCAAACATGAAATTTTAGATCCCATCGATTTACAGTAGACCTATCAACAACATCGTCGGTATAAACAGCCTTGAAACGACGATGAATCTCAGTAGGAATCACTTTTTCAGCAGGTAAAAAAATTCTATAACAGCACGATGCTTAACTCGCGTTGACACAGCACTAGAACACAACTCCATAATTCCGCTTGTGTTTGTTAATAAAACACGGGGCAACCACAAAAACTTCTGGCCGTATCGTCTAATTTCATTCTTCCATGATACATCATCATAAATTGCAATGCTCCATACATACAATTTGCAAATATTGGTATTTTTTACTAAGCCACTGGTGTGTCGCATAACCCACTTGCACAGCCTGTCTGCCATCAGTTTGATATTACCAAATGTATAACCTTTGAATATCTTGGTAGCTGTAAATTTCACAACTTAAGGTACGAAAGTGACGTTGCGTACATTCTTTCTTCTATCTGAATGTAAACGATGTATTTTGCAACAAATGGGTTGCGCAAACATGAAATTTTAGATCCCATCGATTTACAGTAGACCTATCAACAGCATCGTCGGTATAAACAGCCTTGAAACGGCGATGAATCTCAGTAGGAATCACTTTTTCAGCAGGTAAAAAAATTCGATAACGACGATGTTAACTCGCGTTGACACAGCACTAGAACACGTCTCCATACCGGTACGCTAATAATTTATCCACTTACGATTCGCATTCGGGAAGATGCGGTTTCGAATCCTTGTCCGGGCACCCACATCTGAATTTTCGAGTTGGTTTGTTCAAAAGGTCACTGCCCAATTTCTTCCAGTTACTTGCTCCCCGGTCCTTTCGCACTTCTAACGATTTTGACGCCAACGAGGCGAAGCCAGAAAAAAAATGCTTTTCCATACCATTGATTTTTCGGGTGATATCCATACTAACCTGATTGCTTACATATACGTTACACACTTCAAGCACATTCTTTAACAACGTTGCAGCCAGCAACATTAGACATGTGAAATAAGGTAACTGAGCTCCGTTCCTATCCACAATTGGGTTGATATAGGTTGTACTGGCCTGGAACTTAGGACGACGCGGTTTTTCCGGCCAACCAAGTTTCGATTTTACAAGGTTTTTCCGCAATCGCTTGAGGTGAATGCCGGGATGGTTCCCACAAAGGACCATAGTCGAATTCTCTCCCGTTCCTTCGTCCAATCCTCTGTCGCCTGTAAAGTTCACGATGAGAGACGACTGAAGAGGCATAACACCCCATACGATGAAACTGGGATTAGGGAGAACAGTTGGTCACCGCAGTGGTCTAACAACAGAACAATAGAATGGACAGCTAGTGCTAGGGTTGGGGAAGGCGGGTGTTCACACAAGTGGCCTGGCAAAAGAGCAATAGAATCGGCAGCTGGTGCTAGGGTGGTGAAGGGAGGTGTTCAAACAAGTGGCCTGACAAAAGAGCAATACAATGGCAGCTGGTACGACACACCTGGCGGGGTTGGGGGCGGTTAAGTGGTCTAACAAAAGAACAATAGAATGGGCAGCTGCTGCTTCGCATCTGTGGGAAAGGCAGATGACGGTTAGAGGGAGCAGGTGGTCGTTCAAGTGGCCTGATAAAAGAACAGTAGTAGGGGAGGAGAACAATCGAACAAAGGACCGCAAGGGCAGCTCGTGCGACACACCTGGTGTGGTTAGAGGGAGAAGGTGGGCGCTCAAGTGGTCTGACAAAAGAGCAATAGTAGGGGAGGAAAACAATAGAACAAAGGACCGCGATGGCAGCTTGTGTGTTTAGAGGGAGCAGGTGGTTGCTCAAGTGGTCTGACAAAGGAGCAAGAGTAGGGGAGGAGAACAATAGAACAAAGGACCACGAGGGCAGTTGGTGCGACACACCTGGTGTGGGCAGAGGGAGTAGGTGGTCGCTCAAGTGGCCTGACAAAAGAACAATAGTAGGGGAGAGAACAATAGGTGTGAAAATGATGACAGGTGGGAGGGGGAGAAGAAAAGAGGTGTGAAAATAAATGACAGGTGGGAGGGGGGAGAACAATAGAGGTGTGAAAATGAATGACAGGTGGGAGCGGGAGAACAATGGAGGTGAAACTGTGGTTAGTCAAGTGGCCTCAAGTCAAGTGACCTAATTAGCATAACAGTAGTACAATAGGTGTGAAAATGATTGACAGGTGGGAGGGGAGAGAACAATAGAATGAAACAATGTATCCAATTACACCAATAGGGCGGCATCCTTTGTGAGCTCGCTCCCCCAAATCCACACTACTAACCTTGGAAACATGACTTGAGCCGGATGTCTTCTACGCGGATGTTTGATTTTTTACAACCAATCCGCCTCTCTGCTGCTTCCATTAGCTTACCCATATACGAAAATTGTGTCTCCAAGTTCCGTCGCCAGGTACAACTCCATTTGGTTAAGATTGGTCAACTTTAGTACCTCAACTCCTAATGTAAGTCACTTTTGGATTGCCTACCAAATACCAACACTACGGAACATGTATTGCATTGTCACAGGTATCGGAACTTTTGTTTCCGCACCAGGATCCCTTACCTCAAATTTATACATTTACCCTTCTCCATCAACCCTTGAAAATTTGTAAAGCCATGACGGAATCACTCTGTATTTTGGTTTATCTATGTAAGTCAGCAATTTTTTTTCCAGTGCAGGTCAATAACTCTGATCGTGTAATAATATTATGAATTTTATAAATAATTTCTTATTATTGTGTATTGATTTAATAAGAGATTCTCAGGATAATGACAGTTTGGTGATCAAATACGGCATAATCTCTATCGCCATAACACCCTAGATGCCGCTAGTTTCCCGTGACAATTTTGTTACTGTAAAAATCCAAAAAATCTTCGTTAGTAGCATCTACCAGATGTCTCGAGATAGAATCCAACCTTATTTCTTGCTGTGGAGGCATTGTATATCGAGAGCGGGATGGGGGAGTGATATTGAAGTTTTGGTACGGTTTAAGTTCGTGTTTACTCCAGAAATGCATTGGCTTCGCCATATACGTAGTATCCTGTGCATGATGCGGAATGATTGCTCATCACGCTAAAGTTAGGGCCAAGACAACGAAACGTGACACCTGACTGTATATAAAGTTAAAATGTCACATAAATGTTCTAAAATGCGAACACAACCACAAGACAGTGCTGCTTATATTCTGCCATTGGCGCGTCTATCTTCAACAGTGTCGTTCCTTTAGGTACGTCCAAGGAGAAACTTTGGCAAAGGTTAAATAGGAGCGCTATAAAATACATAATCTTAGCGAAATTATTTAACAGACTTCTCATATCCGCTGAGAACTAAGCAAAAAATAATACACTTTTGTAATCGACTGAAAAATTTAAATGATTTCTGTTCAATCGTTAGTCGGCATTAGTTTGCCGTTTGAGCTACAGAAACGAGATTCCGCTAACGATGTTAGCTGTAAACCGATACCTTGTTTTATTTGAGGCGTCACACAGTGCACATCCAGTGCACTCTGCAGTAGTCGCAAGAAGTCGAGTCGGCGAGTCCAGGGTAAACGAAAAAGCGCTAATGGCAGCGAACACAAAGGAGTGCTGACACAGGGGCTGAGAGCGCAATGCGGATCCTAGACCTCACCGACGAATGAACGATACTACAGTCAATCTGCCAACCAGCTGTGAAGAATGACGACCACGCACACCATCAAGTAATAAGTTCTCAACCGAGTATTTCAAATCGTATTTGAAGACTGATTCGAAGACTTCTAAAGGATCATAAAAATGGTTTGTACTTCTTCTCAAGACAACGTAGTCTTTAGAGTCTGGCCTGCCGACCGCAGATAACAAACGAGAACTATACCAGCAATAGTCTTTATGAAACAACCGTATCGTTATGTGCCTGCAGTGATCTTAGGAAATAGCAGAAACTGAATGCAGGATGGGTGGAACAGGAAATATTGAAGTTGAGATCTCCAAAATGTCGGAGTCGAATGTCACTCCTCCCCAAAGGACTAGATTCTTGTACTGATTCTTTACTGTCCAGATTTGATGATCTTCGGTTTTTTGACAGTTACAAAAATATGTTGGTACTGTGTGAATGATGTCAATGCATCTGCACGTACAGTCCTTCCGCTCCTTCAGCCGTAGTGCCGGGATGTAAAGTAGTCTTGTGTAGTTCGCGAACGAACTAGTTTATTAGTTCGTTCGATCCTTTCCCGAAGACCAACTTTTGTTTTAGTTTATTATCTAAAAGGAAACACAGTTCCTTGTGGACACGTTTCACTGAAGACACAGAAATAAAAATAAAATAAAAATAAATTGATCAACATTAATAATTATTGCAGAAGTCACAAACGGAAATTTAACGTGGAATGTGAAAATAAAATACACTTTGATCCCATTAACAATCAAAAGACAACCATCAATAACCACAACTATCATAACAAACAAGAGAGCACGTGCAGTAGCGCTAGCAAAGCGAGCGAGCGAGCTGTCTTGGAGGACCTAGTTCGCGAACTAAACAGAGCGCTCCCGGTCGCGAACTAAAGAGAGCAGTACAGTTCGCGAACTAAACAGAGCGCTGCCGGTCGCGAACTATAGAGAGCGGTATCGTTCGCGAACTAAACAGAGCGCTCCCGGTCGCGAACTATAGAGAGCGGTACCGTTCGCGAACTAAATTGAGCGCTACCGTTCGCGAACTAGCACCATTCGCCGCTAGGGTTTCCAATATTTTTTCGGTTGATGGTAGGAATTTATTAAAAAGAATAACCTATTAAAATATGCTACACTTCAAAAATATAATATTTTACGAAAGAGTAGAAAATGATAAAAGGTATGTTTTTACTATTTAATTTTTTAAGCTAAATTTTTTTCACTTCTTTCATCTTTAATTCTTTTTTGTCTACAGTAAAATTGTCATATGCTTTATCGCTTTCAGTTGTCGAATTAATTTCGAGAAAAAGCTCATTTTTTATTCATGAAATACTTCTCTTACTTTTACCTGGATTTCGTATAATATTGTTATTTCAGAGTAAAGTTTGTTCACTTTGATATTCATTTTTTCTCGCAAATTTATAACCTCTAATATAGTCTCACAGTCATCAAATGAAACCCTGTGATTTGAATTTAATTTTTGGATTTTGTATAGCCAATTGCTTTCATTAAAATCTAACTATTTACTAAGATATTCCAGACATTTATCAACGAATACTAGAGCATAATTTTTTTATATTATCACTTTCTGTGGAGAATTTGGTTTCTAAAGGCTTTTTCTTGTTTTCTTAACCAAAGAAACAGTATCTTTCACATTTTTCTAGCGCTGATTTTAAAGCTAACATAATATTATACTTATCTCAGTCTGTTGGTTAACAGCTTTGTGAAAGTGATGAATGAAATGACTTGCGAAATTCAAATAGATTTTAATTGTTGTGTCTTCATCAGTTTCATTCGTCGCCAAAAAATTGTGAATGTTTGTTGGATTATTCTCCCCTTCACTAATAAAATAATAGCTCAATGACTTCCAATTCACTGGAAATTTACGCACTTTCGTTATTGCTACCACTTTCTCATTCAAGGGTCACTGTTATTTTTATATGTCTAATTATAAGATATCACATTGGAAGTATTAATGTTATTTTTCTTAATAATATAGGTAATACTATTTCTGTCATATATTACTTAAGTTGTAGCCAATATTAGAATTATATTTTGTCCATGATTTCCAAAACTTTATTTATATAAAAAAGCCGATTACTTATAAACGGGTATTTTAATTCATCAAAATAAACGCGTTTATAATATTTTATAAGTAATGTTGTGTTGTTGTTGTTGTTGTTGTTTGGGTTTAAGGGCGCGTCGACGGTAGGATCATTAGCGCCTTTTATAAGTAATGTTTCTTCCATGAACTAATAAACAAATCCATTTAAAAAATTAATTTCTACGAATGCATGTAAAGTAAATAGTAAAAACAGCACAATTATTCAATTTACCCATTTGTGTAAAGGACAATGAGCACTTTGGTTTATCGGCGCCAACTGTTCATGCTAATGTAATTTGAAAGGGCTATTATTAAGCAATAACTTTTGTTAAGAAGGTCATATTAAATTCCATTTAGAAACGACAAAAAAATGATTATGTCCTAATAAAACTGACTTAACAAACAAAATAGCGCGTGCAGTAGCGGTAGCAAGGCGAGCGAACGATCTGTTTCCCTGAATTCGAGACGCGAACTAACGAACTAAAAGAGCGAACTAGTTCGCGAGGGAGCTGCGAACTAAACTGAGCGCTCCCCTTCGCGAACTATTATGCGCAAGTCTAATGTAAAGATACCTTGACAACTATAAAGAGGGATTTAGCGTGATTTCTGTACGCCATTCACTAACATGCAGAAATGTCAACGAAGAAATTCGTTCAGGTAAAAATTAATGCTTATTATTTGTATGTTTACTTCCAGAACCATTTAGAATGTTCTATAAATAAAAAAAGCTAACTCTTAGCACTGTGGTAGGATTGGCGAAAGTACTCCCTAGACCACCTGAACGAAACGTTTTCCAACGAAGCAGAAATACTAGTGTGGTACCCTGCAAGGTTTAGTAACTTTAGATCTTACTAGGAGAGGTTTTCAGAATGTAAATCGCGATCGAAGAATGAACTAGTCTGGTAAATAGCACGTCACCTCTGGTTTCTCAACCTAAAGCAGTTCTGCCTCCGTTTAAGAGAAATCGGTAAAAAAAGTATAAAAATTGTCTGTAAATGATCTATACCTGTACGAAAGGCCATTTGTTTATAATGTTAGTTTAGCGGTGGTCATTAAGGCGATCCATTCAGATTGGAAGGGTCCCAGGTTTGATCCCACCATCCGCAAAAGTTTTTTTTTTTCCTATTTCTATTTTTTTTTTTTTTTTTAATTGTCATTCGATCTTGTAGCATTAAAAATTTGTTGTGAAACAAATTCTACAAAATTTTTTTTTCCTTTGACAAATACGAAAATATTAGGATAATAACACCGAAATGTACGCATTTATGTCAGCCATGAGATGAGTATTTCCATCGTCAGGTAAAAAAATTCATAAAAAGGCTTCAAATCGCGCCGGAACTGTTGCAGGATAATCGTGCAATATCTTCTCGTGAAGATGCTGTTAAGATACATTCACATATTCACCTCATTTTGCGAGCACCTGTATTTTATGACTTGATAAAATATTCCTGGTATGGTTCAAAATTAACGAATCAAAGGCCGGGATTTACAAATGTTAACTAAACCTGCTTTCATAAATCAATAATAAATACTGTATGTGAGTGTGGGAAGATATCCTTCATAAAATGTTCCTGGTGTGCAAGTAATTTTTGTTTCAAAAGTTTTCATGATTTATACCGTCCTAATATTTGCGCATTTGTGGAAGGAAAATATTTTTTGTTTTTTTAAGAATTTTTTCAAAACTTCTTTTCAAAGCTACAAGATCAGAATAGAAAAAAAAAATACAAATAGGAAAAAAAAAAACTTTTGTGGATGGTGGAATCGAACCTGGGATGTTTCGCACCTCATTACATCCCCTTAACGACCACGAATCAACTATCATTTTAAATAAATGGGCTTTCATACAGGTAATCGGGTATAGATCATTTACATACAATTTTTATACTTCTTTTACCTCCGATTTCTCTTAAACGGAGGTCCACCAGGCAGAACTGCTTTAGGGCGAGAAACCAGAGGTGACGTGCTATTTACCAGACTTGTTCGTTCTACGATTGCGATTTCCATACTGAAAACGTCCCCTTGTGAGATTGATATAAGACCAGAGGAGGTTATAAGAAAACTAAATGAATAAAACTCAGTTCGATAACCACAGGAAAAGTAAAATGGATTAAAAATCTAATATTCTATCAAATTTAGTATAATGTGTACTTAAGGCAACTTAATAATGTAATTTTTGCTGAAGACCTATTTAAATATTGTCATCAGTTAAACTTTGTAGGATTGAGATAATGAATAGGTTCTTATTAAAATCGCTTTAACAATTTGCGCTGCTCTTGGTCAATTTTGCCTATTGTGGTTTTTTCCTCAGTGGGCACTGTTCAAGCCTGGCTAATTCCGAGAATCGGCATTCCATTCCAAAACCATGAAGGCATTCAGCTGCATTGGTTTGGGGAAACCATAGAATGACAAATACTAATGGTAGCGTTACCTTCGATTAATTTTTAATGTAACCACGTATTCGATTCCTTATAGATTGTTGTTTCTTTGTATCTCTTTTAAAGTTGTTAAACATTATTCGGATTCTGATAACCACAAGGCCAAATTATTGATTAATAGTTGTAACGCACACAACTACATCGAAATTTATACTTTACACAACAATATCATTTTATTATTTTTATATGTAATAAGAAGATAATATCCCAACTGTGAGAAAAGTATTCATTTCGTTAATCGCTGATCACCTGACAGCAGATTTGTTCAGATGAGACACATGATTAAATTGAGACATGTTTCATCATCATACAAAGTCGTCTAACCGATAAATAAAGAAAACAACATCTGTCAGTCTGCAATTTCGTTGTTTATACACTTACGTTGATGCCTTAATTGGTTTGATTACCAATACTGGACTTTTTTCACCGACATCCAGACTGACTGACGCTTAAGCGATGGAGAGATGTGTTTCGTCGCGACCTGGATTCGCAGAAACAGAAGAGGGGACGGAATTTCTTGCTATTTTATAATAGACAAGTGAAGCCTTACACTTTCGCAATCTTTTGCAGCCAATTACTATAGTCATGAGTACTCTGATGTGGTACAACGCCGATATCAAATCATGCAGCTTAGGTGTCTGTCAGGTTTACTAACCGAATTAGCCTAACTAACGCCTGGCCGTTTATATCATAAAATTCAAGTTTTCGACAGGCGACTGACTGCAGCTGATGCTCCATCCCAGTTCGACTCCATATTTTCGCGCATCAACAGTTTCTTAGAACAGAGAGGCCTGTGGCGAAGTAAGTACTCCCGAGCACGTCGTATGGGAGTGCAAACAAACTGAAGAATCAAGAGCATATCTTCAAATACAACTTCAGAACAGAAGAATATACGACATACTGCGTGATACCGAGCTCTGGAACTTGCTGGATGAAGCTGCTAATCTAGCGTCGCTACGCGAGAAGGCGAGATTTGTTGAATTGAAATTAGCAGAGCGTAGAGGACGCCGCGAGCAACCGGCATCAGAAGCAGAAAGAAGAACAGAAGAGGAAGAAACTCGAGAGTAAAGAACAACCCAAATGTGACCATAAGCACTGCCCATGACTAAGGCAGTGTCTGCACCAGGAAGACGGCAAAGACTCAATTCATCACAGTGCCTCTGGAAGCCAGAGGTACCTTCTCCAGGGCTCCGGAGGCGGCCTGTTCTGATTCCAGGAGGGAACTCCTGATGTGGGAGTAGGTGGCTCCAAGGACAAACCGAAGAAGAACGAGACCACTACCTGGAACGTGAAGCTGGCTGACGACACTTTGTGGTCAGCTTGTCAGTAGTCACCCCGCTGCATCAGTAGAGACAGCTGGCGGCCTGGTTGTCGACGCAGGCCAGCAGTGGTAAAAGAAGGACATATAAAAATAGACAGTTTATTAATTAGAAGTACGAAAATACAAAGACAATTGTTGATTTTTGTGTGAATTAGTATGTTGGTAGAGTAATTAGTAGAATAATTGGTATATTGATCAGTATTGGTACAGTAATTAGTAGAATAATTGGTATATTAATCAGTATATTAATTATTAGAATAATTAGTAGATTAACTATCAGAATACTTAAATCCATTAAATCCTTAAGAATAATTATCCAGATATATATATATATTTTAAAAAAGAAAATTTTTTAAGTATAAAAACTGTAGAAACCAAGGGCCTACTTTAGGTAACAAGGTAGTAGGCTATGTAAAATCAGGAAATAAAATAAAAATAAAATCATGATTGATATAGTATTTTAACCACGATAAATCGCCATCTACGTAGTCTCACACAGTAAAAACCTGATTTGATAACGTCGAAATACCAGACATTCATGCATGGTAGCTCGCACAGGCACAGACTGTGGGGGCTGAGCTTGTCGAGGCTCAAGCTGTAGAGGCAGAAAGTAGAGATAGTGGTTGGAGGAAGTTGATAAGGATGGGTGGGAGCTAGTAACAGGTCGTAGGAGAATCATGGTTAACAGAATGAACAAGCCAGACACTTCAGTAATTGTGGGAAAAAAATAGGTTTGACCTGTTGCCAGAGTCAGGAGGAGAAGAGCCTCATGTAGATGTAGGAGTAGGAGTAGGTTAGATGCAGTAGACCTTTAGGAATAAGGGCGTGCAGTGCAAGAATAGGGAAAAAAAGGGTTCTGCTGCTAGGTAGTAGCCATGGGAGAGGTGTAGGCCGTCTTCTGCAGGATCAGTTAGGTACAGGATATCAGGTCACAAGTTTTTTCAAACCTAGTGCAACATTAGGCCAGGTAATAGAGGATATAGGTTCCCTTTGCAGGAGTTTCACTAAGGATGATAGAGTAGTGATAGTGGGAGGTGCGGGAAATAGTATTGATAGAAACGCGAGTTATAGTATAGAGAGTGACCTGAGGAAGGTGGTGAAGGAGGCACAGCATACAAGGGTGGAGCTCATGCAGGTCCTAAGTCGCCATGACCGGCCACAATTGAACTATGCTGTGAGGCGGGTTAATGTTGAAACGGAAGTGCTACTTGGGAAAGGCATTAGTTCTGTGTTGGGGGTTGTGCCTGTGAACATCATTGGTAGGTGGGGTTTCACTAGGCATGGCCTACACCTAAATAGAAGGGGGAAGGGAGTACTTTCTGAGTTGTTAGCTAAAGCAGTGAGGGAGCCCGTTTCCAGTGATGATGGGGTCAGGACTATTCCTTTTTTAGGTTAGGGGCTGCTCGTAAAGGGACAGAAATAGATTATCAAAGTGATACTGATTGCAGATTCACGATGGGGAAAGTCACAGATACTAAAGAAATAGATGAAATGGCAGAAACAATAACTGACTGCGGTAAAAGTGGGAAAGAAGAGATAAATTCTGAAAATGTAAAGCCAGGTAGTAAGGGTGTTAATGGTAAACTGTAGAAGTAGTAATGAACAAAGTAATCGAATTTGCAAACTTAATAGAGATACACGAACCACAAGTAATAATTGGGGTATAGAGTTGGTTAAAAGAAGAAGTACTAGACAGTGAGGTTTTTCCTGATGGTTACAGAGTGTACCGCAGAGATAGAGGAGCAATTGGTGGAGGAGTCTTCATACTAGTAAGCAAAAACTACCACAGTTCACTGGCATTCATAGATCAAGACCATGAGTTACTTGGGGTAGATTTCTGGGGTAATAAAAAAGAAAAAATCAGAGTTTTGGCTGCTTACCGCATTGTAAGAATGACAGAATGAGGATGAGGACTCTTGGGGAGAAATTAAATTCATTACTCAGATTTCAGAGGTGAGAATAGAATGATCATCATTGGCGGGGATTTAAATTTACCAGGTGTAAACTGGGAAGGGAATAAGATAATAACACAAGGGAACAAAGATTTGCAAATATCCTTAATAAGGGAAGGAGGATTTACACAAGTGGTTGGGCAAAACACTAGGGGACAAAATATTTTGGATATATTTCTAATTAAGCCCGATGAAAACCTTTTGAGGTATCAAGTAACTGAAGGAATAAGTGATCATGAAGCAGTTCTGATGGATATTAGAGGATTCAGTAAACCAGCAGCCAAAATTGAAGGGGGAAATAGGTACAATTAGAAAAAGGCACAGGTTTCAAATTTGAGGAGATATTTCAGAGAACTATTCAGCAAATGGAAGGAAGGCTCAGGTACAGTAGAGTCAAGGTGGGAAGAGTTCAAGGAGATAATAAGAAAGGGGGAAGAAAACTTTATCCCAAAGCAAAAAATACAGAGAAGTAGAGAACCTATGTACTATAATAGGGAAGTGAGGAGGTTAAAGAGGTTGGTAAGAAAAGAACATAACAGAGTTAAGAGACAGCAGGATAGTAAGGGATATTCAAAACAACTGAACAAGGACTTAATAACAGCAAAGAAAATGGCTAAAGATGGGTTTATGAATTGTCAGTGCATGGGGACCATTGACTGATGCATCTAGAAATTTCTATGGCTATATCAGGAAACTGAGGGGAAGGGAGGATGTAGAGACACTTATAGATAAGGATGGAGAAGTTACTGACGATTTGAAAAAGGCAGAGATTTTAAGTAACTGGTTCAGTGAAAGCATTAGGGACAATGAATCAGAAACAGGAGGGTCTAATTCGGAGAACGAGCTTAATAACACAATTAGAAATGACGATAGTAAAAAATTTGATATCCATCCTGAGGAAATCATGAAGGAAATAAGAAAGCTGAAAAAAAAAATAAAGGGGCTGGTGAAGATAATATTACTACAGATATCTTAAAGATAGCCGGATGTGACATTGTACCTTATCTTGAAATATTATTTAAATTGAGTCTAGACACTTGCTGCTTACCACAGGACTGGAAAAGTGCAATAGTAGTACCGGTACATAAGGGAGGGGTGAGAAATAGAGTTGAGAATTACAGGCCAATCAGTTTGACATCAGTGGTAGGTAAATTAATGGAAAGATTGATATGCAACCACATCAGAAATATATGTGAAAGTGGTTTTCAAGCAGGCAACATGGTTTCAGGCAAGGATATTCATGCGAATCTCAGTTGCTGGGATATATGCAAGATATTTCAGATGAAATGGACAAGGGAGGCCAAATTGATAGTGTAGCACTAGATCTGTCTAAGGCGTTTGACAGAGTAAGCCATAAAATGGGAGTAAATAAGGTAAAATCCATTGGAGTGGATAAGAAAGTCATTTGCTGGGTAGAAGGATTTTTAAAAGGTAGAAAACAGAAAGTTAGGGTAGGAAATGTAGTATCAAAAGAAGTGGAAGTAAAAATGGGTGTGCCACAGGGTAGCGTATTGGGACCATTGCTATTCATTATTCTAATGAATAATTGTGTTCATTGTTTACTATCTGAAATTAGATTGTTTGCAGATGAAATAATGCTGTATAAAAGAATCAAAACGATAGAGGATTGTAAACAGTTGCAGGGTGATCTGGACAGGATATCTAATTGGGTTGGTAAACATGGAATGAAGATAAATGCAAAGAAGTTCAGCTTATTAGATACACAAATAAAAAAGAAAAGGTTAATTATGAATATAAGGTGGGGAAAGAATTGCTTGCTGAAGACTTGAAATACAAATATCTTGGAATTACTTTTGATAACAAACTTTACTGGGCAGGACACATAGGACAGGTGGTAGGAAAAGGTTTCAAAGTTCTGCACTTGTTGGAGAGAGTGATGAGGGGATGTACGAGAGAAGTCAAGGAATTGGGTTACAAAATTTTGGTCAGACCATTGCTCGAATATGGTAGTGTAGTATGGGACCCTCATTTTACGTATCAAATACAGGAGTTGGAGAGGTTGCAAAAAAGGGCTGCTAGATTTGTTTCTGGAAATTATCGCAGAATGCAATCAGTGACGGATATGATAAAGGAGCTGAAATGGGATTCATTGCAAGACAGGAGGAGGATGAGGAGGGTCATGGGAGTGTACAGGGCATATACTGGCGATGAGGCATGGAAAGATATTGCAATAGGTATGAAAAGTAGTGCATGGAAGGGAAAAGATGACCATGACCACAAGCTGGCACTCGATTTCAGGCACAAGGGTGTGGGAAGATTCTGTTTTTTAGGTAAGGGTGTCAGGGATTGGAATGAGTTACCAAGAGAAATGATGAATAATTTACCAAAAACTTTGAAGGAATTTAAAGATAAAATTTGGAGAGGGCAAATGTAGGTGGGCGCAGGATAGGGGGAGGATGGGTGTGTAGGGAAATTGCCACCGGAGCCTGTGCTCCATTGCAATTAAATTAAATTAAATTAAAATTGACTGTGTTTGAAGCCCTATATAATTATAAAGAAGCCCTTGCTTTTGTAGCTGTTTACTAAAAAATTATACAGTGTGTCCAGGAATGAAAGGATAATCCTGCATCCACAGATTGGTCATCATTTCCTACTACATGACAAAACTTTATTATAGTAAAAGTCTCACCATTTTCGTAATCTTGATTTTTTGTTTGTTTGTTTGTTTTAAAGAGGTGACTTTGTTCAGATTATTCCATGCCATTTCTACAAATTAAGACATTCTGTTCCCTGTTTTTTTAAATTTAATCAAAGATATTTGAGTCGTCTCAAACAAAGTTCTTTTTTTCATAACACGTTAAAAACACCATCATAAATAAATCTTAAATAATATAATTATTTAATACTAATTTTAAAATTTATGTGTTACGGCAGTTTCAAATGAACATTAGTTAATTTAATAAATAGTGTTTTTGCCATTAATTAAATTCAGTATTACTTTAGTAAGTAACAAATATATTTTTCCACCTCCTCATAATAATATTTATGAAATTATTGATATTAAGATTCGTGTTAATTTTGAAATTATTTTAACAATTAATTTGATACATCGCTTACTACTGTGTTTATATGTGGCTAATGTCGTAGAATCATCACCAATTATTAACTTTTTTCTTAGTGTTGTGAGTCCGTTGGATTTCTAACTGCGTTTGTGTAATTCCTTAGTAACCGTTGCTTGCGAATAAGGTCAAACCGTCACTGCGAGAAACCTGAATTCATCAGATACTCTCTCAAAATAAAAAATAAAAACTGAACAAAGTTGGGGTTAACGGGTAACTTTAGTTAAACTCAGAAGCAGACCACGATTGTGAGTAAGTAAAAACTCGTTCCGTATTTGTTCGTTAAGCAT
Source organism: Vandiemenella viatica (assembly GCA_031002005.1). NCBI lineage: Eukaryota > Metazoa > Arthropoda > Insecta > Orthoptera > Morabidae > Vandiemenella > Vandiemenella viatica. Next base: position 261,348,052 of record JARYHS010011408.1, on the reverse strand, counting down.
GTGGCGTGGTAAGCCTCAAGTTGATCGAGGTTGGTACTCATGGACTTGTAGTAAATGTTCCCCTGAGTATAACTGAGAAGTCGCCAGCTTGTCTCCGTCCCGCAATACAGGTGTTAAAAAGTTGATCCCCTGGAAATTTCGGATTCGCACACTTCGATCGGCAAGATGAAGAAGGTATAGGCATTCATCAGACCATGCAACGCTCTGCTACTCCATCAACGTCTAGTGACGATGGTTAAGTGCCCATTTCAGTCGTAGTTGCCTATGTCGTGGTATTAACTTTGGCATTTGAACAGGCTTGCCATTGCGCAAACCCATCTTTAGGAGTGTACGGTGCACTGTGTGTTAAGACACACTTGCACTCTGCCCAGCAGTAAAGTCTGATGTTAGTTCCGCCACAGTTCGCCGCCTGTGGTGTTTTACCAGTCTGCCCAGCCTAAGACGTCCGACATCTGAAATGAGGGGTGGCCGCCCAACCCCTCGATGTATGGATGTGGTTTCACCTTAATTTCACCACTTGTTGACGACACTAACCACAGCACTCCTCGATCACTCGACAAGTAGTGCAGTATTTAAAATGCTCGAGTCGAGCCTCTAGGCCATTACAATCTGCCCACGGTCAAACTGAGATAGAAACCTTCCCTATTATTAACATGAATAGCATGTTCACTGATACTACATGCACCGTGCGTGTGTCTGGACGGGTTTATATCGGAAGTAGGTAGATAGTCATAATGTTAATACGGCTGATTAATGTAGGTTCTTACTAAAATATTTTTATCAATTTGAAATACTCTTGGGCAATTTTACTTTTTGAATTTTCTTCTTCTGTCTGCACTGTTCCTTGCTAATTTCAAGAATCGGCATTCTGCTGCATTGATTTAGGGAAACCTTAGAAAGATTTATTAAATATTAATTTAGCCACGTGATTGATTTCATGTAGATCGTGTTTCTTTAAACGTTGATAAATATTTTGCGCAATCAGACTACCATAAACCCAATTTAAAAACTTATTCCTGTAACACGAAGTGTTAAACCATTTACAAAATTCATAATCTTTTGGATTTCTTTATATAATTATTGTAAAATACCTCAACTGCGAAAAACGGTATACATTTCGTTAATCGCTGTTCAAACGACAGAGACTTCACGGATTTGTTCAGACGAAACACAAGATTAAAATGAGACATGTTTCATCATCATGCAAAGCCGTCAAACTGAGAAATAAAGAAAGCAGTGTTTGTCACTCCGTTTATTTGTTTTGATGCTTGCTGTTAACAGAATTTCTACAGGTAGGATATAGATGGTATTTTAGAAAATATGCAGTCCATTGTCACAGAATTAAAATACGGTGGGTTTAATTTTGTTGAAATGTAAGAGATTAAACTGGTTCTGACACTATTATCCATTTCTTTCGTTGAACGTAATTCAAGGAAAAACTAGTGTTCAAACTTTTATTGTCTTTTCGATCATGGTAGCCGGAGTAAATAAGTTTAAAGTTGTTCATGATGTTGAAACGTTCGGAATTTATAGTAAACTTTGGTACAGTTTGTCGCTGAACGTGATTTACGTGAAAACTACGGTTTCATTCAATGCACGGATGATGGCCCTTACTGGAAAAAAGGGTATATTACTTATCAGAGTCAAGTTGTAGATGACATATTATAAGTGCATGCAAATTAAAACCTATCTAACAGCAAGCTTCTTCTCGAAAACTAAATGTTTACCCCGATGTATACTGTAACATGGCATTCGGAATGATCTGGTTACATACCAAAATCATTCGAGGCACGAACAATCAGGTGGCGCATTGGTTAATACGGCCGACTAGAGGTCGAAGGTGCCCGATTCGAATCCCGGGATTTGCGAAGGCCACTAATCCGACATTTACCTGTGCTTGCTTTGTGTGTATGAAATACCCCAGAATATTTACGTAATTCGGATTCCACGTTAATTGATGGTTTCCTGTACTGAGCCGATTGCGCAGCCGGTAAGTAATTCCGACATGCTAGACCTCAAAAATATTTCAAGAAATTAATTAAGGATAGTCGAATGTCACGAAGGCTCCTTCAGAACTCCATGGTCAAATTCACAACCGTTCCTTGTAGATAGTTCTTTCCTACCTGGAATCACATCGATTTCGACCAAGAGTAAAGTCATGCAACAAAAAAGTTTACATTAGAATAAAAACGAGAGTGAGTCGACATGTCCCTACCGATAATAAATCACAGTACCTAGCAGTATATGAAGCATGGTGTCTAATCAAAATAAAGGACTGAGAAGCAGTTCCTGAACGCATAAGGTATGGCAGCAAAGTATTTAAAGCGTCTGACTGCTGATGTTCGCTGCTGCGACCTCGGGATCCAATCCCGTTGGGTACAAGAAATTTTGGAGAGATGTGGTTGATAATAGGAGCTACGCTCGGTTGTTCCGTGGTTCGGATTCAAAGTTAAACTGTTGGTCACAGAGGAAAGGAAGTGATCGTCATACCTTTGACAAAAGGGTTTAATATTCCTCCTTCGAAAGAATCCTACCTTCAGGTTGTGGAGTTTCATTTTAAGTAGGTTATGCTTGGGTCACATGAAAATACCAGTCAATAATAGCTTTATAATTTAACTTTCATAGCTGTACTATTAGAAAAAAATTAAAATTCACCTAGAAATTTTTTTATTTTTTTTTAAATAAAAATAAATGTTAACCAGTAATTTTAAAATTCATTTATTGTATAACCGTGTTTGCTGGCACAAATATCGCCTATGGGCTATTTATTACAACTACTAATTGCAAGTTCTCTGGATAAATGATTTTAATTACTGGTTAACTAACACCTTACATATTATATATTGGAATTGTTTTAAATAAAGTAACTTTTAGACACGAAAAAGTACACAAAAATTTAGACAATATTTTATAATAAAAAATTATGATATTTAAGAATGGATATGATATTATATCTTATGTTGAATCTTATGTTGTTTTGAGTACCAATACACACTGGATGCTTTGCACCGACACTCGGGCTGGCTGACGCTTAAGCGATGGAGGGAAGCGTTTCGTCGTACCTAGCTTCACAGAAACAGAAGAGGAGAGGGAACTTGTAGTTCCGTTAGGACTTTTACTTGCGAAATGTTTTACAACCAATTACGACAGTCGTAATAAATGCTCTGATGTGGTGCAATGCCGATACCATATCACGCAGCTTAAATGTCTGTCAGATATACTAACTGACGGAATCGAGCTGACGCCTGGCCGTAGATAGGGCAAAATACAAGTAACCGACAGGCGACTGCAGCTGATGCTCCATTGCAGTTCGACTCCTCAATATCCCGCAGCGTCGTTGACATGATAGCTTCACCACGGTAAATAGCCATCTACTTAGTCTCAGCCAGTAACACCCTGATTTGATTACATCAAAAGTCCAGAGTTTTATGTACGGTAGAATCGACTGAGTTTCAATCCCTTTAAAGTTATCATATTACAAATATATTACATCCGCCTCCTCATAATAATATTCATTTGATTATTGATATTAATAGTCATATTTTAAAAATTAATTTGATACATCGCTTCCTGCTGTCATTTAGATGTAGCTAATGACAGAGAATCATCTCCAATGTTTAAACTAACTTCTTAGTGTTGTGAGTCTGTTGGATTTCTAACTGCATTTGCGTAATTCTTGATTAATCGTTGTTTGTAAATAAGGACAAACCGTCAATGCGAGAAACATTGGTAGAAGACGACTTCACCGGATAACCGTTTCAAAAAAAAAAGTTAGGGGTAAAGAGTAGTTCTAGTTAAACCACAATTGTGAGCAATTAAAAACTTGTTCCGTACTTGCTGGAAGTTCGTACTCGTGGAATTGTCGTCTGTTGGATTCAGGGCTCCACACAAATCATACGGCGCGTGGAGTGGAAATTGTGAGAGGCCAGCTTTTCGTCAAACTTTCTTCAATATTTTCGTTGTTCATCAATTCTTAATCTATTGGCTAATGGAAATAATTTACAATAAAAACAATGAAGTTTATGAATACTACGGTGATGAGGAAGTTTTATGTGCCACGGCGGCTTGTATAATGTTCACTGATGGGATCTGGAGGGAAAAACCTGAAACGCAAATGATTTGAAAATTCCTACTACAAAACAGAAACACACACGTTATTTTTCGTACTCAAACTCTTAAAAAAAGTAATCGTTGGATCGAGCCGTACTGAAGTTTGTCATCAGACGATTCTTAAGCCTTTGAGATCGGAAGGTTTTACCGACATTTCTCTGGAACGGCCAAGCCACCTGGAGCTACTACGAACGACAACGAGTCTTTCTATTCCCACGGCACAAAGCATGACAAAAAACGATCCTGGCTCCCTAAGCCATATTCCGTGGGAACAAGACTTTTTTTTTTTTTTGAATGGCATTTGGCAACGAAGGCCATACAGCCAGCTCAATGTAATTTATGTAGCTCTCAGTGTATAAGTCGTCATCAAGTATGTATATTGTATTTTTCCAATGTATGGACGCCACAGGACGGACAGGACATTCACACAGACACACAACACTTAAACATCCATGCCCGCGGCCGGATTCGAAACGGTGGCCTACGCTACCGAGGCCGGCTGGGAACAAGACTTAATACTGGTAGAGTGGTAACACTGACTTCACATCATCGCTACAGCAAGTCGCCTAATCTTTCTGCTTGACACTGAGTGAACTTTTCGTGTAGTTTTCTTGTATAATTTAAGAATATAGATTGTGATTAGGTGGTTGAATTCCAATTGTAGATATTTTGTGATTTCAGTTATTTGGGGATTATCACAATGCAGACGTTCGTTATGATGTTTTTATGCTCCCTCTTTAGTCATTTTCATCATATTTATATTATACACTAATTTAAATGTCGTATCTTTTTGGAACCTAGTAGTACTTTTACCCTATAACATATTAGGGGAAGGGGAAGTGGAAGAATAGGGAAAGGTGTTTCTAAAATAAAATTTGTCATAACAAGCGAAGGTCAGAAAAATTGGTGAACAAAGAAAAGGGGTACAAGCAGGTTTCGAGGCACATCTAGTTCCAAAGTAGCTTCTACAGTACAGACATAAATCCCAGATGTTTCGGCAGAGATAATAAAAATTATATGCAATAAATATTATTATTAAAACGTAGCGTCGGTTAGGCTAATTTGCACTGCATGGAGCACGCTCGGTCGTAATTTCGCGAGTTAGGTAATTTAATGCGTGTTTCAAACAGATATTCCATCTATCTTGCTTTGCGCGGATGATGGCGCTAAGCAGGTAATAACGATATATGGGCCCCGTGACGACCGCACGGCGCCGGGCTAAGGTTTTCAGGCTGGCGGGAGCGGAATTAGCCGCCTGGAGGGCTCACTATTAAACAGAGTCGAGCCGCCATTCTAATCGTGATTTATAACGCCGAGCGAACTAGCGGACGAGCGCCAAGATGCGCAACTGGTAAGCCGTCATACAACACACGGTTGTGCCGCCTTAAAACCATATCGGCTGCACAGTATCCCGAGAAGAAGATAATAAAACTGTGTTTGCCCGTGAACTGAAACGAAATACTTACTGCTCAAGCAGGTTTGCATTGTGACGGGTTCCATTCCTGACAAACAACCATTAATCCAAGATCATACAATGCAGCCTCATCGATTCTATCTACCTATGAAAACCTGGCCGACACTGAACCGAGTGAGAACAGGCCACGGTAGATGCAATTACTGGATGTACAAGTGGAGAGTAAATGAGAATCCTTCTGCTGACTGCGGTAACCATCAGCAAACCATTCAGCCATCGAATGCTCTGTTAGGAGATACAGTGGTACGATGCATCAGATTCACGAAGCAACAACAGAATCAATGGAATGAGTGCAAATGTTGGACATCAGTGTGTAGTAACATCCATGTTTCGGTTCTGTCTATTGTGATTCAATATCCATGTGGGATATGAAATAAGTAAATAATGGTGATGGGTACAAGATTGTTTATCTTTTTTATGCCTCTTCCACATTGAGTTCGTTAAATTGGGAAAGTACTGATAACAAAGAACGAGAAATACCTTCCGGCGTTTCTCTGCGCTAATTTCAAGAAACGATGGAAAACTAATATCTGGATGCCCAGACGGGGATGCGAACCCACGTCATCACCAATGGCAAGCACGTTTGTTACTACTTACATACTAGGGACGGTGGTCGTTTCTTGAGGATCACTAATGCCAAGAAGAGGTGGGAGGGGATGCTGGACCAGTGACTCGAAAGATATTGTACATTACTTAAACTATAGGCCTATAATTACCTTGGGATTCTCCCGGAATGATTTTAGTAAACCAAACGAAACTGAACTCTCAATGTCAGAAATGGTATTTGTACCCTCATGCTTCAGAGATTCGCGAGGGAATTTTACAGAAATTGATGCGAAAACAACGAATCTTGCGAGGACAGTTTTGAATTATTATATAATATTGCTGTGTAAGGGTCTTCCTATCAACCCATCGGTTGGCATGAGTTGAAAGATATAACTCATCTAAACTCCACATAATTCCTCCAATAACGTTCCAACGACAGTCAGTCTTTTCGAAGGGTTTCAAAAAATAAATGATAGGACATATGAAGTTTTCATCTGAGTTCACATGGCCGTCAGACGAATATTATTAATTTTTTGAAATAGTGGAATTTGTAACGTAAACCCTTGCGTTTTGGTATTTTCTTTTCATCCAAGATAGGCTGCATTTGCTTAGACATAAGCAACATAACATATCACCGCAAATGAGAGCCCGTCTTGGATTTTGTCAAACCATTCGGCCATGGTATCTCTTACGTTAGCTCAAGTTATACATTAGGCTTGATAGGAAACACGAAACTTCAATGCTGATGCAAAAAAATTGAAAATGATCTAATAAATCCACACTCAATATTTTTCACTAGATACATTTTTGCATTCTTTACTCGAACTACTACAGTATTATCTTTTCGGTAAACCAGTATATACCACACTATTTCAAATCGCAATAACAAAAATGCTCTTACTTTTCGGCAGTCGCGTCTCAGGGTCGCTATACGTCAACATAACAATATCCTGCGGCCATATCTCTTACACACACACTTTCCGCCTTATTGCATCTGCCACGTAGGCAATGTTACAAATCGCTATCATTGAAATTGTGTACTTCCATAAACTATTTAGTCACTAAATTACAAAATACTCACCTTGGAACCTCGTTTACGAAACATTGGATACATACAATACAAAGATATAACGATATATAGTTATGAAATGTGAAGCGCGAGTTCACCTAAGTATGGTTTCAGTACCGAATCTAACACTCACATGTTACAGCAATTGAAATGAGAACCTATGACTTTTTTCATTGTCCTCTTCGTACACCAGCTTCTTGGCAACTTGTTTCTTCTCTTTCCGCATTGCTACACAAGGTAGCATAACATGTTTCCTCATTGTTTCACCGTTCTTCAGAAAATCCTAAATCAGTCCACCCTCAAAATCCCAAAACAGGCGTGATTTCAACTTCATTGACTGTAGGTTTGATGCTACTATAAGTTTATAGACCAAGTCACAATAAATTAAAGAAAATCTGCCGGATTGTCTTCAAATAGAACTACAATTCCCGTAGACACTTTCCTCCTCACTACTTTTGACATGTTGTTGAAATTTCTGTTTACAATGGGAGGACACCTTTCCCATTTCGAAGTATTTGCTACAAGGAGATATACTGCAAGTCTTGGGATTAATTTTATCTCCCCATTCCACTGAACGGTTAATCTTCTGTCATGATGAACTCACGTACTCTGACCACATCTTCTCTACTGACCTTCTTGCGAGTAGACCATTTTCATTGCTGGTTCGTCCACATTCAAATTCACAAACCCACTTTTTAATTGGGTTATATGCAGGAATAACCTACCGTAATGGTGCCACCATATTCTCATGGATGGTGAAATGTCTTTCTAAAAGAAATATGCACTCACATAACGAATTTCTTTCTTTCAAATTTTTTACACAACCTACATCTCATCGTCTTTCAGCTTCAGTATCAAAATTAAGATTTTTTAAAGACTATCACAATTTTGTACAATTTTCTACAAGCATGTAAGAGATTAATTGCAGTTTTCTGAAGGTTGTAGGATTCTGTTTCCCAGATTAAGCCACGAACTAATCGCACCCGTTAAATTTCTTGGCCCTGGTATATGCGCCGTAAAACTTCAGTCTAATGTATGATGGATATGAAATCGTCATGTTAATTTAGACCATAATTTTTGCCCTACTGAAATGAAAATACAAAGTTACAAATGTACTGTTTAGGCTCGGTCACATCAACAGCGTACATTGATTTAAATGATACATTTGTACATTCACAGACTTCTATGAGACATTCACCTGTATCTGTGACTTATTAGTAACTCTATTTGATTTTTAATTATCGTTGGATTATATTCAGAAGAACAAGTTTACACACAGAATAAAAACAGAATCCAATCTTACGTTTACAGAAACTTAGCCCACGTAAGTGAAGCAAACAACCATCCCATTTTTTCCCTAAATAATGGTAGCCTAGTCCTATTGATCACAAACATATGATATCGGCCCACGAAAAATCTAATAACAATCATCAGCAATACTGATCTACTAATAAAGCCCTAAAGAAATAGTAAATAGAAAAACGTGAAAAAATTTAGGTTGCTAGTTTGTGTTCTGAACTATGACAAATAGGAATAAATTTTCTTATTTGATATTTACTATCTACCGCTAATACCTATAAAACTAATTTCAAAGTATGTTGAACAGGGCTGGAAGCAGTTTTGAAAGATTAGTTTTAACTAAATATCATCTTCATTGGGATTTGAACGTTGACGCCCACGTCATCCACCAACTGTCACTCTATAAACTGATAAAGAGGCTACTCTAAGGGACTAGGGAGTCATTATATAATCTGTTATCAAACAACCAATGTCATAGCTTTTCTCTTCTCGGTGACGGAAAGAGGAAATACATATAACTTCTATTAGTATGGTCCGGGGCTTGAAATTAAGATTTCGATTGTAGAAGAAAGCATTACGACTCCTCCAAGATGAGGTTTATTTTATTTATTTCGTCTGGCTCAGTGATACAAACATAGTGATTTAATAGCACTACTACAGAATTACAATAGATGTTTCTACAGATTGCTGTCGAGAGACAGCAGGGATTCAATTACCTCTGTAGTTGTTTCATAAAGCTTATGGATCATGTACCACTGAATCTTCTAACAGGGCATTCTATGGTGATGTGGTGGGTAGTTTACAGGTAATTTCCCCAGTTGAAAGAAGGATTCTCTATTATTTGTTCATCCAATAGTTGCATCTACCGAGACATGTTCCAACACGATTCAGCGCAGTCCAGGTTTTCATTGGTAGATTGAATCCAGGAGGCTAGATTATTGCTTGTTTGTTGGGATTGCCATTGGTCCACCCAGTGTGCCATGCTACGTTTATGTTGAATTGATTTTGGACCATTATCTCACCAAAAATCCATATTTAGTACCTTCATGTTAAACTCACTTTGACGTGAACAATGTATTGTGTGACATTTATGTCTGACACCTATGTACAGTAGTTTAATTCTTTTTCTTCTCTCCTTAGTAGGTCTAAATAATTAATTTTGCACTCATACTATGTTTTTAGTAACGTCTCGATTACAATTAATATAATTAATTGTAATGAAATGTAAATAGGGTTCCACAGATTGTAGTATGTGAATGGGGTAGTAATAATATCTTAGTCGGTAAGTCTTCTAATAATGTATCTCTAGCTGAGTGGTGCGTGGTCACGTGCTTGAGCGGGAAGGCTCGCGTTTGAGCTCCGCGAGTGGTGTTTGTTGAGAGTATAGTCAGAAAACGTTATGCTGAGGAATATATAATGTGTGTAAAGTAAGATTTCGATTTAAGAGTATTGAATTGAATGTCAGTGTTAACAGAACTGTGTTTGATTTCTTGACGCTAGTTTAAGTAAAACTGAACATCGTGAGCATATTTGCTATCACAGTATTAATTGAAATTTGGTAGTTAAAAACAAGAGCTGTTCGGCTTGCAGTGTTAGAGGTGCACAGAAGTCCGACCATCGACAGCACGCCGAAGGTAATCAGCAGCTTATTAAACTTGCCAGGATAAGTTGAGAATTGCAGCAGCTTACAAATGAATGTCGTGGGTTTCACAAACATTTCTTTTTTTAAAGCCATATGGAAGACGACATTATTACTGGAATCGAGAGATGATTGTAGGCTACTGAGTGTGGTGGTTTAACGATTAACGTTTTAGCCTCGCATTCTGGAGGACGCCGGTTCGAACCCAGATTTGTGTTTTCTCGGTTTCCCCAAATAACTCTATAGAATGTCGGGATGCCTCCATCAAAAGGTCATTGCTAAATTCCTTCCCGTTCCTTATCCCTAGTCCCATCTCGTCTCTAATAACCTAGACGTCGACAAGGCGTAAAGTCATAATTACAAGAACAGGACTGTAGGCAAGAGGAGGGATGGAAGTTGTCTTTGATATTTATGAAGGAAACATCCCGGCTTTCGTTTGAAGTTGTTTCCGCGAAACACAGAAAACGAAACTGGAGTAGAACCTCAGTCATCCCACTTGCGACGCCAGAACGTTACCCAACATCCACTATGCTCTGTCTTCGTTAATCCAGACCGCTGCTCTGCAAGGCGCTTTGTGTTTGTCCCACGTTATCAGCATTCCCTCTTGCTGCAGTTGATTCTGGTTGGTACCTGTTTCTACAGCCGTGGGTGACGCTGCAGCCAATTAATTGCGGACACAGTGCGGCGCAGCAGAGTTGTACCGGGGGTGGGGAGGGGGGAGGCGCTTATTTCATGGCGTGCAGCTGTCGCTGACAAAGGGATTAGCGAAGGGGATTACAGAAATTTATTCGCACCGGACATGTGTTTTTACAGCGGCCTAATGCATCCTCTGCTCGTCGGAAGCAGGTGTTAAATAGCTCTTGCTTCCTGCCAGATTACCTCCGGAATGACCCTCCAGCACGTGTATTAAACAGCCGTATTCCTCATTAAATTTTTAAAATGCAGGTCTGTGCAACGGGCGCTCGGATTTTCTGTGCTTCATGACATCAACATTTCAGGACTGAAGGAATATTAACTCCACATTGCCTGAACTATACTGGGTGTGATTTAGAAATACGTTATGAAGGAATGTTAAAGATTTCAGAGCAGTTATAGAACATACCAACTATTTGATGGGTAGTAAGAACATATTTAGACGGTTTCACATAAAAATTAATCTATTTTATTTTTAGAAAAGAGCCGTGAATATTATTTCAATCTTTGTGTTGATGAAATCTGTTCTTAAATTTTACCCCGGAAAATATGACGAGTTTTAAAGTGTTGGGTTATTCCTGTTATATCACGCTTTAAGTCTAGTGAAATAATTGAATAACTGAATTGTAATAGCTGTATGTGAAACAACGTTCGTATTATAGAAATAATGATGTGATTCTCTCACAATATTCTGCTAGCAAGAAAGCCATCCATCTTTCTTCATACCACTGCTACACGATGTTCGCACGTCTGTGTCAAATCTCTTACCATATTCGTCGAACTGATCATTTGAAAATAATCCATATGTGAGTCCAGAAAAGTAACCTTTAGAGACAAGCTGCATCCAAAATCCAAATATGCATCAAAACCTGATTCATCATTTCTGAAATATTGTTCTTCCCAGGAAATTTTCATTTACCTTTCAGAATTTTTTTTTTTTTCCTTTTCTGTTAGAGATGATACGGAATTTGTATCTAACTGAAAATCTTTAATTTAAAGTTCACGTCAAACAACTTCCATTGCATGTTAAAAATACCTGGGATCTCTTTTTAATTCATTCACAATATCATTTTTTGTTGTTTAAAAGAAACCTCCTATTTTGATTTGAGAAAGGTAAGAAGTAAACGGTCGTGAGTAAATAAAGTGTGTAGCAGATTGGTTGGTTGGGCAGATTACTTGCTTACCTTGCACTATTTATAATCTCCACCTTCCACTACTTTATGCAAAGCACATATATTAATTTCAGGAAACAGAGGTGAAACCATTACTTCTGTTATTAATATTTAAAAAGATCCTAAAATATTGGTTTATTGGGTACTCATTACTGCATACAGACGGAGGTATATTTACCATTAATCATAAACATCTGTCTATGCAAAATAAAATTCAACACAATACCTCGTCTTACAAGTGCAACATAGCAAACAAACAATTATCGTTAATTAGAGTTAATAAATTGCAATACATGCACATTACAAAGGGTTGCAAATTCCATATGCAACTGTGGCAAAACCTCTCTTGTACATAACGAGAGCGATCCTTGTATGACAATGATAACAAGAAAACCCCAGAGTTAACTGGATTACATAGAGCGCCAGGGAGTTAATTTGATCCCACAAATAATAATTATCGAATGTTTCCAAACATGGAAGTCAGTCTTTCAATGCAAACTGGAAAAAAAGAGAGAGAGAAAAAAAAAACACACGGCTTTTGGACACAACTAGCTCAGGAATTAATGTCCGGCGGCATAAGAACTCTCACTCATAAGACCGTTAAAGGGCTGTCTCAATGATTTGTCAGAGTACACACTGTTTCTGGAGGTATAATTACTGTGTCTGTCTGGCTGCACGATTCGTCGTAACAAGAGCGCTATTGTCTCTCAAACAGCGCACCTGTCCAGGTATGGTAAGGCACTGGCCACGTCAAACACCACAAATGACAACCTCGACGGGACTTGGCACTCAATCACCCAAGCTTCCAGAATGGAACCATCAATACTGCTCTGGCAAGCAGTAGCCAGGGCGATCGTCCCAGCACAAGTGAAGTCTTGTCGCCTCTCAGAGCTCGTCTCTCCTTCCCCTCGGCGAGTATCATGAAAAACACAATTTTTTTAATATTTCCAACCACGTGAGGAAATAAACACATCGGATTGGCTCCGCAAAAGTATCCCCTCTCACCGACTAATACATTGCCTCTTATTTGCTAAGAGTCTTCGGGTTTTGTCGGGATTGTTCGGGAGGCTATGCAGAAATCAATTATCTCACGACACCAAGCGAACGCCCATTGAAGGATTCCATCCACAAAATTCCCAGCGTCCAGACTTTCTCACAGGTATCAGTGCCAGAGATAATCCCCTCATTGTCTCGAACTACGGGACACTACCGGCTGAGTCAGACTGTCGCCCACGCTAACACGACCCGTAGCTCGGCGCGGATTTCTGCCTCCAACTCAAGAAAAGAATATTTATTTATTTCCGATGTTTCTCATATCAAACAATAATTTATTTAAATTGTACGAGATGACCCATCTAGTCATCTTGTTACAAGTGTTAGCATGAAGAAATTTTTTTACGAATTACAATTTCCTTGAGGGTATTTATTTTTGCATAGTGACTATTTTTTGTCTTAAATATTCCATTCACAAATGAATTTTGTAGAGCTTTGTTGAACCTTCAGCACCATTCCCATTGGTTATAAATTTCCATGTTTTTCCACTTTTATGTTTATTGTATTTAAATAAAAATAATTATTTTGACATATCATAAATTTCCTTAGTCATATTGGCATTATATACTTTACATTACTATTCTGTAGAAAATTAAAGAGCCGACAAGAATGTTTTAATTGAACAATTTCTGTAGCCACAAAATTAAAAATAAAAATGTATTTCCTACTGCACGGATTTTGATTTAGTATGATTTTCTTGACGTCTAAAGTTGATAGTAGCTTCATATATTCACGTCCTATTCATGATCGTATCGTAATACTACAGGTATTTAAGTCTTATTGTGGGATCACAAATCTTTCGAAACTAGAGACGTTCAGATAGAAATTAAATGTTACTCTAACTCGACAGGTTAGATGCATTGAATTACTATAGTGTTCTAAGTTTCACTGTATGAATCACTGTAGTATTCTAAATTTCACTATTTTTTTCTAAAAACTCCGATTTCTACCTATCGTTAAAAACTTAGTATGAGGTATGAACTTGGATTTATGCTGTGAAACGTCAGAGGAATGCCTTCATGAGAACGTAAGTGAATTTGGATTTTACTAAACGCTTTTTCTAGTTTTCATCATATTATAGTCAAGTGAAGACAATTCCTTGTTTTTTATGTTTCTAAAAATTTTATTCCTGATCAATGCGTAGTACTTGCTTCGGGTTGTGTCTGAGTAAAACCATTTCACTGCGTACCAAAATTCTTGCGTCAACATTTACGGTTCATGTCGATTTTGGTTCCAATTATCTTACTGGGAGATAGATAACTACGACATTTGAAAGTAACGGTATCAGTGACTGTAGCTGTAACTTTGTTTAGTACGAGTATGTGCGCAAGTTATAAAAAACAGGAAGATAACGGTTGATTTATTTCATTGCTGGTATCTATACATTTGAATGGTTGAAGAGGGATATTGAAACTAATACACTGAAGTATCGTAAGATGGCCTCAAGTAACTTGTACAGGTTTATAAAAAGGAATTTCTTCTACCACTGTCATTACATTTATATGTCATATAGTCCCTTGATTGCACAATAATTTCTGAAACGTTCGGAAAGACTTTAGTATCGGCTGTTGTAAGTTACTGCTGTTAAATAATAAAGGAAAAATCTCTCTTCGTTTTACTAAGTGTTATACAACTATAGATTCCTACACACTGAATGAAAAACATGGATAACAGTTTAGCAATACTCATAGTCCATTATGTTTTAATACCAACAAGTATTCTGTATTTCCAAAATTGACACATCAATTTACAAACCTCAGAGTTTGTTATAACGCTAATTGTCTGACACACAAATAAAATAACTGGAATTCAATTTATTTGACATGTCAGTAAATAATTATTTGAACGTAGGTATTAATGAATTCATAGCAATATTTATAGCTATAAACATAAATTGGCATCAGATTACACGAATATCCACTTGTTGGTGGTTCCGATCGTCAGTAGGAATAAAGACGATACCTCTTCAATATCAATTTTAACATACGCGGAGTTATAAATTATAAATGGACAAAATTTTACAGTCGGAGTGACATACAACTTATTTGTCGAAATATTTTTATTATTATTATTTCTGTCTTGCATTGTTATTATAAACTGCTACTGATTTTTTAATAGGCTACATTTTATAGAAATAACATTTACAGGTATTACGTTCATCCTTTTAATTGTGTATATTTCATTTCGGTTTTTAGTTATTTCGACAGTATTATTTTTACCACAGTAGATAGAAGAATACGTTCAAATATGTAGAGAGCCAGTATCTGGAAGAATTATCTACTTTTGAACACGACAGAGGACAAAGTTCTGCACTTGTTGGAGAGAGTGATGAGGGGATGTACGAGAGAAGTAAGGGAATTGGGTTACAAAACTTTGGTGAGGCCAATGCTCGAATATGGTAGTGTAGTATGGGACCCTCATTTTACGTATCAAATACAGGAGTTGGAGAGGGTGCAAAAAGGGGCTGCTAGATTTGTTTCTGGAAATTATCGCAGATTCATTGCAAGACAGGAGGAGGATGAGGAGGGTCATGGGAGTGTAGAGGGCATATACTGGCGATGAGGCATGGAAAGATATTGCAATAGGTATGAAAAGTAGTGCATGAAAGGGAAAATATGACCATGACCATAAGATGGCACTGGATTTCAGGCACAAGGGTATGGGAAGATTCTCTTTTTTAGGTAAGGGTGTCAGGGATTGGAATGAGTTACCAAGAGAAATGATGAATAATTTACCGAAAACTTTGAAAGAATTAAAAGATAAAACTTGTAGAGGGCAAATGTAGGTGGGTGCAGGATAGGGGGAAGATGGGTGTGTAGGGAAATTGCCACCGGAGCCTGTGCTCCATTACAATTAAATTAAATTAAAAGAAAATTAAACAGATCTGTTGTGAGTGAACAATATAATCTATTCCTGTTATATTTAACAAGCCTTAGCATAGTAATATCAGTAACGAATGCATCAGATGACCATACAATCATTGCCACTAAATACACAGATAGAAAATTTAATAAACAGTTTGAAGCAGTAAGATACCTCAAATAAAACCAACGGGAAGTTAATCGGTTATAAATAAAAATTTAACTAGGAAGCAACAACAATTTTGCGTTTGCAATTGCTAGTAGTTTCAAAAATAACTACAGCTATTTAAGTCGTCCACGTCACTGAGGTAAATAGTTTAGCGAAGAATAGACTTAGTTAAGTCGTAAACAGGTGGTTCGATCCATTTCATCAAATGATTAAAGTTTATTCTCGATAACTATTATGTTCCTAAATTGTATTGAGATTTTTGTTAAGTCCAACTAAATAAGTTTCTTGTGCGTATCCACAAGTTTGACTATGATCAAAGTGAGTATTCCTAACCTAAAGACGGAGAGGTAAATGTTTTCTTGAACTCTGACATTCTAGAAACGCTCTACTTTACATTGAATTCAATATAGATTTATACACATTGCATGCATTATAGTATTTTCAGGGTACCGTACATTCTTATCGAAAATCGGATTCCCGGATTTCTCCGTCTGTAACAAACTCATAACTTTTTCACCTATGAACTTAAAAAGGTGTAATCGCTCAATTTTTTTTAATTTTTACTAACCTTAACACGATCATAACATATAATTTCTAAAAATTAAGGGGAATTAAAAAAATTACAGGGGGATGAGTAAATGACTGTAAAACATTTTGCCTTTAAGTAAACTTCATAGGTATCAACAAAAACTATGTTTGTTGTTTATTCCTCGATTTGCAGGTTTAGCAAAAACATTTAAAAAAATACCATGACATCTTTATTCGAAAAATTACTGATGCGAATATTCTTTTGCAGTCATAAGTAACCCGTTAATATTTGTAGGAAAACTACAATGATAATTCTACAGACTTCAGTTATCTAAAAATAAGAAAATGAGTGAGGTTATCAAATTTTACACTTCAGATCACATTTTTCTGAACTAAAAGCCATATATACTGAAGTGTCACACTAATTGCGACATCAGAAATAGATGGTTAATTTTATATATTATAAATTCATCAATTAATACTTTGCATGAGGGATGTGAATTAATCATCAAAGGCACCATTTAAAATTACTATTTATTAGATCACGTATATGGATTGCATTAATTATTCTGACGTGATTAAGAGATGTGATTTGGATAGCATGGATTGACTTGTTCATCAGGGTCGTTTGCTGGGCAAGTGGACGCCAGTGGCGAACGCACTCATCACACACAAGTTCGTTAGTTTTATAATACCGTGTAGTTGGCTTCTGCGACGGCAGCTGTAGGCAGATCCGTGGAGGCGCTTCTTGCTGCGGGACTGCGCGAAGTCAGTCAGGTCCAATAGAGGTCGGCGTTGTGTTCGACGCCCGGTCGACGCTGTCTGGAGTAGCAGCACCAAGTAACTTGGACGAGAAATGGTCGACGCGGTCTGGCGGCGAACCTGGTCCTTGGAAAGCTTTTCCAGCAGGAGCGCGAACTCACACTCCCGAATTTTTGCACTTCCGTCCGTGCTGCCACGAGGCTTACCCACCTCCCCGCGAGTCCTCACGCCACCCTTCCGCCTAGCGGTCCAGCGGATGAGGGGAAATACGAGGGGTAGCCACATTCCTTGGGCGACAGCTACCTGTCTGCGTCTAGCTGCAGCCTCACCAATCCGTTGGCAAACTTACGTGGTGCGACTTACTGTATCTGCACATGACTGTAATGTGTAACATCACAATACCATTGGCTGGAGAATATTATGAATCGAATAACACAAATGTCGTGTAACTATTGATCAAAAAAAATATTAGATTCAAACTAATATTTTTCTTTGTGTATGACGTATATATTATATTTTAAAGATAATTTCGTAAAATGTATAACTAGTTATAAAATCTTTCTTACCAAATCTGAGTCCGCTAGAGTATTTAGCACTCGATATTACTTTCTTTAATGAAAAATTCTTTAGAATTCTATGTTATCTAATAACCTAGGCTAATAGGAAGATAAACCTGTATCTTGGGCTCAGGTCGTGTATTGCGACAGTGTGCAGCACCCAGAGTCGCCGTAAGCGAGCGTGTAAGGCATGCACCGAAAGCGGGCGGCACGTTGAGGGGGGCGTCAAATCGAGTGAAGCACCCGCCGCATAAATAACTGTTTCAAACCTCAGTAGTGGAAACAATTTTCACCATCCGAAAAACTTAATGACGTCGTGCTCTATACCTATAAGTTCCGTATTAAACACCAAACCTACCTGCAGAAGATGTGGACAAAATGATATTGATTCATTTATCGATGGGGACTTTAAAACAAGTGGCCCCATTGGCGTCTGTCGAAATAGTAGATTTCAATAGGTTGGCATATTTTTGTTCATTTAAATGACACAACTAACACACCAAACTTCCAATCAGTCATCTATACACTTACAAAACAACCTGAATACAATACTTGATAAACGCTGCCTTCATATCTTGTATGGTATGTCTCCTACACAAGTTTCAGATGTGCCTCATACATCCAAAGGAAGACGATATTGTCACACCGTCCAAAAAAAAATAAAAAAAAAAAACAAAAAAAATAAATAAATAATGTCGTCAAATCAAACCTAAAATTTTGAAACAATGCTTATTTCCTTTTTTGATGCCAAGGGAGTAGCTAAAAATGGCATGGTATCGCTGCCCCACGCACCTTACTCGTCTGATCTGGCTCCGTGCGTCTTTATATTATTTCCACGCATGAAGAGGGGCATGAAAGGACACCGATTTGACAACATTGAAGAGGTCAAGAAAAAAACGAGGGACGAGTTGTCAGCTATTTCTAAAGATAACTACAGAAAATGTTTCGAACAGTGGAAGCACCGGTGGTACAAATGTATTAGTTGTAATGGAGAGTATTTTGAAGGCGATATGGTTGTTCTGTAAAAAAAAAAAATATATATATATAGCTTTTAAAAAATGATACCTTTTTTTGGGTACCCCTCGTACTTGCTCATATGTAGTTCCGTTAATTTAACTACTGCATCAAGCGCGTGAAACTGAAGTCGTTCTAGTTTAGTCGTCGAGTTAAAAGGGCCTCGGCCCTAAACGTCTGTCAGTCAGCCAGTGTGGACGACAGGTCATCCTTCACGTAGGGCGTCGAGACAGTAACAGTAATTGATTCGCTGCCGGCCGGGGCGCCTCAACTTCACCCACCACGAGCCTGGTGCCGCGGAGCGCCGGTGTGACGTTCGCGTCATAATTAAATTTTGCGTAAACCACTTGCTACCCGGAATTCAATTACGTTCGTGTCATGGCTTCCTGGTGAGTCATATTAAATTTCATTTCAAAGGGATAAATCTAACACTGAGGGAGATGGCAGCCCTTAGGTCTGCAACTGATCACACAGCACGGGCGAGGCAAGAGACTCTACCGGGTCCTTGGTGAACTATCAATGCTGGCAGGCACGTGCAAAAACTACCTAGCGTTTGAGGCAGAGAGGCAAATAATCCAGGCAACAACGGAGGGAAGAAGAATCAAACTACAATGGATCCCAGGGCACGTCGGCGTAAGAGGAAATGAAGCGGCGGATGCCATAGCACGGGGACAATTAAATGCAGCAGATATAGAGGAGATACCCATCCCCTACACCGACTACAACCACACGATCACACAAATAGTGAAGAAGGATTGGAAAAGAATATGGGTAGAAGAAGAACCGAGCAAGAGCCTCTGCTACAGAACCTTAGCAGGGGAACCGGACCACAAACTATGGTACGCGCCCTTTTAAATAAACAGAAGTGAAATTAAAACAATAAGTAGACTGAGAACAGGACACGCACTCCTACGAGACAGAATGTACACCATGAAGATTGTGGACTACCCGAAATGCCAACAATGCGACGATGTGGAAGATACATATCACTTCCTTTTAAGATGCAAGCAGTATAGATAATAGAAGGCGAACTCAAAATCAAGGACATAGCAGACCTAATACAAGTCTTATCCTCACCATCGCTGAAAACAATAAAAGAAATGCACAAATACGTAATAAAGACTAAAAATAGAATATAACAACAAAGGGATATTCAATGCATCGAGCAAGAAAATGATCTCAAGATTCTCTGTGTATGTCATATGTACTTAAAGTGTAATTCATAATCAGTTGAATGTATTATATGATGTTACTGGCTGTATTAGCCTATGGCTAAAGCCACATAAAAAATAAAATTAAAAAAAAAAAAACACATTGTAATTTTTAAATTCCATTAATTTCGTGAGGTCAAAATGGGGGAGGGGTCGGGCAAAATCTCCCTAAATCTCACCATGTGGAAGACGAGGTTCGATAGAAATCTCACGCCAACGTTTATTTCAAGGAATATTAGATCTCACCAAATCTCCTCAAGGAGGATGGGGAGGTCAGAATTTTAGAGAAAAACACCTCACGTAATTAATGGACGCCCCCTAAAGTGGCCTCCAAGCTAGTGTTATGACTGAAGCCTCAGAATATTGATATGTTGTGGTCCTGTTCCTGCATAGGATCTCATGCCACCTCTACAGACTATGACCAACGAGTATGTCTTAGCAGTCACCCCGCTGGCAGTATGGTAACCATAGCGATCTACTCCGGTAAGACGCGCCTAGCTAACGTCCCGAGGCTAGAATCTAGCAGGCTACCATAGACCCAAGATCCCTGAGCGGCTGCAGGATGATGGCTTGATAGATCAGACGGGCTTACCGTGATATGGGTATCCCGAGAGGGGTAGTAACGAGAGAGGGTTTAATGCTTCTGTGGAGCTTATGCTAGAACTAGTAATGAAACAGGCTTGAGCGTAAGGAAGTATATTTGCAAATGCTCTCACAGAGAGTAATAATACATGAATAGGAAGGTTACTAGATAGATCCTCACAATAGATTACGGCCCAATGGAAATGAATGGTATGCTTGCATTTGGCGGCGACAGAGGGTACAGTGGCTGGTCAGTCCCTGGGCTCGATCCCGGCGCACCGTGCCGAGTCGTGAAGACTTCCTGACTTTACTGACTGACCAACTAGTTCACTAACTGAATCACTGACTCCCCGACGACTTGGTCGGCCTCTATACTTGTCTGCCACCTGTGGGCTTGACTCCATTTGGTGACGAGCTTCAAGCGTTACCTAGAAGGGCGGCTCGGCTGCCGACTTGACCTAAAATGGTCTCTCGGGCGCCCTCTGTCCGTTGTGGCGCCGATCACCGTATAAAGTACGGTTACTGGCTCATGTCCAAACGTGGCATTAATTTTAGTCTTAGAACATGGCTTGGTCATAACAGATACCGTTCCAGTTCTACCACTTAAAACTACTACTTCTACTTAAAATATTTATCATTACTTTGTGCAATACCATTATAAATCTGAAATTATTTTGAAACTGCTGAACATGGCTACGACACCTGGGGGCGGAACAGGATAGTATGATCTGTTCAAAGCGTCAAATATTTTAACTATAATCTGACATTACTTAAAAGCTACTTAGCAGATTTTGAAAGTCTGAAAGCTGCCGGATCTGGCTTAATACCTGAGGTACCATCACTACTCCTTAATTGCAAATAAATCGGAAAATTAAAATGCAATGCAAACATTAACGGCTGACTGAACGGTAACGCTCTGCCTACACATTCCTACAAAAAGACTTTGTCGTATTCCTGTTCGTTCCTTGAACCCTATCATTTTCCTCCTTTAGAGACCTCTACGACGACTGGGCGTTGACATAAAGGTATACGTGTGACGCTAAACCGACGCCATCTATCAGCTCTTCCTGTTAGAACCGGATACTCAGTATTTAAACAGGGAAATAATACTAATACACTAACAGAAGGAAATAATGTAAATTAGTGATGATACTTTACAAGTCAACAAAAAATGACAGAGAGCTTCTCTGATCCACGTGAACGAAGTTACTCGACAAAAGCTGCTTTTTGCAGACAATCAACAGTTCCTCTGCAGTTGCAGCGGTGAAAAGAGTAGACGTATGCAAGAGGTACATCTTGTATATAAAAGTGCTGTAATAATTTCAGTTTGTACTGATTGCAGACGAATCATGTTACTGTAATAATGTTACGACACATGAACCAAAATCAAACAAATGTTAACCATTCAGACTTTCACCAGAAGTTGTACACTTTCAAATCTTCTTAATGGGTTCTTTAGTTGTTCGTGGTGTAGAAACCATACATGAAAAGAAATTTTGAATTTTTTCACGTGTGAACAAATGCAAATTACGTCTATTTTGACTATAGAAATCAGTTATCATTTATACCAAGTCACCAAGATTTAAATACGATAGCATATGGAGGAGATTTTTGACGCTAATGTCTAATCCCACGAATTGACGTACAGAACTGGCGCATTTTCTCATAATAACAACGGTACAGTTCCGAAGCTACTTATCAACATTCAAGAAAACATCCATTTTCTACATGATAAATTATTCCTGGATCTAAAATTCTTTTGCAGTTTTTCTTTGTACACTTTTTGTGTGTTGGTTGGTTGATGCACGCGGGTTCACATAGTAGTGGGTTTTTCTGTCTGATGATGTTTTGATGTATATTTGTGGGTGTATCTATGTTTGTGTGAAGATTTCAGTGGATAAGGAAGTATTCTAATGGATATATATATATATATATATATATATATATATATATATATATATGTGCGTGTGTGTGTATTTCCGTATGTGAGATGATGTGTGTGTGTGTGTGTGTTTGTATTGGCAAGTGGACGTCTGAATGAGTGTGGTTCGGTGTATGTGTGCGTATGCGAGTTAGTGCGTGAGTGAGCTAATGGGCAAGTTTGTGTTTGTATGTGAGTATGTGTCTAGAATTGTAAATGAATGAAATTTAAATCTGGAACTGTCTAGAATGATTTCTTTCCCTTGACCGTTTTCTTTTCTGTAGATGAATTAGTTCAGTTACATATATTTTGACAGCAGCTAAGGGATGAAAGACCCATTCCTACCAAATAACGAATTATAGGCAACTGAACGCGTAAATTTTGAAACAACTTCAATTATTCTTTGAAAATGAATCTCCAATACTAACGCTGTGATTAAGTATGAACTAATATACAGATACTTCAGCGGATTGTTTAATGAGGCGTTAATAATGGATACTCAAGAAATAAAAGTGACATCTATTTTCTTTTTGATAAATATTTCTGAATTGATAATTAATTTTTCTAGAAAATTAATACATGTTTCCATGTTACAAAAAACCTATACTTTCACAGATATGAATAATTTTAAAAGTTATTTTCTATGATATATGTTAAATCTGTTTTCCGTTTATCGTGCTATATAGTCATAACATGCTTAAATGTGATGTAAGATTAAAATAAAATTAATACCAACATTTGAAAATGCTTCTACTCCGTATCATCTGGCCTTCTTAGGAAAAGGTCACAATATGTTTTATCTGTGACTCATTTGACTAATCCTGGTTCATTTCCCGTAAACAATAATCTTGAAGAAATCATTTATTGGTACTATACGTAGTTACTCCTATAGAAATTTAAATAGCATGTTGCAGACATTGTTAATTGACTTTTTTGAACATTTTAAATGGAGCCACACTCCAGTAGTTAAAGGCGAATGAAATTAGGGATACAAAGAAACCCAACTAAGTCGGTCGTATTTAAAATCAGACGAAATAATAAATAGCGAACGAATAAAACGTGTTAAATCCATTTTTTTAAAAATAAAAACTGAGAACTGGTTTTCTATTAATGAATACTATTTGGGGTGTTCCAGATACTTTCGCCTGTAAAAATTCGCATAAACGGGAAGTATATGGCCAGTCATGAATTCAAATCGATTTTTTATAAAATAATGGAAAGTGGATTTAACACGTTTTATTCGTTGACTGTTTGGATAACTTAAGAAATAGAGGCTAAACTAGAATGATACCGAGAGAAGGCGTTAAAAGTTAAGAAGTGGCTAAAAAGAGAGCGGACAAGACAAAATCTGCTAAAAATAAGAAATCGTTGTAGAGTATCACGAAACATAGTTTCAGACGGAATAATAGCTGCAAAATGGAGAGATGGTGAGACAGGGCAAGACAAATTTAACCATATTTTGTTAATAGAAGTAGAAGGTAGCCTACAGCGGGGACAAGGAAACCCGGGAACAAAATTTTTAACGTAATAAGTGTAATGTGTAGTATGTTTCCTGTCAGAAACATATAGAGTTATTGACACCAAATAGGCCGTATGACGCGTATTTGGATCAACAGTAACCGGAAAAGACCAAGAGGAATACCATGAAATGGTTGCATGAAACAAGTACGAAACGACCAGGCCAGTCTCTCTGCAGTAGGAGAAGTTATTTTAGCAAAGTGGTGGCAAGGTAGAGGACAATGGAAGAGACTTGTTCATTACCACGGATGATCCGTTGGACCGTAGAAATAATGATGATGACGAGAGATGTTTTCGTTTTAACTGGAGCTAATAAAGGATGTTGTACTTTCTCCTAGACCAGTGTGGACGATGAGCATCTCGATTGCGCGACCCGTCCCTGGCGAAGTAGATTAGATACAGCTAGAGTCGTGACCGGTCGTAGCGCACCCGACGCCGTCGCCACTGTGCGCGTCCCGGCCCGTAACGACGCCGGGCGTCTCTCCGCTCCGCCTGCGGAGCCTCGTTAGCCCGCGGCGCTTTGTCCGCCTGCCGCCGCGGCGCTGCAGGCGCCATGGTAACGCAGCTTCGTAATGAGGCACGGAAACACAATCCGGCCTGCTGCGCTGCTCGCTCGTCAGCTGTCTGCCGCCTGATACTGTTACCGGGACCGGCGGACGGACGCTGTGCGCAGTTTGCGTTTCTGCATCGCGAAATATGGACCAGACTGGCGACTTAATTCGTAACGAGCGGAGCACGGAAATGATGACGACAGCGAGCCCGCGTTGTTTGCTGGCTTCGACGCGTCGCCTGTTGGTTTTACTGTCATCCGATACCTCGTATCGCCGTGCAAAGGAAAACAGGATTTCCAGTCTACCAGTTCCTCTCCCAGACGAATGGAATTCTAAAAGTACAGGTGTTAGGTAGTCAACTTTTAATACCAAGGGGATTCGAATATTGTTTACCTGATGGTTCAAAATAAGGGATGACTGCATGAAATATGCTTGCTTAAGCCATCAAAATCGGGAAGAAATATGAGGCCAAACTGCGGATACTGTAAAGTTATCACGTATACATAGTCAGTTAGTACCCTCTGTCAAGGAGCCGAAAGCAGTGGTCAGTTTGAATTATGACAATATGTTCTACGAATTAAGAGCTCTTCAAAGAATAGTAATTATGAACTGAAAAAATATCAGCTGGAATTATGACGATAGTAGCATCTAAGTCCGTCAAAATTGACGGATGAATGGAATATTCTGGCAAATGATTGCAGTTGACTAAATAAACATATTTGTTGTTATGTAATTCTCATAACCTTATTTTATAATTTGTACACATTTCGGTTCTAGTTTACACAGCAATACAGATGGAACTTTTACTGTATTAATAATGTCAGATTTAGGGAACTAGTGAAATTAAATTAGAAATCCTAAAACTTTATGCTATAGCGCGTGATATTGATTTTATTCCTTATTCAGGTCTCATTCAGCACGAGAAATATGGTACTACTTCCATCCGTATGAAATATTAACTTAAGTAACACGGTGATTATTAAAGCAGCTTAAATTATTTATTAAGCCAAATTCATTGTGAATTATTCTTTAAAGCATCGTTTCAGTTTTCATTTAGAACTTGTCTGCATTTCGAGATAACAACAACTTCTACTAATACTGCTGTTCAAAATTCATAGCTTCTATTAACCATGTACGAATACATACAGTCTATTGCCATCTAACTTTGACCCACTGGAAATATTTACATGTGTCTGATATAGTTACATCAGTTTTTAATCAAACTTTTATTTCAGTGTTTCTGCAAATCATTCTTCGAGTACACTATAAAAGTGACTTAAAATGTCTACATCGAATATAAATATCTTGTAAGCCCTTAAAAAAGGAGGTTTTGAACGCAGTATTTTAGCAATTCGTCTCTTCGCTAAGTAAGTATAATTTTCATGAAATAACGTTCATAATCTTAAAATGATGTAATTTAGATATTTCTTAACTTGCTGTTACAACAGTATTATTGTACAGAAAGTATAAGAACATTCTATATCGAGCCAGTTTTAACTAAGAAAAAACAACTAATAGTTAACATGTCGATTTTTACGAAATACATACTTTTCTTTTAGTGCGCTGGCAGGTCATTTACTCTTGGATGCTCAGAAATGAAGAACTTGTTATTAAATAACGCACATGACTTCGAACATCTCCGGTCGCTGTTGGTTGGGCAGCGTAGGCGGAAAACGTGACGTAAGAGTGTGATAGACATCGGTACATCGTGACGAAGAATAGCGTTTTATATAGATAGATTAATGTGGAATGTTAATGATAACAATTCTCAGAAGTGTTATCAAGGATGCAGAAAGGACAGAATTCGGAGTTTTGAAAGTTAGTTATTTGTTTTTACGAAAGACGTCCATGGGCGGATACAGTGGTCTCCAATCCACCATAACGCAGAAGTGACGATGACACTTTAACATAAGTCAATTGTTGCAAACTGAACGGTGTAACAATAGCAGTGAAGGTTATCCATATAGTAATAACTTTGGTGCATATATATTATCACGACACCAGCAACGGTTGACTTGGCAAACCGTGAATCTTCTCGAGCCTTGCAAATCTGGTTGTAGGCCATCTTCCGCACTTATTGGTTAACAGATTATAAATCGAAATTCTGTCTGGAAACAACTGTTGATGTTAATGTTACTTTATTCCCATACGCGTTTCGCCCTTATGATGTGGGGCATCGTCAGTGGCTGTGAATTTGTTTTACATGTGTTTAATTACATTTGACAAAAGCATTCCAAATTATTATATACATATTTAAATTGTACTTACAGCAAGGGTGATCATATTTACATGGCGGTCTGGAACAGCACTTTATGCTATCTGTAAAATGCATAAAGTGCTGTTCCAGACCGCCATGTAAATATGGTCACCCTAGCTGTAAGTACAATTTAAATATGTATACCGTATAATAATTTGGAATGCTTTTGTCAAATATAATGAAACACATGTAAAACAAATTCACAGCCACTGACGATGCCCCACACCATAAGGGCGAAACGCGTATGGGAATAAAGTAACATTAACATCAACAGTTGTTTCCAGACGGAATTTTGATTTATAACCTGTTCTCAACCCATTAAGATTGTTCATTGATTTGGAGTTTTCGGGTACGGTTAATTGTGTTCGAGAAAAAAACTTCAGCAATTGAATCAAGCCATATTAACCATTAGTCGAAATATCATTCGTTTTCTTCTACTATCTCGAGTAACTAGATGCTGTTATTGAAGACCAACATATGCCCACAAACATCACCAATAATACTCGTACAAGGCATTGTGTTTATAAATTAATCTTCAAAAACTAAGAATCTTTTTCTCTTCATGGTATGGATATGAAATTATAAACATGTAATATAAATTGTTATACATTGGAATTGTTTGACTCAAGAGATTTCTACAAGAAAAAGTTCTACCTAAATCTAATAGCATCAGACATACTAGAAAAATAACATGACAAAGCTAAAACAGATTGTTTCTGAATCTTTTCAAGTATCTCGATCCATCGATTTTGAACTCTAATAATAAAAAGATGGTTTTCACTTAATTTATATTGTAAAATGCACTTAGTAGAGATGAAAATGGAGTTTTCAAAATAAATCCAGATATGGCAGTTAATTCCAGTGTTTGAGTTATGAGTACGACTCAGCATTAAGGAATTAGCTATTTAATTAAGAATGACGGTAATTTTTATTTTCCATACAGATATTGCAAACAGAATAAAAATACAAATTCTGGAATAATAGAAGCGTTAGCTTGTAATTTGTACTGTTTGAAATATCAAGGGGCTACTATATTTTCTTGAAGAGTCCCCAATTCGAGTAACCGTCTCGACCTGATTTTTCGTGTGAATTAAAATTGGTCTTCATCTCTGAAAAATCTTTGCTTTGATAATGTGAAGCAAGCTAGGTAGGTAGCTCCGTGGTTCTGATTCCACGTTACACAGAACTGCCAGTCATGAGGACCACATTAAATTATCATTTTTTATTTCATTACATGTTTTCGTAAACGTCTTGAATGGTCTGCTTCTTAACGTAATATGGGGGGCATGCGTAAAGGCATTTGGCGGGTTTGTTTCAATTATCAAAGTAGTTTATTCCATTATAACTGACAGTTAACGTGAAAAACATTAACAACATCTCACAACTGCCATGCCACGATGAAATTGTCTTCAAATGGTATTACTAACAAGTTCAATTATTTATTGTTGGTGTTAGATATTTGTGCATTCGAATGTCATCTCAAGTACGAAGCTTGACGGTTTAGTATTTCAAAGTATGAGAGGCATTTCCTAGATGGCAACAGCTTACGATTCGTTGTAGAAAATATAACAATAAAATCCATTGGTGTTTGTTAACAAATTTTTCCTTTTGCTAAATACTTTACAAACAGACGAACGTTTTACTGAACACTGCAAGCTATGACAAAGATAAAATTTCCACATGATGTCATTCGTCAATCTCTTTATCTTCCCGCATTGAAAACGCACTTTTAACAATTCACTTATAGAGCATTATTTACAGGAACTGAAATTGATATGTAGCTATACTTACCGAGAAGACCTAAGTTATTTTTTTATTTTATAATTTTTAAGAATTATATATACCGGTATATTATTCGATGAGGCCAACTAGGACTGCGTTAAGCTTTTGTGCATTTGGCAGCAAGTTTCATCTTCTTTTGGGCCCAGAACCCCTTCATTCGTTTTGAATGCGCCTGTTTGCGCTCCTCTGTCCAGAATGTAGCGCGTATTCTTTTGTCGTGTTCGTCTCGGCTTGTCCCATTTGTCATTAACTTCTTCTGAAATATATATTTGTTGAAAGCATCTTCTGGTTTTAGTCCCATTAAATGAAGATCTTCTATAATATTTATGAACCAGGGCATTACATTTTTGGGTCTGGAATCAAATAAATTAAAGATTTTTTGTTTTGTTAGTCTGTTCTCCTCCAACCGTTTGAGGTGGTCATAGAATGTGCCCGTCTTTTGCGGATTGTTTCAGTGATTTTCTCTATTTTCTGTCAAGAATCCCTGCTATTCATTATGACTGTTCAAACGACACCGGGTTTATTAGAACAGGTACGACAGAACTTTGTGCGCCGATGCCATGCCTGCATTGACACTAGGGGACGCCATTTTGAACAACTGTTGTAAATTAGCAGCTTGTGCAACTTGTGTTGGTAAATGGGATTATTTATTACTGTACTTTAGGCTTAGGACTTACTAGCCCATCAACAGTGTAAAATATCTGAGGCTATTGGAGATTATTCAGTGGGAATTCTGTATGTCATGATCAGGGTTCGGTAAACTAAGTGGGGCGCTTGATCTTGAAAAATAAACAGATGTACAAAACTTGTTGATTTTATTTTTAGTTTTTTTAATAAAAAATAGTTTGAAATTGCTCATTTACATATGGCTTTTTTAAATATTTGTAACCTTATAGATTCCTTATTACTGAAATATATTACAAACTATTAAAAAATCTTCATCTGAATTATGGCAGAACTACACAAAATCTTCAATTAACAATATTAATTCACAGAGTTATATATATATATATATATATATATATGTGTGTGTGTGTGTGTGTGTGTGTGTGTGTGTGTGTGTGTGTGTGTGTGTGTGTGTGTGTGTGTGTTTAGTCCAAAGAAGGTCAAATATTTTTTAACATGTTATTTGCACTACGGTATTTTAAACATCGTTATATTGAACAGTAAAATGTATTTTAATTTCTCTGATACATTTTAACCAAACTAAAAACAATATGTTTATGAATCATTTTTATTGTTTTCAAAACATATCAAAATCTCCGATTCGCAATTCAACAAAACAGAAAATAGCTATATGAGAGAAACATTAAATCTGCGTTTATTAATACATTGCATAATACATGGCTTATTCATTTTTTTTTTCCCTACACGTGTTTAGGAAAAGTCTATTCAACGTTATCTTCAAATCAATGCACATGTAAAATAAATGTGACTGTTGGAACGGGCAATGTAATTCGGCCTCTGGGTGGCAGAGATGGCGGCCGCCTGGTGTTCGTTGCTCTTCTCTTTGACTGCCAATCTACTCTTGGCTTCACGCCGGCCGGAGAATCCTGGGGCCTTTGAGCTGCAATAGTCCGGGGTTAATCCGCGAACCCCGGCTTCCAATAGAGCCGACAGACAGACAAAGGAGAGGCAGACCAAAGGAAGCTTGCCGCGGCGAGAATCAGTCGCTCTTTCACCGACAATCGCGACCACCGCTTTATTGTCTACACTCGCTGACGTTTGCTGTCATTGTCATTTCAAAAAACAAAAAATACTGTTTTGCGACCTATAGTAGAGGTATAAGTCTACACAGCTAGAGATTCCGTAAATCAATTATATCGTTGAGATTTGTTATCAGAAAATAATGCTATAAATTGTTTGGGAAATAACAAAACATTACATATCTTACTCGTGCGTGATGAAAGAAATGGCTGTAACATTTAAACAAATGCTGGAATTCAAGGTGGCTTCATTCTAGATACGGTGTTACACAATGGTTCCTTAATTTAAGATCCAACGTCGTAGGTGAGCGGCTAACGCTCTGTCCTCGCATTCGGGAGGACGGCGCTTCGAAATTTAGGACTGTTGATAATATATCGATATATCGAAATATAGATATAATTTTTGGAAAATATCGATATTTATGAGTGATATTTTTATGACGATATATCGATATTTCGATACTGAAATCTGGATATCGGCTTCGATATTTTTAAAAATAATTTATCATTTTTCGTTTGCTCTGAATGACCCTACATGCCTTAAATTTCTGCTACGCATAGAAATCAGCAAGCTTAAGTAAATCTTACTACGTTTCTATAATTAATTTGGAAGTTATAGGAACCAAGTTTACTCAGATGATGACAACAGTGTAGGCAAGGTATCCCGGCACGAATAGAACGCGAACCAATTGTTTGAAATGAGCGGGCGCATTGTTCAGGGAACTCCAGTGTGTTAGCAGGAATAGTGGGAAGTATAAATAACAAATAGTTGCTAATTAGAGAGCAAGGAAAGTAAAACAACTCAGAATAAGCTATCAACATGCAAAACTAAATGAAATACCACCAAAAAATCTTATGAAAAAAAGTTATGTAACTTGGCCATAATGCATGCGATGATAGCTAAACTTCTACCTAAATAAATGCCTCAACTGTATTACTTATCAATCTTAAAAATACACAAAATAAGATTTGCCTCGAACCTCTTTCAAATTTATTAATTTTATTAATTTTTTTGAAAATTATGACAGGCATAATGGTTAATTTTTTTTAAAAAAATCAACAATCATCAACACCAAGAGAAACCATTAGAAAGTGAAAACCTGATTAAGAACAAAATCACACGTCTGTTTATCAGTGGACAACCTTATTTTTACAAGATTTGATTTTATGAAATTGTATTTATGAAAGTATCGATATATCGATATTTTTTTCCGATATATCGACAGCCGATATTAATACTTTTTAAAATATCGATATATGGAAAATCCGATATTTTTAAAAATATCAACAGCCCTACTTCGAATCTCCGTCTGGGTATCGAGGTTTGGGTTTTCCATGCTTTCCACAGATCACTGCAAGCGAATGTTGGGATGCCTCCTTCAAAAGCCCATGGCCGAATTCCTTCCGTTCCTTGTCGCCAGTCGCATCCCACTTCTAATGACCTCGACGTCGACGAGGCGGAGGCCATAAAAAAAAATTAATTTAAGACTTGTTATACAGGGCGTTCGCCGGGAAACGCAACCCACTGTTAGCGCTACAAGGAAGAAACTGCTCCCGGCGAGCGAGCGCTCAGTTTCCGGCATTGTTCGACCGTCGGCCGCGGACTATTTCATAATAATTACGCTTCATAAACTTGTGTGCTAAGCATTTAAATGTGACGTAATTCATTAGCTTACCTTATAAAAGATGCTGGAAGTGTTGACCCTCTTGTGTAATGCACATTTCACATCTTCTGAACATATTTCGAGACACACGCTGCCCTAACTGACTTAATGATTTTTTGGGTGACTGTTCTAGTCGAAAAGCGATATCGTTAATTTTCTCCTCTGTGAGAATACGGTTGACCGACAGTCTCTTTTTGTTAAAAAATGAACCCGTTTCTCTTACTTTTTTAACCAGACGCAGAATTGTTGATTTAGCTGGCAGTAAAGAGCCAGGAAATTCGCGACGAAATTTACTGCGACACTTTTTAAACGACTTCTTCTTCACATATGTATCGTAGAGAAATATTCTTTGTTGCAAACTGTAACGTACCATAATTTTACTCACACTCAAACACGGTACAGATTAATAAGAGTATGAAGCCCCAAACCAGCCAAACCGCAAAGAAACGTTTATTCACAACACTGATTAATAAGAGACTGAAGTCACAAACTATCTACAATGCAAAGAAACCGTTCTTAACAATGTAAGGGTCACTGCAATGCACTGTTGGGGCAGCGGAGGTGTTAAACAGTGCGGTGATTCACGGTGCCGGTTGGCGGAAACTGCTGGCGGGACTGACCGAGCAAGTTGCCGACGGCAACAGACTGGGAGGGTAGCGTTTTCCGGCGAACGCCCTGTATATTCTTGTGTTTTAAATTTTAGTTCTGATCGCTAACTAAGATACAAGAGTAACAGAAACTCTTCTTTTTAAATCGAAATTCTAAAATTTAAAACTGAGAGAAGCGTCGATTATAATTGATACAGAGTACTATATACAAGTTAGCTGGTTGGGGAATTTGTTTATATTGTAGAATGTAAACTTCCCGGCTGCGAGAATAAACTTACTTTTCGTTGGCCGCTATTCTTCCTGACTGCCTGGTTGAACTGGATCCACGGAATAACTACAACACTCACCGCCATGTGCTGCCCATTTCCTCCTTGGTCAGATTAGGGTGGAGTGTTTGTCTTGCGACATTTACTCCTAGTCTTCTAGATGGTTTGTTGCTTCAATTAGATGTGTCTTAACGTTTGGCGTAGATATTGTCAGATGGTTTGGGGGTTTATTGAAGAAGAGAGATAGGTCCAATGTGTGGACCTATTCCTACCGGATAGTTCCCCAGGTTCCTTATTAGTGGGTTGTTAGATTTGTGGGTTGTATTCTAAAATCTGGTAGCAAGATTCTTCAATCGTTGTTTTAAGGTTGGTAACCCTGTGGCTTCATGAAAGGCTATTGTGGGAAATCTGCAGTCGGGATGAAGGGCACTAAAATTGGAATAACTACAACGTGGATTTCGATGTGGTTTTGAATAATGTACAGCTTATGGTACAAGGTGATTTTATTTTTTATTTTATTTCGCTTCAAATATAAGGAATTTGGCTGTTTTAAATACCGTATTACTTTGTACTTAATAAACAGATTTTAGCTACTGATATTACAAGAAAATTGGTAGTAACATTCAGCGCTTGACAGTAACTTTTAACTATATTATTTAATTTTAACATAAGTAATAATTACCAAAAACGGTCATAATCCCCACTCACAACTATTTTACATTGTATTCAAAAATACTTAGCGAGAAAATCTCACCTAGTGGCAATATTGTCTTACATGAATGGGAACCACTGATACCTTGAATCGGGTCTCATACCTCTAATTCTTCTATTTATACCTGATGGTCAACATATGGCTTCTACACTCCCAGAACCATATTCATTCTCCTCCTTTCTTCCAATCACTCTAAACACAGCCCATATCGACTTTGTTTTGCGGTAATTTGCACAAACATCTAGCTTCCCTACTATCCACTCTGTCTAACTACTGTATTTGATACTTATGTCGGTCCCATACTACCCCACAAGAAATTATATGACTAATGTTTTACGTCAAA
The DNA here is from genome assembly GCA_031002005.1 of Vandiemenella viatica. Taxonomy (NCBI): domain Eukaryota; kingdom Metazoa; phylum Arthropoda; class Insecta; order Orthoptera; family Morabidae; genus Vandiemenella; species Vandiemenella viatica. The sequence continues at coordinate 261,313,985 of JARYHS010011408.1, read as the reverse complement.
ACTTCCTGTTTCCATCTCCTATCCGGCTTTTCAGCTTTTTATTTACTATAGTTTTTGAAATACCACCAAAGGATACCAGTATGGTTCCTTCAAGAGACGATAGCCTACTTCACTCACGTTGCTTGCATCCAATACTCTCCCGCTCTAATAATCTGGATGTAGACAAAAACAAAAGAATTTTAAACCGTTTTACGGAAATTGTTATATTATGTAGTAGCAAAACTAAATAAAAATCGGGTCATACATTTTCAGCTCGTTATACTCGAACATTTTTAAAATTCTGTATTTCAGTTTTTTCCTAACAGTCACACAAATGAAAGACCAATGAGCAGTGCTAGAAATTCGTTTTTAAATCCAGGCGTATTTGTTACGCCTAACTTTCAGACTCAGGCGTAAAATGAAAATGTTAGGCGTAATTATATTAGAATTATGAAAATACAGATATTATAGCTTATAACCTACTCCAGCACAGTTTAAAACTATAAATAGACCCAGAAACAGATTAATATGATTTTCATGTGCCAGTACATCAAATACCAAAATTGTAAAATAATTTAACATGATTATTGAGTTCATTGTTTTCATGTTGTTAAACTCACTGAAACCTCGCTCACACATTGCAATGGTGAATGGAAGCACACGGTAACATGAAATGATTTTTAATAAATTTGGATATTGGTTGTCTTCACTATATTTGCTATATACTCTGTTCCAAAGCTGACGACTTGATAGAGATTTCTTGTCCTTAGCCCATATTTTCCAGCGCACAAATTCATCAGAAGCTTGTTCTTTGCTTATGGTCACTGCTGCAGGTAAATCCTTGAGGACCTCTTCAAACTCCTTTACTCCATAATTTAATATATCCTCATTTATAATGTTAATTGCATCAAAAATGTTTATATTTTTAAACATGCAATTAGTTCGAAGATCTTCGAAACGTTTTGTTAATCCTGTTAAGAAATTTCTTATTATATCTTCGCGATTTTCTTGTAACTCTAACAAAAGTGGGTAAACTGTGAACGCAAAGTTGCCTTTTGCAACGGAGTAAGCAGTATTAAATAAAACACACATTTTTTGGTGTACTTTGTCACTCATGCCACTCAACTTATGAGCTAACGGTATCCGCAATGAATTTTTTTCGCCACATCTGCCGCACACGAATTCTGATGGACTTCACTTTTGTCATGTTTTTTAACTGTTTCTAATCTAGATATAACCTTTGCATTTACGAAACTCGTTAAAGATGAATTCGCAAACTGCCTACAAACGACGCAAAACATACTATTTTCGCTGCCTTGTTCTACTGATAACCAAGGAAAACTTTTTTGCCACTTACTTAATGTGTGTCTACCCACGGCATTAGTTGTCGATGTACTGGTGGTAACAGGAGGCATAGCAGCTGATAAATTTTGAATCGTTTATTTGCTTGTTGACTTCCTGGATTGCGTGAAGTCGGAGCAGGCCTACTGGTAGTAGCTGAAGGGCCTGATGATTTGTCAGCAGCTGATGTTTCTTCATTTTCTGGCAGTCCTCGTTTATATCCTTTGTTAAGCGAATAACAGAAGAATAACGAACGCGCTAGAATTTTTTCCCCTCCCCGCTCCCCTCCCTTCGCGGTACTTCCCCCTACAATGTTGTCACTTCTGAACTTCAGAAACGTATTATTAGAAACATTGAAATAGATCAGAACGACAAGAATTGAAATTAATTATTAGAATTTAACCTTGAACACGCAAAACTAACTGAAAACAAGTTCCGAAATATAATTTTTTTTAGTTTTTATGCTTAGGAGTATTTTTTACGCCTTTGACGGAGATTGAAGGCGTAAAACGAAAATATTCAGGCGTAATTACGCCTAACGCCCGGTCAATTTCGAGCACTGCCAATGAGATATCGTTCCACTTCTACAAAGCTCATACATCAAGAATTACTGGCATTTGGTCAACAATTTCTTGTAAAATGTACTGTTGGATATTAATGGCATAAACTATTTTCCGATAATTCACCAATCCTGAAAATTTCAAAGGAAATCACCGGGTTATAGTACCGTGTAACTGTAATCTGACGAGAAAAGTGTTTTAGACAGAAGCAGTGGAATATATATATATATGAAAGAAACATGAACTCTAATATACTGCTGAAATAGAGGAATATTTATTTGTTATTTTTGTATTCATTTTACTTTGGAATAACTGTAAGACCGACCCATGGTTCTCATTGATATCTACTCGAAAATTTATGTACATTTAATGTATACGAAATACCATTTGACCATCCAGTCAGCTCACTTGAACTCACCCATTACTAAGACTTTATCCACGCAGTTAATTTATACATCAATATGAACAACATATGACAAACATAATAATTCAGACAACGCACACGCAAGGCGGTATTAGAACCCGCATTCATTGCAACGAGCTAACAGCATACTAAATCCTGCGTTGAAGGGGAAAGTTAATGTATAATTTCGAAGTCGTATCAGTATAATCCACATTCCCTTGACTCCATACTAATATTACAGCAAGCGAGAGAACTTACAAAGTTTCTTCATCGAGGTTCACTGAATTCTTCCGTCTGATTGCTTTCTGATACATGTGATAGGCAATAGTTCGTTCGGTACAATGGATAAAAAGGTTTTCCCTTCCCCACTATTCCCGTAGGAGGCGAGTGCTTCTCGAACAACTCAAATATTTACGGCAAACACCGGCACGATGCTGAGTTCGGCGGACGGGGATGTTCTTTTGATTTGTTCATCCGAAAGAGCAGCGTGCCTCTTAGCTTGGGACAAATGTTTACCGACGGCAAACCGAAGATGTTTCATAAGATTCCGCAACTTCTCAGCTCGAACGAATCGCGCTTTGTTTGTTTATCATTAAGGTGAAGCCTTGTAATATGTGCAGCGCACCATTAAAACGGCCCCCAAGTTACCAACGTTTCCGCTTGTTCGGGAATAAAACAAATACACAAGAACTTCCCTAGAAATAAACATAGCGCGCGGGAGACTATAGTTGGCAGCGGATTGTAGAACTTGTCGAAGCAAGTTGCGGAGATTTCTCAGTTCGCTGTTAATCTTGTAACAATCATAACTTTTCCTTCAGCAATTATCAGCATAACGAAATTACGGATGTAGAACTAAGTTCACCGAAATAGATCAAGGAAACTAAATAAAGATAAATCCAGAGATTTAAAATGTGTATTACAAACATGATACCCAGACTTCACCTCCTGGTTTTTTTTTTTTTTTTTTTTTTTCTGTGGTTTAAGCTTAAACTCCAACGACACTAAAATTATTTGTGTTGAGTTGAGTGTTGTTACTATCACTGTCTGGGTACTGTGTAAATTTCGTTCAATTCTGTGTTGTGTTACTCTGTTTTTGAGGTACACCAGTCTTAAAATGTCGATCCCAGACAATGTAACAATCCGGCGGTCAACTCCAAGCCTTGGACGCTACGAAAATGGTGGCGATAGGCATAGAAGACCGCTCAGTCTCCTAGCAAACTGACACCCAAAAAGAAGACACAACGAAAGCTAAGAGAATTGTAACCCCTTCGTGACGTTGGAGGCAATGTCTCCGGACAAATACTCCACCCCCCACCTGCCTGTGACTTAAGGCAGAGAAGGTGCCATGTGTGTGTGATCATTCCAACAATTGCCTACAGAATTTCACAAAACAACCTAAAGTCATAGACAGAAGTCACGGTTCTCTAGTATCATTACTCAATCTGATCCCGCATTACTCACAAGGCCTAACAAGGCTGCTCCTTTACTCAATGCTGAATCTTAAAGAAATGAACTAATTCTTAATACCAGAATATGTGATTATTGTGGGCCATTTCTTTCACAGTTTCTTGTTAAACTAATAATTATTATTTAATAAATACGCCAATACAAACAACATCCAACAACAACAGTTGTATTGGCGTAAAGTAATAATTATTAGCTTAGTATCAGATTTTACCCATTTTTATTTTTTTAAAGAAAAAAGAACGTTTCTAAATATCAGACCAACACAATATTCTTAAATTCTTTGAGTTTGCATTTTAACTGGCATGAATATCTGTGGAATGTTACCAATTTCTAACTGATAATTCAACAGTATATTATGTTTGCCGCTGTCATTTATGTGCTTAAGTATTAGGTTTATGTTTCGAAGCTTCCTGTACGAATTATTTATGTAATCAATAGTTTGCTGCAGCGTTTGAAATTTTTAAGTTTCAGTTTAGTGGAATTGTTAGTTTTATCTTACTGGAAGTCGTTGCAGTTGAATACAGACTTGGATTATATTAAGTAGACCATGAAATAAATGATTATTTTTAGTTCTTCTAGATTAACGTTAAACTTCGTGCCTTGTGTTTGGTAAGACGTGAGTTGGATCACTGGGGTGGTAGGTAATTCTTATTTCTAAATCACTTAGTATGGACAGCTAGTTCGAAAGACCCAGACAGAATTCGATTTTGTTTGCTGTAAGCAATGCTCTTCCGGGTTTTAATGGACTTGCCATCGAACCATAATTAAAACATAAAAAGAATTAACGTAAAGCAATGGTAATGGAATGATGTGCTCGTGTGTTTTTCTGCAAACGAGAAATTACTAGTTCATATTAAAAAACAAAATGGGAAAAACGAATAATCACTGGGGGAAATAAACAATTGGAGGTAAAAAGTTTTCATAGGATTTCTTGATGCAATAGATGATACATAGGGGTTATACGTGTTTCGAATTCATCCTTGAATAGGTTCCAAGAGAACCAGTTTTACGTTTATAATTACTGTGGATTTAATTGCCAACTTCTGAACGATAAGTTTCTTAAGATTCAATTAGAGTAAATGTTTTCCAAGTCTCCTCCTGTGAGTCTACATCCTTATCCTCCCGAAACGGATATTACCTGGTTAGATTCCCCCTAGTGGTATCAGTTTTCATCTTTTGGTATTTGGCGAACATGGTAGCAATGGCTGCGGAGGACATTTCCACTTGCAGAGAGCTGGAAACTGCCATACATGTGGGTGCATTATCGCTTGGGAAAAATAATGGAACTGGTTCACTACCCAACCCTCATTTACATTTGAGCCTTCTAGTTTTCTACTGTGATTTTTGACAACTACTCATATAACATTATCACTAACCCACAAACATTTTTGTTATTAATTTACTATTATTAATATTGTATATATAAATAAAGATGTTTGTTTGTTCTTCATACAATTCCAAAGTTTTCATCCGATCTCGATGAAACTTTCCACACTTATCCTTTGAAACAAGGAGAAAAATACTGTTCTACATTTGGTTGAAAAATTATCTGTATAAATAATACATGTTGTCTTAAAATTTCGAAAAATTACTGATCGGCGATAGACAGACGCGTTGGATGTGGAGGTCTCTGTAGTGTTTTTTCGTGTAGCGGTCAGGTAGCTTAGTGGTTAAAGCGCTTGCTTAATAATGTTTGTGTCGTGGTCTCCGGTTCAAATCTCCGTGGTAGATAAGATTTTTAAACATCGTTTTTGATCGTAAGAGTCACGCCTGGGCCATCAGTTATTCGAATTGAATGTTAAACTGTAGATATCACAAAGTTAGGGGTACAATGCGAGGAAAATCGTTGGTAGTCTTGTAATGCTGTAGGTGTAGACTTTTTTATGTTATAATGATCCCCCAGGGATTGTTCGCAGTATATTGATCCCTCAGTCAATTAATCATGAACAAATACCACATGTTCATGTGACGAGATCCAGGCTAAGGTACATTTGTTGTCATGTCAACAACTCGGAATTAATGAGTACCAATCTGACCTTCAATCAAATAGCGACTACGCCATCAAGTTGTGAAAAAATTTAGCTGCATTTGGTGCTGTCATCGACACAAAAAGAAGTACCCTGACTTGGGTAATAGAAAATTGAAGTGCATTTGAGCTGCAGATACACAAGTGTGGATCATGGTGTTTGTTTAGACCAATGTTCGATAATTTTTAAAATACTGTGTAAAATAAATTTGTTTTCAGTGAAGAATGAATTTAGGGTGGAGGAAAGAACTGAACATTGGTCGAAGCGATGAACTGAAGACGCAACTGAACAAAATTGAAAGAACTATATTCCATATAACGAGGCTGATAACTTGAAACCGTATAAGATTATAACGATTTTGAACTAGTGATTAGCAATCAATCATTTAGTAACGAAAAACATTTCATTACTAATTTGTGCCACGTGATCATTGACTTGCTGGTTATAAGAAATTATTAATGAGGCAATACCGGTATTGTGGTTAATCATTTAGGAAAACATAGTTTCCACAAGTTGTGAGCACAACCAATACAATTTGTTAAACAAAATAGCTGTGTTAAACAAATCATTCAGTAAGTAAATAGATGGGCCATTATTATGGTTTCATTAATGTGTGTCTCACAGATCTGTACTCAGATTCTGTGTGTGATAGAAAATTTGGTTTGCTTGTATTTTAAAACAATATAATCCGAATGGCTGTTACACTTGGCACATAAAGTTGCTATAATGAAATCATGCAGTGTGCCGGAACCAATTAGAGTATTTTGATGGCGATTTAATGTATTTAGTATAAACTGGTCTACGAGATTCTGCATCTCAAGGTGTAACCAATACGGTCCAGGACGCTGCCCCTCCGGTAGGTCTGGATACAACACTGCGTTTCAGATAGCTTTGAGACCTCTCGTTGTGGGTATTTGATGATGTTATCAAATCGGTTATTTTATGAAACTGAAATGAATCACTGTTAACAGTAAGATTAGTTTAATTAGCATGGTTTAACCTGTTTATTTTTTCATCAAGATTATAAGCAGCAATCTGATGTTCTGAGAAAATTAAGCAATTATATTTTTTTATTTACTACGCCTTACTAATATTACTTATAATTATTCCACATTTTTAATGTAGTAAAAGCTAGAAATATTGAAAAATACTACGTTTGAATAACATATTTGGTATTGCTTTAAAAAGCTAGCATATCTCATGACAGGTGATTTTGATTGCTTTGTAAAGTTGATATTAAATCTTCTTAAAATCCAATTAAATCTTCTTCATGTGTGGATTACAACATCAAATACAATGCGATGGCTTTGTCACTAGCTGATTAAAGGTCTGATTGAGATATTCAATTCAGACTGGAAACATCTACATCAATACTCAGCAATTTACAAATATTGTGAGTGGCAGAGGGCGCTAAGCACCAATTCTAATTCTGTGCATTCCAATCCCGAACAGAACGAGGAAAGAAAGAATTCATAAAAGTTTCAGTATGGCATCTTATTTTTTAAATCTTTTCCCTCTTGTCATTGCGACCTAAACAGGTTGGCGGAAGAAGTATTTAATTGCACTAGTAAAATATTTTTATTTTTTGCATATTCTCCAACAAATTCAAACGAAAACGACGTCGTCTGTACGCCAAACAATCCCAGCCCAACCCACGTATCAACTCCGTGACACTTACGTAATAACTGTATCCAGCAGTTACGAATCGAGCAGCTCTCTTCGGAACATTCTCAAATGTGTCAATCAATTCCCTTGCGATACGGATCCCAAACTCCACAACACTAATCCAAATGCGGACGCACTAGCGTTTTGTACGCTATTTCCTTTGTATGAGCATTACAACTTCTCAAAATACGACCTATGAATCGTAGTTTAGAATTAGATTTGCCTACGATGGAAGTTATGTGCAAGTCCCATTTCGTGTTGCTTTGTGCTGTTGCGCCTAGATACTTCAAGGAATCCACCGTGTCAACAACTGAATTTTTAACTTTATACTCGTGAGCAAACGGAGTCTTTTTATTACTTATTTGCATTGCCTTGCACTTTTTTTGCAGTTAAGTATAAGATGACATTTACGGCACCATTCCGAAATAACATCCAGATCGCGCAGAATTTGTAAGCAATCGTCAGAGCACCTTACTTCCCTCATCATCAGCAAACAATCGCATCCTGCAATTAACGTTGTCACCGAGATTGTTTATAAAAATTAGTTAAAGAAGTGGTCCTATTACACTTCCCTGAGGAACGCCCGAAGTAACATCCAGCTTAGAAGAGGCTACTTCGTCAACAACGACATACTGTGATCGACCTGTTAGAAAATTGAGTATCTATTCACAAATCTGATCCGATATACCGTATGCTCAAATCATTGCTAAAAGTCGGTTGCGTGGTACAGAGTCAAAAGCTTTCTAAAAATAAATGTACCTGTGTCGTTGCAGTGGTAGCTTCGCTATGACATCTCACCTTATGAAGACAGCGGAGGTTGCTACCGAAACGTTGTGGACAGAAGAATTTATCCGGCAGAATTCCTCAGAAGAATTGTAGTTAGTCATACGCTGGAAAAAACTTAATTGTACCATAGTTTAGATTTCTCTGATTCGTCAGGCATCCTCGTGAAGCGAGAGTGTCTTTGCAGTGAACAACTCCAACCCGAAGTGTAATATTAAATGAAGGCTAAGATACGCGCTCAGTCATATGAATTTATTCATTTCCCTGAAGTAGTGAAATGCACTTTGCAGTTACCAAAGACAAGTATTATTTGTACTGCGAAAGCGATGTTAATGAACCATCCACTGCCTACAAGTATAACACATTTTATTCCAGTTCCGCCGTTGTAGACTCGCACATGCTGGATGAACGTTAATCAGGGATGTGTGTGTTATTGTTCATTATTTCGACGTCCCTCGAAGTGCCCATAATACACTTGAAAGCAGCAGACATCCGCCTGTGGTGTTAAATTACGGCCTTCATCCATCATGAGGTAATTCCGTGCAGGACAGAGACTGATTAGTGGTGAGACTTAGATGGATTTGTGTTACACAAAAAACAAACTTCTGCTCTGTACCTACAGAATTCACTCGCGAGAGGAAAAAATTTTGTTCAGTGTAGTGCTCCAGAAATATATATTTTTTATATATAAGCTTCAGCAACGTTGAATTTAACTTTTACCCTTTATTTCTTTTTATTTATTCAGTGTACGATAAATAACTCAGCTGGTAATTTTTTTGAGTGCAAAGCGTCATGAATAACAAATAATAACAGAAGTGCTCATGTTTTCTGAGTACTGCGTTCGAAACTTTTATATTATGCAAGGCAGAATAACGTTACTTTAGTCGATAGAAGGCAAACGAGCATCTGCTACATCAATGATTCCCATTTACAATATTGTTATACACATTCCCCCTGTTTTTACAACTTCTAGCTAAACATTACATCATGATCGTGAACAAAAATTCAAAAGGGTTTCTTATTGATCTGGTGATCATAAATTATTAAACAGACACTAAAATATTTTGGTTTTTTTGCTATCTAATCTATGGGAATGTAACGGAAGTACAATTACGTTCTTCTGCTTAATTAAATACTTCGGTCTATCTTATTGTTGGGGAGGTGTGCTAATGTTTTTGAATGTATATATATATATTGTTTTCTTCCCTCCTGTATGTTAAACGGTTGCTTGATTTAAATGTGTGAGGTGTCGTTATATTCGTCTTAAGACATAATAGTTTCAACCGTTAGGTCATAATTCCAATATGCTGCAAAAAATACAAACATATATAAGAACTCATTATGTTTGGTATTTTAAATGAATTTCACTGAATATTCTAAAAATAAATAAATCGTTGGGGCCTTTACCTTTCTGGCAAACCAAGCGGCAATAACAATAGATAGTATTCTGCAGCAAGCTGAGATGTGCAAGTTTCTTTGCAAAAACGAATTTTGTTGTTTTTTTTTTGTTTGTAATTGTTTCAGAACTTTGATGAAGCAGTTTTACGGAGTTCAAACAATCAACATTGACCTTCTGAACGATAATTTACCAAATGACCAATAATGTAATTTATCTATGCCACAGACATTTGTATGAAAAACAACCTGACTGTTGATTTAACTATCTTCCATCTGACGTCTTCCCTATCCATATAAATTGCTATAACATATGTGCCAGTAAGCTGCGCATAAACCAGTGCCAGTCAATTGCTCTTTGGAATAATATGACACTAGCTCATGTGAGAATAGAAATATAATTACGACTGATTTCATGCAAAAAAAAAAAAAAATAGGAAACCCAGGACGCAGCATTGTTTCTGCAAAACTCTAATTCTGTAGAAGGTCAAAAAAAATCACTAAAGCACCCGAATTGTTGACTAAACATTTCTTTATATTTAAATAGACAAGTAAACATAAATAGCAAAGGGCTTAATCAAAGCATTCTTCAGACCATAAGGTCATTAGAGGCGGGATAGGACAAGGAACGGGAAGGAATTTGGCCAATTCGGCCATGGACTTTTGAAGGAAGCATCCCGGCATTTGCCTGGAGTTATTTGGAGAATCCATGGAAGACCCAAATCTGGATGCCCGGGAGGGTATTCGAACCGCCATCCTCCCGAATGCGAGATCAGAACGTTAACCAATCACCCACCATGCTCTGTGGGCCATAGTGACATCTCAACGAGAATCGGGGGTTAAGAAAACACTAATTTTTAATAAAATATCATCGATAATCGACAATCGGATATTTTGTCGTTCTTCTGATTAAGGCAGCTAACAATTCTGTGAATGTTTCGATGTTGGTGTCTTCTTAACGCTGCAAGAGCGATTACATATTCCACCATGCCATAACTTAAGGAAGCATCCCGGCATTCGTCAGTAATGATTTGCGGAAACCCAAATCTGAATGCCCGAATGCGAGGCCAGAGCGTTAACCGCTCACCCACCGTGTTCGGTCCGTTTGGATGGAAATAGGTCAAAATTCACACATCCGGTCATCAAGGATAGATCTTTCAAAGTTCCATAGCCGAAGTCCTTCCTGTTCTTTGTTGCTCATCCTTTTCCTCCTCTAATTTCAACGGTCAACGAGGCGCAAATCCCAAAACAAAAAACAAACAAAAAAAAGAATTATGGTAATCTTGATCTCGAAAGGACAGAAGGCCGTGGACGTAACCCATAATATAATAAACATTTTTTCTAAAAAAAACATGGAAATGACAGACTTGTTATTGTTCATTCATGAACTAAGTTATTGTGATTCTAATGAATTGCTACTCTCTCAAAACTTTTTGTTGTTTTGATTACGCTGTCCTCATATCAAAGGATGAAGTTAATCCCTAAAGATACCACATGCGCTTATCTTAACAGTAATGATAAACAGTACCTGTGCAATTTGTGCAGTAGGCCAACTGCGAAATGACACTTTATATTCACGTAAACACCAATGTAGTTTATAGATGGATAAATGAGACAATTCGGGACATATTTTGAAAGTCTGAAAATTCTGCCGTAGGTGATTTAATTATAAGTGCCTACCAAACAACAACACTTTCTGAAATTTGGTAGGAAAAGGAACATTGAAACTATGTGCCATTATTAATTTCTATTTTAAATTGAGCAAAAGTGCTACAGAAATATTTAAAATAATTCGAATTGTGTTTATAGTATCCAAGTTTCCTGATCGTATTGACTTTTAATTGAAAAAAAATTTAAAAAGCGGCCACACTTCTGTAGATGTTTGACGTCAGAATAAGAGACATAGAAATTTGTTATCCAGAAATCTCGTTTGATATTATCAAATCAAAGGAAGTATTGAAAACAACAGAAAAAGAAAACAACATTGAGAGAGAGAATAAGGAACAAAGATATAAGAAATTTATGTAAAGTACAAAGCAAACGAATACAAGAAATCATCCAAGAGGCTATTGAACACATAAAAGTATTTGGTGTAAGATGAATGGAAAAATGGTCGGGAGATATTCACCCGTTCGTAGTCCAGGAGAAACGAGAGGGAGGAATGGAAATTGTTGTCACCAGCAAATAATGCTCTAATAATCAGAAATTACATTCAGAATTCAAAAGATTGTAAACATTTTGAAACTTTAATAATTTATCACTCCGAGTAGGCTGATAAATTACCGTTCGTCACCTTAAAAACATTCGACTTTACTAACCTACATTTTTACGAGCGTGGCGCGATAGTGAGCAAGGCTCTTATAATATCTTCATTCCAGTATGAGCAACAAAACAAAATTCAAAGGAATTTTATTCACATGTAATCAGCCCTTATTCAAAAACATTATATTAAAACTATTAACAACCAATCACGTAACATTAAAAGTTCAGTCACTTAGTGTGTATGCCATAACTTGTTTCTATAACAACAACAAGAAAAATTAAAAACAGGTGCATCATTTTCTTATTAAATATATTCTGAAACCAAGTGGCTTTAGAAAATGATTATGATTCAACAACTGAGATTCGCAAGAGGTGAGATTATCGAAAAGGATTCCTCATGGAATGGATTTGTACTCTAATGCTACCATGTTCCAGCTATATCTGTGACGGATTATTCCACCTCGATCTCTTTGTTCATTGTTTAAAAATTAAGTGGTGGCATTCTTACTACTCCTTCTGTACTATATTACACCTTCAGTTTAGGTCCATTCGTCGCATCGTGTTCTACTCATGACTCTACGACTGCTCCTACAAAAGTTATTCATTGCACTATGAAATTCCATCCGTGATTATGGAATCCTGAACTATCATATACCGTTACTTACTTTAGTATCAAAAGAAAACATTGCAGAAATCACTGCAGTATACAAAAAACTCTACATGTTGCAAGGTGACAAGGTCCCTTACAATTTTTGATGATTATGTTTGTTAAAATTAAATATTATTCTTGCTTTTTCGATACAAATGTGTTAACGTTGTGTGTAAAATAAACCTATGAACAGTGGCCATCTAAGACAACGAATATCTTTGTACTAAGAAGAATTAATTATGACCAGAGGTTGTGCGAAAATGTAAGATACAGAGAGCATGTGGTGGTATAAAACGGAACGTAGAAGTCTGTTATTATGTAACGTAATGTAAAGAAGTGTATTCTATTCAAAGTGTTTAATAATAAAATTGCTTTCGAGTGTTCTTAGATTATCCTGTTGTAATATATATATTATTCTGTTCCGAGCTCTGAAACAATATAATGTGCCGTCTTCTACAGCTAGTATTTCTGCTTGACGACGCGCATATTACGCATAAAGGAGAGCTATAGTAAACGTATCATACCAGCAAGATAAAGCAGGTAAACTTACAGTGTCTACAAATAAAATTATTTCATTATTTTTGTAAGAAATTAGATGGTTTTACTCCTTCCTTCAATTGTAATGTACTTACAATACTTAATGTACTTGCATGAGCTACCCCTGAGTCTTCGATTAAAATGCGATAAATTGTTGGACGGTAAGATGTTTTATGCCTTAATTTGTAACAGCTGGACTTAGGACTGATCGAAAACCTGAAGCAACGAGACATTACTTTCATGGTGGGATTTCCCTGCCAACTCAATCACTAGAATTGAATATGATATTTGTTGTGAATATATTCAATCATATACATTTAAAAAAGATGGAATTTGACTACTTATTCCACACAGCATGCTCAATGTGATCATCATGGCTCTTCCAGAGTATTGGTTTCTCCACTAAATTTTTGTTACTAAGCATGGGCACATGGACACTAAAAAACGGACACAACATTCACACACACAACATTCACGCACACAACATTTAAACATCCATGCCCTCGGCTTGACTCGAACCAGCACGGGGACCTAGCACTCTAGCCCCACGCTATCGAGGCTATAAATCATATAATTTTGAATAACAACAGTTTTCTTAGGGGAGCGGCACTTAATACCATCACAGTTTAATCGACTTACTTGTAGCATGTCTTAAATGTTACAAAACAGCATGTAATATTCTTTTTCCAGAAGTTGCCATCAGCAGCATTCCTGACCACGTATTTTAGAAAGAGGTTCTAAAAGGAAGTATATAATACTGGATAAGCTGACTTGCACAGGAAGCTGTATCTAAATGTTTTAACCGAACAACTAAAACAAATGGATTATGAGGTGCTTGTGCCTCATATTTTAAGTACAAAAAAGGTGACACCTAGGCACGAAAAAGAGTCCACGGATTGTTGATCTGTAACTTAGTACGACAAAAAGGGACTGTTGAATGGGAAACATTTCAATTTATTTAGACTGTTTTGTGTTTCGGTTCAAATGAGAAAGATCAGGAATCCCGGAACTTCAGCCTGATGATATAGACCAAATAACAGTACACGTATTTTTGAAAATCTTCCACAAAGTGGTATTTAAAAAATACATATATATATACGTTACCAGTGGGGTAGCATTCATGTTACAGGAACATTTTGTTCCAATGTGTTGCAGATTCTTACATTAGAGTCCCCTTGAATGTGAACTCCACAAATTCTATCCAATCTCTTAATCGGTTTTTATCGAATGCCAAATTTATCTAAAATAAATTCAAATAGCTAATCTTTCAATTTTCTATGTATTTAAAATACTGCGATTCTGTTGATAATGATCCGTTCGTCGGATGGGGTCGTTAAGACTTGCGGGCCGTTGGTATCCTTCAGAAGAGTAGACATACGTGGGCCGTCATCGGATTTCACCCTTTCACTTTTTCAATTTTTTCTATTCGCAACAAACAACACACATATTAGTCTCACGCATAAAAAATTTAAAAATTAACACTTAGTTACATTTGTCGAGAAATCAAGGGGAAACCATACCAGAATAAAATTCTCGCCGAAAAAGTACCCATCATCCTTACGGTTGAGGAGAAAAAAAAAAGTACTATGACAATAAAATAGATCATCTACGTTAGTGCGTATCTACGAGTTCTGTATGGCTAGCCATAAACATACTACTGAAGTGCATAAAACGGAAGTCCAAAGTTAGGACGACCGAAAATATGTTTTTTTTTCTGTATATCTGTTAGAAATTTCCCTGTTCCTGTTTATTCATTTTCAAGAGCAGTAAACTTGTCAAAACTCCCATGAGTTTCATTGATAAAAAATCACAAACACATGCTTTTCGAACATTTCGACGGATGTGTCAATACAGCGCACCGGGTCGAAGTCAGATTCCGAAGATTGTGACAGAAGAACCTTGCTATTCACTTCCTCTAACACTACACCTTTTTTCGGTCCTATCACTCCACATTTTGCGGCGGCAGCGGAGCTAAAAATCGTACGGGAGCGGCAAAAAAATAAAATAAAAGAACGTGGCCGTAGTCGGAGTTTGCGGACAAAGAATGTTCCTTTATTGGCGTTGGCTGGGCGGCGCTATAGTTAATATTTTAACAGCATTCCACGGCGGGCAGGCTGGCCAAGCTGTCAGGCGCAGCTCCTGTCAGAAGAAAACTTCACGTAAAGCCGGCAAAATTAAATTTCCCGCGGAGGAGCAGCTTTGCACGGGGAGAACAGCAACCGCGACTTTCCCATGTTAATTGAAGGACAGGAGAACCGATCTTGCTTGGTAGGTGAGACACTTATTCCCATGGCTACAACTTTATTCTCTCCTTGGCACCTTTGTTCCGAAAAAAGTCAGTTTAGAGTTAGTATAAAATTCATATTTACAAGGGACACCTTCGATCCCGAACGCTCGGAAGCGCACGAAAACATGCTTAGAATAACAAGAGATCATAAACAAAATAGTGGTGTGTATCATTTCCATGCAGAACGTTGCAGTCTATCTCGAGTAACATTTTAATGGAAAGAAACAAAGTAACCAGATACCGATACTAAATGAAAGAAATTATACGTATTTCAATGACGTCAGTGTATCATTATATTTTCAATCATCAGTGTCAAAAACTCTCTGCTTAAAGTACTTAATACAGCGTAAAACAAGCACATACAGCAGTACCATACACATGATAGTGCTTATATAAGTCTTTAAAGTGGAGATGTGGAATTTCGATGAAGCGGTGAAAATAAAGGGGAAGATAACACCTCGCTAAAGCCACGTTATCACATTCCAAATCACTTTCGCATTCACACAGTCCAATATCAAATTCACACTAATTACATTTTCAATTGACGATGTTGGTATGTCAATGTTATAAACTGGCTATAGCCAAGTATATTGCTTATACCTAGGTGCAAAAAACTCACTGTAAATCACAGAGTGAAGGTTCATGATGAAATAACGATCATCTATCTTCACTTGTGGTTTGGCACTTTGTAGTCTTACAAAATCAGTAATCCTTCTGGTAAAGAGTTTATATTGCCGAAGAAGCAAACATCAAGGGGTTGAAAATATTTTGTTACGTATCTTCAGCATAACATCATTGTTTGAAAAATTTGAATCTAGAAGGGTACGATCTGTATGACCCGGCCAGGAATCACACAATACGCTCTTTTCATGGCTCTTGAAAGGCAGTAGCAGACAAGTGCGGAGTTCTGCATCGAAATGACAAACACCACTGTTTTGTTTATGATCGTCTATTATTATAAACTTGTTTTCGTTCGGTACCGAGCGTTATAGGTCAGAGGTGTCCCTTGTTAGAAATATCCATTGATTTCTGACAGAAGGATGATTTTATTAGATGTTTATTTTTTTTTTCAGAACGTATTATTTACGTTGTAAATAAAAATAGTTTCCGTTACACCTAGTTTTGTTTTGTTAATTATTTATTTATAAGGTATCTTTGTTCATATGTTTTATTCCGTCAGTTTTAATAAAATGTACTTCGAATTAATTTTTGTAGTAGAGGAAAAGTAACAGGTTGTAAGGTCCAAGTTTTTCACTACGTTGTATATAAATAAATTCTCTGGCTTGTTAGGTTGATACGCTGCACGCATGCACCAGCGGGAGGGGAGAGATGTAGAGGAGTATCTATGGTGGGTGGCTGGGTGTCACGCGCAGGAAAGAAATGTGTGTGTAGGGTATTGCGGATCGCCCTGCTTGAAAAAGAACATTAATTGTATGGATAATCAGAAGGACCGTAAGAAAAACCAATAAGCATGAGATTTTAACAGTATCATTTTATTAAGTATATTGTAAATGAGATTTATGTCGGATAAAGGATACAAGAAAGAAAGGAAGTATTTTTTATTTTGTTTTGTTGAAGTATAAAGTGAATGTACGACTCCGTGAACTGATGTGAATAAACGGAAAATAGGAAAGTAACTTGTGTAATATGAACCAGATAATATAAATTAACCACTTTATCTTGCGGCATACAGCACGAGGCAAATAGCAAAGCATGAAGATAATTTTCTTGGGTTCTGAGGTGTTTTTTATGACTCAAGGTATACCCAGGAACCTATAATAATTGATAGAGCAAGAAAAGAAGTTTATATTCTTATAGGTAGCTTTCCGTGACTAGGAAGGGAACATGTGATTCTTATAACGTCACCGGTCAACGTATGGTACCGAAACTAAAATCATAAATTTTGAAATTTTTCTCTTTCTGTGCAATAATCACACCAAAACTAAAGAATGTATTTCAACTCTACTTACACTTATAGCCTATGCCACCAATTAACGTAAAGGATAATTTTTATCCCTATAACTTTCATAGCTCCCTAAATAAACATATTACATTAGTGTATCAGTCCTAACGAAATATATCAGATTTATAGTTAATACCCATAAGTTACCACAGTAATCATCCTCAAATTTATGAATCAATTTATCTATTTATGATTTATTTTTATTTAGCCAAAGGCTAATACAGCCAATAACATTATACAGAGTTAGTCAAATAGGACTTTACAACTTTGGAATGATATAGAAATTTATTGAAATCGGTCAATGTGTCATTTTGTAGCATACAGCCTCACAAACTACGTGCACAAGTACACCATTCCGCCACCAGGAGCGCGTAGGGCCCTGTTAAAATGGCTGCTTTTACTGGTGCGGGATGTGCTCGCTGTGTGTTTTGGTTTGACGCCGCTGGATTTCTTTCTCTGGGGTTTCATTAAAGATCCTGTGTATGTTCCTTCCTGCCAAACAATTTGGCCGACCTCAAAAATCGAATCTCCGCTGCCGTTGCACAAGTTACGCCCGATTTGCTGCAACGAGTGTGGGAAGTAATTTATTACCGGTGGGATGTTTGCCGCATGACACATCGAGTCAAAATTACACTCGACCATTTTATGTGAAACGTGAGGTTGTTTACTACAACGTGATATGTCTACTGATTGTGTAAGTTATCTCGATTAATTTCTATATCATTCCAAAGCTAGTAAAGTCCTTTTTGGCTCAACAGTTTAGATTGATTTTAAATTACTCATTTAATACGTGTAACAACAAGGGAAATTATCTTGACCACTTTCTTGCTAGGAACTAAGAGAGGTTGCATCAGAGAAGTTACGTTAGTTATATTCAGACCATCTTCTAGCAGTTTTTTTTTCGCTGACTGAGAAATTTATGCAGCAAAGAAAAGCATAGTCGTTGCATTTACATTAGTTGCCAGCAGATGGCAACGTTAACCATTTATACGCAGCAACGGTGTGAATAAAACGTAAAAACACTAACAGACTGGACTTTGCGATTCAATTAGATACTTTATATGATAGGTTATATATACCAGCACATAAAAACAAAACAATTTGTTCGTACACGAGTCAGGCCTTCCCAGTACAAATACTGCCTACGGAGAAGTTTTGTGAACAATATTGAAGAGTGCCTAAACGTCATCCACAACCACAAATTCTCAGGAAGTTGAGGGTGGCAGAAACATACGTTTATATCGTTTTGACACAACCTAAATTCAGAATGAAAGTAGGAGATAATAGAGTGGGAAAAGTTTTTCTCTTCTGCCTTTTCTTATATAGCCAAAATGTTTAATAATTATATCTAGTTCACTGCGAACTGGCTGCTCAATATCATATTCCCATGGCGTGGCTCCTATTTTGTATCACCATCGTTTCTAATCCCACCACTCCAAGCCGAACTCTGTGTACAGTTAGGCGATTGTAAATTTCCTCGTCACATGTAGGTATAAAGGCAGCGGAGTGGGGATAAAATAAACTGACCTCAAGCCGCATCTGTTAATGAAATGGGCTATGACAGTACTAGCTAACGTGCGAAAACACCCTGTATTAAGTAAGTTTGCCTACATGACAGTATACTGCTTTGTTGGATTAACATTCTGTTATCTGTGTGCTGACTGCGTTTGTCACGGGGAATACTCTGGGAAATTCCACATGCTGAATGGCTCATGAAGCAAAGCCAAGACTGGGTTCGTCATTACTCATTGAGTATTCTGACAAGCAGATAGATTTTACCCTACTTCATGCCCAGCCGGCGGTTACCCACATATTCCCTGACAGTTTCTGTCGCCATGTAGCTAACTGAATACACGTTGCTATGATCTTGTAACTTTTCACGTTATAAATCATTTTCATAACGGTATCGGAGTTGAATTTGGATGGTTATACTAACTGGTCCGTAAAGACGAATAGATTTGTTCAATCCCGCGAGAAAATTATATCTAGTTGTAGAGAATGAAGACATCAAACCACTAATCCTCGTCCGGCCATCAAGATGTGGATTTTTCATGGTTTCCCAAAATTATTCCTTCAGAATCCCATCGCCGAATGCCTTCCCATACCTTGCCTCTCGTCCTTCCCCGCATCTATTGACCTCGACGTCAACGAGGCGAAAAACCTGAATCAAAAACAATAGAACCAAGCCACTATACCTTGTTCACTCTGAACTGGCGGCTTAAGGTCATTTTCCCCTCACCCTACTTCTCAGCTTACTGCCCCCTCCCTTCCTACCTCTCCGCGCTGTACACTGTATCCCGGCAGGCGAATGGTTAATTTCCCCTTCGCATGTAGGGGTAAAGGCAGCGGAGAGGGGATATAGCAGACTGACCTTGAGCCGCTCTATTAACTGAACGTGCTATAGTAATTAAATGTTTCCAGTTTCTTAATAATAAACTAAAAACCCAGAACACCAATTTGTTATCGTAGGCTTTCCTCATTTATGTTTTTTCTTCTTGTGAATCAT
Organism: Vandiemenella viatica; assembly: GCA_031002005.1. Taxonomy (NCBI): domain Eukaryota; kingdom Metazoa; phylum Arthropoda; class Insecta; order Orthoptera; family Morabidae; genus Vandiemenella; species Vandiemenella viatica. The sequence goes on along the minus strand of JARYHS010011408.1, from coordinate 261,294,161 downwards.
GAATGATTTGGCTTGTACGGAGTTAAATATTTATTTGGATAATGTGGAAAATTATGTCAAATTACATTTAAGATAATTAATAACCTCCGTGTCCTGTTGAGCAGGAGGTAACGTTAATATTTGTCACTAGCGAAAACACGGTTTGGAATTAAGGCAGGGGACGATGAGCCATATTTTTCACGAATCACTAGAGTTGAAAACTGAGATACGAGTAGTTCAGTGCTATACAGACTTGGTGAAAATTTCAGTGCTTTTTGGCTCTAAAGATTATGCCATAGTCGTAATGCTATTAAGCAAAGTTCATCCTCTGCTTGTGTGTTTTCGTAAAATACGTCACATAATTTGTTGTTGTTTTGCACCTTTAGACCCTAAATTGTAACACCAGTAGCGTTATAACGTTTCTAAAATTTTGTGTTTGTAACACATGTAATAAATCTCTACTCAATTTGAGTAGACTAGTGCCTCACAACGAAACCTCATTTCCACTTAATAAAATAAACTGTAACATAGTTAGCTATATTTTAGATCCAAAAAAATGTTATAATATTTGAGGCCAGTAGTCACATAATTTTTCATGATCGTTTACAGTAGCTTCGCACTTAAATTTTTAAACTAGAATATACATAAAAAATTGCATTTATATTTAACTCGGTCATAAATAACAATTCTGTTCGAAAGGATCAAGGTTAATGAAATCTATTCGTTACCACGTTTTCAATCAAGAAAATTATTTTACTTTTTTAGCTTCTATGGCTTGAAGAAATTTGTTAATGAAACTATCTAGAGTAATTCCACGATGAATTTGATCGAAGCACATTCACTGAATGCACCTAAATAAGATATTTTGAATAAATTTACTGGAAATAAATTGTAGAGATTTATAGGACAATTTTTTCTTAAGTGTCCTAAGGGAACAGCTATTTCAGTTAGAATTTAAATAAATTATTCTCTGTATCGCTTACGTTAAATAAAAATGTATGGGAGAAATATCACTCTTTAGTACACCTCAACGGACAATATTCTCAATAGTGCAAAGCATTATGTGTATTTCAACCAATAAGTGGTAGTAGTATCGTTTTATTGGTTAAATAAATAGTCTCTTTCATGCGTTTGACAGTACAAATTCGTTCGACTTCGGTCAGAATTAATAAACAGTTTATATTGCGCCTAATTGAATTCCGTGGTGTGATAAATGTTTTATTCAAATAAACCAACATGTTGGTTCATATAATTTCACTAATATTTTTCTAGGTCAAACACATTACCTGCGCTCGGTACAACGCGCACCTGTAACATGTTAATGTTTTGCCTTCTGTTCCACAACCGAGCATAAGTTAATAACGGCACGTGTTGGCTCCAATATGTACCCGCTCGCCCACAAACACGTCACGTGAAGTTGTACTGCTAGTACGTGTACTTTGTCAATTTTTAATTCCATTAATTACTGCGATACCTCCCGAACCAAACAAGGTGTGTTTCACCGGTAACAGTGCAACGCATACATTCAGTATTAACAACGCCACCGATGAAACTTTCTGCCTATATTTGTGTTATTCCACGAGAGTGAATTTCTGTTATCGAGAACGCTTATTTCAGTGGGTAAAATAAAACATGCATAATCATTTTGTCGATGATTGGTTTGAGTATGATGGCTTCATTTTTGGAAACACACCTTGATCCTTGGTGAGGAATAACCTCCTTTATAAGATATGTAATTTAAAAAAAAGGAATTAGTCATTTGAATGTAAATGCAAATTTCATTACCGTTTATATTCAATTGTTAACTGTAATATAAAATTTCATTTACGATTTAAGGGTCTTTGTGTGTGAGAGAGATTATTTGTTTGTTTGTTTGTGTGTGTGTGTGTGTGTGTGTGTGTGTGTGTGTGTGTGTGTGTGTGTGTAAGTATGTGAGAGAGGGATAGAGAACTACAATTGAAGTATTAACGACTGTATTTAAAGGGAATTTATTATTATTGCAGTTATGGTCTCACAGACACACCTTACTTTGATGTCTTACTTTCTACAAAACTTCGTTTGGTCATATGTGTTTTCTGTATCACACTGTTAAAAATAATCCAGTTTATCAGTTTATTGAATTGAATTATTATCTCACCAAAGCTGTCTCTACATTAGTATCAGCTGTGAAATTGAGAGCAACGATTTGGTGAAGTGCTGGATAGTATTTTTGTTTTAATGTCGTGAAATATGTAAAGTTTAATGAATTCAGTATTTGACAGAATTAAGTTTCCGATTTAATATTCAAATTAAAATCTCCGGGTATTGATCAGCTGACTAAAGCTACAATACAATAGCTTTTTTATTTATTAATTGACACACACACACACACACATACACACACACACACACATATATATATATATATATATATATAATATTTTGGAGATAATTTACTCGAGGGAAGTGCATTTAATGAAGTTGTGTACATATCTTCAGCAAACTGTAAGATCAAGGCCCTATTATCAATCCAGCCTCTGTTACTCAGTTCTAATCCCGTGATTTTCTTTCTAGGAATGAGACGGGCTTAACATGTTTTGAAGCTTATTTTACAACTGAAAACGCGGTTGATATACAATTTAATTTCATAATTATTAGTCATAACCCTGTTTTACAAACAACTTCTCTTCCTGATACTTCGACTTATCCATTATCTTCTAATAAAACAGCTGAACATTGAATTATTTATAGTTGCTATTACCTTCAGTTTCGATCATTTTTTTCTTTTATGATTGAAGAATGCTGAAAATTGAGTGGACAGGCAAAGTACGAAATGAACTAGTTTTGGAAATGATGAGCGAGGAAAGAAGTTTGTGGAAGAAGCTGACAGAAAGAATATACAGGCTGGTAGATCATATTTCGAGATGTGCTAGATTGGTTAATTTGATACTGGAGGGAACAGTCTTAGGTAAGAACCGTAGAGGAAGACAGATATTATAATATATGAGCAAATAATAGAGGACGCGGGTTGTAATGGGTATGTAGAGATGAAGTGGTTAGCACAACATATGAAGGGATGGAGGATTGCATCAAACCAGTTGTAACATATGCTACCACCCCAATTACGAAATTAATTAATTTGTAAATATTATTTAGTTAAGTGTAGTTAATTATGATGTAAATATTGATTGTAATAATGTATATAATGTAATTACGAAGTTAGAGAAATCCACAGATTACCAAACACATTGTCAGTGGGTAGTGTAAGAACATCTTTGAAAAGATAAGATAGAAAATCTTTGGTCTGGTGTGAGAGACACAGAGAAAGTAACGGAAGAAGATATGTGTGTGTGTGGGGGGGGGGGGGGGGAGAAGGCGCGCTGTAGTTTTGGACTGCGACCGTATGAATATTGTGTTTTTTGCATCGAGTTTCTGCGAGCTTTAGTTTGGTTATTAAAACTGTTGACAGTACATGCTAACAATAGTAATTTCTATAGAATTAGCGACCCACTGATTGAGCTATTTTATGCCGATTGAATATTATAATATTTAAAGAAGTGACCTCTACTCTGTTTACTTGGGTCAAAAGACGACATATTTAGGCCCACGTCGTCGTAAGACCTGTAGAGTTACGACCAAGTTAATTAGTGGAATTTGCTCGTCTTCGATTGGATAAATTTTAATTGTAGGGCCTATGGAGGTTACACAGTCGAAAGACTGATGAAAAAAAAAATTGATGACATCAGTTAAATATCTCAAAACTGATTTTTCCTGTCATCTATGTATTAATTGGGGTGGTAAGAATTTTAATCTTTTCCTGTATAGAACTAATATCACCATAGCCATGCTCATTATAGCCTACTTTCTTCATTATTCGCATATGTATTCTAATATTTGTCTTCAGAAACCGATGTTCCTTACAGTTGATGCAATTAGGTAACTATTTTTTGCTGTAACACTGCATAAAAAGTGACAAATGAAGGCGTTTGTGAATTTGTAAATGCTTTTGATATAGTGAAATGAAACAAATCTTTCAAGCTTCAAAAGAAATGAATCTAAAATGCAGAGAGAAAAAAGCAATATTTAATATGGTGATGCATTGAAAATAATATAAAAAGGCAATTTGCCAGTTAAATGCGAGCATTTATGTGAGGAGCAAGGATGTCGTCTATTACCGTTGTTATTCAGCTTGAATATTGAGGAAGCAATCGAGGAGTTGAAAGAATGAAAATAAAATGAGGATGGAATAAATTTCCTAAGGGCAAAAATCAGTATGCTGTGATTTGATTATAACGTTGTTCGGTTAGCGCAGAGCGTAATGATAGTCGTAAACAAAAAATACCTGGAATATAACGGAAATTTGGTTGGCATAAGTCTTTTGCACATAAACGTAAGTTTCTCGAATCATTTTGTACATTTATGTGCCATTGTTACTTAGATAACTCGGCGTATACTAGATTCCGATAATTTTTTGGACAGGATATTAGTAATTAGATCCACACATTCTCATCTTCGATTTTCCATACAATCACCCCTTCGATTGTTTCCTCCACTAATAAATTAACTAAACATCAGATGTGTGCCAGCATTGTGCTTATTATTATTATTTTTTTTTGCTGTACTTTCACAAATGTTCTATACTACTCATAATATCGAGAACATATACATTCAGTACTTTATCCATACTTTTTATTCTCAACATCTTCAGATATTACCAAATTTGGGATGGCTCAAACATAAATCTTTCTGTAATTCCTCAAGTTCAATCTTCACTTTGATAAAGTGCTCCATACATACAGTTTTAGATCCTTCTGCGTTATTATCCGAGCTATGTTTGGAAATAAAAATTGCCCTATAACAAAAGGTTCTTTTAGCTACTATTATTCTGCTATTGGCGTATTTCATACTTCGAACATCAATAATAATTTTACTTCCTTAATAACAGAGCTCTCTTAGTTCTTCTATTGCATCTAGTACTGTCTTGTATTGTTATTGCTATAATTTTTGAGAAAATCATGATTTTTTTAGTTGTTTGGCTTATATTTATTTTACCTTCTTCTCCAAACATTATGTTAACATCAGTGAGCTTCTCCTAACAGTCATTGTAATCTGCAAACAGGACAGTATCACAGCAAATCGTAGCAATGTATCTCCATGCAACTTTATGGCTAATTCAAACGCCAAACTTGAATGCTCTTCATTTTAGATGTCAAACTGGAAGGCGTTGAAGGCGCCTACGGAGCGAATGACCACTGACGCTCACTGCGCCGTGACGAGTTAACTTTCTGACTGCTGTCGTCTCGTGAGCGAGCACTGCTGACGGCCACTGAATATTGCACTCACAGCTGAAAGGGTGCAGCCAGTTGCACTCACAGAGCCGAGCTCATTGCGTCATTTATGGGACCGTCCGAGAGCTGCCAGACACGTAAATCCGCACTGTAATTACGCGAAGGCCGAGCATTAACCACTGACAGGTTTCCGATATCGACCGTCGATACAGCTACTTCCAACACAAATGGTTAAATATAGTGTTCAATTCTCCACCATAATCAAGACTTAATTAGTTTCCAAAGTGGCCGAAAATTATTTGTCCCTAACAAACAGAAAGAAAAGATTAGAGTAACTCGTTTCCTCAGTTCTTACCAGATTACAGTCACTGCAAGAAATAATTTATATATATTCAGGAGCTGTGAAGTGATGTCATGAAACCTTGCACATTTAAAATAATACAAATGTTCCAGATAATATTATAAAATATTTTAAGTTACGATCCAGTTACAAACACTGAATTTGATCAAAATGCAAGGGAACTTTTCAAATACCTTAGCACATCAACTTCTCAAATAACATCTTCTTAAAATTAAATACTTATATAATAACAGTGTCATGATTCCACAAATTCGTAGAACAAATGAAATGCACAATAACTTAAGAATTATTCACTCCTACTGTTTGACTTTTCTTTCACTTAAGATCATGCAACGGATATTAATTACTACTGAATAAATAATCGCTCCAGTCATATTAGTCATCCATTTCATACTAGGCAATTGAATTTAAGATATGTAGCTAACATGCCAAAATAAATCTGTTTATGTAATGCTGGTAATGGTGACAAATATAAAAATGGCAAAAAAAAAATATTTTACATCAAAAATTCTGGATTTTTTTTTTTTCTTATTGCTTTACGCTTTGTCGACGGCTAAGGTCATTTATAGGCGTGATGGGACTGGAGACAAGGAACGGGAAGGAATTCGGTAATCATCCCGGCATTCGCCTGGAGTGATTTGGGGAAACCATGGAAAACCCAAATCTGGATGCCTGCATGGGGATTCGAACCCGCGTCCTCCCGAATGCGAGGCCAGAACGTTAACCATTCATCCACCACGCACGCTAAATTCCGGAACAGTTACGATCTGAACTAAGTAGATTGAAAGACGGACCAAAGAAAATATAAAGTCAGAAAAGTATGGTTGTTATAACTACCCCGCTGTAATATAATTTTCCTAATTGCATCTTATTAGTCAACAGGTGATTTATACGTCTAGCAAGTTATTTAATTTCCAAAGCTTAAATGACAAGGCAGCTTTTAAATGAGAAACTTCAAATACACTTTTTTTAAGAAACACTTCCAAACATGTACAACAGACTGTTCAGCGAAAATGATCAATGTATAATAAACGACTACGGCTACTGTTTGCAATATTCCGATAGAGCAGCCCCTTTCTAAAGGCTCCGTTAGTTACAGGTTTTGTCTTTCGACATTTCCTCCTGCGTTCACTTGAATGAACACCTTTTTTTTTGCTGGTGGACAGAGCAACACTTTATTAACCAACAGATAATATTCTTATATTTCACTAAATTGCGGCCACTCGTTCAAAAACATCAAAGAATTTTCCAGCAATATTCTTTTCCTCGATGACTATCTAAGGACCAAGTGATTTTTGTCTTTGTTCTATCTATTGTTCTATTATTCACAGGCTTATGGGTTCTTTATTTTCATCATTCATAACTATATTAAACAATGAATTAAAGACAGTCAGTTTGATCGTAGAATAAACGTGTGTCTGTTTGGGATCAGCACAAACTAATCTGGAAGGTATGACAGATAAATTTTATGGTAAAACAGGCAGACAGTTAAAGTTATATTCTGAAAAAAAAAAGTACCATTTATGTATTTATTGGTTACATATATAGTCAGGGTAAGATAATCGTGTTAGAAAGCGTGGTAGTTTGAGAAGAATCTTATACCTGCCTAGAGTGAACTAATTATAAGACATAAAGTCAATGTTTATTGTTGGGCAGTTAAGGATCTTAAGCCATAAACGACGATTTATGATATTAAATTTATGCAGGTACATTAAAATGGGATGTAAGATACGTTAGGATATTAGGCCTATATCAAACTTGTATGAGATATTAATACATAATATTCAACAATTTTGACTGTGAGGCAGATGTATCAACTTTATGTAATAAATGAGTTTTTAAATTCTGTTTACGTACCATTGGTTGATATAACCCAATGGAGAAGCGAGGGTAGTGTCATCTACGTAGTTGTATGAATTATGTCTTAATATGTTTTCTGGCGTAATTTGTATAAGGAGCAGTGAATAGCTCAAGAAGAAAGCATTCCACATTCCACCAGTGATTACGGAAATATTCTTCAGGACAGCGGCTTTCTATATATTATCATACCAACTGTCGTATAGTACGACTGAATAGCTACATGCCATATTTACGTTAGTTATTTCAGCTTTTATTTTTGTTCAGTTCATTCAGCCTTGGATTTTACCCCCGTTAGACACAATTTCTCAGTAACCAGTAGTGATATCTTTAAATTCAATTTTTTAATGTAGTTCACTATATTTCTAGTGCGGCAGAAAGTGGATAACGTGTTTTTCAACAAAATTCGGGGGCACTTTTGTTATGCATTTTTTTTTACTTATGGTTTAGAGGTTGGATGGGGCTGGGAACAAGGATCGGGAAGGAATTCGGCCATGGCCTTTTGTAGGAACCATCCCGGAATTCTCCTGGAGTGATTTGGAGAAACCATGGAAAACTCAGATCTGGATGCCCGGACGGGGATTGGAACTAACGTCCTCCCGAATGCGAGGCTAGAGCGTTAACCGCTCACCCACCACTCTCAGTACATTCGTTATGGAAACCAAACTCGAATAGCTCAGTAGAAGAGAACAACCTTACCGCGTTAGCGCATAGCTTTCAGTCAATTAGCCTTGTCAGTAGTTATAAAGGTTTATAGTGATTAAGGAATCTGAATAAAGATAAAAAAGTCCCAGCTTCGAATCCTGGCCTGGAATGGGATTTTCAAACTACCTTAACTCGACCTACACTTTTGACATAGCTTACGGTGTAGTGTTAATTACGCCAGAACGCTTCCTTAGTTTGTATTCCATGTTAAACTGCAGGTCCTTTGTGCTCGGCAGTATTATAGGATTATAGCGTTAGGTTAATGCGGCTACGATAGGGACTGATTGCGCATCCAATAAAACCTTGTCAATATTACTTGACATATATATATATATTTGACGAAAGCTTCTAGTTCTTCAACTTTGCATGTATTAACCAAGATTAAAATTTCTGAAAAATGCTACAGACGATGAATATTTTTGTTTTGTTTTGTACTTATGGGTTTACGCCTCGTCGACATAATCTAGATGCCCGTACGGGGATTCGAACCGCCGTCCTCTGAATTCGAGGCCAGAGCGTTAACCAAATTTAATTCTACTGTTGTTGTATCGTTACAACATTCTGTCTTATGACGATAGATCATCAGTTCATATTAAATGAGACACCTTAATTCGTAACTGGGTAGCTAATGTATCAAGGCTATTGCTAATTTAATTGTATGGTATGTTAGCGAAACGATGAATCTGTTGTTTTCGAACGTCGCTGGTGGTAATGAGGCTAAAGGCTTTTTTAATGTTAAATATAAAGTAGGAAACAATTACAATGTGGTGCGATTATTGGGGAACATTTCTCAAGTTAAATTATTTTCTTAGCGCATTTTCTTCCTCTTCTTCTCGTGTCGAAGATAGCATCAAAAATGAGGTAGTTTTTTCCGCCAATGCAGTAGCTGATTGGAGGTCAAATTGAGATACATTGATTCCGAACTGTGGACAAGACAACAGTTGTACCATAGTATTTCTCTCCCCGCAGGAACAGTTGGTATCTGGCTGTCCTCCCAGGTATCCCATGAGTATCTATGAAACAGCCAACACCAACGCGAAGCCTATTTAGCGACTTCCATATGGGCCATGGTTGTTCAGACCCAGGTGGTAGGACACTTTTTGGGCTTTATCCTCTCGGTATCATGTTGTACTCTCTTCTCCCAAGCTAATATTCTTTCATTGCATGGTGCTCCATTTAATGGCTTTGAAGTCCGCAGGAAGCTTGATCAGAAGTTAAGTCTCGATAGCGCTGGTGTATAGCCATGTAGAGGGTGTCGGGCGTCTTCATTCACTCATGTTTCCACGGGCGATGCCAGCTAATATCTCCACTTTCCCCACATGCGATGGTCTGAGGCAACCTGTGATGAGACGGCATGTTCTTTGGAGCGCAACGTCTACTGTCTTAGCGTGACTTGATTTTGGCACACAGGACATACATACTCTGCTGCGGAGTGGCATAATTCTAAGGCAGAGTTGCGGATGACGTTTGGATTAACTACCGAGCTAGATCCGGTCAACTTGCTTAAGATATTGTTGCGTGATGATACTTTCATCTTGACATTGCGACAGTGGCTTTTAAAAGTGAGACCTCTATCAAGAGTTACGCTGAGGTATTTTGGGTTTTCACTTTGCAACAGAGTCGATACATTCCAGGTCACATTTAGCTTTCATTTAGTGCATTTATTGCGCAAGTGAAACGCGCAGACTTCGGTTGTTGTTTTTTTTTGGGGGGGGGGGGAGTGTGGGAGGGGGTTGGCTTGAGGTCATTCTGCTTGTAGTAAGTTCCAAGGGATTCAAGAGCTGTTGGTAAGTCTACCCTCGATGACTTCAAAAGTCACATTTTGAGCAGCGAGGGCAAGATCATCAGCGTGGATAAATCACTTGCAATGGCTTTTCACTGATTGACCGTTGGTGCAAACGTTAAATAAAGGTGGCGCAAGAACACAGTCTTGAGGCAGTCCATTTTTCGGTTTGCATGGACGGCATTTTGAACTCTCAAAGCTGACGAAGAATTACCTATTGCTGAGAAGTTCGAAGACTATTTTTGTGATACGGAAATCTCGCGTCAAGTTGTATACTTTATGAAGGAGTTTTTTTATGCTGATCATGTCATAGGCTACTGTCAGGTCAGCGAAGATACCTCAGTAACTAAACTCTTTTCGAAGCCATCTTCAATATATTGTGTAAGATGAAGGACATGGTCTGAGCAGGAGCAGGATGTTCTGAATCCCGCTTGTTGAGGTATCAGTTTGTCTTCAGTAACAGGTTACTCTGAACGGAGGTATTCTTCTCAAGGCTTTGGTTTATTCGTTACATCGTATTATATGATCGGGTTCCACTGGTAAAACATATATAGTTTTGTTCTTCAACAAATACTTAGTTTTCACACTTTAGTTCTTTATAAACATTTTAAGAATGTTAGCTTTTAGTTAAGAGTGTAATTATGTCCATTGTACTTACATCAGTGATATGTTATGAACATTCGTTTACTACAAAAACACAGGAAATACGAAATTGTTTATCATTTTAAACAACCGAATAAGCAATAAATGTGTGTGTTATTATGTAAACGAAGCTCATGAATGCATATAATATCCGTGAAATTACTGGGTTTTGCATATTAGCGAATATTTTTGAGTGAAATTGCCAGATGAGATGGGGTTGAATATTTGAATTGTGTATAAAATACTTTATTCAAATCATTATTTGCAGAGGCACATATTTATCCTCCACCGTAATACAGATAGAAGGTGGCAGGGTCCACATCCTTACATCGACGTACGTACATCTTGAATACGTCTCTATATGGATCAGAGATAAAAAAAAAATATTATAATAATATTTTCTTGCTGTACGAAATTCGGATAAATACAATCAGATATTCAATTGTTTTTCCAGCGCTTGTTTTCATTTTTTTATTTGTATTATAACGTTTGGTCTGTCGAGAAGATCATTTCTGAATACTCAGTACCTAAAGTATAGCTAACATTTCCTTAAATGATTTTTGTTTAAATACGGGAAGTAAATAAGTTAGGGCTTTTGAATCGTTGGGAATCCAACTTCTGCCATGGCCTGTAAGATCTGCCTAAGAGTATTCATTTCTCAAAGAAAATAACAACAACAAAGGTAATAGTATATCTCTCACAAACAAATGACGACATTCACTTTAATCTCTCAGTTCTTCATTAGGTACTAAGCATTTGTAGTGATCTTCCATACCTAAAAATGTTGTATTCCAATTAATAAAACTAAAGTGGTATTTGATTAAGATTGTATTTAAGATTATATTTATCCAAATTCACAGCACAAGAAAATAGGTTTCAAACTCAAATTAAAGATAAAAACACTTGCATAGAATGTTTTCAGCGAATTAAATAATACTTTCAAATTTACCTATATAATAACTTTGGTTTATCACAAACGTAGATAAAGACTTCTAATAAAAAAATTGCGTTATGTCAGGTTGTGGAATTAGGGGGTGAATTGAAACGGCTTTCTGTTTAACATGCCTACAAGATCTGAAGTGTTTTTACCAGTCAGAATATACGAGTATCACATTGTATCATGTCTCTTCTTTGTTTATTGATATAGTTGTTTCGGAAGTGACTTAACCAATAACCATGTAAAAATTAAGCTTCTATTCCTTATTTCTCTAGAAAACCCAAGCATCTCCGAAAAGCTTTCAAGAAAGTCAGGCATGATTCTATTTTAAAAAACTGCTAACGCAAAACACAAATTTTTTGACATATTATGGGCACATAAAATTTCATACTCACTTTTTTATTATATATATCTTGATCAACCTTGCTTTGTTTTCTTAAGTATCTGGCATAATAGAACACCATTTCAATTACTGTTACACAAAGCGTTGATTTTATAAAATGTACGAATAGTTTTGCAAGTGTATTATACGTTCCCCATTGGTAAAATGTACACGACGATCATAGAAGTAAAGATATAAAAAAAAGAATTTAAAATTTATAATTTTTCGGTGTGGCCTATTGTCAAATATTTCACATATATCGTACAGTACATCATGAATTAAGACAAAAAACTAAATAATATTGTTTGAATGTACTTCGTTAATGTTTACCCACTGGTTAGATGCCCAAATGATTACTATGGCGTTTGAGATTAAGAAAGTACTTATTTCGGAAAACAAACTGTTCTTACCAGGAAAAGTATCGTGATGTGTGGAAACTAATAAAGCACTCCGTAAATGATTAAATATTTGTAGAACTGATAAATCATCTAATTAGGCCCTACTCTTCATAAAACTATAGTAATCTATATTTAGATTGCAAATTCATCATAACTCAAATAAATGTTACGTTGAATATGTCTAATACGTATACGACATTTACTGCTGTAGGTAAATTTGAACCACAAATCGTAGACTTTCCCATTAAATGACTATTCTAGTGTCACATCATGTTTTTCGATACTATTCTAATAAATTAAGATCTCTTAGTTCCTTAAAACGAGGGACTCATATTAGCGAACGATTTTTCAATGATAATAATAACTGGGTGTGGCTCAAGAAATTGTTTGAAACGTCATTTATGGAAATCAACTAATTTCTTGAGGTATATCCCCTTATATAAAACGCTAACGCGGAGTCTGGATGCGTCGTCTATAGCTGCTACTGCTATTGGCCAGAGAACGGCCAATCATCAACCGCCATATTACATTCGTATCATCATCTTGCTTTTCGTTTATTTACAGTTAGACATATAAGGAGAAGGAGATTCAATATTTACGCTTTTTTATCCGTATCAGTTAGACGCAGAAATTCATATAAGAAGAAGGGGATTCAATATTTACGCTATTTTATCCGTATCCGTTATCAAAACTAGGTTAAACCATAACCTAAGAATTTTGTTGGTCGATGATAAGAAACAATGAAGTTTATTAAAAACTCAGAGAAACGTACGTAATCGCGCAATGTATCACTCAAATAAATAACAGACATCCGTATTCGAAATTATAAAAATGCATTTATTTAAATAAAATCTAACCAAATATTCTGATAATCTAACCAGAATAAGTTACTCATATCACGAAAGATATAATTAAAAATGATTTCAATTTATAATTCGCAATTCAAAAACGTTATTCTTGCATACAAATAGCGGCGAGCAGAGATAGAAAATTAATGCGAGGCAATCATATGTTACAAAGTTACAATTGGTACGTTCGTTTAAATTTACATGTTGCTTTTTGTTTATTTATGACAACTAGACGCAAAAATTAATGCACGGAGAAGAGTATTCCATGTTTGCGTTATTTTATCTGTACCAGTTATAAGAACGAGGTTTAAACAAAACCTAAGAATGTTTTTGGCAGATTATAAGAAAAACTGAAGTTATTTAAAAACTCGTAGAAAGTTTACACCAAATTTACGAATCGCGGAATGTATCACCGAGATAAATGACCGTTATCCGTTTTTTATATTATATTAAAGTAAAATGTATTTATTTAAATAAATCATAGTCAAATACTCCGGTAATCTAACCAAAGTATGGTACTCATATCACGAAGATTTCATTAAAAATGGTCGATATTCACTTTTTCATGCAATATTTTCCAGAATAAATTCAGACTACCACCATAGGTGCTGCCTGTCTTTATTCATATGAGGGTAATAAAAGCTATGATTTTCGAATGCAATTTGAATGGAGGTTGGGACTAAGTTGACCAGAATCGCAACTGGCACATTTTGTTACAGCATAATTCGCTCTGAAATGAGTTTTACAAACCATTTAAACTGCTTTCATAAGCACCATGTTACTGGAAGTATTATTTATTGCGGGGGAAAGAAGTTTCATATTTATCGTGCTGAATTGTGCCTGGACCAGGAATAAAACTGATATTACATTGACAGCAAAAGTTTTTGTAAAATTCCTAATTTGTTTTTAATTTTATTGGTTCTATACTTCCATCGTCATTAATTCAGTAGAAGTTACTACTGTATCGCTATGTGAACTGCAAATGAAATATATAGAACATTACAAAATCCAGCCCATTAGCATTATGTAATAACAATTCCATATAATTAACCAGTTGAAAAAAAAATGAACTGCCAGGACATTGCATTCAAACCTTCATTTTTGACGGGCTCGAAGCTAGTATTTGAATAAAATCAACAATTACGCTCCCGTTATTCCAATTGCTCTATAAAGAGAATGCAATAAACATTTTCATACAAATAATTGGATTATTTGTTGTCACAAGCAGTTCTTACAATACTCATGATGACTTTCATTTTGTTATTTTTTTTTAAATTTGACCGTAGAAGAGTCTACTGAAAACTAGTGCTGTGGCAAACTGTACGTATTCGTTACTAAATAACGAAAACATCGCCTGACTGGAAGTACCGAAACGTTACTCACGAAGTCATTTCATCACTCGCATTTGTTGTACGGATGTCAGTTTGAGTCGATAAATGAACCAATACGACGAATCATCGCCCAGCGACTAAATGTATCTGAATGAGAGATTGAACATCGAACATCGTGCATCTCGTATTTCGGGAATTTTTTTTACGAGAATTCGTTTCGTTACAAAGGAAAATGTGTACCTACAAACACGTTACGCGTACATTATTTTAATACAATTAATATTATTTAAAGTGTTGATATTTTAAACGTGGTTAGTACGAATAATTTTCACAACATGAATAGTTATTTACTAGTTGAAAGATAACGCCAATGCAACTGTTTCATTTATTTATTGATGCGTCGTATGCGTTTCACCCTCTCATCGAGGCATCATCAGCGACGAATCTGTGTTACAGTTTTTATATACAGTTTTATCCTATTTTTACGTAATTATGAGCATGAGATATTTTATAGCTAATGGTTACTTACTATTTACATTTTTTAATACGGTATGCAGCTGCGCATCTCCGTTTTTCATATACAAAGCATGTTTTGCCTGTATCATATTTACGGAAATATGGCATGCAACAACATTGCATTGAATAGCTATTTTGTAGTTTTGCTTTTGTTTAACATTAAAATTTATGGCACATAATTTGAAAATAGAAAATTTGAACAGATAATTTTAGATAGTTATTGCTTTATTTTCTGATCATACCATAGCCAGATGTTATTAATTCCAAACATTTATGAAATGCGTTTATTCTAAAATGCGATTTTCTAACTTCGATTTTATTTTACAGTCCAAATTTTATACATAGTTACTGTACTAAATGAACAATTTACTTAAACTTTACAGAGTACGAATGAAGTCATCCCGTAACCCGTACGCGAAGCGAATCGATGCGGTGCTTCATACTAGTGCTCGAATATGTCAAAAGTAATGAGTAACGAAATGATACGATAGTAACGAAGTCGTCCTGAACGCGGCGCGACTTGATGCAACGATTGTACCAAAAGTAACGAATAACTGTTCGATAGTAACGAGTATTGGTTGGTTTAGTAACGATTACATACAGGTACACAATTACTCGTCACTTATACATTTGTAAAGGGATGGTTTCCCTTAGATAGTAATGCAGTATAATCCACATTGTCTCTCGTCTGTGGAATACAGGTCGGATCAGATAAGTGGAACGAACCTTGAGGCATTCTATGTGCTCTGTCGGCTGTGCTCTGTTCGTAATCCCCCAGGTTGCGGCGATATTATTAGAGACAGTTGTGTTCGCAGGTTGTCGAGCGAGCCGGCAATTAATCAGCTGAGCGAGCGAATGCAAAGAGACTGGGCAAGAGCCCGACCGGCTTAGTTCCTGGCTCGAGGCTTGCCTGGTCAACCTGGCTGGCCACTTCACAAAGCCGCCAAAGACTGCCTAATTAGCTCTTTGTTGGCGGTGCCTTCCGCCTGCCCGCTTATGAAATTCCCGTTGTGCAGCTAAATGGCCGGACGATGTCGAGAACAAAGAGAGGCCCAGACTACAGGTGAGGGAGGAGACTCCTACCGCACTGTGCTTGCGGGCATCAAGTACACCAACCATGTGATTCAGCCATTAGCTTCGTATTGGATAACATCAAGTTCACTCCAGCGTAACTCGTTTCGTGCTACCAAATCATAATTTTTGGAAACCAAATGTACCATTAGTAAAGGTCACACAGAAAATTGACGAAGTAATGTGTGAGTTAAACGTGAAAAACCCCCTTGCTAATATGCAAAATTA
This sequence comes from Vandiemenella viatica, assembly GCA_031002005.1. Classification (NCBI taxonomy): domain Eukaryota; kingdom Metazoa; phylum Arthropoda; class Insecta; order Orthoptera; family Morabidae; genus Vandiemenella; species Vandiemenella viatica. Next base: position 261,277,856 of record JARYHS010011408.1, on the reverse strand, counting down.
TGTTGGCTTGGGTAGGATATCCGCTATCCGAATCTATATCCATTGCCGTTGTTACCGAGCTATCACTGATTCTTTACTCTGCCTAAAGACGTATCGAGATACAACTTACTCTACACCAGGGGTGGCCAACCGCCAGATTCATCACACTTTTACAAAATATATTTATTTTATAATGGCCAAAGTAGTGAAATGTATTAAAAAATACATAATTTGTGCTTCCATATTTTCAAAATTTATTTTATGTATCTTTCACACACACAAACACACACACACACACACACATGTATATATATATATATATATAGAATGTGAGTTTAGTATCATTATTATTATATTACATATGTTTACTTATAAGAATTATAGTATACATAATAATAATAACTCATTATGTGTATGTTTTTTACTACAAAAAAATGTCTGTAGTGGGTCTAAATCTAATATGGAGACATATAATTTTATATGCGGCCCGCGAGATCGTTAGGGTTGGCCACCCCTTCTCTATACACTAGTCAATTAAGCAACTCAACCTTGAGAGAAGCGACCAATGATATATTCTTTTAAGATTTTTTTTGTGTTTCGTCTTTGTTTCATTTTTTTCCCCTTCTTTTCTTTCTAACAATCTTTCTCGTTTTCTTTAACTTCTTTATCTCTTGACTTCCCCCCCTTTTTTTTTACTTGGAAATCTCAAATACTTAGTTTTTTTTATATGTAGGAGGACTCTTTATTCTGGTTCTTCTTCTGGTGACCTGTCTACCTCCAATACTGCATAGCCCCTGTATTTCTAGGAATCTTTTTTTTCTTTCCTGTTACCAATCAGTGTGTCCTTTTTAGACCGACTATCGTGAGATTCATCACTAAAATCACTTTCTTTTTCTAACAGATTTTGATGCATATAAACCTGAAAAATCTTTCTCCACGTCTGGACTTTCAAAATTGCCTGAACAACAATGCTTTTTGGTGACAATATTCAGAGTCAATTCAAAATTACGATCTTACAGAAATATGTCCTCTTCTCACCACTTAAGTTATTTAAATAAGACGTTAACAAAGCAAGACTACAATGTTACTGTACTGAACCAAACTCAATTTGATCTGGCCTGTCAAACTCTAATATAAGCCAAGAATCATGTTTGCGTTATCATAAAACCTTTGCGTCTAACTTGGAGACCATCAGACATGTTAACCTCTTCAGCCCCGAGCTCATAAAGTGCAAGAGAACTACTATTGTGTTATTTACTTTTTGTTAATGCTAGTTGACAATTAATGACCATAATTTTTTTTTGAAACAATAATTAATTTTTTATTGATGGTATATGATAACTCGGGAGTCAAGCAGGAAAATTATACATACAACTTTACTGCATCATGTTACTTTATTTCATGGGAAACATATGTGTCTTTACCTTTATTTCAACGAGCCATGTTGTACAGCTGCAGAATCCCATGTTTCCAATCAGGGCTGCCAAAAGCAGAAGATCGAACATATGAACTGTGAGAAGCGCGATATATATTGTAGATGATACGGTAGGCCAGAAAAGGTTCAGCTGTGCAGTGGTCCAAGGAAAAAATAATTTCTGGAGGTATCATATATGATACATCGGGACTGAAGAGGTTAAAACGGATTTCGATCTCCTTCATATATGTTGAAGGGTACACAGAATATATATCTGTGGTATAGTCGTTTCTCAAAATGCTCCCGAGTTTTTGACATATTCGCATGCAAATAAACAAAAAATTCGAAATGTTGGGTATATAGTATATTATTGCCTTTGCTATGATATGCCAGCATGGTCTAAGCTATAGGATGTTACTTTCATAACTTTCTGATCCGAGTTCAAATCCCCGCTGAATCAAATATTTTTATTTATTTTTATCTTCTAAAATTGTCAAGCTTGACTTATTAATTTTGTTAAAACTTCATTTACACACGTTTATTGCGCGAAATAAAATTTAAAGCAAATCACATTGCTTATAATAATTTCGACTCATATATCAACAATGGCTTCGAGATATGACTCGCTCATAACCAATGAAATTAAGTCAGGATGCGAATCTGCTAGTAAACTGGAATCTGACTCAAGAATTTTGCAATGTTTATAAGCATTTGACACTTCTACTTCCATTTCCTGACGTATGATTGCAATGAAGTTTTCAAGGCTGTGCGGTCGATTTGTGTTGTGAAAAGACAATCGGTCGGTAGACCCGTGAATTCATTACGAAAAAAAGAATTTCATGGAAAAAATGACGCTGAATTGTAGGTTATATGATTTGTTTTAAATATTATTTCACTCAATAGAAGTACGCAAATGAAGTTTTAACATACAAAAAATGTCAAGCTTCACAATTTCTGAAGATAAAAATAAATAAAAATATTTTATTCTGCGGGGATTTGAACGCAAGGCAGGAGATTAAGAAGCTAACACCCTACCGCAAAGACCACTCTGTTATTTTACAAAATGAGGCAATAATTGACTATACACCCGACAGTTAACTATTTTTGTTTATTTGTATGTGAATATCTTAAAAACTAGGGCGCATTTTGAGAAACGACTATACATAGACATATATGCTATTGACCTTTCGGGATTACTGGAGATCGCGATTCCGCCAGGAGTTGTCATCATAATACTGCAGTGGTCAAATGCAAGACTCCACTATAAATTCTTCCCTAAGTACATTTAACGTTTTCATACTGGTCCAGGCTGTATCACAACCTAATTTGTGCTTGAAAATAATGGTCCAGGCTGTATTACAACGGAATTACCGCTTGATAATAATACGTCTTTCGACTGACTACATCAGTATTCCAACGATATTACTATATGTTGTTGTAGCGGAATCCCGATCTCCAGTAGACCCGACCTTTCAACATACATGAAGGAGATCGAAATCCGTTCTTAACAAGTCTGATGGTTCCCAAGTAAGATAAGCGTCATATGGCAACACGGCTCGTAACATTCACCTCATAACAAAACAACGGCAGTGTAATTTTTTCATATCTCTATCTTTTGCGCGAAATGGACTCCTAGAATTTTAAATCAGTTTTACTGCCTAAAATTTCAAGCATGACTGCCACGGTAATCAAAGCGTTCCTCAGCGGGGAGCAGGTAGAGAGAAGGAGAAGTATTCCCTTGTGGCTGTGGTCCCTTCTCATATCACGCAGCAGGAAGGAAGGACGGAGCAGCCACTCTGAGGTCCCACGGACACAATGTAATGGATTTTTAATGTCGTCACCCCCCGAGTTCAGGCCCAGTCGCTTTCAGCCATCCCTCAGCACCGACCCCCCTGCAGCTCGCTCTCTGGCAAGCCTCTTAACACAGTTAATAACGGCTACAATACGCGCGTGCTGACGGGGCTGATTCGAACACTTTGCCCTGCAGGAGAGGAGAATAATACGCCCTGATTAAACCGACAGTCGGTAGTTACGAAGTCTTCTCTGTTTACCGTACGAATTGTTGATTACCCTCTGTGTAAATACAGTCAGCACAGCATGGAATGACAATCGAATCAGAGTGGTGCAAAGCTTGTAAGGGCACAAAGATATAACTCTCGAGAATCTTATAATAATAATCACTAAGCATTATTGTAGTGTACGTTCAAAGTTATAACAGATGGCCAGAGCGAAAATTTCTCGAATATATTACAACTAATGTAAACATAATACACACACAGTATTTCCATCTCTCCGTGGTATGTGACCTTGGTAGTTAATATTTTGCCCTTTAAGGGTCAAATACCAAAAAATTCTTTTCATAAAAAAATATAATGTTATCAAAGAGGGCATTTTAATTTTTAAAGTAATATATCTTTTATCTATTTCTGTTAGGTGTCAAAGGAAATAACTAGCTCTTTGCAAAAAAAAAAAAAAAAAAAAAAAAAAAAAAAAAAAAAAAAAAACCTTTTAGAAATAATGATAAGTTTGTCATTTAAGAGTCAAATTCCGAAGAATTCCTTTCTGAAAATATAATGTTACCGAATCAAAGAACGTATTCCTTAAAATCATAATACATTTATCGATTTCAGTTTGGTGTCAAGGGAGATAAATGGCTCGTGACACAAAAACATGTTTGAGAAATGTAGATACTTTTCCCAAAAATTCCTTTTTAAAAATGTGATGTTACAAAAAAGTGAAGACGTTTAACTTTAAAGTGATAAAACATTTATCGAATGTGGTTAAATATACAGATAAATAGTTCGTGACGAAAAAAAAGAAACTCAGAAATAACAAACATGATGATGGAGTTCTCAGAGTTCTGCGAGTGCCATAACAAGTGCGACCTATGGTTGTTGTAGTAGAGTTTGATTTCTTAACCGTGTAGTTCTGATGCTTTGTGAGTGATTGGTAGAATATTCATTATATGTATGGTTTATTATATCACAGGCGAGAAATCTGTTGTGAGCCTTTGAGATTTTCTGCTATCGTCAGCAGGCCAGCGTGGGTTGGAGGAATAGTGATTGGCGAAAGAATAGGTTGGTGAAAATATCCATTAACACTACCAACCTCACAAGTTTAATTTACGAATACTAAAACATCTGAGTGTTGAAATGTGGCGTGCTCCGTAAAATTTTAAGTACTAGAGAAATTAATTGGCCGTCCTGTCTTTGACGCCTAGTTTGAGGGGTTGTAACTAACGTTTAGATATGTAAGAATGTAAGGTTCTAAATCGGATCACGTTTCAGTTTCCGTGTCTCGTTGTTAAAGTTGAAATTAGTTTTGTGATACATTATTTCTGAATATTGCACACAGTCGGTTTTTATTCTTTAATATGCAATAATCCGAATCTGACTACTTGCCGATGAAATAGTTTTGAATAATTTCTGAAAAGTCTCAGTACTTGCATTATAATAACAACTTCGGAAATGAATTATTTAAATTTTAAGTTTATTCATCATATCTCTCTGATAAATCTTCAAATTAAGTTATTTTTTGTACATATACCACACTTTCGTAGTACCAGTAGTCTTCTGGCAGGGGAAGGGAAGAAGCATTATTGGGGTTGGTGGTACAATGAAAACCTCGAGGAGCGATTAATAGGGGGGGGGGGAAGGAGGATACGGAGGATAATCCGAAAAGAGATATAATAATGTATCATAATTCTATGAGAAGGGTTGTAATGTGACGCTTAGCGCCAAATTCCATGACATATTTTATAATATTAATGAATGTGTATTGGATTCATTATGCGTAAAGAAATTGGACGATCTTTTTTTTTTCTTCTTTAGGTAAGTTTATAAAATGCGCAAGGTTGTGAGAAAGGTTGTGTCACCAGTGTATATATTATTCTTATTTTAATGAGAATATGCAATGGACAAAAAGCATCTCGAATGTCTAATATTGAGTGAGGTGCGGCCTTCGCTAGAGCGTGTGCTGGAGAAGACAGAGTGACCTCAAAATACCGTTGCTCTGCCGGGACAGACAGTCGCTTGCCTAACACAAAAGTGGTTGGTTGAATGATTTTCTTGAGACTATGCATCTGCGAATCTTGAATGTGTCCTTGAAGGGACTCTGGTCAACAGAGGGTCATCGTACCTGGCGGAAAAACGCTGGTCCTTGGCTCATTGCATCACCTCCGAAGGCCTCTGAACGGAAACGAGTATCGTAGCTCACACGCAGTATGAGCGACCGCGAATAAAATGTTAACAATATCACTTGACATCAGGACGCCTGACCACCAGCTTATCAAAATGAACACATGACTGAAATTCTGGAATTTTTTGTGCAACAAGTACCTCAGAGAGCGAGAAGGGGGAGCTAAAGTTTACATAGTGACGAGCTCATTCCGATTCTGGCTTCTTTTCCTGAGGCTACTTCTAACTCTGTGTTGCATCCCGATTCGAATGTCGTCCGTAGTGCTGATGTGGGCATTACACGGACTTAGCTGGATTGCAGCCGCCTCATGAGGCGCAGAGTCTCACATTCCGTGAGTCCATCTTCAATCATCACCGGCTTCCAGACTTTAGTTGCTATGTTACTGTGTTATATTTCCAATCCCAGTGTATGTGCATTCCATAAAACTGGACAGCGACCCGTAAGCTTCTCTGGAATGAGAAGTTTCTGCTATAATCTTCAAAGTGAAATCCAATTTAACTGATGTCATAATTTGCCAAGACAGTACGAGTTTTTACGAAACAACCTTGCCTTGCAGGACTCTTTTAATTCATTCTCATAAATTTTGAATGGTATAATTGTTCCATTCATGGCGCCCAAGATTATTCTCGCTGCTCATTGCATTTGCGTATCATTCCTGCAGATGTATTAATTATTTGAGCTTAATTTCAAATTATATTTCATTTGGTTGTTTGTTTTCTCAATAGCTAATTGTACTTCTAGGCTTTGCGTTGTTATTTTGTGCAATCATGTATTAATATCAAAGCTTAATTCGTCTAGACAGGTAATTGGCATTTGAAGCTAAATGAAATATCATATGGTGACAATTTTTCTAGACTTCCGATAGCGTCGAGATTCTTTTAAATTTCATATTGCATTACCTCTTAAAATGAAATATCCCCAATTGATTATTTTATTATTAACTTGATAAACAAATTACCCTTTTTACCCCCACGTGGAAGCCTGTTCACCACAATTTGGCAAACTCTACTTGGGGCAATCACAACAGGGTAAAGATACCTTCTCTATCGATGCGAGAATTATTTATCGTCAATGAACGTGTCATAGAGTTTCAAGCAACGGCGCTTAATAACTTTACTTTTGTCGTGGTTGGATCTAGAACTTAGTGTGAAATCTAAACTACAGTGTTTCACATACTAAAAAAGCTATATAAGAGGTAAATGTTAGTTTCAGTTTCAGGTCCTGTATAAGCTGTCACCACTAGTGGAACGAAAAAAAAATTAATAACGCAGAAAAAACATAACCTGCTCTGCTGGCTCAGCTGGTTGGAGCACCGTGATGGTGTCTAACGCCTGGCAGGTGGTTAACTATTTTGAGTCCTGGTGGAATCCTCCACAGTGCGTATGGAGTGAGGACCAGGGCCGGCGTTAGGGGGGGGTAAGGTACCCGGGCCCGCCGGCTGATGGGGGGCCCCGATCACCGATTGTAGGGGCCCTCGGCCATGAAGTCAAGAATCCACCCATTGTCGCCCGGCCAGTTTGTAGAGCAAAAAAAAAAAAAAAAAAAAAGGTCGCCCATTTTACCCCGGGCCCGAAATTCCTAGCGCCGGCCCTGGTGAGGACATTCACATTGTTGATGGTATTCGTAAGTCAGATAGCATCTTTATGCTTGGCTGCCCCTGCAGAGTCTTTCGAAAAAGTAAGCCTAAGTAGGAGTGTCCACATAGAAGGTACATCAATGTTTTTTATTAGATGTAAAACATCGGAACCCTTCATCGATGTTTTTCGATGAATCGTTTAAAAATATCGATGTTTTTCCAATATCGAATACTTTTATGCTTTTCTTATCTCAACAAATACAAGCCAACAATATTCGTCAGCAAATGTCTTTTCATTTATCTTTTCCTTTAAAATCGCCAAGAGAAAATGTGACTAGTTTGGTATTCACCATTTTGAGTTGAACGCAGATAGTTCATTGTCTTTAGTTTGGTCCGTGTGAACACAGAGTAATACTGTACCAGCAGTGCAGTGCTGTAGCTGTACTCATGTGTTTATTTTATGTTTTTTTTGTTTATGGCTTTACTCCTCGTCGACGTCGAGAAAGAGTCGGGAAAGGACTGGAGGCAAGGAACGGAAAGGAATTCGGCCTTGGCCCTTTTAAAGCATTCATCTGGAGTGGTTTGGGAAAGCCATGGAAAACCCAAATCTGGATGCCTGGACTGGGATTCGCACCCACGTCCTCCCGAAAGCGAGACCAGATCGCTACCTTTCTCCCAACATTAAAAAATTAATTTTGTGTGTTGGTTAAGTAGTTTTGTATTAGTGAGGTATAGCTTTGTGAGTGAAACAGAAACCACAAATTAACAGAAATATTTTATTACGATACTTGACCATTACGATAAAACGTCAGACATTGAATACTAAAGTCGAAATCTGCCTAAAATTATTAATTTTAAGTCTTTAACCTCTTGACACCAATGGTGTTTAGGCAAGCTTTGCAGAAACAAAAGTCTACTCAATCGTTTTCGTTTCATTCTGTTCCTTTGCTGACTGACTATTTGAGCAGCCTTCGAAAATAAACGTTCGGATGCAACAGAAGTCCCGACAATAGTCGTTAAGATGTTGCCCCAACCCAGTTTATATCTAAATATTTAGTTGTATCAGGTAACACTTAGTTGTTTTAGAGTAATTATATCTTATTTCCATTCGCAGAAAACACCGGCAAAACAGTAGGAATGAACCTCATACGGACAGGATAGCCAACCGCAAGAAAAATTCATCTTCTCCATTGTTATGTTCCGCTAATTGCTCACAGGTCTCACCACTTGTTAATGACAGTTAATTTGAATTGAAATAATTTAAATTAATCTTGAGTAATCTTAATATTTATTTCTATTATTTTTGTCATTGTTAGCCAGAGTTAGATTTTTTATTGATTCGATGTTTTTATTTTAAAAATCGATGCATCGAATAGAAAAATTCTTCGTCAATACATCGAATCAATACGATGTATAGTATGATAAACATCGAATGGATACGATGCATCGATGTTTAGTGAATATCCCTAGGCCTAAGGCACCGGTACTGGGTTTCGCCATTTCTTTTCTTTAATGTCTCACCCGTAACACAAACAACACTCTACGCTGAACACATACAGCCATCCACACTTCCACCAACATTTACGAATACTGTCGCACTGGAAAAGACAACGAAAAACACCTTAATAACGTGAGGTGAAATGGGGTTGGGAGGGGGCTTGGCGAAATCTCACGAAACCAGAAAAGGGGAGGTCGGATTTCTGTAAAAACACGTACCCTTTATTCCATCTGACTAGATGTTCCCACGGAGGGGTAAATACCCTGATCGTAACCGCCTACACTCGGATACAGACAAGGCGTTCAGCGAAGAGAAAAAGTATAACTATGTACACAGACGTGTCACATAATCTTACACAATTTTTGAACAGTACTATGGTGCCTCCGAATGTTACTCGTGTAAATATTTCCACGGTCGAGGGTTCTCTCGGCTAGGTCACGCTTCTTTGTGAAACCTTCTGCGATGGCCACAGTGGCTTCGGAAAGGAGATGACGGAAGGAGGCTCTCAGAGCCCATCCCCCACGACGCATTCACTGTCGAGGTAAGCCGGCCCCCTGCAAGAAGATCTTCCTCCGCAAGCGGCATCATAATGCCTAATCTGATTATGGCCGCTTGGTCCGAAGCAGTACAGCCTCTCTGGTGCCTCTCAGCCACTCCCACCGGCGTCTGCCCAAGAGGGTCTCTCAGAAACTGTTTCAGACGTCAAACACTCTCCGAGTACCCTGTAGCCGATGTAATACACTTCACTGTAAAATACTTTATCAACAGATATTCCTCTCATTACTGGCACACAGTAAAATCCTCTAGAACATACTGAATCTTCCAATTTCCTTGCTTAAATGTCTACCGTAGATGGGGCTAGTAAGATTAGATAAATCTCAGTAGTTATGTGGAAAGACCTTCTGGTTATCATTTAATTCGTATCGTTTACCATTTAACCAATTCAACTTTATGTTTTACGTTCGTAAAGTGTGTTATATCTTGTTATGACAATAGGCTGTTAAACAACTTATTAGGGTCTTCCGTGGTTTAAATTAATATACTGATTAATTAAAATATAATCCACCAGAAGGTTATGTTGAAGATGTTTGTTTATTTTTCAAAATAACAAGTCAGCGATATTTGTCACAAGCAAAGATACAATCCAGCGATACTGGCGCAGTCTTTGGCAGATGCAAAGTGAATCTTTATATAATCTGACTGTAAACTCAACTGTAAAACTGACTGAATACTGAATACTGAATGAATACTAACTCTGTCCTTCCGCCGATCTGTTTATATAATCTCTAACGAAATTTCTGGAATTCTTCAAATGCATCCGCCCGATATTTCTCGAACATTAACAATTACTCAAACAAATAAACATATTAAAAACAATCGGAATTAATACAAAATCACTTAACATCATTACAAAATGATCAGAAATGGTAATTAGAGATACTTAAATACAAAATTATCTACAGAAATCATTTTAAACTGTACAAACATGTCCTGTAGACATCATAACTTGCATTAATACATGGAATTACCAACATTTAAGAAATTCTCTTGCACAATTCGGTTCTTAAACATATTAAATGGACTTTAAACAATTTTCTTTCAAAAAACAGTCTATATAAACTGATTTACAAGAAATTACAAAACAAACATACAAGATCACATTCAAGCAAACTTCAGCTCACTACAAATACTTCATACAGTTCAATACTATTCAAAATTCAGATATGAGGGCTGTTACAAACTGTCTCGAGGAGTTTCGACATTTAAGCCGAGAGTAATGTTAATACCTTATACAACGGCCTGGTAACTCAGTGAGTTTAAATCTTTATGAGGCTAGAAATTATAAGAGTTGTGATCGATCATATGCTCTACGCCTACCATTCCGTGCATCGGATTCTACTCAAGACTGTAGATCCCAGAGGAAAGAAACTAGCCGTTCAACCTCTCACATAAAGACCTACAAGGAACACCTTTGACATCGAATGCTCGGAACCGCGCGAAAACATGTTTAGAATAACAAGCGATTATAAAAAAAAAAGTAGTGATGTGTGTCATTTCCATGCAAAACCTCAAATAACATTTTAATAGAGAGAACATAGTAACAAGATATCGATAACATATTAAGGAAATTGTACGTAATTCAATAGCGTCAGTTTATCATTACATTGTCAATCAACAGTGCCAAAACCTCTCTGCTTAAAGTACATAAACAGCGCAAAACACACATTTACAACAGTACCACACACCTGATAGTGCATATATTAGTCCTCAGAGAGCAGATGCAGAATTTCGATGAAGTGGTTAAAACAAAGTGGAAGAGAACAATGTACATACCTCACTAAAGCCACGTTATCACATTCCAAATCACTTTCGCATTCATGCTGTCCAATATCAAAAGCCACACTAATTACATTTTCAAATGATGGTGTTGGTATCTCAATGACATAACCTGGCTTTCGCCAAGCATATTGCAACTTATACGTAGGTGCAAAAAACTGATTGTATACCACAGAGTGAAGTTTCATGATGAAATAACGATCACGTATCTTCACTTGTGGTTTGGCACATTGTAGTTTTACAAAAACAGTATGTTACTTGAGGTACAATGCAACATTTTTCATGTAAATGACATATACGAATTTTTTTTTTTTTTTTTAATGATCACTTGTTATTCTAAGCATGTGCCGTTCCCAGCGTTCGAGGTCAAAGGTGTCCCTTATTAGTATGACTCCTTCGTGATGATTCAACGAATTTTTGGGTTGTGGACTAAGTTTGTTTAATACCATATAGAATACTATTCAGAATATTGTCTCACTATTTCTCGTTATTTCATCGGTATCATGTTGTTCCGTGCCTACTTATTTCCATTTTAGAAAATTTAACCGTAATTCTCAGGAGAGATCAGTTCTGCTTTCTGCTTCCACAAACGTTTACGATATAATTATCAACTCGTCAATGAAATATCCGAATGACCCGTTTATTCGAGTATATCGATTTATCTTGCAAATATAAGGTGAAATGGAAACCATAGATCAAGTACGAGATAATCCCAGTTCTCATTCGGTTCAGTCGCTTGATGCTTGCACAAGAGACATTTTTATGCTTCTATGTTTGTGTTGGAACAGTTTAAAGCACATATAATATGGAGACCCTTGTCTACCTGGATTCTTCCTCTGATATCTTCTTCCAGTAAGATAACGTTGAGCTACCGGCTTATGTATGTCTCTTTGAGTTTCCTATGTGGCCTTGTCAGATTCCGACTAGCTGTTTTCTTGCAGTATTTGGGCTAATTTGTGAATGTGGTGGAAGCTGGAACATATTTCAACTTAAACTGTATATTTACTACACAGAGAGGTTTGTGAATATTGTTCGCCAAATAGGTTCCAAAGAGACTGTTTACGTTTTTTTCTTTATTTTTTATTTTTTTTATTTTTTTAATATAAACCAATTTTCAATTAAATGATAAAAAATGGAAAATATTCAGTCTTACATCAAATTACTTTGAAAACAAGGTGCGCATAATGGCCAAGTTATCAAGTCCCCCCCCCCCCCTTTTCTAAATAAACGATCTATAACACCGAGAGAAAGCATTCTATTTAATAAAGTGAATAAACTCTGCAAATTGTAGACTTCTCTCAGAACGTGATTTCATAAGTTTTTGGCACTGCACAAGCACGGAAATTGGTTTATTTTTACAAGAATTTTTTTTTTAATACATTATTATGTCCTGTGATTTGTTGATTGATCTTACAGCTGATTCATTGTATTTAAGAGAAACTACTCATCAAGAAGTAAACTTTCAAGTAATTCAGTTTTACTTTAAGTGGCATAATGAGTTTTTTTAGTGTGGAAATTATTTTTTTGTCTAAGAAAGGAGACTTTTTCGGCGTATGATTGCAATGAAATCCTCACGGGTGTATCGCCGGATTTCGTTGTGAAAACACGAAATGTCACACGTGAGGAAGACGGCGGAGGCAGCCGTCGAAGTATGGTGATTTTACAATACAATTCTGCGATACACCCACAAAGACATCATTATTGCTTTTTTGCCTTTAGTCGAAATGATAACAAGGTATTGAAAGGACACATGCTATTCACTCAAAAATAATGTATTGTGGCTCTTGACCAAATCATCGCATGAAAGCCAGAGCGGATCGTGTATGCTGGCTGTTTTCGGAAAATAACATGTGTTTCAAACGCATTTAGGCGGAGGTCGAAACAGTAATAAGTCATAGGATATACAATTTCATTTTGATAGCTGCTAAATAAGTAGGCATACAATCGTTAAAATTACAATAACATTAGTTTCGTATCAACAAATAGTCAAATTTCCAGCCGAAAATACAAGAAGTTGTCACAATTACTCAATCTGCAAATACAGAAATTGGGAATAATGAAACCGTGAATAAAAAGCTTTAACTGTGTAGTTCCGATGACGTGTGCGACACATAAATAATGCTTATTACATATTTAGAAAATCGTAATAAATGCGTGACATAACTCAATTCATAAAAACGTGTACTCAAACCAAACTTAAGTTTTAATGAATACGTAAAAGTGGATCTATTTACTTACGAATGACGAAGGTGGGAAATAGCAAACGTTTATTCACACGAGTTACATGCCAACTGCAAGGGTACAAGCAAACAGTGCCAGAAATCCGACAGACAGAGTGGGGCCAGAAAACAACGACGGGGTAGTGAGTCACGCAGACTGACACGGGTTTTCGCCCCATTTTGCGAATCCGCTTAATTTTGTGCGGGATCCGCCAGACTGTCTAATGATGCGGGATCTCGCGGGATTGCAAACCCTGCTCGGAATTGACAGCCACTTTGAAATGACAGTGAGCAGGCTATGTTGAAAGGTTGAATTAGAGTAAAAATCTGTGCAAAAAAAGACATCATTATGGCCACTGGAGTTAGGTGGCAGATAATCATCCAAGATTGGTGTACCTGTAAAAACACTGTTCAAGTTCTGTCGGGGATCATGAGTCTATGGCGCTACATCGCTCTGTGGTTGTACAACTGATGGTGATTATATCCTGGCCAACAAGAGAAAAGTCTGAAGCGCTGGAAAGCGTTGTTGAGAGGAGTAAACTACTCCAAATCATAACACAAAGAAATAATAACTGGAAGGGACCCTTTTTTGAGATGGAAGTGATTTTCAGAGACGTCTTACAAGGACTAGTTTGTGGGAGGAGATTGAGAGGAAGAATGAAATGCAAGATTACAGATAACATCAAAGAAAACCGTAACTACGTGGAATGAAGAGGACGGCAGCCATATTAAAATCTTCTTTACGCAGAACACTAATAACGATGATGATGAAGATGGTGTAGCGGATTGCTGTGGGGTCGCAGATTAATTGCTTATCTTGCATGATTTATAATCGCCAACTTCCAATACCTTATGCAAAGCACATATATTAATTTCAGGAAACAGAGGTCAAACCATTTCTTCTGTTATTAATACTTGAAAATATCCTAATATATTGGTTTATTTGCTACTCATTACTGCTTACAGACAGAGGTATATTTACCATTAATCTTAAACATCTGTCTGTGCAAAATAAAGTTCAACGCAATACCTTGTCTTACAGGTGCAACATAGCAAACAAACAATTATCGTTAATTGAAGCTAAGAAATTGCAATACATAAGAGTTACAAAGTCCATATGCAACTGAAGCAAAAACTCTCTTATACATAACGAGAGCAATTCTTGTATGACAATGATAACAAGAAAACATATTTAACTGGATTACATAGGGCGCCAGGGAGTTAATTTGTTCCCACAAATAATGGTCATTGAAAGTTTCCAAACATGGAAATCAGTATCTCAATTCAAACTGGATAGCGAAAACCAAAAAGCACTCGGCTTTTAGACACAACTAGCTCAGGAATAAATGTCCGCATAAGAACTCATACTCATCAGCCCGTTAAAGGGCTATCTCAATGATTCGTCTGAGTACACACTGTTTCTGGAGGTATAATTACCGTGTCTGTCTGGCTGCACGCAGCGTCGTAACAAGAGCGCTGTAGTCTCTCAACGGCGCACCATCCTGGTATGATAGGCATTTGTCACGTCAACCAACACAAGTGACAACATCGATCGGACTAGGCGCTCAGTCATCGAAGCCTCCAGAACGAAATCATCCGCAGTACTCTAGCAGGCAGTTGCCAGCGCGATCGTTGTGGATGGAATGACCTCTTCTCGCCCCTCTGAGTTAGTCTCTCTTTCTCCTCGGCGAGTATCATGAAAAAACACAAAATTTGTAATATTTCCAACCACGTGAGGAAATAAACACATCGGATTGGCATCGCAAAAGTCTCCCCTCTATGCTGGCTAATACATTGCCTCTTATTTGTTAAGAGTCTTCGGGTTTTGTCGGGATTGTTCGGGAGGATACGTAGAAATAATTTTCCCACGACACTGAGCAGACGGCGCATCTGCGGATCCCTTCCGCAAAATTCCCCAGAGTCCAGCCTTTCTCACCGGTACCAGAGTCGGCTTGCCAGAGTTAATCTTCTCATTGTCTCGACCTACCGGACACATCCGGCTTAAGTCAGACTGTCGCTCACGCTAACACACCTCTTAGCTAGACGCGGATTTCTGTCCCCAACTCGAACATGAATATCCATTTGTTTCTTATTTATATTAAATCAAACAATAATTAATTTACATTGTACGAGATGACCCATCTAGTCATCTCGCTACAATGGAAGAAAGAATAAGTAGGGAAAAAGATTGTGGTAAAATCATTACATTATCATAATCAAACAAACGCCAAACTGTGTTTTAAATTTATTTTTTCGTCCTGACAAAAACGTATCGCTTAGATGTTTTAATTTTATTTTAAGCACTTAATTTGAATTTCCTGTTTATGCGAATGAAATGAATTCTCGCAGAGGAAAAACACGGGGAGGATTCCTCCTTTGTCTGAGATGAGGTGATGGCCAGCATTATCTCAAGAGAAATAGCGTCGCGGTTGGCAGCCATTTGCGGCACCTGTGGAACATGCATCACAGCTCGGAGGATTCTCGGATGCAAACGCCTCGCTGGCTTAATACTGTGACCTCCATAGCAGACAAGTCTCTCTAGAAATGCGTAAAATTTATCTTCAGTCAACGTGTGACCTACATGAGCGTAATAACATGTGGAGCGCCTTCGCATGAAATGTAAGTACGAAAAAGTAATTTATGTGATGTGATTAGAGCTAGAGAGAATAGCAGTAAACTACGGACCTTTGTGTTATCTAAGTTGTTATGTAAATGTGGAACGGAGCTATTATTGTCTTTTAGGCTGCACGAAGATTTTTATGTTTTACAAGTTGAAAGTTGAGAGCCTGAATAAAACTGAGCTATGATAAATTACTAAAGTCTGTTCTGAACATCAAACTTTTTGACATGAATGCGTCTTTTTTATCAGTACTGGATAGAATTACGAGTGGCATGAAAATGTCCGCACTGAAAACTCTACTACTCAGTAACATCGCATTGGAGGACAACGGGGTGAACGATTTTCGACACGAAAAGGATGAAAAGAAAATGAATATTGACCAACATCTTTCCCGCCCCCCACACGATACAGGGAAGAGTTTCTATTGGTCAGATAACTAAACGGGGAAAAGTGTAGTGGTCTATGAGAGCAAATCCTGTTCGCTTTTAGTGTTACTTTAAGTAAAATAATGTCATTTGATACTAAATATATTACGGTAGCCAATGCAAGACCATTACAAAATCGACTAAAGTAAATTTCGTCTAAAGAAATTTCAAACATTTCTGTTACTTTGAAACAGAAAATATCGAAGAACATGGCAAGAAACTGGAATCAAAACCAGCGGAACGCAGCAATACACCTTGGAAATGTTGAAAGGTGTCAGCTAAACTTAACATTTTATTTTAATTCATTTTAATTGCGAGGGATCGGACGTTCTGGTGAAAATTCCCCATACACCCATTTTTCGCCTTTCCTGTATCCACCTCCTTTTGCTTTCTAGGAATTTCAATTTTAAAGTCTTTCAGCGATTTGATAAATAATTCGTTCGATCCCTCGGTAGTTGATTCCAATACCTGACACCTTACCTACAAAAGAAAATTTACTCATACTCTTATGCCTGAAATCGATTGCCAGTTTGTACTCATGGTTCCACGAACTACACTTAATGAAAACATGCACTTAACAAATGAAAACTACTGATTTACGACAATGCTTCATTGTAGATAAATCATATTCTTAATAAAACACACCGAGAGTGGTGGGTGAGCGGTTAACGCTCTGGCCTCGCATTTGGGAGAAGACCGGTTCGAATTTCCGTCCGAGCATCCAGATTTTGGTTTTCCCAAAATCACTCCAGACGAATGGCGGGATGCTTCCTTCAAAAAGGTCTGGGCCGAATTCCTTCCCGTTCCTTGTCCCCTGTCCCATCCCGCGTCTAAATGACCTCGACGTCGACAAGGTGTAAAGCCATTGTAAGGGGGAAAAAATTAAATCAAACAGGAAGAGTTGAAATTAATAAGAGATTAAGAACTCTCACTAACAGCAACATATTATCCCTGGGATCAAGAAAATGATATGAATTATACCACTCAGCTTGGTGACTGAGCGACATCGCTTGAAAAGGACGCGGGTTCGAATCCCGGTCCAGCTATCCAGATTTCGTTTCTCTGTGATTTCCCAAAATCACTCAAGGGTAATGCCGGATAGATTCCTTCCCGCAAAAGAATTACATCGGAAAAAATAAGTCGTATATTTAAGAGATATTACAGTAACCACAGCAAATGTTACTAATGCCAGAAAATAATGAATGTCATGTTTCACCTTTTCATTTAATTACGATGGTGCATATGCCCAAATCTAAAAATTTCCTAGTCGTATATCTTTCCATTTCTTGTTTTTAACATTAAAATCTATGAGCTTCATTTTTCCCACCCACCTACTTTTGCACTTAATTAATTTTAATTTTTATTGCTTTCAATGTAATGGTAAGCTGTTCATCAGTTCTTCTGGTTATTAAAAAAAAAAAAAAATACCTCTTCTTATGCCCGGTGTCAAGTTGCATCATATGATAATGTGATGGCCAACTTTTATTTTCCAAGCTCTACTCCTAATTCATCTACCAATATCCATCCAAGCCTCACTACCTATAAATTCATCAATACTCGCCATATACAATTCCAACCGTCTCTCTTCAATATACTCCTGTCTTCCAATGAGACTGCCAATCCAGCTTCTTCACAATGTCAGTTATGGAACGTTTTCTGCTGTAATTGCCACAAATAACTCTAGCTGCTTGCAATTATTGTTCAGAACTAAACAAGTACTTTATATTTGTTTTATTTACTTTCTCCAATAGATGGTATAGTAGTTTGCTATAGTAAAGAAATTTACAGAACCTTCAAAAATATTAATCCTTGAAAATGACACAAAGAATTTAGTAGGCGTATGAAAAGAATCTTTCCAAAATCTTTGTATTTACAAATATTTCCGCGTGAATGCTTCAAATTTCATTTTTCATTTGAATTTTGCAAATACACACAAGGAGAAATTTATTAAAAAAGAGAAAAAAAAACAGCAGTTACCGGCAAGCAAGTCTTAAATAAAACATTTCAATTACAAACTTTAAAAAGTTGTAAACATAAAACAAAGAAGTGTCAATTTTTAAAATTTCATTATAAGCAGCCATCATCTGAAATAAAAATAAATTGCAGTTAGGAATCAAATTAAATCATTATTTGCAGATTATTTGCTAATTACAATATTTTAATGACACTTATTAATATTTACAAGGCTCATTACACGTTGCTTAAACAATCAAAACAGCTGGGATTGCGGTTACATCTACGTATTTAATAGTTAACAAACCAGCACCATGAATCATGGTTCGTAAAAAGTAGGTGGAGAGTATGTTCGATGATAATGCTGCTTCAAAAATTCTCATTCTAGAATGAATAAATGTGGATATTATAAAATTAACCCAAATTTGTTCATATACCCTAATTGTTTAACCACCGTGGAAAGTTAGAAATGATTAGAAAGTTGCAGATCTGACTGAAAAACTTCAATCATACTAACAAGAGGGACTGAAAACCTATTTTAATTATTGGTAATCAACACTTCCCCTAGTCTCCTTAACTCAACAATCAATTTGAAAAATTCGTGATAGGCAATACACGAAGACGGCTTAATGCCACAGTGGGGACTATATAAATATCTGTAAGCGTTTGAATGTATGATATCGCAGAGGCGATGAATAATATCGCAGGAGTTCAGTGCGGCTATCAGTCGTGAGAGTACGTAGATTTCGAACGTGTCAAGATGACACCGATAGAGCTCAAGTTTAATTTGAATTCTCTAGCACCATCGCGTAATGACCAAGACGTTTAACAGAAACTATGTGAAGAGAGAGAAGATATGCTGTTTATATGATAGAGGACAAAGCAAGGACTGAATCGCGATTGAATATAACTTTCGCTTGGTAGCATTGTTGCATCTACAAGAGTGTGGAACAGAATTGCGATTTAATGACTGTTCATGTGAATTTTTATTAGGGCTACGACTCACCATCATCAATCCTTTTCACGAACCTACCAGCTTCGGTGAAGAAGTTTTAAAAATGTCTGGTGGCTATCGATCGTGAGTGTATGATGAGTTTAATAAAACTTTTGTGATTAGTAATTAATTACATACGTGTGCTGAATTTCGTCTGTAGCTTGTAGTTGTAGTAATACATGTAGTAGTTGTTATTATCCAGTAATCGGGTATAACTATGTAACTACATGATAGATTACAGAAAGATATGTGCAAACTAGGTTAATTGCAACAAACTGAATAATGGGATACTAAGAATAACTTGATTAGTTCAATTAAAACCACCAGCACTATAACAACAATAAGCGATATTTGTGATTCAATATACACAGTCCAGTTACATTAATGTGACCACCACCTACTTTCGACGTCAACGTGAAATAACCAATCACAGAAGGCAGATGGCAGCACATTACAATGGAGTGTATATAAAGGATTTCGTAGGGCATCGGAAAGCATTTCAATCGTTGGCGTAATGCAGAAACGTAGCGATTTATCAGACGTCCAAAAGGGCATGATTATTGGCTTTTGGGCCAAGGGTGGAAGCATTTCGGAAACGGCTAATTTTGTGAACTGTTCACGTGTCGCCGTGATGAAAGTATACCGTGCATGGCAAAATGGCACTATTCAAAATCAGCGGCGTGGAACATGTGGTGCACCACGGGCTATAGATGACAGAGGCGAACGAAGGCTACGGAGATGCGTTCGGGCAAATAGACGTTCAAATGTTGAGCAACTGACCGCCCAGATGAACCAAGGGGTTACCAAGAGCATATCCTCAACAACGGTTCAGCGAAAGCTGCTGCACATGGGCCTCCGCAGCAGACGCCTGGTTAATGCACTTATGCTGACTGCTGTTCATCGGCGACGAAGGCTGGAATTTGCACGCCAGTACCGCAACTGGACGTCCACAGAGTGGCGACAGGTGGCTTTTTCCGATGAATCACGTTTTATGCTCTACCTAACAGATGGACGTTGGCGCATACGGCGTGAAACGTCTGAAACTAAACACCCTGCAACAATTGCCTGAAGGATCCAGGGTTATCCAGCATTATGGTTTAGGGAATGTTTTCCTGGCATTCACTGGGTGAACTCATCATTGTGGAAGGCACGATGGATCAGCACAAGTACGTATCTGTCCTTACGGACCATGTCCACCCCTACATGCGAATATTTTTTCCTCAGAATAATGGCATCTACCAGCAGGACAATGCGAGGTGTCATACAGCTCGCAGTGTATGTGCGTGGTTCGAAGAGCACCAGGACGAGTTTACCTTACTCCCCTGGCCAGCAAACTCACCGGATTTAAACCAAATCGAGAATCTGTGGGACCACTTCGATCGGGTTGTTCGCGGCATGGATCCTCATCCACGTAATCTAGCGCAGCTGGCCTCGGCATTGGAGTCGGCATGGCTCAACATCCCAGTGAACACCTTCAGAAACCTAATTGACTCTCTTCCTGCACGCTTGGCAGCGGTCCGCTCTGCCAAATGTGGTTATTCTGGTTTTTGAGAGGTGATCATATCAATGTGACTGGACTGTGTAATATTAAAGGTTGTAATAGCAGCTGTAATTGTTATAACTGTAAGCAAGACCAAATGTAATATTATAGAATTAATTAGGCTGTAAGTCAAAGTTTAATGGAACTGTATGCCAAATTCCTTGCATGCAAATATTTTGTACAAATCTCCAAACACTATGTAATCAACAATGTAAAAATTAATATGTAAGACCTAATTTAGTCACTAAGATATTAGACTGTATAAACGATGGGTAAATAATAATAAAAAAGTAGTGCCTGAATATTGCTTATTCAGCTTTTCTTTAGGCATAAACCACTGAACTGTCCACCAAGGCAATATAATCTGCAAATTGTGTAAAATCTGGGACAGCTATATTAGTAGTAGCACGTGACAGTACATGAAACATTAATTTTAAATAGAGCCCCAGTAGCTAAGTGTGTTGCAATGGCCTTTTTTGTTGTGCATTATATGGTAAGTTCGCAGCTCTTTGGCTTCATCTTTACTACTTATGAACTTCATTTTTGATAAGCCATTTAAAAAAGTGATTCTACTCAGTCCATGAACATTGCACGTAATAATGGAAAAGGTTGGGCATTTGCACATAGTTTAAAAATATAAACATCTCACGAAAGTAGAAATAATAAAGCACTGAATACAGTCAACAGTTTGACAAGGTGTAATTTATCAAGCATAATCAAGCATAGCTTAACTGAACTTTAAAAAATCATAATTGCTAAAAATACCAAAAACCCACAACGTAGCAACGGCACAACAATACAGCATAAAATAAATGTCAAAATAATAATAAACCTACAAACTACGTAGATGTTCATTTATAAGGTGGTTAATTTTCTTCACGGTTATCTGTTTTCTTTCATTCCAAGATTATTAAGAAAAACCTTATTGTCGAATTTCATAAACGTTGGTTTAGTAGTGGAGGTATGGAAGAAACGCAATAGCTAAATTCTTATCACATTGCGTCCTTTTCAGCGCACGGATGTACAAGTGGCTTAGTGTAAGTTTGAAAACATTTTCACCTCCAGTAGAATAACAGATACCTACGAAATTTACAAATTGAAACGTTGCATGAAACAAGTACAAGTTTTGTACTGATAGAATCAAAGTAACACAAATTAGCTATTGAAACATAAGTTCTAACGAATATATCAGATTTGAGTATCTAAAACTGCCCTATTGAATATTCTATTCTTGCACATCCTGTATCGTCGGTTTGAAAAGGGTTATTTGTAAGATTTTATTTCTGTAAAAGTTGTCTCAACTGTATATATAAAGTGTCATTTCATGGCTGCATACGGAATTCTTCTCTCATATTTAGTGGATTATTTTGAGAAAAAAATTAAAGGCTTTATTAATATGCTATGAAAATCTTTAGTCGTTTTGTTTCAAATTTCTTACACCACGCTAAAAAATCGCAGTTTTGTCAAAATGCAACAAGAATTATTTATTTTAGGATTTAATTACAAATAATCCGTCGTAATTAACAGTTCGAAAAACTAACAAAATGGAAATAAATTATTTAACATTAACTAAACACTTCTAACACCAAGAAAATGACATTGGAAAATTAGTAAATGTGTTAAGTAAACCGACCTGATTTAAATTACTTATACTAAGAAGTGAATGGGAAATTTTATCCATTAAATAGCCGCATCATTTATCCCGAAAATTGCCTGTCAACATATCGTTTCCTGGGTCCGCGAGCGTTTATTCTATAAGTATCACTTTACTCATGTCTGACAGGCACTTTATACTCCCCCACACCACAGACGTGTCCGCTATCCATAACAGGATATTTCTGGGGAACAAGCTGTAAGCGGAAAACCTTGTTCCCTAAACAGCAGGGCGTATTGTTCTGCCCCCTGACAGCGGGGGCTGGCCCTCTCGAATGACCGGCCACCAATGTGCCCAATATTGGAGCCACCCCGCCCCTTTATTCGTCCATTAAGACACGCAGCTGTGACGGAACTCCGAACCCCCCCCCCCAACTCCGACGCCGGCCAATAATTTATCGAGGGCTTAATTGCAGATCAGCACGCGGACCCACGTGCGTTCTCCCCTCGCTCGCCGCGAAATAATGAATCGTTCCTTCAGTCCGCGGGGAAATACTTGGCAGAGGTGTCGCCGCGGAAGAAATATGACGCTCGAGTGACGAAGAACCCTCGTGCCCCGTCGAGGAGATTGATATCTCAGTGCCGGAAGACCAGGGAGGCTGTTGGGCCGGGGCGTAAGTGTTATCAAAATGAGTTTTTCAAGTATTCCTTTCATTCAGATGGGGATTTTTTATTTGTATTATTATTTTTGGTACTTAGAGGCGGGAAAGGACTGGGAACATGGCATTTTGACGGAACCAACCCTTTATCCAACCGAGTCATTTCGGGATACCAGTGAAAACTGATCTGGTAGGCCAATTGGAAATTCGAACCCGCGTACTCTCCAGCGGGAGACCTGGTCGTTAAAACCAAAACGCTTCGTAGTTGGGGAATATATGCTGGCCTTGTATAATATAAATTTTGACATCTAAGCAAAGATGTTGTATACCTTAATGATCATATGCACTTTTTTTTAAACTGCTTAACGTCTCTTAACAGTGAATTCTTTAGAGACGGGAAAGGATGGGGGGCAAGGAATGGGAAGGAATTTGGCCATGGCCTTTTGAAGGAAGCATCCCGGCATTTGCCTGGAGTGATTTGGGTGCACTGTAACTATCGCAGGGTTCTATTGATTTCGGTGAACTGCTACGGTACTGCAGCGCGTCTATTGTTTAATGAATAATAACGGGGCTTAAACTCAATATTTCCAACCTTGAAACTGCATTCTTTGGTGACGAAAATTAGTTTTAGTGTCTGGTGGCTTGTTTTTGGATTATGTAAATTCAGTGTAATAAAACTTCGTGAACTGTGAAAGCTGGAACGTGTGTATGTGTTTGGTTCTTGCATGTGCCCTTTGAAGGCGATTTATTTAACTATCCAAACAGCAAAGCTGACCAGGCTGGCGACCGGATGGCAATCGAACACTTTATTAAAGATAATAAGTCATAAATAAAAGTACTGAACATTGTGTCAAGTAACATAGCTCCGAAACTGCAACGTCGTACATCAATTATTAAAGCCCCAACTAAAAAAAAACAACTGTTAATTTTCTTAAAGTGTCTGAAACATATAATCTATAATTACTTACAGCTATATCTCTAGTGATATTCAATGTGAAGTGTTTTTTGAGAATATAAACGCTAAATGTTCCTATCATGAAGCAAACTTTTCAGATGAACATCGTCTGTCATCTACGATGCTGAAAGACAATTTTCTACGCTCCTCAATACTGCTTAAATCATATGTAAAAATAATTTAAAAATCCACAGAACTAAATGCTCTTAAATACCAGAACGGATTAAACTTGATGAAGAGCTGCCTTCTGGTGACGAAAGAACATTGACTACTTGAAATACCTTAAACAGGTTGCGAGCAGTCATTAGAAGATCCACGGATAATTCAGAAAAATGATAGGCAGATCTTATGTGAATGTAGCCAGCATCGGACAGCAAAACATCTATTACATTGCTCTCTGTGTCAATTTAACTCTATAGAACTGACTCTGGCTAATGAACGCGTTGTGAACGTTGCTAAGCTACGTAAACACCGTACCTGGTGGGTCATCGATGGGTTTGTTGAAATCCTCGACTGGACATCCAGATTTTGTTTTTCCATGGTTTCCCGAAATCACTTCAGGAGATTGCTGGGATGATTCCTTCAAAAGACCACGGATGAATTCCTTCCTTCTCTTTGTCCCAATTCCACACCTGCCTCTGATGTTCTCGATGTCGATTACGGCAAAACCAAGAGAAAAAAATTAAACACAAATTTTAAATGGTTGTCATAGTCATTGTTAGTTTTTGTCGTCAATGCTGTGAACTTCGGAGCTATGGTAGATGTGAACTGCTGTCACTCGTAAACCAACTGAGCAAATATAACTCTTTAAATGTCAATTTTTGAAGGAAGTATACCCTGTGCTAATATGACTAACTAATTTCTCCACACTACCACCGGTCGTTGATTACTTGAGTACGTTCGGAACGCTCAACGAGAGAGGTCTAAGTTATAACACTCGAAATAGGGAGATAGCCATGATAGCTACTACAAAATACAAAATTAGATTGTACTCTTAAATTTCTGAAAAACTATAGGAACTCGTATCCGAAAATGACGAGAGGAAGACGTCAATTTTTTCAGTATTCATTCTGTGGCTTTCATCAGAGGACTATCCTGCCTGGGTTCGCTATAACTTGTAAATAATTCATGAAATGGGTGCTTACCATTTGGAGTGACGTCACTGACGTTGAAAAAATTGCACTTAGTTGTCTCTCTTTTTCGTGGTTTGCGAACGGGTTTTTTTTTTTTTTTTTTTTTTTTTTAAATCGCCAACGTTTCGACACCCAACCTGGAGCCTTCTTCAGCGCTTCTCTCTACCTAGCCGAATGGTCCGTTTTGATAAACTTGAACATTTGATTCACTGTTTATGTTTCATCGGCAATTATTATTTTGTTTCTTCTCCAAAGAATAGTTACTGTTCCAAAGAGGTTTGTGTATTATGGAGCGATCTTGCAGTTGTTACAACGTGTTAATTTACAAGTACACACTTCCACATTTGGCTCAAACCATAGCCGCCGTCTTTGTCGAAATTATTAGGACTTTTGTATATTTCGATAGATTCCCTTATTTTTCGTTCTAAAAAATCCTTTGGCTTTGTAACGATAGTAGTTTTTGTGTCCTCCTTCTACATGATGTTACGCCACTGCCGATTTCGTGGTTTGTTCTAGTCTCGCGTGACGAAGATGTTCTTTCACTCTAACGGAGACTGCTCGGCATGTCTCACCGATGTATACCTGACCACACCACTCGATTGTAATCTAGTTCTGAGATATTTCACCGATGTTAAAATGCTTCGAACCTTGTTTTTACTGGTGAAGATAGGTTGAACATTGATTTTGGCCAGCACTTTACCTAATCCTCCCAGTGACTCCCTCTACATTTGTTGCATTTATTTTCTGTGGTCGTCCTTAAGCTGTCTGCGGTTCAAAGCACGTGTTATCATCTGCCTAATATATCCATTCTTTCGAAGGGCCGAATTGATGTGTTTCTTTTCTTCCTTTATATGATCATAATCCGCGATTCTCTCCCGCCCTATAAAATAAACTATTGATCAGGGCTCTTTTTTGAGCAGGGTGATGATTGGACGTAGCATTTAAGTAGCGGTCAGCATGTGTAGCATTTCTGTAAACTGTGTGTCTTAATATCACTGAAGTTCCAGCCACCTGCATGGCCAGCCCAATCAGTGCTTGCATCACGTATTGTTGGCCTTGTTTTTGTTATTTTTTTATTTGGTCAAGCTGTCTATGATCATATTATCAGTTATTATTATTATCATCGCTTCTCTTGACTACCTTGTTCCACCATCTGCATCCTTGAACCAGTACACTAGGGTCACAGAACCTCAGCCACTGTCCTCTACTTCAGCACCGGATAGAGGAGCCAGCAGACGAAAGAACAGACCAATGGCGGTGTTACTATACGTCCAATGGGTGAAAGGTAAGATTTTCCACCTTTTAAAAAATGAAAAATATGCGTTTGGTTTATAGGGCACCTAAAAGATTTCTGATGTGCTTTTAATGGTGAAATACAGGAGGGAGAAGTTACATACACCGGGTGTTTAGCAGCCTGTAGCTGTAACCAGGTTATATATCGGCGAGACAAGACGCACAAGCAACCAAAAGCTTGAATGAATACATAAGAAATTTTAAAAATAAAGACGAAAACAAATAAGTTGTTGTAAAGCATTCAGCAGACAGTGGCCATGCTATTTTATTCAGTCACACTTGTGTACTAGTATTTTTCAAAAGAGAAACACGAACTATCTGTGAGATGAAAAGCTGATCATGTGGCAGGTGCCAATTTTTATCGCAAATGACCAGAGGGAAAAGTGTTGAAATCGAGAGACGACAAAATGATGCTCAAGATTAGAAATCTTTTCATAGTAGGTTTAAAACAAGTTAATCATTTCATATAACGAAACGGGTGGAAAAGAGGTTGTATGCTACGAAGCTGCTGGATGAGTTGCATTTTCAGTGGAGATACTGAAGACCCTAGAAACAAGAGGAAAAAATGTAATATATGAGAAGAGCTGCCTTGTGGTGACAACGGAACATTGGAGACAGTCTCGATTCCACTCGAGAACTTCAATACAATTTATTTTTATTTCTCATGCACCAAAAAAGATGCTAATATTAATGAAAGAAGAATTCATAAAAAAACTGGACAATTCAACTGCTGAAGAAGGGTTTTTTTTTTTTGCTTATGGCTTTACTCCTCGTCGACTTCAAGGTCATTAGAGACGTCAAAGGACTGGAGACAAGGATTAGGAAGGAATCAGTAAATATTTCAATTGAAGGCTGTATTAAACATTACATTATAAATGTTATAAACTATGGTTAAATTTTAACACAGATTTGCTTTCACCTACTCTGTTATTATATATCTGGGAGAAGTATTAACAGGTGTCTAAACGGCAAAAAAAGCAATGGTGATTGACAGAAATGGAAATAATGTGTCAGTTTCACTGATGACCTTGTTTTACGCATCAAGAGCGAAAAAAAAATAAAAAATAATAATCGTAATACCTATAGCGAATAATACCGAATAAAAGAGCATAGTATTATATACAAAAGTTAAAAAAAACGCATCTCCAGGCAGGTAATGAAATAATAAAATAGCCCAAAGTAATCAATTATCTTGGTTTCCTGATGAAGGAAGCTATCAATTGAGGCAGGAATTAAATGGCAAAATTTCATTGGCTGAAGACGCTTTTAGCAGGCCCCTGCTGTAAGGTTTAAGAAAAAGATTGATTGAATATTTCTTTTGAAACATGGCGAAGAATTTAATTATGATTAAGGAGAAACAAAGGCTTAGGACGGGGAAGATCAGTTGGATAGCTGTAATATAAAAAGGAAGGATCTAATGGAATTTGATGAAAGGAAAAATATTTTTAAGACTATCAGAAATAAGAAAAAATATGGTTAAAACATTTGATATCTATCAAAGCCGTATCCTTGATGTTTTTTTATTGTAGTGGTAGTTGAAAATAAAGTGAAGATGCCACAGATTCCAGATGACAATAGAATGAAGATAAGGCTCGAAAATAGAGATGAGTGGACAAGATTTAGATATGTAATGATCTGTCCTAGGGCAAATAACTTACTATTACAAATGCCAAATTCCGTATTCCATGTCTCGGCTTAGAATGTGAGAACCACTGGAACGCAGGTTGACTATTTCCCTCCTACGCCAAGTGGAAAAATCATTCTTCAAGGTAAAACCGAGTTACCCGATTTGCCTCTAAGCATTTTCTACTTCCGCTTTAACTCAGTACCCTGCCTGTTTGGAAAGGACACTGCCTATTTTAAATCTAGGTGGTCATCAATCAGATGACTTTATATTTACTGTCATCTCTGCCTCAGCTTTACTATAACGAACCTGGTTCTACCTTTATTATTCAACAGTAACACTTACTTGTTTTCTTCGTAAGGGCTAGTCAGAATGCGAAAAGTGAGACAAGGTTGTAGTCTATCTCTGTTAATATTCAACTTGTATGTAGAATAAGCAATAAATGAAATAAAAGAAAAATTGTAGCGTGACATAATTGTTCAGGGAGAAAAAAATCATTATGATACGATTTGCTGATGACATTGTCTTGTTAACAGAACAGGCTGAGGATTTTGAGAAGTTACGGAATGTTGTGAACAAAATACTGGAGGAAGATTTTGGACTGAATATAAATCAAACCAAGACTAAAGTGATGAAATGTAGCAGAACTGATACCAATCACAGTAGATTAAATATAAAAATAGGATCGGATGCAGTACGAGAAGTAAGAGATTTCTGCTACTTGGGAAGCAAAATTACAACCGATGACCGAAGCAAGAATGATTGTTAAAAGCAGAATAGCGCTAGAAAAAAGTGCCTTCATGAAAAAGATAAACCTTTTAGCTTAAAACATTGATCTAGGAATTAAAAAGAATTTTTAAAACTCTATGTGTGGAGCACAGCACTTTATGATAGCGAAACATGGATTTTAGGAATACCAGAAAGAAAGAAAATTGAAGCATTTGAAATGTGGTGCTACAGAAGAAGGATGAAAATTAAGGAGACAGAAAAAGTATGAAATGAACGAGTTTTATAAATAAAGAGTGAAGAAAGATATTTGTGGAAGAAGCTTACTAAAAAAAAAAATAAAAAAAAAAAGACAGGCTGGTAGGTAATATTTTGAGACATGCTGGATTAGTTGATTTGTTAGTGGAGGCAACAGTCGAATGTAAGAACTGTAGAGGAATACAGAGATTAGAATTTATGAAGCAGATAATTGAGGACATGGGTTATAAGGGATATGTAGACATGACGAGGTTAGCACAAGATAGGAAGGGATGGAGGATTGCATTAAACCAGTTGAAAGACTGATGACAGCAAAAAAAAAAGGATATCATCCAAAAATTTTAAATTTGAGATGATATTATCGTTTGTGTCATATACTACCCAATCTTTCGAATTGCCACTCTCTATTTTTTAATCTTCATTGTGTATAAAGGATGGAAAATAATCCGTGTAGTGTTTGGGACAAAATTTTGGGTCGGATAAAATCTATTCTCTGGCATCCTGCATGACATACCTTCAACTCACAAACTTGCTTGCTGGGCAGATTATTTTGAATTTTTAACTTCTTCATCGCTTACGCAGCTTAAAAAAAAGTAAGAACTAGATAAAAGTTTAAATAATAGTACTATTGAAATGTCTGATCATTCGATCAAGTTATTCATTACTCAAACTGTCTTAAAAATACTTGATTGTTAGCCAATCAGGGGATAATCTGTAAGATCACCATCTATAATTCAACAAGTGTCTACCTACAAGTAACCCCCACTATCCAATCTCCGGTTAAAAATTCTACATTTATTCAGCATACCAATCTATGGAAAAAATTGCAACAGAACTTCACTAATTTGCCGAATGGAATTGGAATCAATCTGTCTTTGGTGTTGACATATTTTCATCCTCTTCACTCGACAGCGGCACTAAATTTCATTACTGATGAGTCATTAACAATAACGAAGGGATCAAGTTGCCGTGTAATTTCGTTTGACGTGCTGTACAGTCTTCAGAGGTATATGCAAGAGGGGTCCAGAATTTAAATATTGACAAAGAGCTAGACGCAGTGACCGTCACGGGACTCATGTTGCTCAAACAGAAAGGGTTGATCGGTCGTTCAACTTGACGGCTGACGAGCTTCTTACTAATAGCATTTGAGGAGAAAGGGTTGCTGCCCCTCTTATTGGTACTTAGCTTGGTAAACACTGTGAGGCAAATAGCATTAGCTTTCATATGCGATATGACCCACCAGAGCAGACGAGTAAAAAGTGGACAGCGAATATTCACTATACCGTAATTGTTCATGATAAATTCTAGTACAGATTTATCCTACAAACATCGTTGTAATGATTCGATTTCTTTATAGCTGAGAGCGTTTGTTGAGGCACTATATCACTGATCTGGTATTTCTAACACAGTGCTTTAGAAAATTATGAATTTGAAGATAAATTGTAACAGCTATTTAATTCCAATATCGCAATTATTCTTCTAGAGACCGAAAGAGAATTTCAAAGATGTCATAATTCAAAGAGAAATAAAAATTTGTATTCCATCTGCGTTACAAATTACACTGGTCTACAAGGTATTTGTAACATACATAAAAATACCATTTTTAATATCCGTTGGGCTTCCTAATAAAGTATTAATAATTGAAAAAGTGCTACCACGTCACATTTGTATGTTATCACCCCACATTATATAGTTATTTTACTATATTTCTGTATTTACAACTCGAAAGTTGGCAACACTGCAGAAGAGTGGTGGAGGACTTTGAGTTTCTTTGTTTATTGTTTATTATTGTCAGTGAAGAGACAGACCTGTAAAGTGCGATTGTGTAGTGTTGCACATAGTTTAGTTTGAAAATGTTATCAAATAATCGAAGATTGTGTAAAAATTCACCAGATAAGTTTTGTTACATTTGTGGACGTTACGTATTGAAATCGCAAGGTAGGCCTAAAACTGAAGACGTAAAAAAAGCATATTTCTTGTATTATGGTTGCAAATTGGGAGACCAAGATAAACATAGGGCGCCTCATATCTGTTGTGTGAGCTGTAATGTAACACTTATTCAATGTATGAACGGTAACCGAAGTTCTATGCCATTCGCTGTGCCTATGGTTTGGCGTGAACCTACTAACCACTTAAGTGATTGCTATTTTTGCCTTACGAATACTGAAGGATATTCCAAGAAGAAGAAGAACAAAATTGACTATCCTACTATACCTTCTGCCATTAGACCCGTTCCACACGTGGAAGGCTTACCGGTTCCAACTCCCCCTTTGAATAGGGGAAATGTGGTAATTCCAGAACTATATGACAATGAAGATTTGCATTCTGAAAATGGACATTTATTGGAAAACACAACTGACCCTACTTACGTTCCGTCGTCGAGTGAACCTCATCTCATTACGCAAAACAAACTAAATGATTTGGCCCGTGACTTAGGCTTATCAAAACTGAAAGCTGAACTTCTCGGTTCAAGATTACAAGAATGGAATCTTTTGGCCAAAGGCACAACCATAACTTCCATTAGAAAGAGAAATGCTAACTTCTCTGTATTTTACAGAATTGATGGCCCTATGTGTGTATGTTTCGACATTCTGGGGTTAATGAAAGAACTTGTAATAACACATATTTCTACTGAGTGGCGCCTCTTTATTGATTCTTCCAAATCTAGCCTCAAGGCTGTTTTACTCCACAACGGAAATACAAAGCCATCAATTCCAGTTGCTTACTCAGTTTCAATGAAAGAGACGTATGAGACCATGGCTGCAATTCTAAGAGCAATCAAGTATGATGATTTTAAGTGGCAAATTTGCAGTGATTTAAAAGTGATTGCTATTGTAATGGGACTTCAAGGTGGCTATACAAAATATTGTTGTTTTTTATGCTTATGGGATAGCAGAGACAGTAAGAACCACTTTGTAAAAAAAACATGGCCGTCAAGAAAATCTTACACTCCAGGAGAAAAAAATGTATTGTTTGATCCTTTAGTTGACCCTAAACATGTGCTTCTTCCTCCTCTGCACATAAAGTTAGGGCTGATGAAGAATTTCGTAAAAGGTATGGATAGAGAGGGGCCAGGTTTCAAATACTTGCCGGAACTTTTCCCTAAACTTAGTGAGGCTAAGATAAAAGAAGGTGTTTTCACTGGACCTGACATCAGGGAGGTTATACGTGATCCTGAGTTTCAAGAGACGCTAAATAAAAAGAACTGGCAGCATGGAAGGCATTTGTGAAGGTAATAAAAGGATTTCTTGGAAACAAAAAAGTAAGCAACTACAAAACTTTAGCTAACAACCTCTTGAAGACTTACAACGCCATGGGTTGCCGAATGTCTCTAAAAATTCACTTCCTTCACTCGCATATGGATTTTTTCCCTGAAAATCTTGGGGCTGTAAGTGATGAGCAAGGAGAGAGATTCCACCAAGAAATAAAAACCATTGAAACAAGATACCAAGGACGGTGGGATCCTGCGATGCTTGGAGATTACTGCTGATTTTTGAAAAAAGAAGATGCAACTCAGCATAAAAGGAAAAAGTTAAAAACCATGATAAAACCTTTACATTTATGTAATAATTCATTAATATACTTCATAAATAAATATAATTAATTAATATGTAAATAAGGGTATATATTGATTAATAAATTTTACACCTTCTGTTTTCATAGAATTGATTGTGGTGTTCGTTTTCCCTTTGCCATCACACTTTTGACAGTACCTGTAAAACAAAAACTAGACGTGGTACGGTTTTTTCATTGTCATTTTCGGATTTCGGAGTGAAAAATACATAGGAATTAGTGTAATTAATTTGTGTTACAGAAACAAATATTTTTTTTTTGTAGGCCAGTGTTATTCATTTTATTTTTCTCACTAACTCTTCCGTAATTTGTGTCCTTGTTTGCAGTGAATAGCAACTATCTGATACATCTGAAAACTTTAGTCTTATTTACTGATATTATAGTTATTAATTACTTATGACAGCCCGTAGTATACATTTAAAGGTACAGTGATTGAAGCATTAAGTATGAATTAATATTCCAACCATGACGGCAGACGCATATCTGAAAGAATGACATTGTTGTTTTGGTTTGTAACGTCCTTTAAGGGACTATATCAGTAAGTCCAAGCAATTATAAATAAAGGAAGCTATATATATATATATATAAATTTCTTAAAGGTTTATGACGAAAAACAATTTTAAAAAACCACCCCTCTCTCCCTTTACACCCTTTAATTTTTATACAGACTCACAGTTTGCACACTTTGAACTGACAGAAAATACTGAATACATTTGGTTTACAGAAACATAACGCTTCTCCCCCTTTCAACCCCCATAATACAAAGGTACAGTATCTTCTGATTTCGATAGAACTTTGCACACGTATGCTTTGAAACAAAGAGAAAAATACTGTTTTCAAAACCCTCTGCCACTCCCCAATTATCTTCATAAAAAAAATAAATTACACGAGCAAGGGTTCAGTTTTTTTTACAAACGGTAGTAAAATTGGCCAAAATCGATGGTGACTGAGTATATTTATGACAATGAGATCAAACGATATAAAACATAAAAGTTTCATATCCATCCAGCATTAACCGCCGGGTTCTTTATTAGTGTTTGTATAAATGACCGATATTAAAAAATATTCCTAACAGATTTAAGTTTCATACTATACGAAATAGAAACGTCAAGCACATGAAAAAACTTCAGAACGGTTGGCGAGATCTCAGATATATTAATTTTCTTGCTATTAATATAGGAGTCAGACCATAATCGTGTTTTGGGTAATGGGTCTGGAATGTTTTCAGTTTTAGGGTCAGATGTATACCTGAAAAAGCAGATGTGACCGGTATTTCTGCGTCCGGCCATTCAGATCTGGGTTTCCATAGATTTCCCAAACCACTACAGGCGAATGGTGGGATGGTTCCTTTAAAAGACCATGGCTGAATTTCTTCCTTTCCCTGGGCCCAAGTCCTTTCTCGCCTCTAAAGACCCCGACGTCGATGAGGCGTAAAGCTTTAAGTATAAGCTATATTTCTGCAAATTTTGAAGAAAATGTGTTGCATCTGGAGGGACTTAGAAGCAATAAAGGCATTGGTTTCGTACGGACATAGAATACTTATAAAGGAATTCAAGCTCATTAACGCTTGAGCTGATCTGTCAGAAATACGTTCTTGACCCTGCAAAATTTAAAGAATGTATTTTGAGTTTAGAAGGAGTTAGGGTACGAAAAGAATTATACAAATTAAAAAACAATATTAGATAAAATGGTTCATAAATGGGTTAATTCAGATACTTGAAATAAGATTTCGGTGTCAGTTTGTTCTTATTTTGCTCGGTATTACTGAATTTCATATATTTTTTTTTTATCTGCTTAACGTCTCCTCTAACAACTAGGTCTTTAGAGACGGGAAAGGATGGGGGGCAAGGAATGGGAAGGAATTAGGCCATGGCCTTTTGAAGGAAGCATCCCGGCATTCACCTGGAGTGATTTGGGGAACCATGGAAAACCCAAATCTGGATTCCCGGACGGGGTTTTGAATTTCATGTTACACGTATTACAACAAACTCTTAGTTCTCTTATCACCAGACTGGAAGAAGTGGGACCATTTTTTTCGGCTCCAGTAATTATTGACACCGTTTAGACAGGAATCTGTAAGGGTGAATTACCCTGATCAAACCATGCAAATGTGGAAATATCATACGAACAACAGAACCGAAGAATAAATCATAATTGGGACGTAAAAGGTAACTTCAAAGTAATACCTAAATTTGTGGAAAAATTTGAAAACGAAAATTTAGATGCTTACGTCCGTTGTTACACAAACTGGATAACAACAACAACAAGCCTTAATTTGTTCCTTAACAGATGAGTCTAATAATGAATTACTTCATGTGCAGCTAGATTTTGCCACCGATGTGAATACGTGTAAATCGAATCAGTTAAAACTAAGAAACTACTCAGTTTAGCCATCAACCTCGAATAATATAAGCGCAAATCGCAACTGCAGAAAGAAAAATAGAATTTCTGTTGAATAAACCTTTGGCGAATAAACTCAGTACAGGTTGGCTGAATCCAGTATCAGAAGGGGCTATTAGAATGACTCAAATTACGCAATTCCTGATTATCGATAAAGAACTAAATATGCACTGCGTAAAACAACATATACGCAAAAACAATTGAACATTTTTACCTTAAACTGGAAAATATTACTATCGATAAAATCCATTAAGGAAAAACAAGAAAGTCTTGTAAATTGGTATTTCTTACACTCATCCTGCTTTACGGAAATTATTTAGAGGACAAAAGTGGACCAATACCACTTGAACATTTTTAGTTACTATCTTTCTTGATCAGCATTTTAGACAATGTAGAAAACAATAAAGTTGTTTTAACTAATTAATTGGTATATCAATTTCGGCGTTGTGTATCGTTAGCTAACGACAACAGCGTTAATTGTTAATAATGAATTACATTTGCCGAACGTGTAATCAGTAGATGCAGCCATAATGGCTCTTTGGCCGGACTACAAAATCATGCTTTTCATGTTATTAATTGCGTGTCGCTTAATAAATCACGAGGAATAATTGAGACATATTGTGTTGTGCGTTATAATCAACAGCGCTGGACTAAGTAAATTACGCTGCTTGCATGAAATACACGGTTTCTATTTGGTAGCTACATATTGGCTTCGAGCATAGACTTCAGTCCAAAACTGAATTGATTCAAACAAGATTATCTGACTGTTATTTCAGTAATGTTAATATTTACTCTTTGAATTTTATTTTCGGCGAACATTTTTTTCAGAGTGTCTGTGCTGTTAAGTTAGCAAATAAATTAGACGTAAACTGCAACAAAACACTGATAAACACAGTCTATATTAGACATTTCTTGCAGGTTTTAAGAATTCAATGATAATTGTTTACCAGGCTGAGAAAAGAAACATAACTTTCTCTTCAAGAAAAATATAGAAATCCCAGTGAATATTTGCCGGTTAGTGCTACGTTCTTAATTTACGGTCAATACTGATTTAACTGTAATCTGACCTTGCCTCCTTACAGTGGAAGTAACGAATATGAATTTGGAATGAATGCATTTTTTATTTTTACGTCCAAATGAATGTAGCGAAACGTTAAGTTGATGGAACAGATACGTAATCAATGTAAACTTGAAAGAAGGCGCTACACTGTTAATTTTTCATACACAATTAATAAATTTGTTTATGTTATACATGATTGTATTCACTGTTTTTTCTTTTGATTATCAGGTGACTAAAAGTTACCCATTTAAGAAGATAATTCTTTGCCATTATATTCTATTCAATGTTAAAAAGGTAAAATTATGTACCATTTTCTAGAAATTCTTTAGCCCATCTTCTATTTTAACCCTGTTGCACTACCAGAATTTTGATCTGTGACTTCAACGTTACGCGATGGATTTTCTAAAAATTGCTGTCTCTAATATACTCTACTAATATTACGAAAAAATGTTTCAGATTGGAGTAAGGACATTGGCATAAATTCGTGAAAAGTAATTATGTTCCAAATATAGGTACGATCGCGCTTCTCGTGATTGAGTTTTTAGGTATCCTTCACTTGACTTCGCATGATCAAATTTGTTTTCTATGCTTTGAGTTATCGTCTACGAAAAAACCTGCCACAGATTAACAAATAAACGGTGTCACAAACAGACATCAAGCCGAGAATATATAAAATGAATTAAGTGAACATGTGCTGTAATTTCTAATTATTTTGCAAGAAAGAATAAATCATCTAAACTTAAATTTCGTGCATGAAGAAAGTTATAATCGCAATCCTCCTTCTAGATTGAAACCTGACAGAGCTGATACGCGGGTTGGGCTGGGATTGTTTGGCTGACACACGACGTTGTTTTCATTTGAATTGTTGGAGAATATGCGAAAATCTTTAATTTACGAGTGCAATGAAATACTTCTTCTGCCAACCTATTTAGCTAGCAGTGACAGAGGATAAGATTCGAGAATTAAGATGCCGTACTCATGCTTTTATGTATTCTTTCTTTCCTCGTTCTGTTCGGGATTGGAATGCACATAATTAGGATTGGTGGTTAGCACCCTCTGCACCCACAATATTTGTGAATTGCAGAGTATAGATGTAGATGTAGAAATAAAGGCTAAGAGCTGAAGGAAATCTAAATATTGTGCTATCATCTAAACGAAATGAGCTCACTATTATCAGATTGGAGCATGTAATATGACAAAAGTGGAGGCTTCAAAAACTTAAAAGACATATGATTTTCAGTGTAATTACTCTGAAAACTAAGCATGGTACTATTCATTGTTTTTAATTTATTAATACAGATACACTAACCTCTTTTATGCTGCTATA
Organism: Vandiemenella viatica; assembly: GCA_031002005.1. Taxonomy (NCBI): domain Eukaryota; kingdom Metazoa; phylum Arthropoda; class Insecta; order Orthoptera; family Morabidae; genus Vandiemenella; species Vandiemenella viatica. Next base: position 261,240,503 of record JARYHS010011408.1, on the reverse strand, counting down.
AAATGTTCTTTATGCTTTCACTCCTACGGGATGTGAGAACTAGAATATAAAAAGGCAACGAAGAGTCCAAATGTACTGAATTCTTATAACAAAGTTCCATAAAACATACAGTGACCTACGGTATGTTGTGAACACTAATTGATATGTTCTCTAGTTACAAAATCTTTAAGTAATTAATGCTGCTATACTGTTGATCAAGAGAAAATTAGAAAATAATTCTATATGGCCCTTATGCTGTTGAGACAGATTTGATTTTGTTTCGTGTTTTCATTTTTTATAGATGAAACTAAGAACACGTTCAACATATCTTGAAAATATTTGAGTGATGGATTACGTTGTAAGACAGGTCGTTAACATATTCCGACAGTATTTAATAGGTTTCTGAAAAATTTTCCGAATATAGATTGATGAGGAAAAGAGATCTACGGAAAATTAACATTCACCACAACATTTTCGCAATTACAAAGTTCTCAATTACGTGTTACGATTTTCATGACGCAAGTGGCTTTATCATATCTTCCAAATCAATAAAAATTGTTACAATAACAAATATTAGAACAGAGAAATTAGCATTTTACTGTGCAAACTTTCTGATAGTGCCAATTTTACCACTCATTCGATTACGTTTATATATATATACTTAGTTTGTTAATTCTGTTATAGGCAGGATATCTGTTGATGTAACCTCCTTATCTTTAGCTCAATAATTTCTTTTAAAGTCTATCTGATTTATGACACACTATATATCTCATAGATGATTACTGACCACCCCTTGAAAATTGTGATCTTCATTTGAATCTGCCCCAATCGTTCATTTAATCTTTTCCTGTAATAATGTGATTGCATGAGACCAAGATGCCAAGAACTTGAATGGCTTTGATGCTAGAGTTTACCTCTTATTAACGCAGAAGATTTCTCTAGGAGGGGAGGTTGCTGTCATGGACAGGCCTTGTTGGTGCCGGCATACGCACTGCAGCACCGTGTACACTGAAGCCGGCCCCCGGAGAGGCTTTCCGTGTAGAGCCGGTTGTCCTAATGAGGATGCACGTCCCGTCCTCATGGGCATCACGGTTGGTTCCGCCCAACACCCAACAGCACCTCATTCACGTATTTATTTTCACGTGTAATGTGGCTTGGTTTTTACATTCTGAATCGAACTAATTTAGTGTTTCTAACAGTATTTTCTGAACTTTATATTTTGACTAGTGTAAGCCTGTGACTTATTTTTGCGTATCATCACGGGTTCCAGTTTTTACGATGAAAAATTATGACAGGTTGATCTGATCAGGCCAAATATAAGCTTGACCTGTGTTTCACCCTCGGGATGAATAAAATCTCTTGAGCTTGAAGAACTCAGAAGCATTAATACAGGTAGGTACTAAACATGGACAAGAACGATCGCACTATCGTGTAACTGTTTCAATGGTCATACACTTGAACTTGCTTAAATACGAACTTGACTTGTATTTGACCCTTCAAGTTCACTCTGCAAAATATATATATATATAAAATCCTATTTGCTTCGAAAGCATCACGATGTTTATTATTGAGACTGGGCAAACACTCATAATGTAAACATTTGTCATAGTATCTGTGACGGCCAGAGAACTTAATACACATTCCATATTATGAAACAGTTGAGCAACTCAGCAGAAATAAGTTGCCAGAATAGTCGATTCGATGACACATTTGGTCTGATTTCCACTTAAAATAAGCTAATAACTCTCATACAGCGAACACGAATAAAGACCAATAACTAAAGTGGTCAGTAAATGCCTAAAAAGCAAATAAACCGTAATGCATAAATTTTGGTCAAGCTACAACATGAGTGAAAGTTATAATTAAACTGTAATTTATCCTAAGCCGAAATGACAATTGGCATTCGTGATTACAGCAGAGACTATGAGTAATTTAATTTTCAAATTTTTTAAGTTACTTTAATTAGTAACATGTAACTGAAAAGCAGATCCACGTTTTTTTAGCCGCAAAATTTATTAAAATATTTTTAAACTATGTAAAACAAACTTAATGAATGTATTATACCAATTAATTTGATAGCAGTTGCTTAGTTATTAAATTGCAGACATAACCACGAATTCCTGGTATCTCTGGTTGTTGTTTTGTGATCGAAGACTGACACGTGACACCGTTCTCCAGCCAATAGCTATTGAGGTGAGTGGGTGACCTTACGAAAGTATATAGCAGATCAGGGTTCATAAATTTCACTATGGTCTTCAATCTGTTTTCGTAACAATTGTAAAGTTTCATTACGTGTGTTTACTAACTGATAAATGCGAAAATATATCACCATCTATTCGATTGATCCTCCATTATCACTCGATAACAATAAAGGTGAAGTTACAGATTCATTAATATTAGGTAGGTCATGAAGAGGGACGATTAAAATAAATGACGCTTTTGGAAGAAGTGCGGTATATTCTAGTCATTGTTATAGTTGCAATAGCAGTTAGTAAGTCCTGGAAGCTTGTTCCTGACGTACTTTCTTCACATTTATTCACGATTAGTGATTAGGAGTTTCATGTGTTAAGTACACGTACTTAAATATTATGATCCTAGTACGATGACCTATTGAACCAGCTGTAATTTTGCGCGTATAGTGTGCACATTTCGGCAGTTATAATATTTCAAAGCATTGTAAGCTGCCCAAGTCTTGAGCTGATGACACCAGCTTTGTAAGGAGCCTTTGGGTATGGCCGCTAACTCTTACTAATTAGTCTAAGACTTGCGACAACTCACTTCTTCTCTTGGCCTAATTTATGACACCTGAAAGACTTGCGTTGTATTCTTTTCTTGTGAGTGATAACGTGAATTCTTCTCATCAGAGTGGTCTAAAGACGAATTACGAGATGCGTCTCTTGAAATGTATTATTTGTTACACAATTTCCCTTTTAATACAAAGTTAAATAAATCTGTAGCTGTAATCACTTTTGTGGAAGTAAAAGCGACAACCGTTAGACGCAATCTACTAGTATACCCCAAGTGATTTGAATTTAGTTATTGCCCGTAAAGGAGTATATTTTCGTATTGGTGGTAGTGTCTTCGTGCCTATGATTGCTGTGCTTTCTTTAAGGAAAGTGCGGTAGGGCGATATACTCGCAGTTGAATGTTGGTGACTCCATGGGCCGAAGGGTTGTGGAACTGACTGCAACAAGCAAGTGTGTTGCGTCCGCTGCGGCGGGAACCACAGCAACCTGGTATGCTCACGTCCGCGAGAAGTAACGCCGAGGTGTGCTAACTGCGGTTCTGACCACGCCGCCAGCTACGGGGGATGTACTGTGAAGAGAAGGCTCCAAGCCGCCATTGTAAGACGTCAACATCATCCCAGCCACGCCCGAACAGCCGAAGGACCCGGCGCCCCACAGAAAAGGACGTCAAGCCGCGGCAAAAACCATCTGCCGACCGACACAAGTGACCAGCGCGTTGCACCAATGCTGCATCCATGAGCCAAAACGTGGAAATCAGTTGGGAAAAATCGTCCAGTTGTTAACGCATCTTATTAAGGTGATGATCCCCAACTGATCACACGAACCCAGTAGGGGGTTTTAATATAATGACGCCTACGGCTTCCATAAGCCATTTTCCCCCCAAAAGTGAAATAAAAATGTGTCCCCAAAACGACACCTAACTGACACCCAGAAGTTATACTACCAACGGTAGTGGTACTTCAACAACAGCCGTAGAAGCAGCGTGACATGAACCGTTCTCGTCTCATCGCCAGGTGTTTACTCCCAAGAATAAAAGTGCAAAATATCACTGATAAAAATTTCCCCTTACAGCATTTACTTTATAATTTCATAAGCTGACTCACTCACTCACCTCAATAACTATTGGCCGTAGAACGGTGACGTCACGCACCAGCCAATACTCGCAAATTAACAGCTACCAGAGATGTATTAAAAACTAGAAGTTATATGCACAGTTTAATAACTGCGCAGCTGCTATGAAATTAATTAAATAAGTCTACTTTTCACAGCATTTCATTCTTTAAAAAAATTGTAGGAAAACTTTACGTCTGAAAAAAACAGTGGAACTACTTTTCAGTAGCATGTTGCTAATGTTAGCAATATAAAAACATTAAAATTCTTATCTTATTTATGACTTTTACTGTCACAATGAGTGCCAATTATCATTCTAGCCTAGGCTAAACTTCAGTTTAATTGAAACTTCAGCTAATGTTGCTGCTTGTACAAAGTTTATACCGTTTGTTTGCCTTTTACCTATCTTACTGAGCACTTTCGTTAATTTTTTTGTTCGTGTTCACAGTGGGTGAGTTATTAAGTTATTTTAAGTGGACATCAGACTTCGGATATGTTACCTAAACGCGTTTTTCAGGCAATTAATTTCTTCTGAGTTGCTTAACTATAAAATAATTCCCACAATCTGGAATCTGTAGTAAGTTCTCTGGCTGGGACGCGATGACCAAAGATTACGTTTATGGATGTTTGGCCAGTCTCAGACAAGGACAACGATATGCGTTCGAAGCAATTGTTGCTGCGATAAACGAACGCATTCCTTTTAAAGTAAATAGAAATTCTTCAAAATTTGCAAAGGTTCAAATATAAATCATGTATATATTGCAACCAGTTCGAGTCAAGCAACCACACCTTTTGAAACAATTATACAATAGCGTGATAGACTCTGTCTATTTTTAATGCGTCTATTAACACTTTTAAGTTCTTCAAGCTCATGAAATTTTATTGATATTTTGCATACTGAACTCTCAGGGCGCAAAACAGGTCAGGTTCCTATTTGGCCAGATCAGATAAACCTCTCATAATCTTTGAGCCTAAAAATTGGAGCTACACTCCTGGAAATTGAAATATGAACACATTGACGCCGGTGTGTAAGACCCACCATACTTGCTCCGGACACTACGAGAGGGCTGTACAGGCAATGATCAAATGCACGGCACAGCGGACACACCAGGAAAAGCAGTGTTGGCCGTCGAAGGGCGCTAGCTGCGCAGCGGTTGGGCACCGCCGCAGTCAGTGTCAGCCAGTTTGCCGTGGCATTCGGCGCTCCATGTCAGTCTTTAACACTGGTAGCATGCCGCAACAGCGTGTACGTGAACCGTATGTGCAGTTGACGGACTTTGAGCGAGGGCGTATAGTGGGCATGCGGGAGGCCGGGTGGACGTACCGCCGAATTGCTCAACATGTGGGGCGCGAGGTCTCCACAGTACATCGATGTTGTCGCCAGTGGTCGGCGGAAGGTGCACGTGCCCGTCGACCTGGGTCCGGACAGCAGCGACGCACGGACGCACGCCAAGACCGTCGCATCCTAGGCAGTGCCGTAGGGGACCGCACCGCCACTTCCCGGCAAATTAGGGACACTGTTGCTCCTGGGGTATCAGAGAGGACCATTCGCAACCGTCTCCATGAAGCTGGGCTACGGTCCCGCACACCGTTAGGTCGTCTTCCGCTCACGCCCCAACATCGTGCAGCCCGCCTCCGGTGGTGTCGCGACAGGCGTGTATGGAGGGACGAATGGAGATGTGTCGCCTTCAGTGATGAGAGTCGCTTCTGCCTTGGTGCCAATGATGGTCGTATGCGTGTTTGGCGCCGTGCAGGTGAGCGCCACAATTAGGACTGCATACGACCGAGGCACACAGGGCCAACACCTGGCATCATGGTGTGGGGAGCGATCTCCTACACTGGCCGTACACCTCTGGTGATCGTCGAGGGGACACTGAACAGTACACGGTACAGTCAAACCGTCATCGAACCCATCGTTCTACCATTCCTAGACCGGCAATTGAACATGCTGTTCCAACAGGACAATGCACGTCCACATATATCCCGTGCCACCCAACGTGCTCTAGAAGGTGTAAGTCAACTACCCTGGCCAGCGAGATCTCCGGATCTGTCCCCCATTGAGCATGTTTTGGACTGGATGAAACGTCGTCTCACGCGGTCTGCACGTCCAGCACGAACGCTGGTCCAGCTGAGGCGCCAGGTGGAAATGGCTTGGCATGCCGTTCCACAGGACTACATCCAGCCCCTCTACGATCGTCTCCATGGGAGAATTGCAGCCTCCATTGCTGCGAAAGGAGGATATACACGGTACTAGTGCCGACATTGTGCATGCTCTGTTGCCTGTGTCTATGTGCCTATGGTTCTGTCTGTGTGATCATGTGTTGTATCTGACCCCAGGAATGTGTATATAAAGTTTCCCATTCCTGGGACAATGAATTCACCGTGTTCTTATTTCAATTTCCAGGAGTGTATAATTTTTTACACAATTTCCCTTTTAATACAAAGTTAAATAAATCTGTAGCTGTAATCACTTTTACGGAAGTAAAAGCGACAACCGTTAGGCGCAATCTACTAGCATACCCCAACTGATTTGAATTCAGCTACTGCCCGTAAAGGAGTATATTTTCGTATTGGTGGTAGTGTCTTCGTGCCTATGAATGCTGTGTTTTCTTTAAGGATGTGTATATATTCGCAGCTGACTGTTGGTGACCCAACTCCATGGGCCGATACGAAATAACAAGTGCCCATTTGCGTGACATGAGGGGTTCTCGTCTCAGCGCCAGTTCTTTATTCCCATGAATAAAAGTGCAAAATATCACTGATAAAAATTGCCCCTTACAGCATTTACTTTATAATTTAATAAGCTGACTCACTCACTCACCTCAATAACTATTGGCCGTAGAACGGTGGCGTCACGCACCAGCCAATACTCGCAAATTGACAGCTACCAGAGATATATTAAAAACTAGAAGTTATATGCACAGTTTAATAACTGCGCAGCTGCTATGAAATTAATTAAATAAGTCTACTTTTCACAGCATTTCATTCTTTCAAAAAATTGTGGGAAAACTTTACGTCTGAAAAAAACAGTGGAACTACTTTTCAGTAGCATGTCGCTAATGTTAGCAACATAAAAACATTAAAATTCTTATCTTATTTATGACTTTTACTGTCACAATGAGTGCCAATTATCATTCTAGCCTAGGCTAAACTTCAGTTTAATTGAAACTTCAGCTAATGTTGCTGTTTGTACAAAGTTTATACCGTTTGTTTGCCTTTTACCTATCTTACTGAGCACTTTCGTTAATTTTTTTGTTCGTGTTCACAGTGGGTGAGTTATTAAGTTATTTTAAGTGGACATCAGACTTCGGATATGTTACCTAAACGCGTTTTCTGGCAATTAATTTCTTCTGAGTCGCTTAACTATTAAATAATTCCCACAATCTGGAATCTGTAGTAAGTTCTCAGGCTGGGACGCGATGACCAAAAATTACGTTATGGATGTTTGGCCAGTCTCAGACAAGGACAACGATATGCGTTCGAAGCAATTGTTGCTGCGATAAACGTTCGCATTCCTTTTAAAGTAAATAGAAATTCTTCAAATTTTGCGAAGGTTCAAATACAAATCATGTTTGTATTGCAACCATTTCGAGGCAAGCAACAACGCCCTTTGAAACAATTATACAATAGCGTGATAGACTCTGTCTATTTTCAATACGTCTATTAATACTTTTAAGTTCTTCAAGCTCATGAAATTTTATTGATATTTTGCATACTGAACTCTCAGGGCGCAAAACAGGTCAGGTTCGTATTTGGTCAGATCAGATAAACCTGTCATAATCTTTGACAATAAAAATTGGAGCTATTGTATACCCGTGACCATACGAAAAAAATGGTCACGGGCTTTCACCAGTCAAGAATAAAGGTAGTACAAATACTTTTGTGTGGGTCACTCGTCGTACCTTACGAAGGCAAGCGAATAGCTGCTCGTGAAATTAGTGAAGCAATTTTAAAAGTATGCAGAAAATTGTAAAAACAGGTAAAATTTATACAAATTCACTTCAATGTTGATACTAAAAATGTTTAATGCTAATTAAAAGATTTTAAGGATTGTCATATCTATTGGAGTACTTTGCGACAAAGGAGACTCATATTTTTATGTCATTTTCACATGTGATGAATTATCTCTATACCACCATTCTCTAATAATAAAGAAGCGAAGTATGGAATGGCATTTAAAAAGATAGTATTTCCTGATAGAACGTAAAACCGATTGAATGCTCGCAGGGTTCCGTTGGTCGTCTTTCTGGATACTGAAGGGTTCATTTACCTGGACGTTTTGCTTTAGCAACAATTTTCAACCATAAATAATATTAAGAACTCTTGGGTAATGTTATAGAAGCCGTTCAGTTAAAAAGATACGTGATTCGATTCAGTGAGTTCCACATTTGCCCTACACGGCCGATTTTAGGAAAGCGAAAATCGAAGAGTTACATTGGAAATCATTATTCTATTTCCCCTTTGTACTTGATTTTCAAAATCTATGTTACTATCGTCTTAAAAATACATTTAAACGGAAATTTTTATATCCAAGGAATTAAAAGCTGTTAAAGTGACAAAAAAATTCATAGTAAATGTTAAAAGGCATCTAGAAAACTAGATTATTTTTCAAGTAATACCTGAAGTAGGTCAGCGGATACAAAAAGGACCCAGATTTATCGTTGCAGTAAAATCCTTCCCGCCTTTACTACGAACATAGCGCTGCTCCATCCTTCTTTTTCTCTGAAGGAGTTAATGTCTAAAATATTCATAATTGCCAGATATTCCTTGCTTCCCAGTCCGCAAAACCACCGATAAATGATGATGTGACCTTGATGTCGTTGGTTAATACTTTAAATTATTCGTTATCTCCAGGAATTAATTTTTCCATAGCGGATAATTTAATGGGATAGATATTGAGACTGATCCACCAAAGAAGGCCAACTAAATATCTCCCTTGCATTTTATGATACAATTTCAATAGCAGCTAAAGAGCGATGAAAAGTAAGGATACTTTTTTTTTTTCATCCGGATTCCCAGAAAACTGAGCTCAACATTAATATGAGATTTTTTTACTATAAAGGATTATTTTATACCTTATATATAATAATTACCTTTATTATAATCGAAGTTAAAGTTTTATATGAAACAATTTGTAGGTAGAAAAATAGGTAAGACATGCAAATAATCTTGAAGGGTAAAATGTTAAAAAAAAAGTCGAAGATAAGTTCCTTGATAGCTGATCAGGTACAGAATACTAAATACCAAAATCGTTGGATTGCATATAATGGAACATCAGTTAGGCAACACGTTTTGTAGTTCTGACACTTCTAGACGTTTTAGTGTACAGAAGTTTAGAAAAAGAAATTTACCAACAGGTACCCACTAATGCAGAGGACGTGATTAAAATATAATTCCAGCTTATGGTGTAATTTTCCCATCAAAAAATCTAATGACACTCAGAACAATTGAAAAATTAAATAATTTTCTAATAAATTTTTTTACAGCGATCTTGCTCCTTCCAAATTATTATTATTATTTTTGCTGTCGTGAATGTTTCGACTGGTTTGATGCAATCCTCCATCCCTTCCTATCCTGTGCTAACCTCTTCATTTCTACATACCCCTTACAGCCCACGTCGTCAATTATCTGCTTCACATATTCTAATCTTTGTGTTCCTCTACAGTTCTTACCTTCGACTGTTCCCTCCACTAACAAATTAAGCAATCCAGTATGTCTCAAAATATGACCTACCAGCCTGTCTCTTCTTTTTGTAAGCTTCTTCAACAAACTTCTTTTCTCACCCATCATTTCCAAAACTCGTTCATTTCTTACTTTGTCTGTCCACTTAATTTTCATCATTCTTCTGTACTATAAGGAACAATTTTTCTATACCCCCACTTTCCGCCGTTAATAATACCCCCTTATGTCGACTTCAATTCAAATAGTAGACCTTTTTTTTTTTTTAGCTCTCCAGTCCACAAAACCCACGTGAGCTAGCTCTTCACGACCTTCGGAATCAACTTATTCACCTAGAAGAACTACCGTTCACTTTTTAGTGAGCGACTGCTCAAAATCCGGTTATACCCCCAATACCCCCACTTTCCGTTGAAATACCCCCTTATGTCGACTTCAATACAAATAGTAGACTTTTTTTTGTTTTTTTTTTTAGCTCTCCAGTCCACTACAAAACCACGTGAGCTAGCTCTTCATGATCAACTGATTCACCTAGAAGAACTACCGTTCACTTTTTAGTGAGCGACTGCTCACTCGCTCTTTTAATTGAATTGCTCTAAAGAACTGATTCACTCGCGAACGACCCATCTCTACTCTGGAACAGGGAGGAGACTGTAGCAAGTAGCTTCCGTGAGTAAGGAAAGAGAGCAGTCCGAAGAGCCATGGCGGGGTGCCTCCAACTTGTCGACAAGTTTTTTGCGCGCACGCCCACCTAACAGAGAACAAAAGGATGAGAGGAGCGGGCGGCGAAAAAGACGGACGGCCGTAGGAGGCGCTCCGCGAGCCTTAACGAGGACTCAGCAACTTGGCGGTCGGCGGCGTTCCGCTCGCAGCTCGTTACTCCGGCCCCCGGGCCTTATTTGGCCGGACCGTGTTTAAAAAGCGCTGCCGAATAACTAGGCAGCAGTTAGTTAATAACAAAAGAGACTGCTCACAAACTTTAAACACAAGATTACAAGGCTCTCGTGCCTGCCACAGCATCCGATAAAAGCAAGAAAAAAAACAATAACTTCTTTTACAGACGGGAGATAATACCAGATTAAAGCATGGTCTCCACTTTAGATATAAAAAAAAACTTCCAGCAGGGAAAACTCTTGCTTCCTGAAAGTATCTACGACGCTTATTAATATTATGCGCATTTACGAGTAGAGCTGTTCAAGGATTTTATCATTGGTGGCCGAATATATATATGAATGTCCTGTGTAGTCAGTAGGCCTAATTATAATCTATTTGAACCAAATAATAAAATACACAATTACGGTACTAGAAGTAAAAATGATCTTCACAAGAATTAAAAGTCGTTGTCATTTCTTCAAAAGAAACGGTCAGATATTCAGTTATATATGTTCAATAAGCTTCAAGCACGTCTAGCATGTGATAAAATTAAATTCAGGAAAATTTAAAGGAACTTTTAATTAACAGCTCCATCTGCTACATCGAATAATTTATTTCAAAGGTATCTACAAAATAATATTCAGTATTTTGTGTAAATATAGTTAATAAAATTAATACATCTTCTGGTGCATTCATCTATTTGGTTATACAATAGTTTGTCTGTAAACCGAAAATTTCAAGTTCCCACAGCGCCAGTATCTTATATTGGGATCTATGTAAAATTAATTTTATTGTATTGTACAACTGCAGAACTACTGTCAGATTCACAGTGTTGACGGAAAACAAACTATCGATACGAGACGTGTCAGTTATGATGTAGGTGATACAGAAGCAGTGAAAGGGTAAACTAGGTACCACAACATGTGTTGTACATATGGCTTATATGACTAAATAAAATTCTGTGAACTGCAGTTCGAATCATTTAGAGTATGTACAGGTTGTTTAAAAGATTTGGACAGAGGATAAATTGACGGTCACAAAGTGTGTTAATGTGGTAACTGCAGGTACGTAAGATATTTTTGCTAAAAATTTTATTGAGTCCCTCTTTCTAGACTTCTTAGCGTTTAGGTTACAATCCTTACCATCAGAAAAGTGTAAGCTCTGGTAGGCGCATCTCCTTAGTGACACAGGTTTTATGGTAGCGTAATATGTAGATAATGCATAATATTGTTCAATACTACCACGTATTTACTGAGTGAGCTTGAGAGTCTTACAAAGAACCCAACGTATCGAATATAATAAATTATATAGTAAGTTAAGTCCAGCTTCGTTATGGCTAGCGTAGTGCCTTCACTTCGGGCATGGATGGCTTTGATTGAGCGTTATGTTCGTCTTGTGTTGATTACTCTGAGATGCTATATAAGGAGTTTTCATTACACATCACACGCTGAATGAGAAATTGAAAACAAGATGCAAATCTGTCTCCAGGACTCATCCATACAAAAGAATTTATAAAAAGAAGGAAATTATTTTTTTGTCAGTGTTACAGAAATTCATGTCAGTCAATACCACTGCAAAGTAACGAAAGAGATTTTTAATGAAATCAAGAACTACAAAAATAAAATGTGTGGAAAATACAGATTATCTGGACATTACAGCAGATATTTATCAGACGTTGATGTCTAAACTACATCTTTTACAAGCTTAACGGTACAGTAAAATCATCTTAAAATGCACAGATGCACGAATTCTAATAGAACAGTACTGGCGAGTGAGAAGTAACGCACGTACCTGGCATTTTGAAGGACGCAGGCTCAAAAAATTACCGTCCGCCGTCACAATACGGTTGTCTATGGTTTCACGGGATGGTATCTTGAAAAGACAGTGGAAAAATTCCTTCCCTCTTCCTTAACGTATACAAGACGTAAAACCCCAAAGAAAATATAAGGAATTGATAAGAAATGAATCGTTGATGATGTACCATTGCACCTTTTTTCTTTTCTTTTTTACTGAATAAGGATGGTACTGTGTTCTAGGACAATTTTTTAACAGCATTGTATCTACTTTCCGTGAGTGTATTTGGTTTTATGCCCTAGTTGTTAATGAACTTGGACAGTTCTGTACAGGACCAATTAGGCGAGGTGTTAGTACACAATTTCTAGTAACGAAATTGTTTACCAAAAAACTGGTTTAAAGACACCTTTCCGCATTTCGTATGCAACTACATCACGTGACACTAGATTGTAGTTCTCTCTTCGTATGTTGTGAGGGTACTTTCTGTGGTGGCTTGTCCATCAGAAGGCATTGTTAATCAGGTACATTCGGGAGGACGCCGCTTTGAATCACCGTCCGGGTATCCAGATTTGGGTTTTCCATGGTTTCCCCAAATCACTCCAGGAAAATGCAGGGATGTCTCCTTCAAAAAGCGATGGCTGAATTCCTTCCCGTTCATTGTCCCCAGTCCCATCCCGCCTTAATGACCTCGACGTCGACGAGGCGTAAAGACATAAGTAAAAAAAAGGTTAATCAGGTCGATATGTTCATATATTCCGGAAGAGTAGGCCTGAATAGGATAGTTAAATATTTCACCCTCTCTTCTTTCTTCTCCCATTTTCAACACAATGTGCTAAACACACATTCATCACCATAAGTAAGTGATTCTGACGTATAATTGCTCTGAGATTCGTTATAAGAACTGCTGATTTTTTGAACACTCTCCATTCTGCTAGACATCCGAGGAAATTTGGAGGTGCATTTTCCTCACTGGCTGAGACCCAGGCTATCACGAATCTTGCATACTCGTGGCTTAAAATAAATTCTTAGCACAGCAGGATAAAAATTGGTTTCATTTAGATCTAAGAGAAACACTTCAGTTCTACTGTAATATCAATAGATAACAAACAAATCTGTTTGGGGCAAAATCTATAAGTTAAGAATGTTTCATCTCTTGTTATGTTATGTGAAGCACCTGCGGTTTCGTAGAAATAGGGTCTATGCAATTTCAGATTTCATTGGTTTACCTTTGTAGACGTTCTAATTCCTTGTATTTCTCACCAAAATTTTTGTAAAGGTCTGCAAGTGTCACTTTTACTACTCAGTTAATACTTATAATTTAGCATCTCCTAGATTGAATTCTATGGAAACTAAGTTCTGTATCTTTAATCATTTGATGCCGGGATGCTTCCTTCAAAAGGCCATGGCCGAATTCCCTCCTATTCCTTGCCTCCCATCCTTTCCCGTATCTAAAGACCTCACTGTTGTCGTAATTTCTAGAATCAACTTTTGTTTCTCGATACGTCTATTATTTTAATTCATTGCTTGCTGTATTATTTTGCATAAACCATGTTACAATTTCCTTGTCTTTAGGTTTCGTAACTATGAACACTGTTGTACAGCCTTAATCATAGATGCTGCGTTGTCAGTCATTACAGCCGAAACTTTATTGATGTTAATATTCCATTCAAAAACAAGTTATCTGAAGTACTGCGATCAAATGACAAATATACTCCAAGAGTTATTGAAAAAAATTCAGTGTCTCTACCGAAGTGTGCTGTAATCCCAATAAATCTTCACAGGTTCATAGTTTCTGTCCACATGTCGGTCGTAAGTGTTAGATTTTCTACATTTTTAAACTCATTTTTGAATACAGCTGATAATGCATGACCCAGCGAGTCAACGTTGTAATGCGGACAATCACAGAGAAAGAAAGCCGTGATTTTCAACAATCGTAAATGGTTGATTATCCTTACAAAACATATAAATCAAGGTCTTGATTATTTTTAAAGATTCATTACCACCTTCTGAAAAAGCATGTATATGTTCGAAAACGTCCACAATCGATCCTTGACGCTCCCAAGATGGAAGGACGGAATTATCGATCTGGATATCTGTTGATGAGAACGTCAAAGCTATATTTTCCAATTCTATCACATCAACTGTACTTGTTGATGGCAATTATTCAGAGTTGAGGACAGCAGTTTTGGAGACTTTCAATTTATTTTCGCAAGTGTATCGCTGTCGTTGTCGATATTAGGTAAGCCTATATTACTCGTCACTTGAGAATTTTCTCTGTTTACTGCTAAAAATGCAGCCTTGTAGATATTTCTTACTTGGCCAATCAAGTTTGATGTATTGCCACAAGAATTAATAGTTTTTCGGCAAAGTTTTCATTTTTCAAGGTTTACATTTCCTTCAATTTTGGTGAAAAATTTCCAAGCATTACTTTTGTTCCGAGGTACCACCTTGTAATCAACTAAAAAAAAGGCGAGAACCCGTGTATTAACATTTATTGATAAATCATCCCGCTGTAGTATCACATCAACATTACTATTACTATTACTCTGCGATTCACTAAAAGTGTATGGCACAGGGTGCATTGCACCTATCCGAAAGGGTAATAGTTTGGAAGGGATATACGGGATATGGTAGGAGGCGCCCATGAGTTCTTGTGAGGATCAATCCCAGCATTCGCCTGGAGCGATCTGGGAAAACCATGGAAAACCCAGATCAGGATGGCCGAAGAGCTTTATCGAAAGCTACTTCTGTCGGATTTTAAGTTTATTCGCCCGTTAAATCCTTTCTATTCCTTTCCCTAATAGCTCGCGGAAAAAATGAATACAGAAAAGAATCGGTTGGGCCCTGATTTCTCTTTTCTTATTTTCACGTTCATTCCGAGATACGAATGTTGCTGGTAGCAATATTTCTTTTCTGTCATTCTGAAATATTTCAGTCATGAATTTTTCAATTAGCTTCCTCAGAGAGCAACGCTTTCGGTGTTCCAGGTCTTCCCAACCTAACTCCTTCAGCATTGCACTTACGCTTTCCCTCCAACTATATATACCTGTCACGAATCGGGCGGCCCTTCTCTGGACCCTCTCTAATGCCTCCATTAACCCCTTTTGATGGGGACCCCATACAGAACAACAATATTCCAAGTGAGGACGCACTAGTGACTTGTATGCAATCGACTTAACTTCAGGAGTGCATTGTTTTAAATTACGACCTAGAAATCAGATTTGCTTTCCCAATTACATTCTCGTTTTGTTCATTCCACGACAATTATTACGAATTGTTACCCCTACGTATTTAGCGGAATCCACAGTTCTAAGGACAGTACCATTAATTGTATATTCAGAGATAAATGGTGCCACCTTTTTACTTATACGTATGACTTGGCACTTTTTAACGTTTAACTCCAACTGCCAGTCTTTACACAACGCAATTATTTTCATAATATCGTATTGTAACAAAGCGCAGTCTTCCTGAGTTTTGATTTCACGATAAATAATAGCATCATCGGCAAATAATCTTTTCATCCCCCTTATTATATCACACAAATCATTAATGTATATGAGAAACAACAGAGGCCCTATCACGCATCCCTAGGGAACCCCGAACCTCACTTCGGTAAATGATGAACTCTCACCGTCGAGAACTACACACTGTGTTCTGCCCTTCAGAAAGTCTGCAACCCAGTCTCATATTTGTGTAGATATGCCGTAGCCACGCAGTTTCCTAAGTAACCTAGTGTGAGGCACAGTGTCGAAAGCTATTTTAAAATCTAATAGAACTATATCAACCTGGGATTTCCCATCTATAATACGGCACAAGTCCTGAATTAAAAGTGCAAGTTGTGTTTCGCAGCATCGGCCATTTCTGAATCCATGTTGATTTGGGTTTAAAAGCTCATCTTCATCCAAAAACCGCATGACATTTGAATAGATGATGTGTTCTAAAATCCTACAAAATACTGATGTTAATGAGATCGGTCTATAATTTTGAGGATCATTAACATTCCCAATTTTAAACACTGGACTTACGAAGGTGGTCTTCCATTCGGCTGGTATTTTTCCTTGATCCAAGGAGGCGGTATATAATTTCATCAAATACGGTGCAATTTCCTTTGCGTGCCTGGAGTAGAATCTTGTAGGAATACCGTCTGGTCCGGGAGCCTTATTGGTTTTTACATTCATAAGCAATTTAGTTATTCCGTCGACATCAAGAACGAGATCATTCATAATTTTGTTGGTACGATTGGCAAATGTCGGAATCTCCTCTGAGTTTTCTGTCGTGAAAGCTTTTTTAAATATATGATTCAAGATTTCTGCTTTCTCTACGCTAGTTTCGGATAATTCCCCATTTTCCTTAATCAATGAAGGCATAACCAACCATACGAGAGCCTCTTAGTTATTTGACATACGACCAGAACTTTTTTGTATCAATAATCACATCTTCGGACAAAGTCCTGGCTTGGAATTCTTTAAACGCATCACGCATTGCCTTACGCACTTAACTTGACTAATTTAGCACGATTAGACGAGTCACCCGATTTCTTTACCATGGCATGTAAACGCCTTTGTTTCCTGAGCAATCGATTCACTTCCATATTGAACCACGGAAGTTTCTTACTTACCTTAATAAGCTTCTTACGAACAAATTGATTTAAACCGTTCCATATTATTTCTTTTAAGTTAAACCAAAGTTCCTCAACATTCGTATTTAGCGTGTATGTTTCAAAAGTTTCCGTCAAGTGATAAACCATACCCCCAACGTTTGCCTTATCGAAGCAATATACGAGTTTGTCTTTGTCATGCTTCAAATTCATACAAGATTTTAAAGTTACCACAACCGCCTTATGATCACTTATGCCGTCTTCTACACAAACTGTATCTACAATATCAGGATTACTTATAAGAAAAAGATCCAAAATGGACGAGGAATCTTTATCGCACCACGTTGGCTCTTGAACCATCCGTTCAACAAATCTTTCTGCAAATATTTCTAGGAACGTTTCGGTTATTAACCTATCTCTTCCGCCCAACCTGAAAGTGCATGTGTCCCAATTAACTGACGGTAGGTTAAAATCACCACCCACGATCAATATATGTCCCTGAAATTACTTATAAATTTTATTAAGCGACTCTCTGAAGTATTCCGCGTTAGCCAAATCAGAATCCGGAGGTCGATAAAATGGCCCGATTATGAACTTCAAATTTTTACCAGTTTTTACCTTGACCAATAACAACTCGCAAGAATTTTCAGTTTCGGTTACGACAGAACAATTAACGGTTTGTTAACGACCACGAACACACCCCCGCCCATTGCGACAGCTCTGTGTTTCAGAAAAACATTGATGGAGTTCACAACATTTAAGTAAATCAGACCGTCGTTTATTTCTTTACAGATGTAAAAAGGTCAATAAGAACCACTTATTAATTGAATAATTTCGTGTACTATACGTAATCGATATTATGCCAAAATTATATAAAACCGCTTGTTTGTCATGCACGAGTAGAGGTCAGGTCCATACATTTTCAACTTTGAACATGCAATCAGATGTTGCACCAACTCAATTTTTATTTAAATTTTCAGTAGTACCACTTAGTTGTTTTAGAGTAATAACATCTTATTTCGATCCACAGCAAATACCGGCAAACAGTAGGAGTGAACTTAAGAAATTGATTTTATTCGTTCACTCATACGGACAGGATGGAAAGCCAACCGCAAGAAAAATTCATCTTCACCGTTGATACATCCCTCTAGTTGCTCACAGATCTCTCCATCTGTTAAAGACAGATACTCCAAATTGAAATAATTTAATTTAATCATGAATAAATTTAGTAATCATAAAATTTATTTCTATTATTCTTTTCTTTATTAGCTAGAGTTAGTTTTCTCAATGGGTCGATGTTTTTATAGAAAAATTCTTTGTAAAATCATGGAATCAATTCGATTTATCGTACGACAAACATCGAATAGATACGATGTAACGATGTTTAATGAATATCCCTAGTCTACATTGACATTAGCTTTTCCTGTAGATACACATATGCTGAACAGATGCTTATGTTGATAGTGACTCATATCCATTAATGATACCCCAAATAAAAATTACAAATCGTTTCTGGTATTAAGAATTTGTTGCTTAGGATTCATTTAATTAATTTATTCTTGACGTAGTTGACAAGGATCAAACCGGTAGAGGACTGTAAACAGATGCAGGGTGATCCGAACAGAATATATAGTTGGGTTGGTAATCACGGGGAGAGTCACCTTATTAGATACACAAATTTAAAAAAAAACCAAAGGTTGATTATGATTATAAGTTGGGGAAAAGAACTGTTTGATGAAGACTTGTAAGTATTTTGGCATTACATTTGATAATAAGCTTAACTGGGCAGGACACGTTGGACAGGTAGTAAGAAAAGGTTTCAAAACTCCGCAGAGAGTGATGAGGGGATGTACGAGAGAATGAAAGGAATTTGGTTAGAAAACGTTGGTCAGACGATTGCTTGAATATGATAGTGTAATGTGGGACCATCATTTTGCATATCAGATACAGGAGTTGGAGAGGGAATAGATTTGTTTCTGGAAATTATCGCAGAATGCAATCAGTAAGAGATACGTTAAAAAATCTGGAATGGGATTCATTGCAAGACAGGAGGAGGATAAAGAGGATCACGGGAGTGTACAAGGCGTACATTGGTGATGAGGCATGGAACGATATTGGTGTAAGAATGTAAAGCAATGCACGGAAGGGAAAAGATAACTGTGACCACCAGCTGGCACTCGATTTCAAGCACCATGGTGTAGGAAGATTGTCTTTTTTAGGTATGGGTTTCAGGGATTGGAATAAGTTACCAGGAGAAAATATCAATAATTTACCAAAAACGCTGAAAGAATTTAAACGTAAAATTTGTAGAGCAAATGTAAGTGGGTGCAGGAGAGGGGGAAGATGGTTGTGTAGGGAAATTGCCACCGAAGCGTGCGCTAAATCGCAATTTAATTAAATATTACTTGTATATTATTATGATTGTTTTCAAATTTCTAGCATTGGTACCATCGCAACACTAGTATCAGAAGATTAACGTATTCAGGTATTTGCTGCCATTTTACATTGTAGCACCGACTCGTGGCTGTATATACTCTCCCAGAGTACCATAATATCTCACCCTTACTAATTTCCTTAAAACCCTTTGTTATTTACTTATTTGGGGGTTGCTGTCGCTTATTTAATGGTGTTACGCACATTTCTCTTTCACGTGTGTTTTTAAGTCAACGAATCATCTAACCATTGCGTACGAAATGCAGTTTATTTGTTTTGTAAGGCCTACGGGACATCAGTCTTGTTCGCGAAACTAACACACTTGAGATGTGGTAGTAGAAATAAAAGATATGTGATCCTAAAAACAAAAGATATTACTTGCCTGGAATGTACAATCTTTCTTCCTGATTTACACCCTGCGACACACACGTGGAATGCGTACTGATGACGTGTTGAGGGGATTGAAGCTGTTTCCGTGATTTTCAGTGGCTCAGCAGAGAATATACTGAAACGTAGAAATTTTCAACTAAATATCCATCTGAAGTAAACTGTTATTTATCAATTAGTATTGTATTACTATAATGTGTTTCTTATAATTTAGTAAAAGGTCTCAATTCTATTGTATTTCCGTGAAAAGTTCTTCTACTACATCGTTAAAGCATCGTTTTGAGAATTTATTTCCAATAGTTCTTTTTATCCCAGAAAAATAGTTTACAAAACCTATTATCTAATAAGGCTAGCGTAATCTGGAACATTAAATGTACCAACTTGGTATAACAGGCAAATTTAAAGGTCGATATGAAGTTCCCAATTCGAGTTTGTAAACGGTACGTATGCGGTCGTACTATAGAGATTTCAACACAACCAATTTCCGCATAGTTTCTATTCGTAACTGGGAATTTATGATCCCGAGAACGCGGGACCTAGTTACCGAGTGGCCGAATGGAGTGGTATTCATCTGGAGTTCTAACTACGGAATGTTATGGGCCAATACGTTTTGGAGCGGTAGAACTTTTGGTAATAAATCAGATCCATTCTGCTGTAGCTAATTGTCCCAATAACGGGAAACTTGTCGTTATTGATTGGATACAGCTCTTGGCAACGTGGAATGGTTTATGCTATAAAGCACATACGAGGATAGTTCGAAAAGTCAACAACGTTTCACAATTCAAACTGTTTATTTATAACCTTGCAGTAAGAGAAGATACTTATTTTAGATCATATTTTCAGTTAATTATTTGACTGTTGATTTTGAAAATAAGACAAATGTATCTCGACCTGAATTTGAGTATTCCTTCCACGCGCCATGTGGCCAAATGATTTAAGAGAGATTGACAGGAGAATTCTGTAAATCTTCATCACTTGCAAAACAATTTTCTGAAATTTGATCCTTCATCTCTGGAAAAGATTTTAAGTCGACGGAGCTACTTTCTGACTGTAGGGTGGATCATTAATTGTGTCCAGTGCTATTTATCTCGCAACTAAAGCTTTTCTTATAAAATTTCACACTTCTCGTAGGCTTTATTTTGAAAAATTGCACTTACTTGTCAATTCGGTGATTGCGATGCGTTTTTCTTGCAAGGCAAGTAAGTGTAATTTTCCAGAAACTTTTTTTATAGGTATGCGGACGGGTTTTATCATGAAGCAGTAAAATGCCACTCCGCAATCAGTATTCGGGAGCGTCAGAGTTATTCGTATTCCTGAGCAAAACATTGCTGGTAAACACATTGCAGGTGATAAGAACCTATTGGTTGCTGTCGTGGATAGACTGAAGTTTCTGATTGTTAGGTGGCAAATATTTTCTGATGGATTCACATCGATGCATTATGAAAACCTTAAAAGTGTAATATAAAATCGAAAGTGTGCGCCAGTGGTCTGTAATTTGTTACGCCTATTTGAAATAATGTGCCAGACTACCCCACAGGTGGTAGCACGGTGAAGATGTGTCAATGGAGCAAAGAAAAGAGTGGAGACAACGCAAGGGAACTTCATCACGCACCGAAGTGAAGGCGCGTACAGAGAAGTAGGGAGTGGAGGTCTCCATACTGAATTTCCCAAGAAACACGGGGAATATGCACACAAATCTCAAGAGAATTATACGAGAAACGTGGCACCGCAATTTGATGATGGATTATTATGTAACTGATCGAGACAAATCAAATTTTTTTTTTTTTTAATATCGTGTATAGTTCTCGAGATATACTGTCGCAAACGTGACGTGTTTTGGGTTAAAATGCAGAATTTTTTTCCCCCAAAGTCAGTTGGATTCTTACGTAATAAAACGAGATAAATCGAAAGTAAAGAATAAAAATTTTCGATATCTTGCTTAGTTCTCGACTAATACTATCTCAGAATTGAAGGGGTTAGGTTGGGATGCGACTTGGACCAAAATAATTTCGCCAATCCCACAATTAACTACACGCTGGACATGCAGAGTGGATGTTTTACTTTTTACGACTGCTTGTGGTTAGATTGAAACGCGGCCTGGACCAAAATAAAAACGTCACGAAGGGCGTAAGAACTATATCTTTAACTAATTTATTACTGTCGATATCCCGAGAAGTATAGGAGACAAATACATAAAAAAATTCTTTATTTTCGATTTGTCTCTTCCAGTTACATAATAGCTTAAATTAGACTTTCAACACTCCTTTAGAATACGACTAGCATATTATTTGAAAAATTTAAAATGGTAAGATATGCTGGTTGTTTACACTTCGCCGATTTTTGTTGTTGAAAATAACCTAATCCTACTGAGAGGTATGATTTAACCTTTTTAACATTCATTAAATCTATAATAATAGACCCTATTCTTGCAGGTATCGTATTAAATACTTCAAGAACAGTAATTACAATGTGAATGATATTCGAGGTTGTTTCGTATCTGATGGTTGGTCCGTTGTCAGACCCATTTGTGCATGTTAGCTTTTACTGGAGCCACCCTGCTCTTATACGGTTAAGTACGCAAGACCACCGGATTCGCCCCCCATTTGCTGCAACAAAACTCTTTTAGTATTTATTGTTCCTCATGTGTACGTTAGCTACTGTTTTATGGCAGTGCTTTTTTTAAGTTAGACTTCACTCTATAAAAATATCGGCCCGTCAAAAAGGGCAGCTAGGAATATTTGTAAAGAACTTGTAAAGGTTAAATACAAGAGGGAGAAATTACAGATACCTGTTGTACATGAAATACCCAATTATATATCGGCGAGACAGGGACACAAAACAAAAAGGCTTAATGAACATATGAGGCATTTTAAAATCAACGACGTCAGCAAATCAGCTGCAGCACGATATTTAGCTGACAGTTAGGGCACTATATTTTTCAATGACACCAGGGTTACAGATTCAGGGAAGCAGATGGAGGCCAGAAAAGAGTTAAGAACGCTGACAGTGGGCTACATCTTGGCACATATGGTCATGCATTCCCAGGAAAACACGGGATGCAATCATGCAAGTCCCCACTGGTCCAGCCACGAAGGCAGCGGGAACTTCAGTGACGTCATTTCAAACGGTTAGCACGCGTTTCGGAATCTATTTATAGGCGGCAGTGATTTCAGACGTGGTACTCCTCTGATGAAAGCTGACAGAATGGAAGCTGAAAATTTAGGTGTTAAAAAACTGGCTTGGTCCACCAGGACAGCAAACATTTAACTGACAACGACCGTGAAAATCTAGGCAATTAACGAATACATATTCGAAATAAAGTGATAATGGAAAATAAGGATTTATACAAATTTCAAGAAAAAACTAGCACAGTTTTTCATGGCCGGATTTGTTATGATAAAAATCGGGATACCACTACGTCAATTTATTGGTAGCTCAACACTAGGCCCTCATTTTGGGTAAAGTGCACCTGACAATTAATATCAACGACAAAGCCATTCTTAGTTTGTAATGCTTAATGTCATTCTACGACTCTATGTCCATGCAGAAAATGTCACCCAATGGAGGAAAGTAATCTTTCCATTTCTTCACAGACGGTACTAGTATTTTTCATGATATATTGTGCGTCTAACATTTGTTTCTGAGAGGCAAAATGGAATCCATCCTTCGTTCGTCGGAAAAATCGCCTGAACAATATACTAGAGAACTACAGTTCGGTTCTGAATAAATTTCATCCAGCCAGAACGGCGGTATCTTAAAGCAATCATCCAAATTGGTAGGTAGCTGGCAAAGGGACACGGCCATTGCAGGAATCCTGACGCACCATTCGATTCTTGTAAAAAAACATTTTCTCAAGACAACCCCGCAGTACAACATAAACACTATATTGTACAAGTTTATAAAACATTCAAAGTATATTCTCTTTTAATATTTTAACTCTAATTTCCAGAGAGATCATTTCTTTATCGCTAATCTGTAAGATTAAGTGTTGGTATGCTAAATAAGATTTAATTGTTTAAGTGCTAATAAAGTTCCATTTCACTTCGCTAGCTGGAAATAGGTAAAAAAATTCTGAGATGTTAATATTTAACAATGCGTATTTGGCAATAAAAACATCGATCAACAGAAAACTCAAATCTTAATCATTTACATTCAACTACGATAAATCAAATGTGGATCCAAAATAATTGAAAAGTAAACGTTTGAAAGTTCAAATGAATGTTCATAAGCGATTTCTCATCAACACCAGTTATAACAGAAATATATCAAACTTCAAGTTACAAAACGTGGGTGTGCAGCAAATCCCTCAGCTCAAATTAGAGAGGACTATGGTTCGAATCCACATCCGGCCATCCAGAATTTGGTTTTCCTCGGTTTCCCGAAGTTCCAAAAATGTGGATTTTAACTGGAACAGCTATAGCTAAGAGTTTTAAGTATTCAAGCAATCTAACAACACACATACACAATAAAGGATGCAAAACAGGTATGAAAATTTCAGTAACTATCAGTTAAACTTCATGTAGTGTTTTCTAAAATATTACGACATATTCGCGGAACCAGTACGGAACTGTTCTCGTGAGTTTGAGAGCAGTTTTGGCAAACTATTCCTACAAACTCTTAAGCTCGCCATCGGCAGGTTCGGTTTCAAGAACAGATAACCACAGAGACTCCAATAAACTCACAGAAATCCTAAAACAAAACCGATTAACGACTAAAAGTAAATAAGTACGGCTATTAAAACCATGACATGAAGTAAGCAACGGAAATAATGCAATGGATATTTTTTCTGTCATCAGTTTGTAACGGACATATATCAAGTAAATAAAATAAATGGGCAGTTGCTAACGTAGTTTCAAGTTTTTTTTTCTCTCTTTGTAGTGAATATTTATAGTAATATTATTATTCTGAGTTTAATGGGCAGCAAGAAAAGAGAATCATAGATGATATATGGCAAAAAGATGATATAGAGAAATGAAAAGAGGAAGAGAACAGCAGAAGACATTGAGGAGCTATGACGAGCAGAACGATTAGCGGAGCTTTGAATTAACGAAATATAATTGGATTTTGAGAATAGATATGACAAAAAAATGTTTAAGTGATATTAAATTATGCAATGAAAAATTGAATAAATGTGTGTTATGAGGAAAGAGTTGGATATTATATTGCGTAAGGTAATGTAACCTACTGGAAAATAGTAATGCATGACCAATGATAATAAATATATGAGTAGTGTCGACTAGTTTGAGTGAAAATAGAATCCCTTTGTTACATGTTTTTATAAAGGCTAACGAATAGGTCGGTTAGAAGTCTCTCGACTGGTTTGATGCAAATACCCATATTATCATATTTTGGGCTATCCTCTTCATCTGAGATACCCCTTACAACCTATGTCCTCAAGTATTTACTTCATAGATTCTAAATTCTGTCTTACTCTAAAGTTCATGCCTTTCACTATTCCCTCTACTAATAATTTAAGCAATCCTGCATGTCTAAAAACGTGACCAACCATCTTGTCTCTTCTTTCCGCAAGACTCTTCCACAAACGTCTTTGCTCACCCATCAATTCCAAAACACGTTCATTTCGTACTTTAACTTAATTTCTAGCATCCTTCTATAGCATCACATTTCAAATGCATCAATTTTCTTTCTTTCTGGTATTCCTAATGTTTCGCTATCATTAAGTGCTGTGCAATTCACATAAAGCTTTAAAACTTCAATCTTTTAGTTTCTGATATTCTGCTTTTAACTTCATTCCTGCTTCGACCATAATTCGTAATTTTACATCCTAAGTAACAGAATTCACTTTCTTCTTTTGGCGTTCCTCAGGGAAGTGTAATAGGACTACTTCTTTTCATAATTTTAATAAACTATCTAGGTGACAACGTTAAATACTGGTTCCGATTGTTTGCCGACGATGCAGTTATCTATAGGGAAATAAGGTGCTCTGACGATTGCTTAGAAATTCAGGGCAATTTGGATGCTATTTCCGAATGATGCCGTAAATGGCAGCTTACACTTAATTGCAAAAAATGCAAGGCAATTCGAATAAGTAACAAAAATAATCAGTTTGCTCACAAGTACAAAGCAAACAATTCAGTGTTGACACGGTTGATTCCATGAAGTATATGGGGGTAATAGTAAAAAGCAACATGAAATGGGATTTGTAAATAACTTCCGTCGTAGGCAAAGCTAATTCTGAATTACGATTGATAAGTCGTAATCTGAGGAATTGTAATGCTCATACAAAGGAAATAACGTATAAAACACTAGATTACTGTTGTGGAGTTTGGGATCCGGATCGCAATGGCCTGATTGACTCAGTGGAGAGGGTACAGAGGAGAGCCGCTCGATTCGTGACTGGTTGCTACAGCCCTTATGAAAGTGTCACAGAATTGATACGTAGATTGGGCTGGGATTTTTGGAAGACAGACGACGTCATTTGCGTTTGAATTTATTGGAGAATATGCTAAATTCTATGGCCTACGAGTGCAGTGAGATACTTTTTCCGCCAATCATTTTTGCGGAAATATTAAATACGATAGATGCTTTATCCCTCCTAAATATAGGAGTTACTTGACATGGAGAGCCGTCGGTGCTATCACACATCGTTGTTTAAAGTATAACTAGATAACTCTTGCGAAAATTTCTCGAATAAAATGTAGAGCAAGGCTGGTTTGTAATAGGACGAAAGAAGAACCGCTTCATTTGTATCAATTGTTTATTTGTTTAGTCTAATAGGTACGTAACAGAAGTGGACGCCAGTGAAGCAGTTTATTAATATCTCTGTGATATGTACTACTGCTTTCTTGCGGCTTGGCTTTGAACTGACTCATACGTTCAAATTTCACAGTTATTATTTTTCTCCTTCATGGGTCAAAGTCAGAAAACTTTTATGCAATTTTGCCTGAGTAGATAACTTAATCTTTTAAATGATACCTCCTATATCAATTTCGGTTAGATATGAAGAGAGACACATGCCACAAAAAAATAACACTTTATGGAAATAATAACAATTTTGCCCATTAAGTTCCGAATGCCGACCGATAAATTAATTTCTAATGTATGATGTTACAGCAGCGAAGATCTTGATCTTTGAAGAGATACTTCATTTATCGATTTCCGTTAGGTATTCAAGAAGGTAGATGGTTCGTGGTACAAAATAACTGCATTTTAGAAATTCGGCATTTTTGCTTTTTGAGGGTCGAATTTGGAAAAATTACTTTCTTAAAATATGATATGACCAAAGCGGATATCTTAATCTTTAAAATGATACCTCATTTGTTAATGTTGGTTAATAATGAAGGGAGATAATCGCTTGTGACAAAAAAACACCCTATAGAAATAAAAAGTATATTTCTGATACGTGAGGTGCGACACACCGTTTGTTTCTTCGGGGTGACAGGGTTAGGCTCTCGGCTCTGCGCCTGAGGCTCCACTGAATTTAGTGTCGGGGCAGAGGGCGACCGAAGGACACATTAAATTTACGGCTGGCTCGAGTCAAATTTTAATTTACGGCTGGTCACCCGCGCTCAGTGCAGCGGGACGCTGTAAACTCGCCGCTGCCGCCCTACCCTTTATGGGGCCCGTCCGCTGTCTTTGAAGTTAACGGCGCTGTCCGCACGGCGGCGGCACGCCAGTGAGACCTCTAAAAAAAATAACGTTGCGTTACGGAGACCACACACAACCCAGTTTACAACACCTATCAAACTGACATTCTGTGCACTATGTCGTCAGCTTACACCTTCAAACCTATGTCACGATAGCCATTTCATACTACACAGTAGTGTAACATTATCGCTATCCCCCAATC
This sequence comes from Vandiemenella viatica, assembly GCA_031002005.1. Classification (NCBI taxonomy): domain Eukaryota; kingdom Metazoa; phylum Arthropoda; class Insecta; order Orthoptera; family Morabidae; genus Vandiemenella; species Vandiemenella viatica. The sequence continues at coordinate 261,213,097 of JARYHS010011408.1, read as the reverse complement.
ATTTATTATTATTGTTGAATTATGTAGCTTTTATAAGTTATACTTGGTGGGAGAGAAAAGTAAGGAGACTGATTTTTTACTTACCAAAGTTTTTGTTTTTTCAAACAACAATATTATTCCTTTCAAAGTAGTTCATTCCTTAATCTGATTTAAAAAAATCAGCCTTATTCTTCCTTTTTCTTAAGCTTGGATGAACCCAAAATTTACACTTTCTTTTTCGTGAATATTCAACCAAAATTATAAAAGCAGCGGCTGCCCTTAACAAAAGTTACTCCATGTTTTCCGAATTCAATTGAACGCAACTTTATTCTTAGACTACTGCAGTGTAGATAAAATGGTGCTTTCAGGTGAACAGGGATTACAATTATCACTTACATCATGCAACATTGCTGTACTAATCATTACTGTTTGCCAACAGCGACTTCATGAAACAAAAATATTTTGTAATTTGCAGCAACAGTAGTTGAAACTAACGATGCTGTTTGGTTATGGCTTTGGCTTACAAGATTTCAGTTTTTCATATCCGGACTTAATTCTTACACCGTAGTAATCTGTAATTGTGAACAAACTGCTGAATACTTAGTCAGAGTACTCTAGATTCATGATAGAACCACCAGTCTTAATGGCGATTTATCTTAGTGCCCGAGTAACTCAGTTCTCGGGGCACCTTTAATGGTTCTCGTTCTTGAATTTAAGTGCCATTTCTTCCCTCCTTTACAGATACACCTTGTAATTTCATTTATTCCATTAGGCTCTATTACGTTTCGTTCTTAGATTTACGTGCTATCGATTACATGTTATATTGCTACGTTGCACGTCTTTAATTTATATTTTTGCCGAGGTTCTTATCACAAATAGTGAAGATGGTGCTAGGTGTGACTTCCATAATAATTACAATACCTTCAATTCATTTCTATCATTAATACCCTGCTTCAAGATGAGTAACAGTGAAGGTGACCAAAACGTTGCTAAGGAACGTCTAAAATAGCTTCGCAGGAGACAAATGCAGTAACAAATCTTGAAATAAATTGCAATGTTCAGGATAGTGGTCTAATTCGCATGATCAACCGTTAGTCTATACACATATGATATGGTAACTTAAAAAAAATAATGAGCACAAATTCATTTTAAGGGAAAAATTAATGACCACATAATTCTCTAAAATCTTGATACCAACGATAGTGTCACATCTGCTCCGGGTGCATTCAAGATGTTTCAGTTGTGACATTTACACTCGCGGATGGAGCCACGGTGTACGTCATCAGTGACGTGTGGCCGGTAGGAACTGCTCTTATCACTTGACTCTTGGTACGTTCGATTGTTATTATCCTGATGATTAACTATCAATTCATTAATTGTAGAAAAAGGATTTGACGTGAAGGATACGGACTTCTTCAAACAAAACATGTTAGAGATATGACAACAATAAATGAGAGCATCGTGTGCAAAAACTAAACTAACCTAATATTTTCTACTTTACAATTGTCTTCACATCAATAAACATTTGCGGTGGAAGCCAAATATATCAATTTCCATAATATCCATGGATTTTTATTTGGTCTCCACGCGAAAAAAACCATCGTTTATGTAAAAAAAAAAAAAACACCTCCTTCACCAGGTAAAAAATTATTATTATTCTTCATTTGTTTCAGCGCGAACAAATAAGATGCACTAACTCTGAGTTGCATCAAAGGTCAGGATAATTGTAATATAACAGATTAGAGGCATCAGAATAGAACGATTTTCAATATACGCATAATCACATATTGGAGAAATACGAAATCCTATGATCTGAAAGCAGGCAAAAATCACTAACTGCATGATAAAACAAACATTATTTCCTGTTATACGGTTTTATGTTAGAAACAAATGCTTACCTTTGCCTTAATACAGGGTGATTCCATGATAATGATACAAATTTTCGCGGATGTTGGAGAAGGATAAATGTATAAATTTGACTTAAGAGGTAATGGCCGGATACGAAAAAGTTGAAATTTATCCAAGTTCTGCCTTAGTCTCGTGCAGCTCTAAAAACTAAGAGCCCCAACTTCTGAAATCTGATCATGATGTGAATAATTCACGTTGAATACTCCCACATACATTCAGATTATTTCCCTGTTGATGTATTAGTAACGGCGCAAGCAAATTGATGTCAGAGAGACCAAAAATCCTAATTTTACGTTACAATAATAATGAATTCCATTCACCTGCACAATTTTCACAAGCTGCTAAATTTACAAAAGTTGCAGTAGTATTCCACTGTCGCACAAAGTTCTGTCGTACTCGTTCTGATGTCCTCGACGTCGTTTGAACGTTGCCGCAGGCAGCGAGAATTCTTACCAGGAGATCTTCTTACCAGGAGATCCTCTTGTTTCTCGACAGGTGTCTCGAACACAAGACTTTTCACATTGCCCAACAAGAAGAAATCGTATGAGGTGAGATCAGGAGAACGTGCTGGCCACGGAACAGGATCTCCTCTGCCTATCCACTTTTCAAGGAATGTCTGGTTCAGGTGTTCATGAACCCTCCATCATGTTGTAACCACATTCCTTGACGAAAAATAGTTGGGAAACGATTTTTCATGAAACAATCATGGCAACAACAGTACCGGTACATGTTTTCCACTGTCAGAGGCATCAGAATACCCCAAATTGATACATTTACTCTTCTCCGTCATCCCTGAGAGATTGTAACATCGTCACGGATTCGCCTTGTGTAAGATGATTATTTCAAATTCCACCTCATATGAGATGAATATCGTCCTTGTTATAAGGGATATCCCCGAGTGTGTTCCATATTGGGTGGGGAACAGAGTGAGGTTTCATTTACAAGTGACATGCAAACCAGGGCTTTGGTGTGTGCTGTGTGTCTGTGCCCTTGGCGTCCAGTGCGGAGGGAAACGCAATCTGCTGGTGACACCGAGAACGTGGTTCCCACGTAATGAACGGAGAACAGAGGGGCAGTCGCTACGGGGAGTCGCCTGCACAAGACATTCATTTAGCTCTCCTGGACACAGTAACATCCCCAGCAGCTATCACTGGAAACGGTGGACAAAGCTGACAACTGTGTGCCACGCCTCCAGTCTCTAGCGTGAACCTATACATATGTTTTAATGACAGTCAATCGTGAACAGTGAGCATGGTAAAACGGTGATGTCTTGATGGTCGTATCTCAAATTTTCGATAAAATAAATGAATAATTTAGAAATATTCAGGAGATTTAATAGACTCCTAAAAGCTATAATATTTTGTTTTAAATAGGAGGAAATAAAAGATTTGTCATCACTGTTATCTGTTATAAAGTATATCTTTAAAAGAAACTGATATTTACTAGTATATTTTTGACACTGACGAGACTGTATACTTATGGTTAATAGTCAATGTGTCTCATGAACTAATCAAGCTTATTTCTTATCTGCAGTCACAGAAATTTAGATTCTGTTTATTTAATTTTGGTTGGAGTGAAAAAAAAAATAAAAAAAGATTGTGCTCTTTCACATGCTAATTGTCGAAATTTATTCTCTTGAATGCCTTCTTCACTTCCAAACAACGATCCAAAAAAGGAAATAACAGTGATTAACTAACCGTGTATTATCTTGCTATACTGTGTCTGATTGATAAAGGTTGTGTTGGAAAGCAGATATATTTAGGCTAAAATCGTTTAAGAACATTGCATATTTAAAAATATAAAATTCTTGCTGACAAATTTTTCAAGTATCCTAAATGAGACATCTAAGAGTACATTGCAATGTTTGTATCTGACGTCCACAAAAATGAAAAGCGTTGGTAATACGGATGGTCTTTTTGTATCGAACCACTGTCAAAAATCGAAGAAATAGTATTCAATTTTCTCACAATTCACTGAATTTTATAGAAAGAGGTTTCTTATAATTACCATGACATAACAGCATTTCGTCATTTTAAGTATAGGATAATGGTCTGTTGCAAAGAAGTTTTGTTTCATGGTGCAGAAAATTAGGTTTTCTCTTAGAGTGCTAGAGAACTGTTTGTCAAACAACAAAAAGCGACAGACCATACTGAGATATCGGGTAAAAACTTTTCATGGTGCAATGTTTGTACGTTGCGATACCGTTGATAGTGAACGTAAACATTAAATTAATTATTCATGTACTATCTTTATTTTTTTAAATGCTATGTTCGAGTAAACCGCATAATCACAGACAAACTACCGAACCTGCTAAATTAATATTTTCACCTTAGATTATTGAGGTTGCTAGTACTGGTTTTGATATGTTTCATTCCGAAAGATGGCGCTTGAGTCTTTCTTCATCTCAAGATGCAAGTTAGATTTCCTTGTGGTTGTAAGCAAAGACAAACCTCTCAGAAGCAAGGATAATGATGTTGAATATCTTTGGTTCGATATGGTCACTGGACCAGAGATTACCCTAGTACGTAGTTACACTATTTCTGTATAGTTAATGCTAAATAAAATAGTAATAAGTCACTTTGTTTCTACTGTAATGAGGATATAATTTATTTAATAAGAGCATTAAAAATAGTAGAGCAGCAAAAATGTGTGATTTTAGGTAATAGTGTGCTTTGCTTTCAGTCGGAAGCACTACAGTCATATTGAAAGTATCGATAAAATATACAATTAGGATATTCATGCAACTGAAAACTTGTCATGCCCGAATTGAATGCACTGCCTGAAATTTTATTATAGATCGTGTTGGGTGTTAGCCAAGAATTTAAACTGCTTTTGTACAAAATTCGAAAATTCAACTCTTACTTTAAAGTGAACTCGTTTGGTGCGACAAAAGATAATTGCAAACGAGGATGGAAGAAATTTCTAAACGACATTTTCAATACTAGGACAAGTGTATCACCTTTCGCCGTGCCAGACAAAATCAGGATTAATAAAGATGCGTAACTGAAGATTTTCTTTGAGTGAAATGCTCTCTTGAATTTTTTAAAAAAAAAAAAAAAATAAAAAAATTGTAATTAAAAATAAAAAAATGAAATGGAGAGGTTTTGGTGAAATCAAAGTAAAATATTTGCTTGAAATAGTACCAAAAACATTTTATTTTGCTTTTATTTAAAAATTATCAGTATGTTTACCTGAGGAAAGATCACATACGCAATCACATTGAAGAACTAACAAATGAAAGGTCTTGTATTTACGCACTTCATTACGTAGAAGTAATTAATGCGAAAACCATCACAAATTTCAACAGTGATCGTCAGCTGTTTTTACTTCCACATTTGTGATGTGAGTTTTCATCATGAAGTGCTCATTAAACGAGCTTTCAGTGTGACTTCGAATCGTGGGGTTGCCGTGTCACATCCCTTGACTGTGCACCCCAGACCACGCTGTCCCTTTTTGTTATCTCACGGGAGATGAAAGAGTCCATTAGGCTTCCCCTGAGGAGCCATCCTCAGTTTGCGCAACTACTCTGACTCGTATTCGCGCGCGCCGCACTATAAACACTTGCGCCGGCCCAGCTGCCTTCTACAAACACAGTAACTGCCCCGGGCGGGTGGGCAGCGCGGCAGCACGCAGTTTCCCTCACAGCTCAGCAGCGCATTTAGTCAGATGTAGACGGTACAAATTTTGACTTAGGGCAACAACTGGTAGTTCAGGATGCTCTCCATGCTTCTGAAAAATTGAAATTTGGACCCAATGGAACAACATAACGGCTGAAGTTATCCTACTTGGTGATTTAAACGTTTATAACGTCCAAAGGGCTGCTTTATTAACATTTTCTTTAGACGATTTAACGCTATTGAATCGTTATATTAAGAGGTATTCTTAAATTTTATTTAGCTGCTGAAACATTTCTGCTTAATCTAGGGCAGCGTTTTTCAAAGTTGGGTACTTGAACCCCTAGGACGGCCTTTGGACGAGCCAAGAACGTTATACAAGAAGTCTCATATATCATAGCGATGACAATGTTATGTCTTGTACACCGAGTGTAGTCATTGCTTCTGTACTTCTTATTCCCATAGGTCGACTAACTCCCTCACATTCTCTTCTGTGAGTGAAGCGGGATTGTTATGCGTAATTAATGTTGAGACGATCAGGACTTTTGACCTAAATGCCACAACGTAACTGACGGTGCGAGATTAAAATTTAGTTTAATTTAATTCCAATTGAATACATGCTTCAGTGCTCTTATTTCTACATATTTATATTTTTATGCCTTAATTTATTTGTGTGTAATTACCACATCTACATAATATTGTCTTTTATGAATTTTAATTTTACAATCATTCAGTGACAAGCTTTAGTATTTTATTCCTGTCCTTAACTACCATTCCTAAGAAGAAAAAAAAATTCTCATTCCCTCATGCCTGAAATCGACTGTCAACTTGTGGTTATGGTCATCCATTCCCTGTCATACACTTCTTCAAATTCTTCTACCAAACCTTCCCAAGCCTCATTTTTAATACACGCACTGTCTTCACACTCCTTAGGTCTTCTAATGAAATCCAATCCAGCTCTTGTATCACTTCAGTTACTATTTATGTGCTGCAGTAATTACCACAGTGACTGTCTTTTTTTGCACTCCTCAGAGTTTTGTAACCCAAATAACTAACTTCTCTGGTACACCCCTGATCACCCTATTTATTAATTGAAGGTTTTTGAAACAAAATCGTACCACCTGCCAAGTATGAACAGTACAGTTGAGTTTATCGTCAAATGTTGCCAAGGTATTTCCAATCCATGTCTTCAACAATTATTTCTCTGCCCAACCTATTCTTCGTGGGCCTTTGAATATAGTATTATCTCAGTGTTTCGTGAGCTTACACTGTTATCGTTACGTCGTAGTCAACAATGTATTATTATCAACAATTATTAATATTTTTATTATTTGTCAGCCATTTTCAATCATGAACTGATGAGGTCATGACTATAGATCATTATTAATCTACCTCTTGCTGGAAGCAATATATTCTAACAAGGAAAGCTTAATTGTTGACATCTGTCTGCCGTGATCTTTATGATATGAAACGTGTAGTTTATGAGGCGAAAATTAGGGTCCTTCCTTGCATTAGGCAATGTGATTGCGGAAAAACCTCTAAATACAACCGCAATTAGGACCACCGGTATGCGGGCATTAGGACTCCAAACTGGACTTGTTGCATATTTCATATCCAGTGTGCTGGCACCTTTAAGCCGTAGGGACACTGGCGGATTATATCTACAATTAATACTAAGTAAAAATTTAGTACAGCTGATACAAAAAAAAGTAGACACCTCTGATTATTGATTTTTTTAAAAATAATAACTACATTCAGTATGTATGAAATAAGCATGGTTTGCTTGATACTCTATTATTACAGTGACCTTTGTTACCATTGGAAATCCATAAAATGAACTACGTTGAAAATTTCGGGCCTCTGGTATCGTTATTTCCATAAATCATGTATCAGGTAGATCTAAATTCTTTTGTTCACAGAACTTTAAATATTTCCACCGAAACCGTTGTAAATATTCAAACAATTGAAACGCAATCGTTATTCTGAATCATTAAACCCTATGAATTCATAATACTGTTTACAACAGAGAAGTAGCGTATGATTACTATCCACATGAATGAATCGGACTATAGATCTCCACTCACGCAAATAACCATAGGCCTGTTTGCGAAAACGCATGCGTTTCTGTTCGGTGCAGGCCGTGAAATGCTACTGCAACGCCACTTCCATAATTCACGAGAAAAAACGGTTCGCCGTGGCTTTGTGCCCCTTGGCTTCACACATTCATTTGAATACTAAAAGCGGAACTCGGACGAGTTTGACGGGGCCGTCGAGCCGACAATGCGGCGGGAAGGCCATTGTCCCGCCAGAGTAAACAGCGACTGTTGGCTTGTTAGGGCCACACAATAGGGCCGCACTGCCTGCGTGCTGCGCATGCCCTCCGTCCCACGAGCAGGTACTCCTGCACGCCCCACTACCCGCCAAACACTGATCACCCGTTGGTGGTGCTTGCAGGGGCACGGAGCTACGTGTGTCCCCAAGTTAGCAATGAAGTACTTTTCCGCTAACTACAATGGTATTAGCAGTTACTTATAGCTAACTAAGAAAGTGGGTGTTCGTATCTTTATTCCTGCAGCTGGCAATACTTCACAAAATAATTTCTATTAAAACATTTCACTCCATTTTGACATATGGTGATAAATTATTAAAATTGCTGTTAAAACTGTTTAAACTGTGTTTTCTGTGTTTTTCTTTTAAAAGTAATATCAGTTTCAATTCATTTTGGACCATTCAATGCCGCATCCCAACATAAACTAGATTGAGTTAGGGAAAATTTTTTGAAACTGTGTGATCCATTTATCAGAACAAAATAATAGAAGAGAGCCCACCAACATTTGCAAATGGAATGAAAATACAAATAATAAAAGCTGTTATGGCATTAAGTTTTTAGAAAACTTAATTTGCCTGCAGGGCATATGACTGATGCTTATAATTAATTTTTCTATTAAATTTTAGACACTAAAGTAAAGGCTAAATATATCACTATTAACAGGATTAGGAATACTGTCATGAAGAATAGTAGGAATTGTACTTACAAAGTCACGAGAGTACTTTTTACTTTGTCCTCATGAGTTGAATGTCGACGAGGCACCTGCTGAACCAGATATGTACAAAATACCGTGTGATCAAGTAAAATGTGTATAAAACTGATACAGCTTATTCATCAGAATACTGTATATATGTAGCAGCTCCTTCCTTTCAATACACTAACGCAGACAGAAATACTCTCTTTTCATATACCCTTACACCACTGTATAACTGTAACAATATATGACACTTCAATGTATGTATCTACAAAAAAAATTTTCTCAATGGTTGAACATTATGTAAGAAATTGTGGAATACAACTGAAAATCATGTGTATATCTGAATGTAAGTCAAATTCAGTTTCGAGAAAGATATTTAATTAAAAAAATCGCGCATCCAATCTGCCATATGCCAAAGCTGTTTATTTTGTTAGTGCATTTGTAAATAGTTTTTGGTATGCGAATTTTTAATGGCTCAAGTAACATTTAATCTATTTAAACAGCAGTAAAATAAATACTTTTTGCACAGTACTAAATTACAAACTTCGATTTTGTGTTATTATTTCATCATAACACTTCATTTAAATAAATATGAGCATAATAATTGCAGGAACCCAAGTTAATGAACTTGTTTACAAACTGATCTGTCATTACTGATTGTTCTCTTTTTATTAAAGGAACATTAAAATGCTAAATTAATCTTCAAATGAGGAGTCTCATTCAAACTTCCAGCAGCTAGACACTGGAACAAGTTAGAAGTCTGCAAACAATGAAATGATACTGACAGTTTGCCCCAAACCACTTATGATCTGAGGCTAGGGTGATTGGCTCTGGCGGGATAGTGATTACTCGTTCTCTAACAATCAAGAATTTGCTCAAGATTTTGTGTCCTCAATTATGAGATTGTGAAGTATTCTTATAAACTTATACAAACCTCTCACAATCAATCAGTCAAAAAAAATGTTACTGCGGTGTTTTTGTTCACGGAACTTGCGATGAGTTTAATGGTGTTTATTATATTGTTGGTAAAAGAAAGATACCCAAAATGTGATTAGTTTATAAGCCTTTTTCAGGTATTGAGGTGGGTTACATGTTGGGCAGGAATGATTAACTTAGGAAAGTATTTTCGGCACGTAATTTAAAGTACATTGGGCCTAAAAAACTTATAGTATTTATCTAAAAATTTTAATCGCTTGTGGTTGGATAAAATTTTCTATTTCTTTAGGCGGTTAAGGTAATCATACCCTGAGTCAAGTCCTGCTACTACTATAACACAATAATAAATAATATTCTTATGTGGTTTAGAGAAATAATAGTGAACATTTTACTGCTAATATTTTCTAATTAATTATTAAGTTGTTTGTACTGACAGTAGAGGATGGAGAGGAAGATGATACAGGAGACATTATGTTTTAAACAGCGACGGTTATTTATTGTTTAGAAGGAATTAAATGCTGACTTCAACTCAGCTGGTATAATCTTCTGGAAGATTTTATTAATAAAATATATTGTGCCTGGAGACTTGTTTCACCTCAATAGATCGGCAAACTTCGGCGGGTCTCGCTGATGCCCAAACTGATAGTTACACTGACTGCCACCACAGCGCTGCTTGATTAACCAGGAAATTTCAAATAAACAGCTACATTAACTTTATTTGCTCTTATATTGTTAAAAAGAGGTGTAAGTTTGAAATAAATGATTGAAATTAATTTTATTTTCACTTAAATCGTTAAAAGAAAGAGTAACTGCGATGTCTGCTAAAATACAAGTTTTTGTTGGTTAGCACAAATATAAGCTATAATGCGAAGCAGTGATATAAAAATTTCTAATTCCACGTTCTTTACTTTTTGTTTATTTATGACTGCTAGATGCAGAAATTCAGTAAGGAAAAGAACATTCCGTGTTAAGGCTGTATTCTCTGTAGTAGTTACTGGAACGAAGTGACAACATAACATAAAAAAAATTTAACAGAAGAAAACAAACTGTGAAGCTTTTTAAACGCAGAGAAAGCCTAAGCGAAATATATCAATCAAAAATAATAGTTATTCATTTTTAAAATTATAGTTTACTTAGTACTTTTTTATAATATTGAAAATTTTTTTCATCAATTAAAAAAAAATGATTAATCGTAATAGCTTCTGTTTGAAACCTTTTCACGAACAAACTCCTATTACCATCACTGGTAATACCCGCCATTTTTGACTGGCGTTTAAACTAGTTAATAAATTTTTAAACTAGTGTCCAACAAGTTGTGAATTCTAATATCGCGACATTCACGTACTACAGGACATCAGGTAACTGAGAGTCGTTTACTAAATAAAGTGATTAAATCGGTATATTGTTAAACATGAAATTTTACAAAAGATACCCCTCAATGTGCCCAAGGAAATAAAAGTTACATACGACATTCTGTAAAGCATTGTTATTATGAAGGTACCATTTTTGATTCGCCACTTCTAGGTACAGGAGTTTTTCGATGAAATAATGACTTACAGGGGATTTACTGTCTTGAATACGTCTTCTTTGTTTGCCGTGTACATCCATTTTCAGCGTACATAACCATACAAGTGAGCTTACTGATGATACTGACAGAAGTTTCCAATATTATTTCAGCGTCTTCTAGTTTTACGTGCTAAAATCGCTCCTTAAGACTTCACAACGACTGAGATAATGATAAATAAGAACCTTAACCATTCAAAAGAATAAAAATGTCCTATGGAATTGTTGGCCGGTAGATATCAAAGGATTGTTCGGCCACCAAATGGCAGAGGTTTCTATTCGCCACGCATTGCGTCTAACCCGGTAATCCTAATTAATATAGGAGACGTGGAATCCGAGCCAAGGAAATGTTCTGTGGTACTTCACATCAGAGGTGAAGGTTTGGTTCAAGACTTGTGAAAATCTCAAATGACATCTGGATTCTACCCGGGGGGGGGGGGGCTTTTGATCTCCAATTAGTCGCCTTAATAACTGAGCCAAGAGAACACTTACTTTAACCGATTAATTATTATTGTTTTCAGGATTATTACAGAACTCTAGGCGCTAGAAATGATTTAGTAAACAATCTGAACTAACGTTTTTACATGGAATTCACAATATGGTACCTGCATGCTGTTATGCTTGCGGTGATGAAATAACATTGTGTCAAATTGGTTTCGTCGATCATGCGATACATGATTAGCAGATCTGTACAAACAGTTGTTAAACGGTTTAACGCAGGTCGTACAGCCGTAGATCTAGAAACCCTTTCCCTGGTGCGGTTCATTACGTATGCATTAAAGCAGCTGCACAAATATTGTCTTTCCATTGGCCAGGCTAACGAGCGGGGCGCGCGTGCGTCATCATGCGCACGTTGTGCGGGTCACCGCCGCAAACAACGGAGGAGAAATTAGCAGGCGGCGCCGCTTTGTACGGAACCGCCGCCGCAGGTACGCCAATTAAAACTAAGCACTGTGCCGTCTCGAAATAAACGGTTATTATGAACATTCTGTTGGTACTCCTTAGATGAAATACAAAAATTCCATTGCAGCAATCTTTTTTCTAGATGTAACTCTAACCATTTACACCTTTTAATAATAACTCAAGCGCTGATGCTCATGGGAGTTTTGTATCATCGTTGTATGATTTACTATTTAAATTATTTTGTTTTAATTTATTTGAGACGGAACATTGGCTCTTGTGTCAATTTACCTATATACTCATCTCTCCATCCCCCTTCATCTTCCCGCCAACAATTTCCCTCTACTATTTTCAACTTTAAATTCTTTTAGCGCTTTGGTAAACGATAATAATTTCTCTTGGGAACACCTGACCTCCTTACCTACGAAAGAATACCTTGCCACGCCCTTATGCTTATAATTGAGCGCCTTCCATGCTCCCCTCCCAATTCTTCCTTCATTATCTTTCCACGTCTCATCACCAATATACTCTTCATCTTCATCCTGTCTTCCAATAAATCCCATTCCAACTCGTTTATCTAATCACTTACTGATTGTGTTCTGTGATACATTCGAGAGACAAATCTAGCTGCCCTTCTTTGCACCCCCTCCAACTCCTGTATTTGGTACAGAAAAAGTGGATTCTATACTATACTACCATATTCAGGCAATGATCTAACCAAACTTTTATAATCTATTTCCCTTACTTCTCTAATACGTCCACACATCACACTCCCCAACAAGTGAAGTCTATGACAGATTGAGAGTAAATTATTCGTTCTGTCTCTCCTTTATATTCCTCAACCCTCTCCATTTTTTAACAAACCAGACTTCAAATGGCTCTTAGTAAGAACGTGGGAGAAAACCTTGGAAGTCCAAGCAATGCCACCAAAATAAACAGTGCTGTACACCATCACTTCGTTCGATTTTCGTTTATTGGTGAATTTCATAGTTGAATAGTGATGTTGTACATCTATGGCATCTTAGAACAAAGAATTGTGCCTTAATTATTTCCTTGGAAGTAGTATCATAACGGTAAACTGCAAATGCTATGGAATCGACAGCCGAGGGATCGCAAAGGATTGTTTGGCCACCGCGTGACAGAAATTCGATTAGCCACGCATTTGCCTTTATCATGGCTGCCGTAACCCGGTAATCCTACTAAGTGAAGGACACCTACAGCTTTACGTGGAATCCGAAAGACGGAGCATACTTCACTAGAAATTTGATGTCAGAATGTTTCATGTATACACTTTAGTTAAGCCATGCTAAACATTTGTGTCAATCTCTGGTAAGTACCTGATTTTCGAATTCGTAGTGAATGTGACCTAACTTCGCTACTCATTCAGAGTGTCGTTTAATTCAAAGTGAATAGAATCTATAAAGTGATCTGAGTATACTGAGTTCCATATATTAAAAAAAAAAAAATGGCTAACGTCATTCCAAATAAGACTTATTAAAGATCTTTTACTAATGGTGTGGTTGAGGGTTTATCTTTAAATGCAATAATTAATTTCGATATGGAACAGGTATCAAAATATTAAGAGCGTTTTTTCAAAATATATAAATAAATTATTACTGCTACTGTATCAGATATAATAATATGAAAAATTTGGAAGCAATTAGAAATGGGGGAAGAATATTTTTCTGATGCCGTTTTACAGTCATAAGATCGCTTTAAGAATACCACCAAGAAATTTGAGAAGACGTAGGTAGCTTGTCAATTCAGCCAAAGTTGTCAACTATCTCAATCAACTGATGATCTGTAAACTATAGTGTACATTGTTACTGTTGTTTATATATGGATACGTGCTACTCGGGAACCCGGTATAGCTTATACTTACCGAAGTAAAACATACTTAGAAAACAGAAACTAGAACACATATATTATTATGTTATTCACAATGTCAACGACAGATAAATGTCTCTTCATACTTCGGTAAACCTCGCATTTCTTCGTCACCACCAACTATGCTACAATGCCACAAAATATGACCATTCAAAAGATTGTATCCAAAATTTTACCAAACCAATAGCTTGTACGCTTTGGGAATACATTTATTAAGGTCTTTTTAATAACCTTCAGTGGAAAAAAACTACTAAAAATAGGCAGTCAAAAAACAAAATTTCGAACTAACAACTTATGAACACTTGAGTTGCAAATATCAGATGATATTTTAATTAACTTCTATGAAATTACAATAGATGAAAGTATAAATTCATTTCTAATTATTTTCTTGATCTAAAGTTGTTGTTAATACATCATTAAGGACAGCGCAAAATTAATAGAAAGAATAGGTAATGATCTTTCTAGCAACAGTGTAAGCGTAGTTCAAATGTGTCATTCTCCTAATGTTACGTAGAGTTCTAGACACTGAAGGCAGGAACGGAAGACTGTCCATAAACAGTGACGAGGATTCATTTAATTTAATTTGGAGTGCTTTTGCGGGTGGCAATTTCACTACAAACCCATTTTCCCCCTTTCCTTTTGCTACCTACTTTTTCCCTATACTAATTTCAACTTTTAATTCTTTTCGCGTTTTTCAGTAAATTATTGATCAGTTCTCATGGTAATTTAATCCAATCCCCACTCCCTTACCAACAAAATAAAATTTTTATGCACACTTATGCCTGAAATCAAGTGCCTGTTTTGATCATGATCATCTTTTCCTTCCATGTACCTTTCCTAATCCTTCCACCAATATCTTTCCACGCCTCATCATCAATACATACATTGTACACTCCCATGAATTTCTTCACAATCCTCCTGTCTTCCTAAGAAGGTCCTTTATCATTTCATTTACTGATTGTGTTCTGCGTTAATCCCAAACCATTTGCGGGTTCTGAACTTGCCCCAAGATTACCTGAGTACGGAGTAATTTTAACGCAATAGATTAATTTTCCGGTTGAAAATTGGCTGTTGTTTCCAGAAAAAAGTGTTTAGAGATGACAGTTAGTTCTTTAAAACGTCTTTCATAAATATTATGAAATAGACTTTCCCAACTAACCGTTGGAAACGTGGCCACTTTCCACGGCGGTGTTCCCTGAGGATAGGGTTCCCCAGCTACACTTCCTCCCCGCGGTCTGCCTGTAACTCAGGGGCGACGGATGGGCCACCCCCAGGGACCGACAGGTAAGTGGCGAGGTTAGACCGTCAGAAAATTGGCCAGACACGTGACCGCTTGCTGCCATAGAAACGGCGGGGAAGGGGGGACGTGAAAGAGGGGAGGACTTCTGGGAAGCCAGCCGCCGACTTGGTCAACAAGGGGTAGAGTATAGACATGCGGTTCACCATATTCTGTATTTAATTCTCCCTATACCGAGAGTGGTGGGTGAGTGATTAACGTTTGGCCTCGCATTCGGGAAGACGCCGGTTCGAATCCCCGTCCGGGCATCCAGATTTGGATTTTCCATGGTTTCCCCAAATCACTCCAGGTGAATGCCGAGATGCTTCCTTCAAAAGGCCATGGCCGAATTCCATCATCTGTTTCTTATCCCCAGTCCCATCCCGCCTCCAATGACCTCGACTTCGACGAGCGCAAAGCCATAATTAAAAAAAAAAAAAACATATTCTCCTATGACGCCGGAGAACTACTGGTGTCATCCCATTCAACCAGAAAGACGTAATCGTATATCTGTGGGAAAACTTCAAGTAATGTTTTACATTGGCGTAAAATATTCGTCCGAAATTTCGACATCCTGCAGAGAATCTTTTTTATTAGTGTTGAGATATGATGAGGCGTACGTTTAATCGAAAACGGAGAGCAAAACTTTTCGTGCGGTGGTGGCAACATTAGAGAAGATGATCCTACTACCAATAAGCAAAAAAAAATGGGATTGGGAGGAGAACTAGTTTTGAAAATTTTCTTGCCTTAGAAAGGGAAGATAAACAAAGCCACAAGAAAATGTGGACAGCATATGTAATATGGTAATAAAGGCGAAAATGTAAGATGTCACTTTGGTAGATGGATATATCAGGATTTACAACAACAATAGATCGCATCTTGATAGAGTATTTGCACATGAGAAGGTCTGCACCACTTTGATGTCGAATGTTTTGACTGTAAAGTAAAAGCAAACTGTAGCTATCTGCAGCGAAAAATTTAATCCTCTTTGAAGTTAAAGCAAATTCGACCTGGTAAAATCGTTTTTATTTGCCGTTCGTTTTTTATTGTTGCTGCTGGACCTAAAGATTAACTTTGAAACCGAAACCTGGATCGTCCTAACACACTCAAATGAGCAAACAAATCTTGTTAAGAGGCCCTAATGCAACAGAATTTAAGTTCTGGACCTTGAATTTTGAAAGCGTGCATCTTATGTACTGTTTTAGTGTCTTCTTCCACTTTCAGCCTTCTATTTACTTTTCCTTGTTCTGTTCTCCCTTTTCTCTATCATCATTTATTATGACATTATTCTGAAATAAATTGTAACAGAAGGACTGAAGTATTTATATGCATTTAATTCTGGGATTAAATTTTTCTCCTCCTCCATTTTTAAAGCGAATTTTAATAAAGCGGGCCAAAAAAATCTTTCTCATATTTATCATGACGAAATGAAAAATAAAATTTACGAAAAATCAAAGAAATGAAAACCATTTCTCCTAGGGTTATAATTTTGGTGTATCTTAAAGGAGGGGAAAAAAAAAAGTTATTGGCTCCGATGTGACTGTAACAACTATTCCTACGATTACAGTCTGATTTTAATCCTTTTTTTTAGTAGTAATTGGCTTTAAACCAAAATTTATGTTCAGCATTGCATTACGTATCTTAGGAGAGGCGCAAATTTTCTTTAAACGTTTTTCATATTCTTATCGAGTATCAGTAATCTTCGCCGCACATCTTTTCTCTTTTACCGAGCGGGGCGGTGTAACGGTTAGCGTTCTCGCCTCGCATTCGGGAGGACGGCGGTTCGAATCCCCGTCCGGGCATCCAGATTTGGGTTTTCCATGGTTTCCCCAAATCACTCCAGGCAAATGCCCGGATGCTTCCTTCAAAAGGCCATGGCCGAATTCCTTCCCATTCCTTGCCCCCCATCCTTTCCCGTCTCTAAAGACCTCGATGTTAAAAAGAGACGTAAATCAGTTAGAAAAAAAAACTTTTCTCTTTTATGACAACTGTAAGAGTATTGTTCGTGATCAGTTGTTGGTAGTGGGATATTTTGTCTGTAGTTAATATTTAAATCGGTTGCGTGGGATTTTTATTTATTAAAGATAGTTTGTTGATTGTTCATTTTCATTTATCAGGAGCGTCGCAACCTATCAAACGGTGGTGTACTATATCCTCCAAGCTATAACGCCGATACAATTGGTCGTTCGTGCTACCAAACAGCTCTCTTTGAAGTCAATCAGATATGTTTTGTTGAACGATATGCGACTATTGATAAAACATGGTTTTACCTCATAAAGCACAGAAAACGAATAAAATGGATGTAAATGTATTGATTGTTAAAGAGAAAGGTTTAAAGATAATTAAACGGCTAACCCAATCGTTATTAAATTTGAAAAGGAGATGATATTTGGTATTAGGATGGAAATAGCATACTTTTTTCTGTATAAATAATACATGTTGTCACATAATTTTTAAAAATTACTGAATGGCGATAGACAGACGCGTACGATTTTTATGTTTCTGCACGATCTTACCATATAGCGGTCTGGTAGCTCAGTGGTTAAAGCGCTTGCTTACTGGTGTTTGGAGCGTGGTCTGAGGTTCAAATCCGTGTGGAAGCAAATTATTTTTAAGAATTGGTTTTGATCGTATGATCGGTTGTACGGATTCCATGTTAAACTATAGATATAAAAAATTTAGGGATGCAATGCGTGTAAAATCGTAGGCGGTCTAACAATGCCGTACGCGAACACTATTTTGATCCCTGATGGTTTGTTACTTTCGTAGTCAGTGTGTGTGTGTGATCTGCAATAATAATATTATAAATGTGGAAGTTAATCTCTGTCTTTTTGTTACGTTTTGATGACTAAATGGATATATATGTAATGTTAGGTTGGTTATTCAAGCTGTGTTTCTCGCGCAGTCTGTAGTGTATGATTTGTTAGTGTATAGAAAGGGGGGACGACGTGGTGATTATTATCTCCAACATATACCTTTCCTTCCTTTATACTTTAATTATTATGAATATGATTTTAATCAAATGGTTACTAAAAAGTGAACTAGAACCATGAATATTTTACGCAAGAAATTATATTCAATTTATTTAGTCTTGTGGCTTATACAAGGCCGGGTAATAGGTAACGTTACGTTAAACATATTCCAAAGACAACAAAGAACAAGCAATACCCGACGTTTACAATCCGCCGATGAAAAGCAAACATAAAACTGAATTAAATATTTCAATAATTAGCAAAGTCAACATATTATCAACGTGGCAACACAGGCCATCAAATTGAAGTTAACATTTACCACAAAAAGAGTATCCCAAGGGCGCCGTTTAATGTTAAAAGCATCGTCTTGAATTTTACACAAAATCAGCAAGATGCTTGGAATTTGAAGTTAAAACATGGAAAGTTTGGCTACCTCAATGAATTTAGGATGAGAGCAGAGTCTTATCTCAGGAGCGCTTAAGGGTTCGCAAGCCTCGTTAAAACCCAATGAACTGTGACCGTATGCGTCGGTACATTACCATAATCGCATCTTCTTGGTGTAGTGTGACAAGCTCAGTGCCACTGCAGCAACGAATGCCGGGTTTGTGGCAGATGCATCGCTCAGCTTCCAGCCCTCCAGAGCCAGAAAATATGTTCAGACACAGTCACTGATCGACGGCTAAGAGCGTGTCGGCTGACACGTCTACACTGTAGCTCGTCTCGGCAGCAAATGAAGTAGAATATGGCGTCTTCTCTTCTCCTCGGAAAAAGTAGCTTTCCCTCTCGGCAAATGTAACAAAACCCTTGAATTAACAACCTATAAACGTTCACGATTGGTGCATTGATATATGTCCATCATCACGTGTTTCATATCGTAGCTGGTATTTGCTTTCCGCTCGCGCCTATTCTGGTCGACCTTCAAGACACCAGGGCGGGGGTGTGCGAGGTCGGTGGACCCTCCAACTAACGGTCCGCGCGCGTCCTCTGCTTTGTGAGTTAAGGCGCCTGTCTGCCGGCGAACTTGCCATTGTCCCGGTCTCTGAGCGTTTAAAATGTCAGTTCCAACTTCCCATATTCAATACATTACTGAATAGCAAGTTTTGCAGAAATTGAAGCACATAATAATAATGACTCTGGCAGCCCGGGTTTAATACACAATTATTTACCTATCAATTATCCCTATTATTTACAATATTTACAATTTAAATAACTGAATATTGCAAAGAAAATCTGAATATTAATTAATTATTTAATAATATTCATTGTGGGTGACTCTGTCATACCATATTACTAAATTTCGTTTAGAGACAAAACATATGATTTCGTATAGATGTCGATTTGCTCTGTACTGTACTATTACCTTGTACTAAAACTTTCTGGCATCAGTTTATTTTGTCTTCTTTCTTGATATTCTATGCAGGCGTAAAGCTGGCCTAAGGCGTAGATCTAGCAGAGCACGAGCAGCTAAAGTTATTAGATCCCTAGAATAAGATGCTCATGCTGAAGATAGAAGAAAAGACTAAGCTGCCCTTAGGTAAACCTCCCCACATCTCCGCACCTTCGTTTGTATTTCTCTTTTAAATATGTTGGAAATTGATTCTCTTCGTGAGAAAGGTTCGCCGGTAGACTGATAAAGTGTTTTTATTTTTTTATATTTTTTTGCTTGTGATTTTACGGCTTGTTGACGTCGAGATCATTAGAGGCGGAAAAGGACTGTGAACTAGGAACGGGAAGGAATTGGGCCATGTACTTTTGAAGGAAGCGTCCCGGCTTTCACCTTGAGTGATTTAGGGAAACTATGGAAAAACCCAAATCTGGATGCCCTGCGCCCTCCTCGCTAGGTATGTTAAATAAAGTGTGTTTAAAAGTGGTTTGTGGATTAATCACTTACAATCGAGAAGCGATACTAAATAATTAGCACAAAGGATATGTATACTACTTTTCAGGTGCACATGAATAAAATATAAGGAGGAATCCACATTCGTCGTTCTACATGCACTAGATAAAACGCGTAATTTACTCGGTTTGACATAGGAAAATAATCCTTACCGAGGCAATACAAAATGTATTACATGTTATCTTTCTATGTAATAATTTAAGATAATTTAAAAAACGGACATTGCATTCAACTGATTAAAACTTTAATCTCTGTTCGTATATAATAGAGATTAAAAAATTAATTAGGCATTTATAAGCATGATAACAAAAGTAATAATAATCAAATTAACACGAAATTTTATATGTTGATGTAATTAGATTTCTTGTAAATCTTGAATACTATTTACTATTATTTTAAAAATTATCATGAAACAAATACTTTGGAATGTTGAAAATCTTCGCTAATTGGTTAGGTATTCCTAACTAATGGCAAAAATTATTCAAATTATGTTTCTTATAACAGTCACGATATTTTCATTTAATTATTTAGTCTCTACGTTTACCTCAAGTTATCAATGTAATTACGATGCGTCATTTATTGTTCTTTTTAGTAAATAAGTTTACAATATCAATTACTGCACTGCTGCTTTTTAAAACTCTATTCATAACTAAGAAATTTTATAAAACTTAAAATTTACTCATCTACCTCTTTCCTTGACAACCCTGACGGTACATACTAGATATTGTTATTAATCATTTTTATAGCACTGTTACCCTAAAACCTTAATTAACGTAGGTTACTATGAGTCCACTACGACCTAACATTATTTACTTCAGAAATAGAATAGCATGTCTACAGAAATATTAGCTAAATTTGTTCACGTACTGAAAATCGCTGGCAATAACTTACTTTATTAATAAATGTTTGAGGCCTCTGTAAACATAAATCTGATTTTTGGTTACAATTTTTTACGTGTTATATAGCTAAAGATTTTAATAACGTTACAGTACTATTCTTCAGAATTTAAGCTCAGAATACTACGTGACTGTCTGTATAATTGTTTTATATAGATCTCCACAAGTGACTTTTGATAACAAAAACTGCAAAGAAAAACGAACATATGGTAGCTATTATTAAGAAATGGAAGGTTTTATTTCTTTTTTGAAGTAGCTTGTAGTGCTAAAGGTTCGTCTACGTACCTTGAACTATAATGTTATTTGGTAAGCTTACTCACTCATCTAAAGTAGCTATTAGCAGCAGAACGGTGAGGTCACGCCGCGGCCTTCGCTCAGAAATTAACGTCTGCCAGAGGTTTTACTAGGAATTCGAGGTTATGTATACGATTTAAAAACTAAGCTAATACAGTGAAATGAATTCGGTTTTCGCAGTATTTCATTCGTAAAATAATATGGTAAGACTTAACAGCTGAAAAAAAGTTGAATAAAATTGAGCTTTGACATTTTTACAATCGCTGTTGTCACGCTGCTCGGCCGTCATTAGGTATGTACGAATTTGCATCGGATATCATACATGAGTTTGATGTTAAGGTTGTTAAAACTACGAACGAGGGTCAATTTTTAATTGTGTTTTCTTTGCTTTTAATGTGTTCACTGTTTTTGCGTCACTTATTTACTTTTCCATCTTTAGGTGTTTATCGAGATCGTCTCCATGTTTGATACTTCTATTATTATTAGGCTGGTGCATAAGTTCACAGCGCTATTTCATAAATTTGTTAAATACAGCAGATACATATAAACATATAAGAGAAAAGTTAATCATCAATCAGTGGCAAATATAGATTATATTTTCGGGGGGGCAGGATTAATATAAGGTTAGTTTAAGTAACTTTAAGTAGACACCCCATAATACTTTACATCAGTTTTGCTGCTCATATTCAGAGGGTAATTTGCGCTGCATACCCCTTTTACTTTACCGAGATCACGTTTCTTTATTGTTCACATTAAATAATAAAAAATATATCTATTTTTAAACAAACCAAATGATGAAAAGATCTCAGTTACTATTATTTCAAACATTGATCAAGATTTTAATAATGTCTCATCTGTAAATACTTATCCGAACTAAAAGAGTCAAATACGCGGTTTTTACTATCGGGTTTGGTGGGGTTCTAGATATACATAATGTTTTGTTTTGTAATGGATGTATAAACTGCGTAGACCCCCATTTTTTCTTTTTATATACACATACATATATGTGTTTTATCAACTATCATTCAAATGACTCTTTTGAGTACCGTTTTGGAGAGGCCTAAAGAAGGTTTAATAAATGTAATGTCAATGAAAATGCAACAAAATTTGTTTCATTAATCGTTTAGCCAACTGACAAAAAGAATACAATAAAAGAAGATCAAAAAACTAACAAAAAGGAACTTCACTTTTTATATATATCAATGATTACAAAACAAAGTCTAGGTTTCTTGGTGCACTTGCAAACTTATCAAGAACTTCATCGTCACTAACTATATTGTCTCTGTAGATAGAAAGTAAAGCAAGTCCGTTAAGCCTACTTTCAGATGTGCTGTTCCTTAGGTAAGTCTTCAGTCTTCTCAGGCTGGAGAAAGTTCTCTCTACGCTAGCGACAGAAACAGGAAGATCTGCGAGTAATTTCAGAAGGGTATAAATGTTGGGGAAGAAAGTCTTGTCACATGTTTCTAGAGAACTTATAGGCATTTTTGGAAGATTTGAAGGATTTTCCTGACTCCACTTCTCTCCCCATAACATAAACTTCCTTCGCACAATCTCATTATGTGACAAATCTTCTTCATAAAAACTAAAAGCAGCCTCCAATTAACCGAAATCAGTTATGATACACAATTGTGGAAGGATGTTTTGTAAGGATGCAACTGTTTCCTTGTGTGATTCAAAGCGTTCTTTCAGTGAGTCACAAAAATCGTCCAGGTATGGCACATAAACAGCTCGTCGATAGAATTCTTCTTCTGTGGTGTAAGGGACGTTGCTACTTGCTGTTTGAAGGCTGCAAATTCTTGGAATCTCTTCCTTAATGTCAAGTTTAGCAGCGAATGACTTTATTTGATTATACAAGGCTTATGAGTTATCAGCATTTGGCCTCTCCTTCGACAGAAGGTGTAACACACTCGTAACGTTAGTCAAGGCCTGTGGAAGATCTGTATTTTTGCTTCGAAACTGCTCAGATAAGTTATGCGTGGTTGATAGCATCCGGCTCAAAACAAAAAAGATTAACAAGAAATGCAAATTGACTAATAGCACTGCTTAGAGTGTGAGCCTTAGATGCTGAGTCACTGAATTCCTCTTCTATTTTGCAAAGGGAGAAAAAGATAGGCTCCAAAATGTCTATAAATAAAATTACCGAGTCGTGTCTTTCTACCCATCGGGTTTCGCACAGGGAAATAAGTTTCTTTTTCTTTTGTTCGGACAACATTCAGAAATCGTTGATTTCAATATTTCTGTTCTTTTTGCTGACATATGAAAGAATCCACAGATTTCTTTTATGACACCCATACAGTTTCTTATAGAAGGTATTCTGCTCACATCTGACAAACACAAATTTAGAGTGTGTGAAGAACAATGTGTATACATGGCCAACGGTGGCTTTTCTCTGATAGAAGCTTGTACTCCTCTGAATTTCCCACTCATCGTAGCAGCGCCATCGTACCCTTGGCCTCTCATTTTGTTTAGATCAAGTCCTAATGTTGACAAGGTCTCTAATATTGTGTTAGCCAAACCTGGTCCAGTGAAGTCATAAACGGGAACGAATGTGAGAAAATCTTCTCTGATTTTGAAACTTTGGTCCTCTACGTAACGTTCACAAAGAGAAAACAATTTGGCTGATGTCAGTGGTTTCATCTGCTAAAACAGAATAAAAAACAGACTTTCTGACATTTTCTACAATTTTTTATTGTATTATGTGACCAAATGTGTTAATAAGTTCATTTTGAATGAAAGAACTTGTGTACATCGTCTTGTCGTTAACTGGTCTTTAAGAATATTATCTCCACTGTTGGCTCGGTATCTCAACAACGATCGTAAATTCCCATCATTTTGGTCTGGTTCTTCAAGGCTTATTCGTCCAGAGTCACGATGACCCCTTAGAGCTATTTGTTGCCTTCCGAAAAATCGTATTGTTTGTATTATAGGGATTAGCCGTTTTCTATCATTCACAATATCCAGTCTTCTTTGGGCATTTACTTGATTTATAACACTTTCTGCCTTTTTCTTAACTATCGCTTTTGTGTTTTCAGCGTACAAAACAGATTTCTTATGGTAGGATAACTTCTCATGTTTGCTAAACATTTCCTGGCTTTTATTAAATTGGTAAAAGCTTGAGTAACCAATGCCCTTATTATTTGGTGCTTTCCCTACATTTATAGTATGGGAAAAAAACACGCAGTACTTGCAAAAACATCCCGATTTTTCCTCTGAATAAGCTAACCACATAAAATCTTCTAGCCACTTCATTTGAAAAGATCGAGTATGGTTTGAACTAATGATGGTGGGAAATTTGTACGAAGGCTGAGGTTTCCAAACATTTTCTAACAAAACAATTTTTGTTTTCGTTTGTGAAAGACTGAATGGAATTGTTTTCACAGTAGTTTCCAATATCATAAATATTTTTCATTACGTGATTAGGCCTACTATCCTCCATAACCGGAAATACATTAATTGAGCTCGAAGTAGCGACATCACAAGAAGCAATTCTACAAACGCAGCCGAATTCAGCAATCAGCATTGTCACTGTCAGACCTAATTGCACTTTGTCCTTTCTTAACCCTACCGACTTCAGGACTATCACCAACAGGCTTATTGACACTTCTTTTTTCGGTGAAAAAGTTTTGAATAGAAGCTTGCCTCTTCATGACGACTGTGGTTCACTTAGGGCTGTTGATAAAATATCGATATATCGATATATCGATATTTTTTAAAAAATATCGATATTTATGAGTGATATTTTTTAGGACGATATATCGATATTGAAATCTGGATATCGGAGTCCGATATTTTTTAAAAATAAGTGGTTATTTTCAGTTTTCCTGGTAGAATATTCCAAGTTATTATTGGAGGGAAAACGATTACCTGTGTTGCACATGCAATACATTTTCATAGATAGAATTTTAAGAAACAATGAACGATACGAGCACATGGAGAAGCAGGGCCGCCGTAAGGGGGCGTGCAAGGCAGCATATTATTTAGCGGGCGACCTCCTTTTTTTTAGCTCAACAGCTGCTACGGGCGGTCGGCGGCGACACTGGGGATGGCAACAATGGGGGCGGCAATCTCACAGTTTTTTGACCCAGTTTCGGAAATTTCCTAGATCCACCACTGGCTGTAGATTGGACAGGGGGCGGCATAATCGCTATTGCACGCGGGCGCTCAAACAGCTAGCGGCGGGCCTGTGGAGAAGTAAAAAAAAAGGTAAAATAACTCATTCAATATTCATTAGAATTCTTGTCTGGACATTTTGAAAAGTTTTTAAAATTTGTCTTCAATCAATGCAAAAGTATTAGCATTAAGAAACTAATCGTAATGTACCAGGTATGGGTAGGGTTGCCAGATAGCCGGAAAATCCGGGAATGTCCCGGAAATTGTTTCTGATCTCGTGTTCAGGAATTATGCGTTACTGTCCCGGAATTTCCGTATACTAGTTTTTTTCTCAAACTCAGTTCACGACGGTGGTCATGAGGCCAAGCCAAGTATCCCATGCTTGCAGCGGGAGGATGGAATGTCCCTTAAATCAGAGGAATTGAAACTGAAAGGAAAATACTCTTTGAATTTTCTGGGAATTTGAAAATTCTAGATGCAGTTAACATTAACTTCCTTTATACAGAGTTCACATGTCTGAAACGTGTTTTTCAGGTCCTTCCAAAAGACTTTCCAAACGATAAAATCTGGGCCAATTTCTTTAGAACAAGCGTTTTTAATGATTTTGAATATTTTAAAAAAAATAGTTGGTTTTGTTTTGTCAATTCCAACAAGCAATGACTTTTACGAGACAAGTTTTAGTCCCGTTGAATAATTTATGAAATAAGAGTGAAACAGAACGTTCATGGATTCGATCAAAGCTGAACTGCAAACTCAATCAATTTTGAAGACTCTTGCTGAGAAATTTTATCAGTTTTGCAAAGCAGTGACGGAGAAATATTTATGAAAATGGCAAAATCTAGTATTAAATGTTTTAAAAGTAGATGATTAAGATCTATTTGGATTGATGTTGATTTTGATTTAGCAAAAGATAGATGCTAATTTTTTATTTGTTGATAAAACCTGATGTTGATTTTCTGCCTAATTTTAATTAATGAGCCTAACAGAAGTGTTCAGTTTTGGTTTAATATTTTTGAGATTTTGATTAATAATACCCGATGTTGATTTTGTACCAAAGTAAAAAATTCCTAACGAGGTGGTCAATTTTTGTTTTAAGTTTAGTATTTTTCCTTTTGATTCATAATACCTGATGTTGACTTTCTACCATAGTTTAATTAATAAAGTTAAAAGAGGTGCTATATATTACGTTAGATAACATATTTACCTAAAATAGAATTTTTTTATTAATTTGCATTTTTGTTCACTCTTTAAACATACCGCTAAAATACTTTTTAGACCCAGAAATGTCCCGGAAATTATAAGCCTGTATCTGGCACTCCACAGTTAAATATTTCGCGCGAATTGGATACGGTTCTTGTTCCATACCAACAGAAGAATTGAGCTCCAAAATTATGTTACAGCCAGTTTTGTTATATCACTAACGAATTTATTAAGATAAGAAACTTGAAAAAAAGAATCTACCACTTTTGGATTGCCTTTACAAAGCGCTATGCTAAAAACTTATTATCATAGATTGGTGCCTTTAAAAAACATTAACGCCAAGGGAACTGCCTTGACAGTAGCGGCTCTAGGATTTTTCCAAGCCGGGGAAAAACTGAGATTGCAGCCTCTTCAAACATTGTTGCCAGCCTGACCCCGAGAATCGCCTCCTTGATTGTTGGCCAAATGCATTGATGTCGCCACTTTAACTGTTTGCCAAACGCATTGTTGGACACGATATTATCGCCCAGAGCAAGTACCCCAGTTTGCCCCCACCCCTCGCCCTAAATCCTGCATTCCACCTAGAATCTCAGCTTTAAAAAATTGTATTATGGTAAAGCGTTACCCATTTGCGAAGCAATATCAAAGAAGGGGAAATTTTCAATTAATGTAGGGAGTTCTCCATTCATAGTAGAAGAAACAACGGGAAAAACATGAGTTCATGCTCTTGAAAAGTATGTCCAATGAAGTTTCTGACATGAGTTTTGGTGCAAAATTTTACTTCATTCACCACCTTAGTTTGGAATTTTTTTTTTTGGATATGAAACTCTTTTAAATAACTATGACGTTCTCTCATCATAATTCTATGCAACATCCAGTTGTCCTAGAAAATGGTAATTTGGTACACATACTTGGTTTCATCCCCATAGTATAAGAAAAGTTCCTGTGTTTTTTCAATGCCAATCTAAAAGCTGAAACGTCTTAGAGAAAATTTGTAGGTTAATTGCTTTCTTCTTGATGAGGCTATATGCCTTGAATTTCAGTTTTGCACAAAGATCAGGAGCATAAAAAACACAATTAATTTTACTTTGTTACTACATTTAATTCGGAAGTTATTGGTAGTCCTACACCGATGGTAACAATGCAGACAGGGCGAAGCTCGCACAGAACGAATCGGACTCCAGCCCATTGTTTTACATGAGCGTGCGTTGTCGAGGAAAGTATTTTGATATGGAAATTGGATGCAAGCAGGAATATTGATAAATTCGGATACACAATCTATGCTAAGGTGCAAACATTTGGTCCAAAAAAGACTCAGAATAAGCTATCAACCTACAAAAAGAAATTAAATTTCACATAAAACAATACTTGTAAAACAAGTGACTTGGTCATTATGCAAACTCTGATAATAGAACATCAACATAAATAAATGCCTCTACAATGTTGTATTATTGAGCTTTTAAACTAACAAAAGCCAAGATTTCCCTCGATGCTCTTTCTGGATTCACAAGTCTTCGAGTAAATCATAAACATTCTGCCTTTCCTTTTAGTAAAGTAGTAGTATAATGGCTAAATCACAATATTTATAAAAAAATATTTATTCGTGACGTCATGAAAAACTATTATTATTATTATTATTATTATTTTTTTTTTTTTTTTTTTTTTTTTTTTTTGTTGAGAAAATCAAAACTTGATTCAGAAAAATATCTCACAACTCTTCATCATTAAATAGCCACAAGACTTTTTAAAAATGATTTGTTTTTGTAACATTGTTTTTATATAATGGGGTCGATATATCGATATATCGATACTTTTTCTTCGATGTATCGAACCCGATATAAATATTTTTTAAAATATCGATATATCGAAAATCCGATATTTTTTAAAATATCAACAGCCCTAGGTTCACTTACGATCAACTTCAATATATATTTTGTCGAAAATTTGGAAAAAGTATCTCGTTTATTGAAGAGAAAAGTGTTTATTAAAATAATCAGAAAGCAAAATACACTGTATGAACACAGACCGTCAAAAATGATTGCAAACATGAAAGTAGTAGGAGACACTCTTCGTTTGCCGAGACTTTACGAGAGCAAGGTAAAAGCATTTCTTGCCTTTAACATCAAGAACGCGAATATATAACTTGACGGCGCATCAACTCGCATGCGAGAAATCTTTCGGAACTGAAAAGACGGTGCGCAGCGGAGCACGAAGAACTATACGCGCACTATTCGGTTCGGCGGGCGATTCAAGCGAATTATTGCGCGTGTCAGATGCATATCTTAACAGTATACATTAAAAAATATAAGTATGGAAGTCATTAGAATAAAAAAAAGATATAAGTAATAATATATTTTATTTATTTCGCGCATGATTCATTAAAATAGTTCAGATTACGGTACTTATTTTTTGTTTATATTAATTATTTCGGGGGGGGGGGGGGGCAGCCATGTTCGGTGCGTATTTTCATTTGTAAATAAAGTTCCTAATAAAGGGTTCTGTAAAGAGCGGAAATAGTAAAAATCTGAGGGCACAAGATCGCGTGAATAAGATGTATGCGAATTGATATCCCAAACACACTACTAGATTTTTAGATTTTTTTTATTTTTATTTTATATTCATTTATTTTTATTTTTTCGCAGGTTGTAAGAGTGCGAGCTGGCGTAATCGGGTTGTACCTTCACTTCACATGTGCGGTATTAATCTTGACAATTGAAGGAAAATGTTGCACGATTGTGAAATGGTGACATTTAATCACATTTGCCAGATCTCGAGTCGAGGACCATTGTGGATTAATGTGTCTAAACAGTCCTCATCAATCTTCGAATGTCTTCTTGAATATGAAGTCTCAGTAATGTCGAAACGACTCACCTTAAAACCAGAAAACTATTTTCTTACATTTCTCTCTCCGATGAAATTAGTCCCACACAAGATGCCAACGTTTCTGACCACTGTCCATTGTTTTCGCGTCTCTGCTCAACTCAAACAGAAGAATACGTCGGATTTTCCACTTTCTCCATTTAGCGTCACTTAGCATCAATGGCTCCACTCAGTGTATGTAACAATGAACAAACCAATATGAACACTCAGTCACAACAACTAAACTTCAAAACAAAAATGACATTCGATACATAAACCCAAAGTGACCAGAGTATCAACACGCCAAACCAAAAGCTACGAATTTATGCGCCAGTCCCTACAGAGTCAAGAGATTTTATTCAAATTTTGCAGAAGAAAACCTTGAGGTGAAACACACATCACCTTCATATTTTAGCCATATCAGGAAAACCTGTCATGACCTTTGACCCAAAAAAAAGAACTAATTTATACCCGTGACTATACCCAGAACACCAACACGGGCTTATAATAGTTTACATTATAATCTTTTTACATTAACTTCATTGTTACTTGCAGACGACTCACTATCTTTCCGTAAGTTGGAAACGGGTTATTGTCACATTTATTTTTCAGTTTTTTATGATAAAAATACAAACTGATGTGGAATTCAAAGTGGTTTTACTCGAAATATAAGAATTGCATATCGGCCAATTATTTTACCAATGATAAGAAATGTCACTTATTAATTATAAACAATTCTATTAATCTTATTTTCCACTAATATTTATTTTTATTTAAAAAATTTAAGAAGAAACAATTAGGAAACTATAAAGACACAAAATAATTAAGTCTTTAGAAGGCAGTAAAAAACTTAGCATAGATATAGAAGGAAGTGACTAGTGAGATTATCAGACAGCGGAATGAAATTTGTTTGGGGCATTATTTAATCCATAGATTAAGAAAAATCTTAAAACTTGTAAACAAAACGAGAGAATTTTAACAAAACACAATACAACCTACACTGTTTGAGATGGAAATACTTCCCGGGGAACATTCCCACCACTGTGAGTGTTTCTCATTTTTTAAAAACAGCTGATATATCTCCCGTGAGCGTCGTGAATATTCGCTGGTTAATTTCCGGGCCTCCCCTCCAGATTGCAGGGCAACAGTTGTCGCTGGAGTTGCTGCCAGCGTTCGAAAACTACATTTTGCTGTAATTTAAAAGGGTAATCTTGCAGAATATTTTTAAACCAAAATTTTTCTTCGGTTATGCGTGACAGGTTTCTCACGACTTGTGTAAAAAAAAAAAAAAAAAAAAAAAAAAAAAAAAAAAAAAAAAAAAAAAAAAAAAAACTTTTCTTGTATGTAACATTCAGTATATCTCTTATGATGGCAGAAACTAAAATTTATTCTTCGGATGTATTTTTATATTGGGATTTTATATGACTGGTATTAATCTTGTATATCACTGAGGCATTACAAACCCATGTTCGAATATTTTGAGGTGTCGTTTATTCCGTAGATAGCGCTGAGAATACTAAGTTAGAAGATCAAGATGACTCAGGAGGAATTGTCAATCGCCTTTAATATGGTCCAAATGGTCAAATTAGAAGGTAATAAAAATTTGTGGTAAGTTCTATTGATTCAAGATGACTATAGTTAACGAAATTAGCGAAAAAGTAATTTAAATTATAAAATATCACCTACCTGAGATGGTTAAATACTGATTTAAATCAGCGAATAGATCTATACATCACTCAAAAGTACTATGCATTCTGACTACTTAAGGAAATTGCTCATGTTTAAAAAAAAATAGGATTTCTGAGAATCAAAACAAGTGTAAAATATGTT
Organism: Vandiemenella viatica; assembly: GCA_031002005.1. Taxonomy (NCBI): domain Eukaryota; kingdom Metazoa; phylum Arthropoda; class Insecta; order Orthoptera; family Morabidae; genus Vandiemenella; species Vandiemenella viatica. The sequence goes on along the minus strand of JARYHS010011408.1, from coordinate 261,181,950 downwards.
GACTAAGATCAATGGACAAAAAAAAAAAAAAAAAAAAAAAAAAAAAAAAAAAAAAAACGGATCTTCAGAAATATACTGGTTCAAATTATAATGAAGTACACTATCTCATCAAAAGTATCCGCACACCTATCTGAAAATTCACACGACCTTACCCGTGTCTCGTAACATATTACACGATACTAATATGAGGTGGATCTACCATTTGCTTTTATAGCGGCTTTAACTCTGCTGGCGAGACTTTCAATGAGATGTCTGCATATGTGTGGATAAATGACAGCCCATTCTTTCTAAAGAGCTGGAACCAGAGGAGGTAGTGATGTTGAACGCTGAGGTCTGGAGCGAAGCCAACGTACTAACTTATTCCAAAGGTTTACATGGGGTTCAGGTCACGATTTTGATCAGGCCAGTCCATTCCAGGAATGTTGTACTCCACAAAGCATTGCCTCACAGATTCAGATTTACGATAGCGTGCATTATTATGTTGATATAAGCAATGATAGATGATAGATGGTCCTCTACCGTACGCTGTACGCAAAGGTTGAAAATGTCTTCGTATCCTACCGCGCTTAGACTTCTCTTTACCGCAATAAGGGAACCACACCCTAACCATAAAAATCTCCCCTCCTCCCATACCATAGCAACCTCCACCTCCGTACTTCACCGTTAACACTACACATGATGGCTCGTAATATACTCCAGGCATTCTCCAAACCCAAACCCTTCCATCTGATTGTCACACGGTATAGCGAGATTCATCACTCCGAATCACTCGTTTCTAGTAATCCACTGTCCATTGGCTTCACTCTTTCCATTATCTGAAGAGTCGCTGTAGAAGTATTTGGGTTAAGAGCAGCTGTTCGACCCCTTTTCTTTGTAACTCCCGACGCACCATCATTGATCTGGCCAGTAGAACTTTGGGACTCACGAGTGATTCCTTCCACTGATTTCTTGCATTTTTTTAACCACCCTCCGCAATGCTGAACGGTCCCTGTCTGTAGTTATATGAAGTCTGCCTGGTCTTGATTTAGTTGTGTTTGTCCTTCTTTTTCCACCTCAGAATCACGTAACTAACAGTCGACGTATGCAGCTTGAGGACAGCTGAATGTTTCCTGACGGATTTTTTACTCATGTGGCAACCAATGACTGACCCACGTTCGACCCATTCGCTGTTACTATATCTCTACTAACAATACTCCGGGCCTCCTTTTTTATTGGCTCGGATACGTTATATCAGATATAACAATTGTATTGCATGGAAGTACAGTATATTATAGATTTTAGGCCTCAACTATTGTGTACTTTAATCCCATTAATAATCTAAGGAATAGTGACAGCCATTCTAATTATATAAAGTGAAAAATCTGATATACAAAGCAATACGTCACGTCCGCTGACGGAAGGACGAAAGCGAAACAGTTTCGCACTAGAAGCAAATCAGGTTTCAAGGTCACAGCTCCAACAAAATTCGCCCTTTGCCGCTACTAGTCATCATCAAATGCTGGATTTATATAAATACAAACCGTGAGTCTGCCTCCCAAGTCCTATCAATTACTTCTATATGAATTTCAGTTTCCCCTCTTTTTTTCGTTAGAAAATTAAATTTCTCTTGAGTCATCACGCATAATTGACATGTAACGGAACTGCTGTAAAAACCAATTAAGTACTTTCCTAAGGCGTATTCCGTTAGCAGAAATTCTGGTAACTACTGGTTCTGAACACACGTCTTTGTCGTATATTTTCAGATTTGGAGAACTGTTCCAGTTGTTAAAAAATATGGTGAACTCTACTTCGTGAAATATATATTTCTACGGTAAACTTCTTTGACTGTTATGCGTTTCAAGTTTCACTTTGCATTTTAATAATTTATCCATGTAACTTGTATGTTTTACGTGTATAGTAATAGCTATGGTTGCGGCCTAACTGTTTCCCGTAGCAGGTGGGTGCTGAGTGTGGTGCTTGGGCGTGGTAGCCAGACAGCCTGTTGTGGGCCCACTTGTTGCTGTCTGGTCTGGTCGACTGTTATGTTCAATTATCCACATGAGGCGGCACAACAGAATAGCACTACCAAGCCCAGCGCCATGTGAATATGCGGCGATTTTGGTCAAACAAGTTCAACGCCGTTAGAAGAAAATGTCCCCAGACGTAAGAAATATGACTACACATACTAGGTGAAAAACTTTTTGGTTTGAAGTCATATTGCATGACAAAAAAAAACACCACATATATGCAAGGAAAACACTAGGATTTCATAATTCTATACCTATCTTGATACTCCTTTATTCCGATTAGTGGAAGTAGTAGAAGCATTTACTAAAGCACTTTTCTATTATATTAAAATATCAACTATTTCTAGCATTTTTTTTTTTTTTTATTTTTTGTTGTAATGAAATGATCTGCTAGTTGTATAAATTTCCTGAACTTCTACATTAATGTCAGTTAATTTGAGAGAAATAAAAAGAAAATTTATTTTTACTTACGAAATCTTTTTTCCTGACTTGTAAAATTTTAGTTCCGTATCTGTTTCTATATCAAGGGATTTCTTTATGTCTATAATTAGGTCAATCTAGCGACGGAATCGGTCATAACATACAGTGCAAGCAGATTTAGGTACTTTATGTTTAAGGGAATCGTCTATCGTATAAATTAGAAAAATATTGATTTTTGTTGTAGTTTAGATATTTTCGACTGTCAAAAACGTTAGAATAACTAGTCCAAGCATAATTAACCCCTCTTCATGCTTGATAAAAAGCATTATGTTGCCTTTCAACGATCATTGACCGCTTTGCATGTATTAACGTATATACAAATAAAGTTACCTATTGTTTATGGAATTACATGTACCGTGAGTGGAAACACGGAACAACTTTCCGTACTATGACCATGAATTGCGTGAGCAATTATAAACAAATGTACTATCAAAAACTTTGGCCACAATTAACTCAAAATGTATTTTCCTTTTCAAATATCGAATGATCTAAAATTTATTTTGGAATGGCAGCAAACACATGTTACTACCAGCAGCTCTCATACAAGATTCATTACTGTACTCCACGAGAATTGGGGAATGGAATAGGGAGGATTTACCGAACGAGAAAACTTAGAATCCAACAGGAGTAGTTTTCGATAAAACGCTCAGGCCATCCTGATTTGGATTTTCCATGGTTTTCCCAGATCGCTCCAGAATATGCCGCGATAGTTCCTAAAACAGCCTATGGGTGCCACCTGGCATGTCCCGTATATCCCTTCCAAGCTATATACACATTCGGATAGGTGCAATGTGCAAGTGAAACGCGGAGTAATAATAATAATAATGCCCATGACGGGTAGTAATTGTTTTTCTATTCTATGTTCTAAAAATTAAGTCGAAGAGGGAAATTTCGTATCGCCACTTAGGACATAAACCATTTTTCCAACCGTCATTGTGTCTTTTCTTAGTATAATAATTTTTGTTTTATTTCAGTCACTCTACTTGCATATTCTTCCTGCAGTGGATGATACATTTTTTTGCTAAATTGCATCTTCATCGCAGACTACGCCATATTTGAGAAAGAAAATATAATTCATAGCTGCAAAAGTCCATGAACAGAAGTCCATTCCTGCATCCAGTAGTACCAATACACAAGTCAAAAGTGCCATGTTTTGAGATCAGGTGCCAGGTGTCACGTATCCCCTTGCGGCGATCTTCCCCTACGTAACCTCGGTTTACCTGTCTCTGCGATTGGTCGCATAACCGCTTGGGATTCGAACTTACGGTACTACTCAGCTTTCACCATTTGTTCCTAGATCCTCGTGTGCGACCTCAATTCATGCATATTTAACATTTTATTTTAATTGCTGGATATATTTCCCTACGTGATGAAGCATCTTTGGTAATACAATTTCTAATACCCAATATCGTTTGGCAACACTTATCGATTCTCTATCATAAATTTTCACAACATAAATATTGTAGTCAATTCTGTTACAAAATCTGACGTAACATTTAAAACAATCTAGATTATTTTCTTGATACCCCGCGGAATATTAACTATGCAATCTCGACTTAAAAACCACGAACGAAATTCCGACTAGTTGTAATATTTGCTGCTTTATACAAGTTGTTGTCTTTTTGTAAGTTAATCTTCCTCGCCAAATATATTAAAGATTTCATTCTTGTGAAGTGGCCCAAACAATTTGTTTCTGGAAGAAATACAGTACCATCGAAGCCTAAACCACATTTATTGTCAAAACAATTAGTTTTCTGGGCAATGAAACCCTTGAAATACTTGATCAGAGATAGCCTCTTTGTTTATAGTTCCAAACATGGGCAGCCACCAATTGTTTTGTTAATGATTTTTTTTTTTTTGTAAATCGTTTTTTGTTTCTAGTGACCTTCCTTTCAAATTAAAATATAAATAAATAACAAAACGCCATAAACCGCTGTTAATTAGTGAAATCTATCATGTTGCATGAGAATTCTCCCGGAATCTCGGATTAGTCACGATTTTTTTTCTGACTGATAATTTGTTTTCGTAGCTAATCTTCCATTCGTTTATGTTATCTGACTTCATTCTTGTTTACTATTGACATTTCAGCAGACGATATTACTAAAGACGAATATTTAATGTATAGAAAATATCTTATAACAACAAACATTCTACAAAAAAACTACAACCAAAGCAAGAGTATTTATCAATGCGAAATTTAGATAGTGGATTAAAACACTCAGTTATGATTTTGAATAACACATTGAAACCCATACTTTTTGTTCTGTACCTTCCGTTTCGCTCATTTTTGTTTGGAAATGTTCTTGACTGCCCATTATTTTTCTTGTCAGACATTCATCTTTCGGCTCTTCTGAATCTTCAGTCATCACCTTTTCCTCTATACGAGTGATTATAACGCGCGAAGTTTGTGCCCTTCCATCACCATTACTTTTACTGCGTTGTAATGCGAATGTTCATTCAAACAGACACTGCACGGTAAAAAAATAACCGCGTGACGGTGCTTTGTGTGGCATTGATTCATTAACCAAGCAGCGGCTGCTATTTGGGTGAGCTGAAGGGAACGGCGCCCCATTGCAGCACACTGAATAACTGATGTGTTTATCTCTGTGTGTGTGTGTTTGTGTGGACGAGTATCGCGACGCCTCCCTCATTTGTCACCGCCGCTCCCACGTTGGTCGCAACACCCCCACTCCTGCCTGTGTCATCAATAACCCGACACACCCTTTCAAGTCCTCTCAGAAAGGTGAGCGTTGCATCTGCTGATCCAACTTCGCAGTGGCACCAAAATCTGCTATACTTAACTCTGTTCGTGTTATATCCGCCTGCCGGAATAATACACAGGTCTCATTTGTCTCCAAGCTGCGACAGCAGGATTATTATACGTTTACTAGCTCCACTCAAAAGCGCTCTGTTTCTATTGGAAGCGTTGAAGTAATGTAGATCTCTCTTGGAAACACGGTCAGGTTTATGCTTCACCGTCGATCTTCTATGCAAGTATTCAGATGGCGGATGAAACCTGTATATGTGCTATGCATTGACGGTTCTTTTATTTAAACTCTCGCACCGAGATAGGAGGACGGCGAATTCGCCGTCCTACCTATCATTAAACCCGGTTCGGTCATCCTGACTGGGGTTTTCCGTGGTTTTCCTCATTCAATTTAGGCGAATGCTGGGATGGTTCCCTACAAGACCACGGCCGACTTCCATCCCCGCTCTCTCCCTTTAGGTTAGTCGGTTGAAAAGGATCCTTGATATCCTCCAGCAGCCCGCCTGGGAGGAAGGAAATTTGTAAAAAAAAATAATAATAATAAAAAAAAACCAACTCTGTCGTGAGTCGTGTCAAAGGTTTCCTGATATGTTTATGGACATGAAATAACATATATTCAACGCCGAGTGGTTGTAGCTGCTATACGCTTGCAGAATTACATTTCGGAAATTTTTCGTGAATTCTGCATTCCTCGATCAATAGTGTACCGTGAATATGTGATTTCTTTCATTACTTACGGCCATGCACAACTCAACGAAAAACCATTTTTACTATATGACCGATACCAGTGATGACTGCGCCGAGATGTCAGTGTTGACAGACAGGCAAAACTACATCAAAGGATAGTGATACTCTATACAGTATACAACGGACGTGTTCATATCACTATTTAAATCAGTCATCTAAGACCCATTTCTAAAGACAGTTCGTCGGCCAGCTGCCTTTCCGTGTTTATACACATTTTAATGTAACACTTCCTCGTAAATAAGGCGCTGACATACTTACTTTCTATCTAAAGGTAAACGGCTAGCATCAAACTTTTGTAAATTGCAGGTCAATCTAATATCTCAGTGATAGTCAACTTTAATTATGATCTGGTTTTGTTATAAATAACTGACTCAATGCCGTTTATTTCATTTAGAAAGCGTTTAAATAAACCATTTCTATTTGAACAAAATAGAAAGTTAAAAAATATTAAGTATAATTATTTAACTTTTAAATAAACTAAACTTAGTTTCATTAATCCATTGGTTATACTGTGAAATCCACATCAGAGCGTCACTGGAAAGAAGAATGAATGTAGCAGTCGAAAAATTACTTTTATCTACAACATATCATTCTTTTTCGTGACAATATGATAAACATCGACTATAATAGAAATATTGTTCCGGATTGATAAAAATGCTATTAGATTCACAAAGATACGGGTAATTTTTTTTCTTAATTTTATTTTATCCACTGAAATATGCCGACTTTCTCGAACGTCGGAAATAATACTGTATTAAAATCTTTTAGTCAATTAATCACAAATATAGGAATAAGCTCTCTGGTAGAAATCGAAATGGAACAAAGAAACTTAAACGTGTCATACTTTAGTGCAACAGGCTACAAAAACGTCAGTCAGTTAAGTATAGATTTTTTAATATACCACAACGTTATTAAACTGCTGGTTCGTCAGCACCTTTTAAACTGAATAATGGAAGCGGCTTAATTGATGAGAAAGCACTTTACTGTATTACGAAATGGGTTACAAGCTAATTAACTGTCAAGTTTTCTGCCATAACGACCGCTGTTGCTGCTTTGTTGTGTACTGCTCAGTTCTTCTGAGCAACGCAGCAAATAATCGTCAACGTGTCTATGGTGTAAACTTCACTAGTTTCTGATAAGTGTTTAACATGTTTGGTTTACAATAAGGTGGCAACTATTAGGTGCAGAAGTGACGAGTTCGTCGTAGCTTTCTGCAGTTTCACCTCTATTTCGAAAGTTTTTAAAAGCCTGGCAACATGACGGAGACTTCTAGCATTACTCAAGCATTGCAACTGTTCGAAATGGTTTGCCGCCTTCAAGGCCTTGCTCCTCTATACCCCATTGGAAATAATAATCAGCTGAAGAAAACCAAGATTGGAATATCTTTCAGAACCTGCATCGTTATATTGTACATAATTTTATACGTGGCAGGTGTTAGGTGTGGTTCATATTTAAAGGTAAAAAACTTTTTTTCGCTCTATTCAATCTTCACTAACACTGCTGCGTTTATGTACTGTGTTGGTCCGATAATAGTAATAGTATGTGAACTCTGTAGCAAGAAACACAAAACGAAATCGAATTATGTCGCTTCTCCTGTCTTCTGGATCTCTGTTGAAGAGACGTTCTAAGAAATGCTGCAATGAAAAGTTGGCCGTGAAACTAGAAGTAGTTATCATACTACTTGTGTCAACAGTTGTTGCCTCAGTGAGCACTTTAGTAAAGAGAAAGACTTGCAATGTAGTCATGATCTTCCTTTTCGCATTTTTAAGCGTTTCACTGATGACTACTACGGCGTTGAGATTCGCAAACTTTGTCGTCTTGGGAATAACTGGTTTTTCAACTATTAACTCGAAACTAAGACAAATAAGGAAAGCACTGAAACTTTCTTGCCGATACCCTAGCAATCACCTGTCACAAACAACAAATAACAGTTGCGTATTCGTGGTGAACACCTCAAGAATATCGGAAGATGAAACAACGATATCTATTCGAGAATTGAGAAAAGGTTATGGAGTTATATGTGAACTGATCAACGAAGTTTACAATGTTCATAAAATAATGATACAAACTTTTATGTCCAGTTCTGTTATGTTTTTTATCATTCAGACATACAACAGTGCGATTGGAAAAATGGAACCGAGGGTGATTGTGCCATGCTTACTGTATTGTTTACTGTGCCAGCTGATATTGGTCATTCCGGCGCATTTGGTATCCTGTGTATCTCAACAGACGGAGCAGTTGCTGACACGCTTGTTGCTGCTGGAACCTGTTACAAGCAGAACTGTCGGCATGGAGCTAAGGTTGTTCGCCCGACAGGTCCAGTTCAACTCGCCACAACTGCGTGTCTTCGGCAATATTCAACTCAAGCTGCAGCTATTTCCATTACTCATCTCCACCTTCACCACGTACATTACGTTGTTGTTTACGTTCAGTGATGCATAAAAATAATCATTTGTCGCATTCTTTTATGGATTTCTGAAGGGAAAAATCTTCATTACAAGTGGTTGAAGTACAGAACGACCCAGACAAATAAGTAATCCTTTAACAAAGTATTCATAACAGCATTAGTGTTACAATTTGTATAATGATGCAAAAAATAAACATGTTTTAATACGATAGTTTTCGCTTGTTATTTATGAAACTTGGAGCAAAGACTTGTCCTAACGCATTTCACATAAGCAGTACCTGTGGAATGAGAATATTGTGTCTGTTAATGAAGTAAAACGTTTTTGCCGTGTCGCCCGTGCAGAATTATCTGGAGCCGATATTGCCTTAAACAATATCGTAGTTTCACACAAAGTATGCAGGGTTTAGTGACTTTTCCGTATAATTGCACTATATATATATATATATATATATATATATATTGTATCAGAAAAAGCTATCATTTAATAGGTAGTGGATTTAATAATAATACAATAAGTAGAATATTGTATGTAAGTATTGGAGATCTTATAGATTTATTATGAGGGATGACAGATACCAAATATTACTACAATTTATGTTGCAACATCTTTTCCAATCTTGTTAGGAAGATCTTTGGCGAAAAACGACTCTTACGTGTAGCTTATCATCCACATCAGATCGACTTTAAACAGCTGTAGAGGGACAATTGGCCATGTGTAGCTATTGACTGTAAGCAGGGATTTTTTTTAAATTAAAAACTAACCGTCTGTGGCATTGTCAAAATAATTTTTTTGTGACATTCAGCGAATAGTAACTGGAATATACGCCGTGGTCGGTATCGTAGGGGCTAGAGTGCTAGCCCCACGTGCCGAAGTTCGTCGGCTCGAGTCTAGCCGAGGGCATGGGTGTTTAAGTGTTGTGTGTGTGTTAATGTCGTGTCCATCCTGTGGTGTCGATACTTAGTAGCAACAATCCAGTAGAGAAAATGATACACTGCATGAGTCATGATCATATTGAGCTGACTGTTTAGCCTAAGTTGCAGAATGACCTCCCCATCCCCCTCCCAAAAAATAATAATAATATAGAAAATGATCTCAGTGCTTGCAAGGTTATAACATATAATTTTCATGAAGTTCTACGCTTTCTCAGGGCATGTTACTTTTAGTTACAAAGTTGTCGCACAGTCTTCTTTATGTATTGCTGTATACAATTCAGTATCTAACAGTCACCAAAAGAATCTGTGAAACTTTTTAGTGGTCAGGCCCGCAAAACGTAGATGTCAGTTTAATTTGTATTTCCTGGTGTTAGAACACAAATATTTCACACTATACTTACCATGCTTTTGAATGTGTGGGCCTTTATAGATAAGTCAATCACGCTTTTATGCCTTTGATAATTCATATCGATAACTTCATGCAAAAAAGTAGAATAGACAGGCAATTTACCACTATTATGTATTTAACAGAATTGGGAAGAAGGAATTTGACTAGTTGTGCCAACAAACAACATAGCCACCAGGAGGCTGTAGAGGTCAGAAATCCAAGATTCTGGGACGACAATTCATGGGTCACCTATCATACATCTCACGGCAAGAAATCAATTTTTTAAAATAAGTGTAGCGCTTCGTTGGAACCAGTTTAGGTATCTAGCTATTATGTGGACGTGCGAACATACAACTTTTTAAAATAGAAAATAAATTACAAGAGATGTTGATCACTTAATGGACGCTTGATAAATGACAAGGCTGGTATATAAGGCTTCCATGTCTGTCCTTGGAAAACCATCATAAAATCCCAAATTATATTGTTTGCGGTTTCGACTTATTTGTGGCAACAGGTTGAAGATATACTGCTTGACATCCAGTTGAAGAGGGAACCCTCCACACCACATTGCCGATAAGCACTCTAATTCTGCATTATTTTTCTTGCTTAGTGTCTATTTACCTAACAGTCAACATCAACAAATATTACATTCCCACTTCTTAAACGAGCCATATCTAACGACACTTGAATTTTGACAGGATCATTGTGCGAAGACACCTGCTCAGTATGGGGCAGCCACCAGTGAACGGAATAGGCAACAACAAATCCTTTTGTTTTTTTTACAACTGTAGCTGTGGCCAGACGTATTGGCAGGCGGTTTCAAACGCGTCGTTACCAAATTGTGCAATTGACAGTTAAATTCACCTGGTAGCTTGTAGTAATAGTTTGTGCGTTAACGCTCGTACTAGGCAGCGTTGCCATTTTATACTATTAGATGAGGGAGCGCTACGCGAGAATGTTCCGAAGTGTGGCAACAGCGCCGTTGCATTCACCCGCCAATTTCTCTGGCCACAGCTACAGCAACAACGATATACAATCTGGTATCACTGAAGTGTAATTTGTGAAGTTAAAGAACACTTTGTAATATCTATTTCTTCAGTGCAGAGAAAAGTGTACTTCCAGTAATAGCAATCAAATACCACCCGTTTCAGATCTGTAAACAGCCAATATAGAATGATTATAGTATAACATATTTGCCATAGTTAAATATTTATAAGTAAGCCAATGGTAGACTTCATTGCTGTCAATTCTTTGTGTGTACATTTCAATTTCATTTAGTAGCATGAGTCCAGGGAGGAGAGACTAAATACTTTAAAATGATTGCCGTCGAGATTAATAGTTATGTTTCACTATATTTTCTAAGCCTCTAATCCTTTTTGTTAGAATCTCAGATACTTCCAACATTTTCCATCATAGTGGGCAGTTGGGAAGATTTTCAGTATTAAAGTAGTTAGCAAGTCAATCCCCTAACCATCCTTTGTGGTTCGCGATTGGATAATTTAAAAACTACCGTTAGGATGTTACTTCACACCATTCATTCACATAATAAAAATGCAGTTCTAAATTATATTATTATACTTCTGTAACGATTTTTGTGCCGTCATTTTTGTTCTGAATACGTGTATTGAAAGGCCAATCATTGAGTGCAAACTATCAAGCCATTGGCGTTTAGATTGGCATTAGAAATGTAATAAATGCACTCTTTTCTTCGTTTTGTGATAATATCATAAGAATCTAAGACATTATTTTCTATAAACACGTATTTATCTATCTATCTATCTATCTATCTATCTATCTATCTATCTATCTATCTATCTATCTATCTATCTATATATATAAATATATATATATCTATTTGTGTGTGTGTGTAACAGCATGCTTTTAATTTACCATGTGTGTGTAAACTTCTATATTGAACAGATAATAAAGTTATATTATACGCTATAATTTGTATATATACGTTTAGGATGTAGTTTCCTTCTTTCCTCGGTGACGGAGAATAGTCTCATTCCCTATCTAACCAAGGATCAAATACATTTAAGCCCAAGTGAAATCACATAAGTGAGAATAGCGCTAACTGTAATTAATCACGTTCTTAGTAAGGCAAAACGGTAAGATTACAGTGTTCTGTTGAGCAGTTAACCAACCTAATTTTTGCTTGTTGTTTCAACCTTACATCAAGAATGTGGTACTGGAGATCTTTAAAAAGAGGAAACAGTAATCAGGCATACCAGTCTGCTCATTGGCGTTAAATGAAAGAAAATTGAGACAAATCATTGTACTGATAGAGCGAAATGAAAAAAAACGGCGCTTTTTTATGTAATTATTTACTACATTTTTTGTTAGAGCTATTGACGCTAAATTTCATTAAAGTAAAAAAAGAAATGGATATATTTTCGTGGTTACCGATAACATTCATTACATTACACAATGTCATCTCAACAGGGATACAAACTAATGATATTTAAAATGAAAAGTTATTCTAATGTTCGTAGCATATAATACACTTATGTCCACTAAGAATAAATAGGACGCATAGCAGTTTTTAAAGATTAATCATGCTAAGGAGGTAACAAAAAACCAAATTATTTATTACAAAAGATAAAGATTATTATTAGTTTTATAAAATAAATTCGACTAAATCAGGCATTCGGCCACGTGACCACGAACGCCAATGAGAAAGCATTATGTCACGCAAACCGAAAGGCCGAAGTTGTTGTTGACATTTACGTGGAACAGAACAGTTACTTCATAAATTATTCGTTTGTAGGAACTTTTGTCAGGTTAATACAGTTGTTCTCAGTTATATGCTCAAAGACAAGTGTAAGTCCCTATGGAACCAGGATTTAGCAAAGCAGACAGTAGCAATTTGCCCAAAATTGACGCCGTAACACTTGGCATATTTTTCCCGTCAAACATCGACTTTTCCTCATCGGAATTCCACAATGTTAAAACTTCGACGTAAATATACACAAGTGTCAATTATACATTAGAAGCTTAAATGGCATTATTTCAATTTCGTAAACAATAACCTATTGCATAGACATACGTTTTGTGAATTGATGAATACTGGTATGAAGTTGTATTTGCGAAGTATAAGCAAGTGCTAAATAGCTAAACCAGAAGGAAGATTTAAGCGAAATAGCAAAAGATTTCGTTCTTTGCTTCGATACTACTTTTGGCGTGAATAATGTCAATGGATATAGTTGTTGGTTGTTGCTATTAATTCTGTGCTGTATCGTAACTTTTCATTTGTATCACGTCTAACGTATGTTTCTTATTGCTTTTATATACACCTTTTCTAGAAAAGTATATCGTCAAAAACAGGTGCGGCAAATTCTAAAACTATGTCACTGCCAATTTTCAGTCTGCTCTAAGCTTCATATCAGCCTAGCAAAATCACCTTTCAGTGAAGATATCTCTAGAACCATGAAAGATATCAAAAAAATAAATTATTCTCTATTTTCGATTTGTTTCATCGAGCTCCATAAGAATCTATCATCAGATTGTAGCGCCACGGTAATGATAGTGCTGCCAGAGTGTGTTTATTATATTAAACGTAACACTAAAGAAAGATTTTATATCATAAACCAAAACAACCTCAACTTGTACCTTATTATGTCATCCATACTTGAAAAGTAGTTTTTCTTCGAAATTCATTAGTTTTGCTTTCCATTTAGAAATAAATTGTGCACAGACACTTAAACCAAAATGATCTTCACAAATATAGATTCTTTAATCTGCACATCAATTGAAACGGTAGGGCAAGTAAATTAAATAATATCAATAATGATTGTATAGTGGATATAACGGAGGAGAAAAATAACAAAAAAAGGCTACACTAGTACATTTCAAAATAAAGTATCTATGAAGCGAATCAAGACTTTTTACGAGCAATGGAGATAAAGTCTATGTTAGAAGATGAAATCCAGTTATACGAGGAAGAATGATTTGAACATTATTTATGTGATTATTTATCTGAATGTATTTAAAATTGTAGGGTAAGTTGCTATTTTACTATGAATGTTAAATATTTTGCACTAATGAATTTGATGAAGTTTAAAAACCGGAACATGTAGTTTATTATCTTCACCAGTGTGAAGGCACTTTCGCTTATTAGAAGGTGCTACATTAAGAGCTGTCTGTCATATCGACCGCTGTTAATAATTCAATGTGTAAAAATTAATTTTCCTGAAGAGCAGAGAGCAGCGGGAAATAACAGCAATTACATGATCGTTAAACTCGGAACTGTGTTGATAATATGTTCTTAATTGTGTTTAGCTAATGTTTAATCTATTTCGTTTACACGAAGGCTGTACACTGAATTGACTAGTGCGTCGAAGTTTTCTGTTAAGCTTCGTCTCAATTTCGGAAATTATTCAAAAACAGGTAACACCTGACGGAATATCAAGAAACACACTATAGTGAACCAAGACATCCATAAAAGTATGTGTTAACTTTCATTATGCATCGTTTCTGCCTGTTGCTGCTGTCTTATTTAATGTTTTGTAGCTATTGACGGAAAATAGGTTATCTGCGCGTAGCCACACGGTCGCCTGTCTGCTTTTAAATATTTTATAGAAAACGATTAATTATTAACAGAAATGTAAATGGTTCTTTGTTATTATAATGACTTTTATTCAGCTCGTTAATTTTTCACATCTTTCGGCAAAACCAGCCGAACTAAACACAAATAACATACTTACTTCTCATGTTGCACGATTCGAAGTGGAATTTTCGGTGATTTAGTTATCCTCACAACGCAGCCACGTCTCGTAGCAACCAACATAAAACAAAAACCATGAACACTTTTGGGAAACATAGCATAACTTATAAATCCATAAAGCTGATGCGCTGAACTGACTAGCGCGTCCTAGGTTTCCGTTAATCATTCCCTCCGTTTCACTAATTATTTAAAATCAGCTAATGCCAGACGTAAAATCAAAAAAAATAACTATCTAGAGCATAGGTGGCCAACCTTTTAAGCAGCCGGGCCAAATTTTAGAACTACAACTCTCTACCGGGCCGCATGTATAATTTTCTTGGAAAAAATATTAATATTTTCATGAAAGAAAAAAACACTTAAAATGAAATTAAATATTTAATGAAGTATTAAATATACACTTATCTTAATGCGACTTTTGACATTGTTTTACAGAACTAAGGGCATCAATGTTGATAACGAGAGAAGTTGTGGCTACACGCATAAAGTTCTCCAAATGAACATCGGTGATTCGTGTTCTGTTTTGAGACTTGATACTGTTCATCCGGCTGAAAAGCTGTTCACACACATAAGTGTTTCCAAATAGGGAATTAATCCGCAAAGCATGTTTATAAAATGAAGGATATTTCTCCTTGTCCACATATTTTCTGTAAAATTCTTCCAAACCAACATGGTGGAATTTCTCCTTGAGTTGTGCGTCACACTGCAATTCACAATATTCCATTTGCAAATTTCCTGGCAATGAATTTATATCAACGGAGAATGGCGTCGAAAATGCAGATAAAAGAATATGATGTTTTTTGAAATCTTGAAATCGGTTTTCAAACTCAAGTTTTAAGTTTGATATCAATGAACTATCGTCAGATCGTCAACATCTGTATGACGTCTGCTACCAATGATAGCGTGGGAAAATGAGTGAAATTTTTATTTTTCAACTGTTGTTCCCAAAGCCCAAGTTTCATTTGAAACGCGGCAACAATATCAAACATATCATTAACCAATTGGTCTTTGCCTTGCAGACGAATGTTCAAGTTATTTAAATGATTAGTTACGTCGACTAGAAACGCGAAGTCACTAACCCAAGCCACGTCTTGAAACTCTGGGATACTTTTCAACTTGCTGGCATAGAATGATTGTATCTCTTCCTTTAAATCAAACACTCTTTTTAACATTTTTGCATGGGACAACCATCTTACTTCAGTATAAAATGTAAGGTCATTATAGTCAGAATCCAAATGTTTGAGGAATTCTTGGAACTGACGGTGGTTCAACCCCTTCGATCTAATGAAGTTCACTATTTTGATAACCACGCTCATGACATGATCCATTTTTAAAGACTTGGCACATAAATTCTCTTGATGAATAATACAATGAAAATTTAATAATGAGGTATTACCAAGTTTGCAGGCTTCATTTTCAATCAGTTTTACTAAACCTTCATGTTTTCCAACCATTGCAGGAGCTCCATCCGTCGTCACGCCAGATAAGTTGTGAAGTTTTAACGAAAAACCAAATTTAACGTTGCTGTAACTGACTCTAACAAATCGCGTTAAGTTGTAGTGTTCTTAAGTGGATATAGAGCTGCTAATTCTTCTGTTTTGTTTAAATGGATATCAACACCTCTTAAGAAAATCGCTACTTGCGCAGTATCTGTTAGATCTGTGCTTTCATCCAATGCTAGAGAATAATATACGAAATCAGGCGCTCTGCTTTTCAAATTATCCTCAATATGTTTCCCAATGTCTTCCACACGCCTGGTAATAGTTTGACGAGAGAGACTTATTTTTGAAAATTCCTTTTTCTTTTCTGGACACACAATTTCAAAGATGCTCTCCAAACATTCCTTCACCATTTCACCATCTGAATACGGCTTCGATTTCTTGGCTAATATTGAAGCTACTGCATAGCTCGCTTTTACGTGGCATGTTGACTCAGCAGAAGTGGTAGTGAATATCTGTTGCTGTGCAGAAAGTTTTCTTTTTAAGTCATTTACCTGGTCTAATCGAAATTGTCCTTGGTACTCATCAAACTTATTTGCATGTTTAGTTTCATAATGCCGTTTCATGTTGTAGTCTTTCAATACAGAAACAGATTCTTTGCATATTAAGCATATGGGCTTAGCTTTAAATTCTACAAAAAAATAGTTAATTGTCCACTTATCCTGAAAATTTCTCAGTTCATCTGCAGCTTTTCGCTTCTTTGATCCAACATCTTTGCTAGTTGAAGCCATTATTTAATTGAACTAGAAAGAGAAATGAATAAAAGTCACGTGCTTGTATTTTGCAGAAACTACTACAATCGCAACGCTTATAAATAATAATACCGGGAATATATTCGGTAAAGATGCAACAACACAAATATCTCGTATTTTTAATAACAGTAATACTTACATGCACACGCCCTATATAAAACAGAAACTAGTTCTTAAAAGTCGATCACGATAAAACGCCACAAATACTTCAGTACAACAGACACATGGAATTTAGGCAATGCATTTCGAATCAAATGCAACAACAACAACAAAAAAGAGTGTACTTCCATCTATGGGTGGAAACATTAACTTCTAGGAATTCAATAACCGACACAAGTGCTCCAAGAATCAGTCAGGCGAACCACTAACACGCTGAAAGTTATAGGAACATAAGCCGTGATATTGCTCGGTTATACACCCGCACTTTCAATCCCTGCAAGATTAATCGAGCGATGATCTTGGTTGAGTATCTGCTTAACGTAGTGTAGATATCACCACTGAAAGTCAAAGCAAACATATAAATTAAATGAATTAATTATCCAGCTCCGCGGGCCACAAAATGACCTACCGCGGGCCACAAGCTGCCCGCGGGCCGCGGGTTGGCCATCCCTGGTCTAGAGTAAACTACGATACCTGTATCAGTAGTGTGTAACATTACGTGAAACGGTACCCATTTAAAGACTGAACATTTTTTTCAATAAGGCTTCCTTTTGACAATAGATTTTTAAACATGTTTTGCCTCTCCTTGTTTGGAAAATGTAACCTCTTTCCTGTAGGCATAGATAACAAAGTGGCCTGCGCAAGATAGAAAAATTATTTCCCCACTATTCGGTAAATTACTTTATTGGGTTGATCGATGGATGATAATTTAAATGCTTCGCTACCGACCCCACCTCCCCCTTATACTCATTTGTAAAAGTCATTTGCGTGAGATTTAAATGAGGAATGCAATGTCAGCCATTTTATTTATTATAATATTAATATGTTGTGTTTGTCTCTTATAAAGTTTTGTAAGCGACTCGGAATGTGAATGTAGCCTTTGCACACTTACTCCCCACGCCATTGCTCTTTGAAAAGAAGGAAGATCGTTATTGAGTACTACAGACAGTGAACGTTTTTCGGTTCAAATGTCAGGTAAGTGTGCACAGTTTTGTGAAAAATCTTGGAATCGATCGGTATCCGATACGAAGTGACCAGCGGAGTGCAGTTTTGTAATAAACGATCTGGATTGTATAATTCAATTTGGAAAATATTTTTTAATTACAAGTAAAATGAAACTACTTGTGCCTTCAATGTTTTAAAGCAGTTCTTGTATTTATATTGTTTGGCTTTAGTTAGTCCCTTTTGAGAAACCAGCTATTTTTCGAAATTTTATGGAGTTTGACTATTTACTTGCTGAACTAATAAATGTACTGTTCCATTAAGCTGTTAAAAGAACTGCTGATTGTGTTGTCTCTATGCCATATTCCAAAGAATCCGTTGTCTACTGTACCAATTCAGGCGATGTAACCGCTAAGTACAAGATCAACAAACCAAATTTTATGAAGTTTTTGTATGGTTTATAATCTCAGGACTAACTTTTTCGAGCTGCGTCTGATAAGAAGAATATCGGAGAAAGTTAATCGAGTTTCTCCATATACTCGATCTTACGTTACGTGTCTTAGGACTTATTAAATCCAGTATCCACTGATTAACGGAATATAATTAAGGTTAGATTAGAAACCAGTTTACTTATATGGTGAGCTCTAACACGATAAATGAAAGTCCTGGGAAATAGAAATCTGAAATTGCATTATTACCTGATGCCCATTAGACTTTGTTATATACTATCTTCTGAATGTTTCTACTGCGAGAAACAAATTCTGTTTCGTTGAGTGCTATTCAGGCTATAAAAGGATGGATTTTCATAGTTTCAAGTATTAAGGCCGGCCGTCTAGTGGACCTGAAAAATATTTTCGCGAATACACATGTATAAGTGCGAACAGATCGCTCCAATAAAAACGCTTGAGTCTCGAGGGTAGCGAGATCTAAAATGATTTGGATCTGTTTGCACGAACAATGCGATTCGCTCGATGGATATTAAAAAATTAATGGTTGTTTTCGAAGAAAGAAGCCTGACATGGGATCAAAAATTATCCTCTTAGCATCAGGAATATTGAAATGAAGATGTGGGAGGAAACTGGAGTTTAAATTACCATCTGTTTAATTATATTATTTATAGATTTGTTCAAAGAAATTACAAAATTAGATACCTATTATTTTTTACATAAAACAAATAACTGAATTTTATATAGGCATCGTAGATTCATCTATGCTATAGAGGTGCCGAAAGGTCTTTTTCGAGCGCCAACAATTACATAAATAATAATAATCTTACAAAAGCAATTAAAACTTACACAAAATTACTTTAAATCATCAGGAAACATTTTGAAACGAAAATAGGAAACATACACAAACATTTAACAGCATTATTACGAACTTAAACACTTTCATACATACAAAACCTCGCTCAAAACATAGCTCACACAATATCTTAATTCCAGTCTTTTATCTAATTTTCCATGCACTGGACTGCTTTTAATACATTTATAATAGTGATTCAGTTCATTTATTCCGTTTTCATCCATCACATTCGTGGAATAATCACACAAATTTGCAATCAGTTTCTTCGCTTCTCTCTCAAACACAGATTCAAATTATTACGCGGATCGTAATTATTGGCGACTAATGTTTGGTGCATAACAGTGCGTATAGCGTTACATATAAGTTTATGATTACTATCGTTCCTGAGAAGTTTACAGAACTAGTAAATATATTTCATAATATTCCGATCCGAGAACGGTTATAACAAAACGACGTAGTTAGTTTCTCTTAGTTTCTCAGGCAACTAATTTATTTGAATTGTTTTTTTTTATTTTAGCTTTGAGATGGATGTTTCAGCCGCCCATATATTACTAAACTAAGACGCGGAATAATTAGCCACATAGATTTTTTACTACGAATTAGTGAAAATCAAGAATCAGCTTTTGATAACAACTGTCTTATTTCACTTATGTAGGCCCTACATATATTTCCCTTAATCTAATGAAGATTTCTACTGTAACATTTTTTTCATGTTTTTGTTTTGTTTATGGTTTTTACAAAGTAAAGTGTATCAACGATGATAGCATGTAAACCTGCAAATTTTGCAGTTCTAGGATATTCACCTACAAATTTACGTTTATTCTTTCGTAACTAAAAAATAAATAAACATTTATCAAAAAATTATTTAAATTTGAAGAAGAGGCACTAAACAATGCACCGCTCCAGCCAAAATGTTTTCACAGGTATGTGGATCAAACGTTTGTGATTTGGCCACATGGCAGAAACAGTCTTGACCAGTTCCTAGCACATTTGAATTATATCCAAGAAAATTTTCAGTTCACCATGGAATTGGAGGAGGATGGATGCCTGCCGTTTCTAGATGTGTTTGTTAAAAAATGTGCCGACGGTTCACTGGGACACTCTGTTTATCGGAACCGTACCCATAACGACTAATCTTAAAACGCCAACAGCTGTCACCATCCGACACAACGCAACTCTGTATTAACTACATTCACGAGGGATTTGTGACAAACATAGCCTTGCAAGTGAATTGGACTATCATCGGAGAATGGTCTTAAATAATGGTTATAAGGGGGGGGGGGGGGGGGAGATTAGTCCCGCGTTCAAACACAAATAAAATCGACAGAAAGATCATATTGAAATCAAGGGCCTAGCCTTTTTGACGTTTGTTGGTGCCCTAAGTTCCAAAATAGGTAGACTGTTGACAATTTTTAAACCACCCAGTAAAATTAAAAACTTGGTAGGCTGCGTTATAGATGACCTAGGTTTACGAACCCCTGGTGTATATTATAAACCATGTAAATGTGGCCGTGGTTACATCGGACAACCGCAGTGGTGTATTGTGCAGCGATGTGTCGAATACGCAAGAAATGTTCGTCTTGGGCAAGAAGAGAAATCTGTGGTGGCCGAACACAGTATTCAAGAAGGTTTGATTTAAAAAAAAAAAACCTACAATTTTAGCCCGGTTCAAAGATTTTTGGGCCAGCGTTATTACAAAAACTGTAGAAATTAGAACAACTGATTCATTAGTTAACAGGGACACTGGTTATCAACTCAGTGCAGCCTGGAAACCGGCTATTAAAATGTTGAAACAGTTTCGCCTCAGTAACTAGCAGAAGAATGGATCATGTCATCATGCTGTGTTGGTTTTTGTCTTCCATCGTTTACGCGGCAGCGGGAAACAAATTGTTTATCATTGACCTTTGGTTGAAAATGAGGGCTGAGAGAGAAGAGTTTATTTAGGAAATTTTTGTTCTTTTTTCTTTAGTTATGTTCACTGACATGAAGAAGAAATGGAATGGGTTTTGGGATACAAGAGAGAAATGGCACGAATCTGCTTACAGTTGACGGGGTGTGTTCGCGTCAACTGAATTCATGCGTATATAGTATACAGGTGAATTCGTTCTAGAATTTCTAGCGCCAATACGTGTCCACTGGACGGCCGGCCTAAGCAGTGTAGGGTCCCGATCTTCACGCAGCATCGAGAAGTTGAGAAATAAAGAGAAGCGTATCTCTTCGTCTGCCTGATCGTTTCGTCGAACGTGAATCATGCTAAAACTACTGACAGAATTTTTAATGGGGTTTCTAACATTGTAAAGCCCGTGGTCCCAACAGTAGGATATATTTCAGTTTGCTATGTCGTCGTTCTACAAGCTGGTATCCAGCCTGTTCCTGCAGTCAAATTGTTTTCATGGATATGTACCAACGGCATCACATTATTCGGAACTGTAAACTGATTTCATCATCATCAGTCATTTAATTCACTTCCTAGAGTCAAGACCCCACTGGTTTGCTCACTATATTTCCGATAATCTTGACTATGTGTTGACTGCAAACTATCATGTCAAATTGTCCTTGCCGGTAACTTCGAAAAAAGGTCTGATTTCATTTCGTTATTATTACTGATTCAAGCCCACTATGGAGGGCTTATAACTACTTCTTTCTTGATACTCGCCTTGGTTCCGAATACCTTTTAAGTCCAGCTAATAATTTTTCCTTTTTCCCCCGGTAGTTAGGTTTGAGAGATTTAGTAATTTTTGGTGGAGAGGACCAGGAGTTAACCATATTACAAAATTTCGAGCAATGCAGCATCAGTGTTGAAAATCCCAGCGGAGTCCAAATATTTTTATACTCCCTGGAGCCACATGCTTCCTGTCTTATAGCTTTTGATAAATGAGAAGACCTTCCTGGTAAGCTGTTGCTGTCTATTCTCAGAAACCTTTGGCCGCCTACGTCGGATGCTGGTGTCAGCCGTCTCCAACTGTTGTTACAATACGCAGTTCACTTTCAGTCGATAGGTTCCATCCGGGGGCACTCTTGACCCATTAATTTTCCTCAGAATACGTCTTTAAGCTTTTCCCAGAACATCCTTGGTGTCTTTCCTGTTAACCAGCAAGGTCTCCGCAGCATATAAGAACTAAGGTCTGGCAACAGTTTTGTGATGTCAGATTATAGCATTCTTCGAAATACACTTTTTGTTGTAATGATTTCGCGACAGCTGATATGCTGCGTTGACCTTAGCAGATCTATCTAAGATGGAGGTTCCATTTCGTTATCCTTTCTAAAATAATAAAACCAGAAGGGAATGACTTATGGGTAACAGATAGTAAGTAACTAAAGGGAGTAAACGACCTACCCACAAAATTTCATGCTGTAAAATATCTCTCAGCTTACCGTCAGGTTTCCTACTGACTAGTGAAGACAGCGTAAAAATAAACGATAGTAATTTATAAAATACGGGTTTGCTTCTTTGTGGGCTCCCGTATTAATTTAGTGCCATCCATTCTGTTCTCAGCTTGAGAGTAGGACCCGCTTATATGGTTTAATGAACGGGGAATCGAATGACTTAATACCTCCACCTTATGGTTGCATCTACAGCAACTTAAAAGACAATTTTAGTAATTCCTCGGAAACCTTAAAATATGGGCATTGTGTGTAACTTTAGAATAGTACGAAAGTAATAGATCGGGTTCTTTGGAAATTTTTTTATTGGAATTTCATCTGAGCTAAACTTACTTAGAATGAAGCAACTGAAATCTTTCACCTATATGTTTGTCAAAGACACCTCCTGTAGTTCTTATTCTAACTAAATGGCGTAGGAAATAAATCAACCCCTATATGTTTCCGCCTAAGAAGAATTATCACTAATTTGTTCAAGGACAAATGAATTCCTGTACATAAAGTGCCAATTCGTAAAAGGAACAACTGTTTTTCGTCATTATTTTACTTGAACATTGATCACATAACGTGACGCTTTCGAGCATGTTCTGTCTCCTTGGGGTGCATTTTTCTCAAGGAGAGGAATATCAGACGCAGTGGTCGTCTATCGCGCCTACTTTTACATCAAGATTCTTAGTTCCAGAAGAAGAATTTTTTCAGCAATCTAAGTGGGATTCTCTATGACATCTGGGGTTTAAATGTTCAGTTCACCCCACGACGATAATCACAGATCACCGATCTCTGCCTCTCATATGAAGTTTACAAACTGCTTTGCTAATTGTGGACACTATAGGAACCTTAGAGGTTTAACTACACGATAAAGGATTGGTTTGACCTGTTGCAATACGGCCCATTGCGACTACTCATTGCTCACACTCAAGTAAAGTACAGACACTAGAGAAGAAACTGAATAATTGTCTGAGAAGATAACCTTAGCAGGAACCAATAGCAAAATTAGAAGATACAATACCACAACAAATTTTGGAATGAGCTGCGGACACAAGTAACTTACGACAATGCTGCAAACTTCTAAATAGAAAAGCGTTATTTGCTCGAATGATGTGTACAGCATCTTAATTAAGTATAGCATTTTTATTTTGCTTTACGCCTCATCACGAGATCAATAGAGGTGGGAAAGGACTTTGGGAAAGGAATTCGGCCGTGGCACTTTGAAGGAAGCATCCCGGAATTTGCCTCGAGTGATTTGGGGAAGCCATGGAAAACTTAAATCAGGATGCCCGGAGGGGGATTCGAACCCACCCGAATGCGAGGCCAGAACGTTACCGCTCAACTTATACGCTCGGTTAAGTATAGCGTGACTGGGACTCTATGTCTATTGCTTTTGCCGCCCACACTGACGAATTAGTTGGCTGGGCGGCTCTTTACAACCTAGCGAGGGTTGAGGGAATATTAGATGATGAGGCTGTATTAGAGTATTATGCTTGTCGGTTCACACAATCGTATGGACATTTGTGTAAGAGATTAGAATGTCTCTTGGCTGTCTGAATGATGCAATAACGAACGAGATGCAGCTATTCGTTCGTCCCTAGTGGCGTTGTTTACTTGTTACACATGTGACAAACCAATGCATTGGCTGCTAATAGAAAATAACTGCTAACACATAATTTTATCGTGCTTTTAATAAACTGGATATTTTGAATCCAGTCGCATCTAGTGAACACAGTCAAATCGCTTTAAAACCGAACAGTATTGTCAAAAATAAAAAAGGATCACAAAGACTAAGAGCATTTGTCACAGCTCAGAACTTTCGATGCTATGGATAAGGTTACAATAATAGCAGATCATGATTAGAAGAATACAAACAAAAGTTTATATCGAGCGTGGTGGATGAGCGGTAACCCTTCTCCCTCACATTCTGGAGAACGTTGGTACGAATTCCCTAGCCATCTTGATTTACGTTTGTCATGGTTTCCCTAAATAACTGGGATGGTAACTTTAAAAGACCATGGCCAAATTCCTTCCCATTAGCTGCCCCCAGTTCTTTTCTTGCCTCTAATGGCCACGACGTCAACGAGGTGTAAAGTTGTAAGTACGAGAGTGTGTAAGTATGTGCTCCAATATTCTTCAGAGAATGTCTGATTGTATTGTTTTTAGTGTGGTTTCAACTTCCATTAAAAAGCTAGTTAATTTAAAGTTATATGTGATTTTTAGTGAGAAAATGATCAAGTAAAACATAGATGGGTAGTGGATCCTTATTTAGCGACCGAACTAACTTGCAGTTCTTCGAATGTTAGTAAGTCCAAAGAATAATTACTCCCGTTAATATTACACAGCTTACTGTCAGAAATGTATTTCTATCAGGGGAGGAGCGTTAACAAATGTAGCCAAATGCTACACCGTTTATATGATTCGTTACTAATACTTCAGGCTTTTCGACTATGGTCTCGGGTATTCTTCAGGAGGTAGCTAGTAGTCAGGAGAAAGTGGGAGCATAATTTTATAGAGCAGGTTCCTGGTGAATAATTTGAAAAAGATACTGCCAATATTCACTATCGTGGAAGGTAATTTAAAATACTTTCCTTATTACAGAAGTAATGTAGATCTTTCTCTAATTGTTTCTGGTGTATCACAGTTCGATGATTCAAAGCTCAATTCGCAATCTCACCAAGCCGTTTGAAATCATTTTATTCAATTTAATAATTCTTTGCACTGTGCCAAAAATGTGGGCTTTAAGGAAAATTAATCTAGAATTACTTGTTGCGCTAACCGTCCACCAGTCTACAAATTGTTAAGTCGATAGGAGTTCTCGTCGTCATGCAGGTAATAACATCATCAGAAATGAAATGATTCTTCTGTATGTTTGTCTTTATAGATACATAGAGTGACTTCATATCACTTTCAGACTATATTTATTAGGTAATGAAATGAACAATTAATAAATCCAGTTTCTGTCCAATCTGTATCTTAGTTTTTGTATATCCTCTTAGAGTTGATCTCTATTTTCGGGTACTAAACTAATGCAAGTATTTAACAAAAGAATATATACATTTAAAGACCAAAAATACACAGGCAAGCTGCCAATAATGTATAAGTTGTTTAAAAAAATGAAATTCGAACATTTTTTTATTCTTTCTGATTAGTTTGTCTTCATCTATAGAACATTGACTGTAGTTCCAATGCGTGTTTAAAACTTGAAAGAATGTCACGGTGGCTGTATTTCAAATGACATTAAACATTGGTTTGGAATGAAACAGAAAAAACTTGTAAGATATTCTGACCTAGAGATTCAGAGTAAGATGTTATCGATGAATTTTTTAGTAACCTGATTTCTACCTCTCTCATTTCATCTGTACGGTGAAGATAATGACAATTAACTCACAATGATAGTTAACTCAGGTTCTTGGCGGTAATAGGAATCTGATATATTAGCGTTGTTTAATTCCGTAAGTTTAATCGTATCAGATTCGGGCTCAAAGTACACATATTAGAACAAGTGGTTACACCAACACAGATAGACACTAATGAGAGTTATAGGGAGGATCATATCCTCAGTAGCAGACGCGGGTATCGAAATCTCGTCAATAAACGGAAAGGTAAATGGTTTCCTCAACACCAGGAAACATGAACGTAGTAAGTTGTTGTTTCGCAACATCATTTCTTCCGCTTTGTAAGCGTAACACTTCAGCGTTTTGTTTGTAGGTGGTGCATAAATGGGTGTAAAAAAGTCAAGGAATAAAATTAGGTTTATATATACACTAGTGCCGACATTGTGCAGGCTCTGTTGCCTGTGTCTATGTGCCTATGGTTCTGTCTGTGTGATCATGTGTTGTATCTGACCCCAGGAATGTGTATATAAAGTTTCCCATTCCTGGGACAATTAATTCACGGTGTTCTTATTTCAATTTCCAGGAGTGTATATTAGGGTTTGAGGGATTACACGCTGTTAGAATTATTACAAAAAGCTCTCGTACTTGATGCGCTCTTGCTATTTGTGCGGCCTCTCTCATTTCTTGTTCCCAATGATTGTCACTTTCTAATAGACCGCGACGCTGACATGCCTCCCAGTACGATTCGCAAATGTAACCGTCTACTGCTCGAAGATATTCAAATGATGTTGGTCCACGTATTTCGTGTAGTAGTAGACGTAAGTAAAAACATTCAGCGTTTTTTTGGATGAACCGTGTATACTCGACCAATAGCATTACAATTGAATATTCCTTCAAATCCTTGTACAGGAATTCCTCTCTTCCGTCGTTTGAATATTTTTCTTGACGCGTTCCATATGTAATAATTGGGAACTTCTGCATAGAAAAGTGTTGTTGCAAATGGGTCATTTTGGCACAATTCAAAAAATGCAGTCAGGGTCGTATTGGCGGGATGGTTTGCAACTATTTGTGCGGTTTGACTTGTAAAATACACTCGTTGTCCATTCTCAAGATGGACTGCTAGATGAACAACTGCTGGATCTCTGTCATGAATCGGAAAACCTAATATACGCCAAACGGCCTCTTTACTATTGATATATCGTCCCATTTGATATCGCAAAATTTCATCATTTTTGTTTTCATTTGTTACTCCAAAGACAGCCATATCACTTCCTTTGTTAATATATTTACACACATATTCATTTTTTAAGTTTTCTGTTATACAAACACTTTTATTTATAAAAATTAAAGATACTATCCAAGATAGAATTCGAGATTCCCAATGGAATTTTTTTTTTTTTTAAAATTTCCATATGTCATTTTTTAATTTTTCTGCTATACGGACACTCTTATTTATAAATTTCAACTTATGCATCGCACCACGCTTCCCCTTAAACTTAATCCGTAAACTTTTATTTATAAAAGCCAAAGATACGAATCGAAATTGCAAATTTTCACTTTTACATATTGGCATTTTTCATCTTTATATGTTGCGTTTTGATACTTAACCACCCATTTTATAATTTTTTCAGCCACACAAAAACCAGTGCTTTGCGCTAGAAACTTCAAAATAATACTTAAAATACATTCTTTGAATTATGAAACTGTTCTACGGCGAACAATGACAAATACAGAGACACACACTCGTCTAATTCTAAATATATACCAGGTCGACCATTTTCATCCCCCATATCTTCCACACCCCCATAGCTACAGACATCTAACAACCATAGTGCATGACAATAGACACGATTCTACTACCACACATAAACACCAATGCTCTATGCTATGTAGTCGTGGCAGAAAAGTGAAATCTGCGGAGGCACATGCCTTTCGTCGAAATACGAAAATATCCTTGGTCGGCCACTTACAACCACCTTATCTACAACAGTACCACAGTTTCTGAAATTCGGCCGCTGTTGTGATCGAAAGGTGACTTTGTGTTACTACCACACCCAAACGCCAGAGATCTGTGATCGATAGTTTTCGCTGAAAAGTGATACACCATGACACTTTTGTCTTTGGCAGAAATATGAAATTGCCACAGGACGACCACTTTCAACCCCAATATCTCCCATACCCCCATAGCTACCGAAATCTAACAACCATAGTGCACTACATGAGATACGATTCTACTACCAAACACAAACACCAATGCTCTATGCTATATAGTTGTGGCAGAAAAGTGACATATGCGGAGACAGTCGAAATACGAAAATATCCTTGGTCGGCCACTTACAACCACCTTATCTACAACAGTACCACAGTTTCTGAAATTCGGCCGCTGTTGTGATCGAAAGGTGACTGTGTGCTACTACTGCGCACAAACGCCAGTTATCTGTGATCTATAGTTTTCGCTGAAAAGTGATATACCATGACACTTTTGTCTTTGGCAGAAGTATGAAATTGCCACAGGTTGACCACTTTCAATCCCCATATCTCCCACACCCCCATAGCTACCGACATCTATCAACCATAGTGCACGACAGGAAAGGCGATTCTACTACCACACACTAACACCAAAGGTCTATGTCATGTAGTTGTGGCAGGAAAGAGAAGTATACGGAGATACGAATATTCGGTCGAAATATGAAAACGCCCTGTACTGATCAACTTTAATCATTATATCTCCCACATCCCCTCAGCTATCAGCATTTGGCCAACGTTGTGCACGACAGGAATCTCCATGCTACTTCCACCCACAAACATCAGTGATCTGTGGTAGGTAGTGGTGGCTGAAAAGTGAAATATAGGAAAAAACACGTCTATTTTTATATATATATATATATAAGATATATAAGATTTTTTTAAAGATAACTGCTTTCTAAAACAAAATGTCAAGCGTTACGTAAGTGCTTAGCATTCGTTTTTTTTTCTACTTTTCACTCTTTCATTTCTTCACTATAGATTCACAATAAAGGGATAGTTCTCTCTTTTTTCTTTCTTTTAGATGCCACAAAAATATTACACGGCGTTTGAGATTCAGTTACTTCGCATAAGTAGTGCTTTTACTAAAGGTCCTTATTTTGTGTTTTTTGTTGTTGTTGCATTTACCAGAACATGCATTTACCAGTTCAGCTTCTAGAGTAATGTTGGTTTTGATTTGTGGCTATGTCAGATGAATTAATTGGAATATTCTACGTTTATTCAGATAATCTATTCCACATTTTAAATTGTAAAATATCTTCTTAAGGTGCCTTTTCCTATCTGATATTGGCGGGCCACATAGCTCGTTTGCACATGACATAGCAGCATGGAAAGCCTATTCTGACGTGCAGTTGTACACTCTCCGAATGTCCTTCAGTCACTAATTCCTTCTCCTTCTAACAGGCTTTTTCCTCTTTATCTTCTCTTCAATGGTGAGTTGTAATAGATGATACCACTAGCATCTCATAATATATCCATTGCTTTTTAGTGATCAGCAGTTGTCCATCCGATAAAACACTTCAGCGTCTGAGATTTTCATCACCCAACATACGACGGTACAAATACATTTAAAAATCATCAATTCATCTCTCCAAGTTTTCGTAAAGGGCCCAGCTTTCACATTCATTGAGAACCCATATGAATAAATCGTTGACAATATCACTTTGACATTAAAAAATAGTCTGGAAACGTGATAATTATATAAATTACAACCTATAGCCCACAACTTCGTTTTGTAGGTGTCTAAGGTACGAAACTGTTTCTTAACCTTTCGATTGCCAGAAGTAACTAAATTCGATAAGAAGAATTGTGTTAATTTCGTTCAGCGATTAATGGATAATGCTCTATGAAAAAATTTATCTTAAGTTTCTCAGTTTTTCGAATTCACTTATAAATAAAGCATATACTATTTTATCCCCAGGCTTTGGGTTGCACGGTATTCGAAAGGCTATCGAAATACTACCAGTAATTTTTGTGTTAATCGCAGACAATGAAAATTTTAAACTAATCAGTGTACAATTTTATTTTAAATCTTTCAGCTTTTAGATTTCACATCATAATAATAAATCCCTTACTTTGTAACCCCTGGGCTGTTTAATACTTGAAACTTTATCAAAATACAAGTTCTAGTTTTCCAGTGTATCCCGTTCATCAATACAGACAGAATCGCGATCAACGAATCATTAGCTAATTCGCGCAGTCAAATATTAATAGCTAAGCATATAACTCAAACCAATAGATTTACAAAATAAAAAAGAATAAAAAAATTAAAAAATCACCGAGATGGGAGGAGGCTGTTTTCGGCCTCCTACCCATCAGTCAAACCTCGTTCGGCCATCCTGGTTGAGGTTTTCCGTGGTTTTCCTCAACCACTCTAGGCGAATGCTGGGATGGTTCCCTACAAGGCCATGGCCGACCTTCCATCCCCCTTCCCTCCCCGTAGAGAGTAGTTTGGTAGATTGGCTGAAAAGAGTCTTCGTGACTCTCCAGCAGCCCGCCTCGCAGCCTTCAGCTGGGAGGAATGAAAAAAAAAATTACAAAATAGGATATTTTTATTGCCATTTATTTATTTATTTCAAAACAATATTAAGTTTAATGTTCAGCTAACGAAATAGGTGATGAAGGATTGGCCCGGGAGGTAGTAGAATGGTGTTTGCATTAGTGTTTTTTTTTTTTTTTTTTTTTTTTTTTTTTTTTTTTTTTTTTTTTCCTCCTTCAAAAGAGGTATATTTGACTAGGATTTTATTTGTGATCAACAGGATAACCCGAAGGCACTCAGCAGATTTGATTTCTCGACGTAACACAACGTGTACATTTTTTGCACCTGATTAGACGTTCTTTCCTAAACTCCAAGTCCATTTTCAGTTCTTCAAGACCTTTTTCACCGATTCGAGCCTTACTATCATCGCTGGTAGAAGGCACCCGGCGGATCAAGGTTGACTACCAACAGAGTCGACAGACAATTATCCATCGATTATAATGTGTTTGTTTTAAAAGGCAATTAAATTAAGTAATTTCATTTTTCTGGTCAAATAGTGGATTATATTTTCTTTTTCATTTGTATGTTTAATTCATAATAACTCAAGTGTTGCTAAGCTTAGGAGGCGGAATGATTAGTTTGAAATAACAATTATTGCTATTTATCTTTTAACGTCATTTGTATCGCAATCCAGTGTAGAAGATAAGAAGGTTTTTTTTTTTTTCTGATAAACGTACTTTGGCCGCCTCATCTTGCATACATATAACGATAAAATCAACTACATTTCAGACATACAATGTCTTTTAAGTGTGATTCATTCTATTTTAATATCGCAAGTAACTGATCAGTATGCTTAAACATTAACAATACAGTTTGGTTTTCACCTGTATCTGAAACATCATTGATTTGTTGCCATTTTGGAGGAAGTTATTTTATTAGAGAAGGGATTTCCCATTAACAACAAATCTATTCAAAGGGATGTCAACAACTGTTTGTTTTAAAATTTTGGGACAACAAGGCAATTAAAATACCAATCTCATATACTTTACAAGTTTCAGGTATATGCCTGATTTCTAATAATCAAACATTTTATTCAAAATTACTTACGCAATTTTATGTTTAAACTACAGTTGTTTCTTTCCTAGAACAACTTCAGAATTCGTCTTTTCACACACCGTATGAAGTTAATAGACAATTAACAAACAACGTAGTAGAATTGTTACATAATTACTGGGTTTATCTTTTGTGTGTGTGTGTGTGTGCAGGGATGGAAAGGAGAATTTTTTTTTTCGCTGCCTCTGCGGCTGTGATTGAAGTCCCGAAAGGCAATCCCTATTTACATGTTGTTTGCTACATTGAAATGAATCAGATATGAGATATGGTTTACTTTTACTTACCATATATGGTAAATCTTTTAATTGAAAATTATTGCAGTTGAATCTCTACCAGCAAACACTGGAAACGGTTTTATTATATTAACTGAAATAAAGACAAATTGGTATTCAATAAGAGCAACAAAAACCATGACATCTTTCTCAGTGGTACTTACCTATGAATGTATTTGTCAACACAGGTTTTGGTAGCATTCAGAGTGGCCCGCAATATAGCTTTGTTACTGTAGCAGTGAAGAAAAAATGACCAAGCTGGAGAGCTAACTGAATGTGTTGGTGCGTTCTGTATATTAATTTCATCAATTTTTGGTAGCCATTCCTATATCTATTCTTCTGTGGGTAATTAAAGGTGCGTCTACCAATACTAACTGCTCACAGCAAGTCGGAGAGGATCTGCTGTTGCCAATGATTGGCCTGTTCATTTCAAACATGCAAGAAAAAGATGTTGTTGGATAGTGTGTAAGGAAACATTTGCCGTGAGTGTGTTTAAACTATTTTTTTGATACTTTTAGGACAGATAGCGTTATCTTTGTGTTACAGCAAAATCCTCCATTTTACTTAAAATGTTTATGTGGGAGTGATTGTAAAATCGCCAGTATGGATTACCATATGATTGTCAGATCTTGATACCAGCCAGGGAAAACTCACAGAAACGAGATTATGAGTATTAAAAGGGGCTTCAGCCCGGTTTCGTGCATGTTCTGGATTTTATTTGGCAGATGTATAAAAGTCTACCAAGGTTCAAGGGTCAGATTAGCTGGGATAATTACGACAGCCGGAGTGGGGTAGCAGTACGAGAACCATAGAACGCGCTGTGGCAGTTGAGGAGATGTGTACTTCGATGAATTAACGCCGATAATCGAGAGAGTCTGCCACCGTAAAGAAACAGTCAGAGACTGTGAGTCGAGAGACGGTACGGTTGCGAGTTTGACTGTCGGGCAGACGAGACAAAGCTTCTCCTCTCGACGTTCTTGGTAGCATATATATATATACGAGGCGCGTCCGGAAAGTAAGTTCCGTTTCAATTTATCTCCGCTGCAGCGCTGCGATTGCAGTTCCGCACATGCGCTGTAGACGATGTGTATCAAGGGGAAGAACGTGCGTCATTTGGAGATCGCTGTCAGTTACGTACGCTTTGTTGTGCTTGTTTGAAATGTCGGCGTTGATTGAAAATCCCGCCGCCTGTGAAATCAGGTCTGTGATTCCGTTTCTGAATGCGAGGAAAGTGAAACCAAGTGAAATTTATCGGCAAATTTGCTATGTTTAGGACCAAATGCGACGAGTGATTCGATGGTAAGAAGATGGGTCCGACAGTTCAATGGCGGGCGTAGTGATATGCAGGATGAAGAACGAAGTGGGCGTCCATCTTTGGTTACAGAAGAACTGGTTCACGAGGTTGATGACAAGATCCAGGAAAACCGTAGGTTTACAATTAGTGCTCTCGCTATGGACTTCCCCCAAATTTCACGATCACTGATGCATGAAATTGTTACCAAACATCTGAAATTCCGTAAACTTTTCTCACGTTGGGTATCAAAGATTATCACTGAGCAACACAAAACACAACGGATGGGTAGTGGACTTGAGTTTTTGACCCGTTATGCTGAAAGCGGCGAAGAATTTCTGAGACGGATAGTCACAGGAGATGAAACGTGGGTTTCTTACGACACCCCTGAGAGTAAGCGGCAATCAATGGAATGGAGGCACACTTCATCCCCACCAAAGGTTAAGCCGAAGCAAATCATGACACCTCGGAAAATGATGTGCACAGTGTTCTGGGACTGGAAAGGCATCCTACTCATTGACTTCTTACCGCGTGGTCAAACAATCAAAGCAGATGCTTATTGCGACACACTTCGAAAATTGCGCCGTGCAATTCAGAATATGCCGGGGACTGCTGTCAAAAGGTGTTGTTTTGCTTCACGACAACGCACGACCACACTCTGCAAACGTGACGAAAAACCTCGTACAGGGATTTGGCAGAGACGTGTTTCACCATCCTCCGTACAGCCCTGACCTCGCTCCTAGCGACTTTCATCTGTTCTTACATCTCAAGTCTTTCCTTGGCGGTCATCACTTCACCAATGACGACGAGCTGAAAGAAACTGTTTCCAACTGGTTGAAGACACAGGCGGCAGATTTCTATGAAGAAGGTATACAAAACCTGGTGCCACGCTATGACAAATGCCTGCAAAATTTCGGCAGTTATGTGGAAAAGTAGTTTAAGAGTTGTAGAATTTTGTGCAATAAAAATTTCTTCTGTATCTGTGTACAATTTCATTTTATTACCAAACGGAACTTACTTTCTGGACGCGCCTCGTATATATATTATTATTATTGCAGCTATATCGATCCTTTTTTCAGGATGTAGCCTCTTTAAGCCTGATGAGCTATATATTAGAATTTAATTCTACATAGTTTTGCTGTAGTTCTTTCCAGGCCGATCGATCCTGAGCCACCCTCTTCCAGTTCACGCCTGTAACTCGGCGTATATCCTTATCCCAGCGATCCGGGGGTCTTCCTCTTGATCTTTCCAGGTTTCTCGGTATCCAATCCAGCACTATCGTAGTCAATCTTTCATCTCTTTTGCGAGCAACATGACCGGCCCATTGCCACTTTTGGGTCATGACTCTTTTTAAGATGTCTGCTACTTTAGTTATTGAACGGATGTGCACGGCCCTTTTCCTGTCTCTTCTTGTAAACCCTAGCATTGCTCTTTCCATACTTCGCTGGGCAGTTCTCAGTTTTTGCTTCGTGTGGCTATTTAGGGTCCAAGTCTGGCAGGCATATGTGAGGACCGGTAATACACATTGTTCAAATACCTGTTTCTTAAGATGTACTGGAATGTTCAATTTAAAAAGTATGGAATTTCTTCCGTATGCTCTCCAGCCCAGCTTTATCCGTCTGTAGATCTCAGGCTTTGAGTCACCATTCATATTGATCAGTTGGCCAAGGTAGATGTACTGATCTATGGACTCAATACCAGAATCTTTCATGTCTGCCTTTTCTTTATCTTTATCTGCCCATTTGTTTTGCATGATTTTGCTTTTTGATATATTTATTTTAAGGCCCACTACACTGCACGCTGCCTCTAGTTCCTTTATCAGTTCTTTGAGCTCTTCCAGACTGTTTGAGAGTAAAACTATATCATCAGCGAATCTTAAGTTGTTGAGACTTCTTCCATTTATTCTCAAACCTCGGTTTTGCCATTGGATTTTTGACATTGCCAACTCTAGGACTGATGTGAATAGCTTGGGGGATATAGAGTCTCCTTGTTTTACCCCTCTTTCTACTGGGAACTCTTTGGTGACTTCAGCCATGTTGACAAAGGCAGTGGAAGTGGTGTAGATGTTGTACAGTAAGTCGATATAGCCGGGATTCACTCCTTGTTCTAAAAGGGCTTGCATGATTGCTGAGTGATGGACTGAATCAAAAGCTTTTTCAAAATCGATAAAGGCCAAACAGAGGGGCATCTGGTATTCATTTGCTCGACTTATTACTTCGTGGATGACTTGGATGTGATCTACTGTGCTGAATCCTGACCTAAAGCCAGCCTGTTCAATTGGTTGCGCTGTGTCCAAGGTGGAACTGATGCGGTTATTGATGACCTTTGTAAACACTTTCTATATGATAGGAAGGAGGCTGATGGGGCGGTAGTTTTTAATATTGTAACGACTGCCCTTTTTGTGTAGCAACACAATCATTGTTTTGTTCCAGCTGGATGAGATATTTCTCTCTTCAAGGAATTGTGAAAACACCTTAGCTAGGTGTCTGTAGGTTTCTTCTCCAGTCAATTGGAGTACGTCAATAGACAGTCCGTCATAACCACTACCGAATATACCGCTTTAAATCGATTGATAGTATAGTTTTGCAGAGAAGTTACAGAGTAAAAATTTTCCACCCACAATATTTGTCAATAATACCCAAATCACGCCGTTATAAAGTAATAAATGCTTGCTACAGACTCTACAGAGCGAACCATATTATTTGAGATGTAGCTGAGTACCCTTTTGTTTAAGATCTGTTCATGTTTGATCATGGGTGATTATGTCACCAGACTAACACTTTCATTTGAGAAACGTAGCTGCATTCACGTAGGCTATATAGAGACACTGGAGAGATCCACTACCTTGTGGGTGTGGTACTCGTTTGATACCTGTGAACAAACACATACAGCTACTTTTCTGACGTGCTCGAAATAGTTTTTTTGCTTGGTGGTCTGTCACGCAAAAAGTCGATATCATTGGAGTTAAATATCTTCCTTTACATGTATTCAGCATAGCTATTTGACATACAAACAGAATCTTGTCACAGTTCATTTAAAACATTCATATAATAAATTAAATAAAAACATATAAAAATGATAACCAGTAATAGAAGACCAACAAATGTATTAATGGAGTAAATTAGAGGATAGTGTGCGAACGACAGTGTAATATGAAGATGGAGATATGGAGAAAACAAAGTACTAGATAACGGCAAGCATAAAATAACTATCAATGTAAGTGATGCTGAAAGGTAGATTATTTTGGAAATAATCGAGAACGTTATGCGTGTTGTATAACATAAATATCACAGAAAGACTTGTAGATATGATCATATAAGCGGAAGGTAGGAAGGGATGTGGAGAAAGTGAATTTTTCAAAATCATTGAACAGAAAATAAAATTTCGGATACACAATAATTAGAAGAAAACTTTTTATCGTTTTACAGATATAATTATTGTACCATATTCCAGAGAAGAGATGAAGTTGATATAATAATTCATATTTTCAAATTACACGAAATTTGTGCGCAGCACAAGACAAAAATATAACATGTCGTTGCATCAAAGTGGTTTGTATCGACCTCCATACTGCGGTCTAGTTCTGCCAAAGAAACATACCGAAATGCATGACTTACACATCACGACGCAGCTTCAATCGGACAGCAAACAGACAAGGTGACAATAGGTTGAATCTAAGCTAATTCCTTACGAAAAGATGCATGTTAATTGAATATAACAACTCGTTTTACAATTCAAATACAGAGTCTCAAATTATTACGAGAAACAAAAACAATTATAATTATTAATCACAAAGATCAGAAACCGGGCTATATAATATTTCGAAATGGAACACGTCACATGAAAAAGTCTACTGTAGTCCTACATGAAGTTAACAGACTATTAAAAAGTCATATTATTCGTCATTCATGTAATAATGCTTTAAAATCCGCTAATGAAATGGACTACATCAATGTGGGGGGTGCTTTCCAGTATTAAGAAGAGTTTTTGTAGCTAAGTGATTACCATGTCATGTTGTCTGCCTCGACAGTCTCAATCAATATTTCTTTGCGGTCGCTTCAGTTCTTCAGAGTGCCGCGTTGAGAAACAGTAGCAAGTTTATACATGTTATGTACGAACCTATTACGATGGTGCGGCTAAGTGATAAATTTGTGTGGTTCTGACGTAATTCATGACTCTTAGTTTTATATGCTGACGTGATAACTTCGGCGCAGATTTCAGTGTTCCTTTGCTTTAGTTAGAAAAAATAATTTAAAATGAGCAGTATGGCAAACAAATCTAGTATCAGCCAAGCACTCCAATTTTTCGAACGGTTCTGTCGCCTACAGGGCCTCGCCCCTTTATACCCGACTGCTAAGGTGGTAAAAACGAAGACTGTCATTTGTTATAAAACCGGCTTTGTGATACTATACATACTTTTATTAGTTCTTGAAATTTGGAGTGATGGTTACCATGAATTCGAACGTGGTTTTTCACTCCAGACAATCTTTTCTAACATTAACATAATTTTAGATTTAATTGGCCCACTTGTCGTCATTCTAAGTGATATTCGACAAATGAATCGAATGGTTTCTCTTATTTCGATGTCTGAAGGGCTGTTGAAGGAAAATGGCAAGAGATGTATCATAAAAATGTCTGTCATGAAACTCGAAGTGTTTTTGATATTACTGTCGTCAGTAGTACAGGGTGGAGCGTGGTCTACATACAGACCCGATATCTTCAGAAAAATTGTAATATTCGTCCCCACAGTTTTGTGCGTGTCGCTGTTTAGCACTGTACTAATTAGGTTCGTAAATCTGACTATCTTTGGATTCATTTGTTTTTCGACTATTAATTTCAGACTGAGGAAACTCAGGAGAATGTTGATACTTTCTAACCGATACCAAAAGATTCATACAGCGCCAACTATTATAAACACTTGTCAAAGTAATCATCCAGTATACGTTGTGGACACCTCACAAGGAACAGAACACGAAACTTCGAAATCCATTCGAGAACTAAGACAAGCGTATCATGATACCTGTGAGATGATCAACGAAGTTTTCAGTGCTCATAAAATAACGATACAATGTTTCTTGTCAAACGTGCTTTCCTATTTCATCACTATGGTATACAAAGCTGCCATAGGAAATATGGAACTCAGATTGGCTTTCGTGAGCTTGTCGCTTTGTCTGCTGTGGTTGCTGCTGTTGGTCATACCGTGTCATTTAGTGTGCTGTGTGGCAGACCGTACTGAGCGTCTAGTTATACGCACTTTGCTATCACAGTCATCAACAAGTAGTGTAGTAAGCAAGGAACTAAGGCTGTTTGCCAAACAAGTGGAATCCAGGAAACCTCGACTATTTGTCGTCGGAGCGGTCCAAATCAACCTGCAGCTGTTTCCATTACTAACTTCTGCTTTCACCACCTACTGTGCACTATTGTTTACATTTAACGATGCCAATAACTAATCATCAGGTACTTTCTGGTATCCTGTACGTGCAACTAAAGATTTTAATAAACGATGAGAGAAGCGGAAACGCTGAAACATGTAAAAACCACAAAACACCCATGTGTATGCAATTGTGATTTATTTTTAAGTTTTATATCTTTTAATAATGACTATTACAAATCTATGTGTGACGGGTGTAAAAAGTAAACGTATTTCGGTTCCAAGTGTTTTATAACCATAACATTACGATAGTTGATGAAGTTTTTCCACCGTCCTCCTTACAGACTTTGCTAAACTCGTAGGTTTTAGTTTTTTTAATTTAAATTTGAATTTGCAATGTAACGCGTGCTCCGGTGGCAATTTCCCTAAACACCCATCTCCCCCCTTTTCTGCATCTACCTACATTTACCCTTTACAAAGTTTAATTTTCAACGTTTTTGGCAAACTATTCATCATTTCTCTTGGTAACTTATTCCAATGCCTGATACCCTTACCTAAAAAAGAGAATCTTCCTACACCCTTGTGCCTGAAATCGAGTGCCAGCTTGTAATCATGCACATCTTTTCCCTTTCATGCATTTCTTTTAATTCTTACACCAATATCTTTCCATGCCTCAGCACCAATATACGCCTTGTACACTCCCATGACACTCTTCACACTCCTTCTTTCTTCCACCGAGTCCCATTCCAGCTCTTTTGTCGTAACTGTTACTGATTGAGTTCTGCGATAATTTCCAGAAACAAATCTAGCATCCATTCTTTGCCCCTTCTCCAACTCCTGTATTTGATAGTCAAAATGTGGGTCGCATATTACACTACCATATTCAAGCTATA
This sequence comes from Vandiemenella viatica, assembly GCA_031002005.1. Lineage (NCBI taxonomy): Eukaryota > Metazoa > Arthropoda > Insecta > Orthoptera > Morabidae > Vandiemenella > Vandiemenella viatica. The sequence goes on along the minus strand of JARYHS010011408.1, from coordinate 261,142,694 downwards.
CTCTGACCAGTGTTTAGTAACCCAATTCTTTTACTTCTCACGTAGAAACCTTTTCCTACTACCTGTCCAATGTATTCTCTCCAGTTAGGGATTGTGCATAAACTACGTGGTTCGGTCTGGGGGGGGGGGGGGGTTGACTGGAAAGCTACAATGCGCAACGTGGGTGGGAGGGGGGGGGGATGGGTTTCCGAGCCAGGCTACGTAGCCTCCTTTCATACTATTTGTCACAGTTAAAATGAGATACAGAACACACAGATATTTATTTCCGTCATTTAATTATCCCCGGATGTAATTTACGGTAGTCTGACAAGAGAAAACAGTAAAAAAGTCTTCTGGCATCAATATGGAAAAAAATACCCGGGGGGGGGGGGTTGAGGCAATAGCCACGTCGGGCAACGTGGGAGGGGAGGGGGGGGGGGGGTGGTTCACAGGAAGCTAAAATGGAGCTACGTGGTTTATGCACGCTCCCTTAAGCCTGTAATCAAATGTAATGCCAAGATATTTACAATTCAAGTCTTCAATAAGCAATTCTTTCCAAACCTTATAATCATAACAAACCTTTTTGTTTTTTATTTGTGTACCTAATAACCTGACTCTTCTTCGCATTTATCTTCATCCCATGTTTACCAACCCAACCAGATATCCTGTCCAGATCATCCTGGACTGTTTACAATCCTCAACCGTTTTGTTACTTTTATATAGCATTATGTCATCTGCAAACAATCTAATTTCTGACAGTAAACAATCAACACAATTATTAATTACAATAATGAATATCAATGGTCCCAATACTCTACCCTGTGGCACTCCCAATTTTACTTCCACTTCTTTGATACCGCATTTCCTACCCTAACTTTCTGTTTTCTACCTTTCAAAAATTCTTCTTTCCAACAAATCACCTTCTGATCCACTCCAATACATTTTATCTTATTTAGTACCATTTTATGGCTCACTCTGTCAAAAACCTAGTGCTACACTATCAATTTGACTTCCCTTTTCCATTTAATCCGAAATATCGTGCATATATCCCACCAACTGAGATTGAAATGAATATCCTTGCCTAAAGTCATGTTGCTTACTTGAAAACCAGTTACGCACCTCACATATATGTATTTCCGATGTGGTTGCATTTACAGCACTATCATGTTATAGTACGTACTAGAGCGATTAACAGTTTTTGATATCCTAAATACGTGAGTCAGTGAAAGATTGATTATATTGACTCGTGTTAATGGCCGGTGTAATTTCGAAGTAGCTGGAAGGAACATTACATGTACTGCGACTGACCCGTTGTTGGCTGTAGGAGTAATTTACATGTGGTAAGTCTTGTAACGTGAAGCCCGTGAAATGCGAAGACCGAGAACCGATGTCAGTTGACGATTCTTAAACTGCAGTGATTTCTGTCCCTAACCTTCTATCGTGAGGTAAATTATGTACACACTTTGTCAATAAATTTTGCCGCCGCTGAAAATTCTATCACTCTTATTTTGCACAATCTGACATCAATGTCATCCTAAGAAACAGTAACGCAATACTGGCTTGCCAGAATTGCGTTACTGTTTCCTGGGATGACGTTGATGTCACATTGTGCAAAATAAGAGTGATAGAATTTTTCAGCGGCGCCCAAATTTATTGCCAAAGTGTGTACGTGAAAATGATTCTTGCATGAACCCTGCTTAAGTAACTAGTGATACATTAAGTAAGATTGAATACTAATAATTTACTAATGTTTACAGCTCGTATTGAAAGACGGAAATAGGTTTCATTTATTATGCCAGTGCTTTGTAGAGTGGAATGCAAATTTGGAAGTATTGAAAACAATAGTATATTATTTTCGTAAACTGGATATCAACAATTGTGACGTTTCATCCCATTTATAATTTTTTTAAACTATTTTCTATTAGGGAGGAAGGTTATGGTTTTTACAGTGTCAGTGTTATCTGTTGATTAAGAAAACTAAACTTTGGGATCTACTAGAAACACAAGATGTGAAACGTTTTCTGTTAAACAGAAATGTTTCAAAATATAGGAAGAATTTTGACTTACTACAAAAGAAGTGTAGTAATTGCTCGCCTTGTCGATTCATTCTGGGAATCTATCTGACAATTTAGTGTTTAGAAGATTAAAAGTTATATCAATTTAAGTAATATGAATTAACTTTTACTTTTTGTGAAGAGTGTTTCAAGCAAATTAACTGCCAGGTCAAACTACCGGCATAACGTATTTTAATAATATTTTGTCCTGGTGTTATGCAAACTCTTTGTTCATAAACATCTGTAAATGCAGAAGCAATTTTCCGGCGTGCTCATAGTGAAGTTATCATCAAAGTTGGTGCCGTGTTTTTGTTTAGTAACGCACCCTTTCACCTTCAAGAAGATTTCTTTTTCAAAAATATTCAGCTATCTAACGTAAGTAATGTAAAATGTAATTGAGAATAACCTTCATCAACCCAAAATTAAATTACTCTCACTCAATAAATGCTACTTTTCTGTTGTTATAGGATGCACGCTTGTATTTGCATCTGCAAATTTAAATTCATTACATGCAAACCATCTGATGATGAGCATTCTTCTCGAAAACGGTAATGATTAAATAAATATAATAACAAAAAATTGTGACTGGTTGCTGCTTTTATCAACCCAAATTAAATAGCGTATTTTGTTAATAATTTGTGGTGTTTTTCCTCATATTTTGCTGAATAGCTCAGTACAAGCAAACTTTTTTTCTTTTGGTGGTATAAACTGCATTTGTTTCAGAGTGAATGAAGTGTTTCATTTGCCAGAAGCTAATCAGTGAATCAATCAAAACATTAATTTTATGGTCTGAAGTAACGAATATAACCTGACGTTGTGGAGTTTATGTTGGGCAGATCTAATAGAACAGAACCCTCAAATTGTTTCATTTTATATGTCGCATACAGGATCTGTGATACCAACCTGGAACGTAGTTGATAACAAGCATCGTAATAGTATAGACTATTTTATCTGTTTATATCTTTTGCTGTGAAGCTTTCAAATATCAGTTTGATTATGAGAATCGCGGGCCAAATAGTATTCACTGCAAGTAATAATTGCTACATCAGTGCGAAACACTCTCAAATAGTAACTGTTATTTCTACTTGTGAAGTGCTAATTAAGAAGAGTAACAAGAGACGCAAAACGGAAAGTTTCCTCTTAAACTCGGTGTGACTTAAAAACCAGTGCTGGTAATTGCAATCGCAGATTTGTGGAGCGCACTAAGGCCAGATAATCCACAACAAGATTGCAATTTTTTTTTCAACATTTCAGAACGTATCCTTCTTCATCAATGAGTTTTGAGAATCTACTATTCCTGTGATTCAATTGATTTACAACCATAAACTTGAGACTGAGGAAAATCACGAAAAAAAACCACGTTCTTGTCGTTACCGTAGGAATCATCTGTCTTCAACGACTATAAACGCTTCCCAAATTAATCACTTTGTATTTAACATGATAAACTGAAAAGGGACAGAAGACACAACTATAACAATTTCTAAATAAAACTTATTTCAAATCCCATTAATGTTCCCTATCCTAGTATCTGGATATGCTCTAAGTTGCTTGGTCGTTTTAACCAATCATTGAATTAGGAAGTAGAATTTCTGTCTAAACTCTCCGTAAAGACTAGATTTACGTATTAGCACTCGTATACTTCAATAGAAGGCGGCCTGGTAGCTAACCAGTTAAGCCGCTTCCTTCCGAAATTTTCTCTCCCCCGTCCCGGGTTCGAATCCCGTAGCTTTTATCTGTATTTGATTATATGAGCTACACCTCGCCGATCCATGATTCCGATTCTACGTTAAATTGTAGCTCCTGAGGAAAAGGATTTATCCTTCCAGCCTCTGACACTATAGCTAGGTACATCTCCTTTGAGAAGATTCAACTAACCATATGATTGTGGACTAAGTTAGATTTTTGAGCTTCTTTAGGTTCCTTGGAATGGGAAAATCATATGAGTCCACGTTATCGAAATGCTAAAGTTAACAGTGTATCTGTTTTGCAAGTATGACGTGTTTAGGAGTTATACTAGGTTGGTAAAACACATTTCTATTTGTTCGATGATACTTTTGTCGTGGATTTTAAATAAAAAATTTTATAAATTTTAAAATTAACTTTATATTCATGTGTTGAATTTTGAAAATATGATTGCTAATGCAAATTACAGTTGATTAGCTTATATTATCAAATGTTTTGATTGAAAAATTTGTAAAAAAAAAATGCCTTAAATTCTGTAATAGACTTTCAGGTTGAAAAACGTATATTTTTCTTACATCAGTTACCATAATCCTATTGTATCCTTTTTAGAATGTAATGGAATGATTAATAGTATTAATAAACCTAACTATTGTTGAAATTAATGATAATGTTGATGCAAACAAATGAAAACAATATTAAAAATTAAACTCATTGCAATTCATCTAAATACAAATACTATGTTTAAAAAATACAAATGTACTTGTATATCAATTATGTTGTGTTGTAGTTTGTAGATATGGATGTGAATAATGTTAATAATTTTAAATTACAAATTATGAAATTTTAATATTTGATACTGCAATTAATTTGAAAAAAAAAACATTGTCATTTCGTAGTTTTAAATTTTTACTTTTGTCGGCAGTCTTGTAACCATATTCGCTGTAATTAATTTTATAAAATATCCTTATCATCAATTAAAGCTAAATTATAGTTTAATAAACTTATTAATTCAAATCTATACCCTGTTTATTTGTATTCAAATATCACTGAATCCGAGCATTAATTCATAATAATACATGTATTAAAGGTGTTTCATGCATATTATCATTACAAAATATTAATTGTTGTGTATGCCATTACTGTGCTTGTTAAAAATCATCTCATACTAACTATTTCTAATTAAAAATTATTTCAGTTCCCATTAATGTTCCCTATCATAATATTTGGATATGCTCTAAGTTGCTTGGTCATTTTAACCAATCATTGAATTAGGAAGTAGAATTTCTTGTCTAAATTCTCCGTAAAGACCAGATTTACGTATTAAAACTGCTGTCGTGCCACCATAACTTGAATCAAATGTGTTTTAGTTAAGTTAGAACACATAAAATGACAGTAAGATTATATATCACAAAAATGACATGGCACTCCATAGAGGTACGACTTCCGAAAGCAGTGTTGCCACAACATATGCTGTATCATTACAGTCTGCAGCAAATGGAGCACTTGTATACTGGTAGTATGTAAGCATCATATGAACTGAAACAAAACAGCATACATTTTACAGAATTAAAATTAATTGTTACTGTGATATGATATTTCTGGAATATTATAAACCGCCTACATAGTTTCCAGCACCTGTTATTGAATTCCGTTGTTATTAGTACAGACATTTCATATGACAAAGTTTGCAGCCACGTAAAGCTAACGAGTGCGGAAGAACACATAGCAACAAGTTCGTTTAAGTAGAGAAATACAGCATTTACATTCAACGGAGAGACAGTTGAAGGATTAATTATTTTGTATTTTAGTTTTTGATTTAACTGGCATTTTTCCTGATTTCAAAGTTCCTTTGCGCTTATCAACACTTTACTTCTTTTTAATTTTGTCGTTTGAGTCATCATTCAACTGTCTCTCAATTTTGGACATCACTGGAGATTTTAATTTCAACCTTTAGACAGTGTAAATTTTCTACCTTGCTCCTGGCACCTGGTATGATGTAAGAGAGGGCTTGACAGCCCCAATCTCGCCAGGCTAGATAAACCTTTAAACAAATAAAATTATTATATTCGCTGGCAATTTTTATTTGTGACTTCTTTTTGTTTTATATGTGCCGTCAATATGAAAGCACAGCAGGATCAGAAGGAAAAAAACTATTTAATTACTCGTATTGCCTTATTCAGTAAATTTATTAGCTTTCCAGTTTGATTTGATCAACTCCATTATGTAAAAACACAGATGACTACATTACCTTATAATTCAAATGTGTATTTCATAAAACTCTTTAAACCAATGTATAAACTTTCTGTTTCGTTTCACGCAGAGTATTATAAATTTCTGATAGCTTTCTGTATATCCTACAATAATTTCTATAGTTTTCCTGATCCAATAAGATATTACTGTACTTTAGTCTTTGTCTCTGTTGTTTAAGATTATCGTTCACTGGTTCATAAAAGGTTAATAAAATGACAGCTAACTCATTTGAAAGTACAATGGACTACGTCGTCAAATATTTTAGACCCTTTTACTAAGGAACAGTTAACAGTAGCTCTGAAACAAACGAGGAATAAAAAAGCACATGGTTCTGCTGGTATTCATCCAGAATTCCTAACACACTGCGGAAAGAATGTAATGAAATGGCTTTTTTATTTTTTTTTTACACAGATTTTAAACTTCCTTCAAAGTTCGAACGGGGTAAGATAATAGACATAATTTAACCAGGGAAACCAACAGGGAGTCATAAAAACAACCGATTAATTGCTTTGATGAGTGTTTGTTATAACCGCCTGGAAAGGCTTCTATAAAACCAGGATTAGCTATCAAATTTTAAGCATCTTTCTAGTTGAACAAGCAGGTATTACATAAAAATTTAGTTGTGACTCTCAACTCCTATCTTTATCAAAACATATATAAATAGGTTTTGAAAGAAAACTGAAGAGTGGGACCGTCTTTATAGACCTCACAGCTGAGATGGTCTAATGTGCAAGTTCATCAAACATTTGAGTTGTAAGGTAATGTGGGAGCTCGTATACAACATGTTATGATGATTAAAGTTGTGATGAATTATAAGCACAGAAAAATAAACGTGCTCAGCAATGGGTTGCCTCAAGTATCTGTGATCTCCCCTTTGTTGTTCAAATTTTATATAGAAGAAATACCTGTCCTGTAGAATGATTTGGCCATCTGTCGTATCCTATATATCGCACTAGTGGTATTCCTGCGGCTGCGTGCAAGTCCCCAGTTGGGAAGCTTTTTGTCACATGGATAACTCTTGGAAGTCTCCCGTGTCATCAGCATAGGTGGCAGTAAATACTCTGGGAGTGGTAGGCACGTCAGTGGTGAAGAGCGTGTACCGTAGAGCACTGGTCCCAGTACAGAACCCTGCGGAACCCCCTGAAAGGATTAGCCTCACAGTTGAATTGACCACGCCGACACGAAAGCAAAAGCTGCGCCCAGTGAGATATGACATACGGAGCTTTACTAGTCTGCCTGAGAAGCCTTGGTCGTATAGTTTGAGTAGCAGACCTGTATACCACACAGAGCCGAACGCTCTGGCGATATACAAAAGCACCATGCCGCAATATTGTTTGTCGTTGAATGCCCTTTTCGCTACATCAACCATCCTCATTAGCTGTTGCGCGGTGGAGTGATTGCGGCGAAAGCCTACCTGGTGATGGGGAATAATCTCGTTACGTTCGATGTAATGATTTAGCCTCTTTAGCAATAACTGCTCAGAGACTTTGCAAATGGGCCGAAGGAGACTTTTTGGCCGGTAGCTTTGAGGGAGGTGCTGGTCCATCCCGCTTTTGTGTATTGCTACAACTTCAGCATGTTTCCAGCAATGGGGAAATTGCTGAGTGCGAAGAATGATGCTAAAGAATCCTGCCAAGTAGGTTGACGCTTCCGGTGGTATATTCCTCACACAGCTATTGAAGAAGTGATTATGACCAGTTGCTTTACCTGGGTGAAGTGTGGCTAGGCAGTTTGCAACCTCCTCCGGAGTGATGGTGTCAATTTCTTCCTCGTCGTCCCCTTCCTCAGCCTGCAGATATGTGTTTAGGCAGCGATGTACTTCTTCTACTTGCAATTCTTCCACTTCTGGTGGCCGAAAGTTCTTCTCGAAGAAATTTGCTCTGGACTTGATTTAGCAGCCTTCGCGTATCGGTGTTCCCCGTCAGCTTGCAGTCCATAGCTATTCGTTTCTTGTGCCGAATAGCCGCTAGGAGGTGAGGTGGGAGCTAGTGCGAACTGTTCTTGGTGAAGAACCTCTTCGGAGTCGTCACTGCTGATGCCTCCTTGACAGTGTGCACGAATAAGGACAGAGCATAGTATGTACTCCTTGCTGGGCGCTCCGGTAGTGTAGCTGAGACTATCTGACGGTATCTGACCTAGTCTGTTTTTCTGAAGTCCAGCTTTTGTTATGCATTTCGGATTAGGTCAGACTCTAGCTCCACGATGACTGTGCAATAGTCAGAGGACAGCCTGTTCAGCGTGGCTGCCGCGATGAATCCGGTGATTACTTTAGTGACTGCAACGTCGAGAACATCTAGACGTCCGCGGTGAGCTGAATAGTAGGTGGATTCTTCGGGTCCCCACACACACATATTGTGTCTGTTGGCGAATCTCCGTTGTATGTTACCTGAAGGGTTATTAACTCTGCTCTTCCAGTCTGTGTGTTTCGCGTTGAGATCACCTCCGGTGAACAGCTTGCGTCTGATGTTGGCCAAGGTATTAAAATCAGTCCCTTCTACGAGGCCGATATGCAGAAATTACGGTCAGTGGTCCTCTCGTCGTGGACACCTCAGCGCCAACAGCTTCCAAGTACTGCAGGGGTGGAATTTCAACATCGTGATGTGGAATGCTTTTCTTGACATATATAGCAACACCACCTTTTGCAGTTGAACGAACATATCTATAACAGCAGTAGTTGGCTACTGAGGCTTTCAGTCCTGGTTTTAGGTGGGTTGCGGTGACAAGACATAGATCCTCGTCTTGTTCCCTAAGGAACTGCCTGAACTCCACGGTCTGACCATTAATTCCATTGGCATTCCATATGCAGGAAGAGAGGCAATTGAATTGGGGTCGTCTATTCATGATGAAGAATACAACTGCATGTGGGTGTCGATAGAGCTGTATTTACTGTGGCACAGAAGTCGGCGGTCATCTGGTCAAGCCGCTTGGTTAGGCTGACCAGGATATTTAGGACAGTCTCCAACATTTTACTTACTCCCTCAGATTAACCCGGAACTGGAGCTGCTGAGGGTGGCTAATGGCGTGGTTGGTTCTTTAACAGATCCTCTGTGCAGGAGCTCTGCTGGTTTTTATGTTCTTGTTTGTCGACCAGATTGGAGCTAGAAGTTGCAGCAGTAGCCCACTGTGGACCCGCGACTTCCGAGAAGAGGCGACCGTCAGTCTCACTGAATTTTCTGTGTTTCTGGGACTTATGCTTCCTAATCATCCTAGTGGGCTTCGTCTGTTCTTTGCCAATCAGTGGTTAGAAGGTATTTGTTTGTTGATGCTGGATAGCGAAGACGCTCTGTAAATTCTCTGCCCGTGGCTGTAGATCCTTTTTGCGATGTTCTTTGACGGTATCACTATTGGCAGGTAGGCCTCTCTGGCGATCTCGTACCTACTTGTACACAGGACATCCTCTATACGACGCAACATGGCTGCCCCCACAGTTCAAGCACTTAGCTGCGTCGTGTCCTTTTCTCGACGTGCACTGTTTTGAATCATGTGGGCCGCCACAGTTTACGCAAGCGGGGGGCATTTTGCAGTGCTTGGCCACATGACCAAAATGTTGACAATTAATACACTGAGAGGGTCCAGCTGTAGCTCTCAGTTTTTCCGTTTGAATCTTGAGGTGGCAGATGCTCTCCACCCTGAAGATGGGCCTATTCTCAGGGATGTCATGAAGAACGGCAAGGAAGAGAGGCATGACTTCACTGCTTCCCGGGTGGCGCATCTGAACCACTGTCTGGACATTGAAGCCCATGTCTTTTAGCTCCAGCTTGATGTTGTCAGTGGCCGTAGTACGGGGAATCCCACGGAGCATAACCTTCGTAAGTGGCACTGCTTCAATCGGGAAGGTATAGTAAGGAATGCTGCTATTTTGCAACATTTAAGTGGCTGCTGTGAAGTCTTCAACGTTTGTGATTGTGAATTTTATTTTGTCCCATCCAGCCGACTTGGCTGAGAAAGGGTTTTTCACGACGTCACCCACTTTGTCCTGCGGAGTTTTATAATTCTCTTTGAACTAAACAACAATTGGTGAGATATTCACACTTTTCGTAATATCTGGTTAATTGTCCAGTATTGGTTGGAATGGATTGCTTGTTTCCATCCTTTCCGGGTCGAGCATTGATGGTGGCCTCGCTGTACGGCGAGGGAAGTCAAAGCCGTCATTATCTGGTTTCACACTTTTCTGGTGTGGTTTTCCTCTTTGCTCTTGGGATGCTGAAAACGACACCCCCTTACTCCATTCCATCCGGAGACCGAGGTTGCAGTATTCTCAGTGGCTTCCATGATCTTCTTGTTTTGTACCTTATCTTTCTTTGGATTCTTACAAGTACCTAGTTTTGTCACAGCTAGACTGACTCCAGTAGATTTGCGCACCTCGTCCAATCTGTAGTTGACGGAAGGTGGCTGTTTATTGTGTGTCCTCTCTGATGGAGTACTGGGACGCTTTTTCGGTGTTAAATATTTACCACTGGATACACGTCACCATGTATACGCTGAATGTTAAATAAAGGGGCTGGTGTAACGTCTTTATCCAATTCTCATACCCTTATTCGTCGTCGCACTTGTCACAACGTTCGCCAGCATTGAGGCTCGGCGCGGATGTGTAGGACAACCTTTCCTGGTCACCCATCCGAGCGACTCCTCTGGTCACATACTGATGGGTGGCCGAGTTTAATTCGCTGCCAGCAGCCGCGAATACTATCGAGTTATTCAACTTCGAAAAACAACACGTAAGTTCTTGTCACTTTCGTAAACAATAACTGTTTATAACAAACACACAATCAAAGCTTAAACACCTAATATATCACCAATCCTCACACTAGTGTTGGCGATCTGAAATCGATTAATCGAAGAATCGATCTTTTGGACTAATAAAATCGATTTTTTAAATCGATTTATAGTACTGAATCGATCCAGTGAATCGATATTTCAGCCGTGAAAATCGAATGTCAAAAAATTCAAGCAGTTGTGCACCTGAAGTATGATCCTATACTTTACTGGCAAAAAAAAAAAATAAAAAAAAAATAAGTATTTAGTATCAGGTTTACTCAACAGCCAAGAAGTATATCTGTTTAGTGGGATCATCAGTACCTTGCGAGCGACCTTTTTTTTAAAACTGCCGGCAACATCGCAAGTGATGAGCGGAACCTCTTGGATCCTAGTAGACTGGACAGACTGTTGTTCCTGAAAGGTAGGACATTAAACACTGGGAACTGTAAACTATATCATTTCAAAACTGTTTTATGTAACCAACAAAGTTGTGAAATAAATATCTGATTGTACACATGATACTTTTATTCAGTTGTAAAAAATACTTTAATTAGTTTAAAGATGATAAAAGATTGATTATTATGGTGTCCTTTTTGTTTTCCATGATTGGAATTATAATGAAAATACGAACACAAAAACCAAATCGAAAAAGATCGATTTTTATAAAAAACGATCTTTTATACCTCCATTTTTTTGTGAATCGATTTATCAAATTTCGATTCGGATCGATTCGAAAATCGATCTTTTTTAGAAAGAATCGCCATCCCTACCTCACACTAGGACTGTTGATAATATATCGATATATCAAAATATCGATATTATTTTTCGAAAATATCGATATTTATGAGTGATATTTTTTAAGCCGATATATCGATATTTCGATACTGAAATCTGGATACAGCTTCGATATTTTTAAAAATAATTTATAATTTTTCGTTTGCTCTGAATGACACTATGTCCCTCAAGTTTCCGTTACGCCTAGAGATCAGCAAGCTTAAGAAAATGTAACTACGTTTCTATAATTAATTTGGAAGTTAGAGGTATCAAAGTCTACTCAGACGATGAAAATAGTGTAGGAAAGGTATCGCTCACCCAGCACGATTCGAACATGAGCCCATTGTTTGAAATGAGCGTGCGGATTCTCCACGGAAGTCCAACTTGAAATTAGTGGGAAGTGTAAATAACAAATAGTTTCTAATATGCAAAAATTAGAGCTGGAAAAGTAAGAAAACTCAGAATATGCTATCAGCATACAAAACATGAAATACCACCAAAAAATCGTATGAAAAAAAGTTATGTATCTTGTCCATAATGCATGCTATGATAGCTAAACTTCTACCTAAATAAATGCCTCAACTGTATTACTTATCAATCTTCAAAACACACAAAATAAGATTTGCCTGGAACCTCTTTCGAATTTATAAATTTTATTAATTTTTATGAAAATTATGACAAGCATAATGGTTAAACTTTTTTTTTTTTTTAAAATCAACAACCACCAAGAGAAACCATTCGAAAGTTAAAACTTGATTATGAACAAAATCACACGTCTGTTTATCAGTGGACAACCTTATTTATACAAGGTTGATTTTACGAAATTTCATTTATGAAAGATATCGATACTTTCTTCCCGATATATCGACAGCCGATATTGATACTTTTTAAAACATCGATATATCGAAAATCCGATATTTTAAAAAATATCAACAGCCCTACCTCACACTAGTGACCTCCACACCTCCTATATCACTATTTTAATGCATATAAATATTAACTGTTCCCCCTTATATTAATTTTTTTTCAGCGGGCTGCTGGAGGATCACGGAGATCCTTTTCAGCCTACTACAATACGGGGAGGAAGGGGGGATGGAAGGTCGGCCGTGGCCTTGTAGGGAACCATCCCAGCATTCACCTAGAGTGGTTGAGGAAAACCACGGAAAACCTCAATGAGGATGGCCGAACCGGGTTTGACCCCGGTCCTCCTGAATGACACGTTGCAGTACAAAAACACACTGCCCAAGCCTCGATTTATATTAAAAATATCTGAATTTTTGTATGTTTCTAAGCACTTTGTGACCGCGAAAAACTTTGAGAGACTTAGTGACATAAAGGAGTAGAGATTCCGATACTTGTCACAGAAATAAAGTCAGATTGCGCTTGCTATCCTGGATAACTAAGACATTAGATTTTAAGTGTTCATTGCAATTGTGTTCATTGCAATTACAGTAAATGAAATTAGGCATACTAAAAACACCTGGATAAAACATTATTGATATGCTTATGTTCAGCTAATATAAAGTAGCCTACATATAGATCTCCCCCCCCCCTCCCCAAGGCCCCACCACACTGTGTCGGATACGTTAAACATGTCCTGAAACGATATTAATTCCACTGGAAGCGTTAAGGATAAATCTATAAATCTTAGACAGTTTATAAGCATAATCCTGCACCTATAATTTATTCTTGGCCCTTATTTTCAATTTATAACTAATTTCAGATACACTTAAAGTATAATTTATAAAATTTTATTTGTGACTTTATAGTATATTTAAACTACATAAATATTATAAATTTAATGAAATTAATTGATTATTACCTGCTATATGTATTAACAACGAGGTTAACTTGTCTCCGATTAGCTAATATTTACACATGCAAAAATATAAATTTTGTATTTTATAAAACAAGCAGCTATCTACTTTTGTTATTGGAAATCTAACTACTTCTGCCATTTAATTTTATTCCTACGTATCTACAGGGCTATTACCACGAATTTTTCAACTTAGAAAGTTGAGGGAAAGGCAATCAACTGTTTGTAGAGATTTACTTTATATCGATTTTCATGTAGGTTGCTTCGCCGTAACCAGCAATATACTATAATGTAACCGCAGCAACAGCTTCCTAACTTAGTACACAAAACGTGTTTAATGCGTGCGCCGAAATGATGATTACTCCTTTAAGTAAAGAGTCCAATTCCGAAGGTCGGAGAGAGCGCCAAGCGAAAGTGAGTCGATTCAGCTATAACGGCGTTTCACACTTCACCTGTGACGTCACATCAATACGTCAGGCCGTGGTGGGTATGACGATATGGCCCTTTCAATGGCCCACTATAACGGCCCCTGAAGAGAATGCCGGGCGCTCGTTTCCATCATTGTCCGGCCAAACAGATTCTTATAGAGCCACCTACTCCACTAGAGGCTGATGGTACTTTTCACTAGGAGAGCCAGTAACATTCTTTTTTAATCTGCTTCCAACTAAACCAATAATTCAAGTGACGTTGGCCTGCAAGCTTTATATCTACGCAGAAATATCTTTCGTAAAAACAAACCACTCTTTCAGAATTTTAAGCAAGTTGATGTTAACACTCCTCCTGTAAATAATGGTAAAGTAAATGCGTATGAAACTGTTGGCCTGGAGAAATCTAATTGTTGTACGGCTACCTTTTGATAGAGTTTCAATTTGCTTGAAATCCACCTGTGATGTCTACCGTAATCTAAACACAGTTTCACATAATATCCGAATCACCTAATTTTCCCAGTGTACTCAAACGAACAATACAAACCCTTTCCACTGGTAAATGGTGGTATGCTGCAGTTATGTTAATATCTGGTATAAATTAAACTGTGCTGTATGTCAAATATCATTAACACTTTCGGTGTTTTTCGTAAACAATTCTGGAAAATCCTTTTGACACTAACATCAAAAGCAAACTTTATATTTAGTCTGTGTTAATCGTGAATGTGAAATGATTTTTATGATGATGGAGCTTTCTCTTAACGCTTGTATCTATTCACTCATGCTTGCAAGTATAAACTATTAGATGGTGTCTCGTAGAAATTGGCTTCAACAAAAACCGTTTCCATTAGTTTAGATTGTATTTTACCTTATATCGATTTTAAAAAGCTATATGGAGACTTCGTGAGGGTTTAAAAATAGTGGTTGCTTACAAACTGATACAAAGATTCGAAACTCGATCCTCCTTCTCAGTATACAAACATGATTCATCTACCGAGCAGCTGGATGTTTTTCTAATGAGAAGCGAGACTAAATCAAGAATTAAGATTTAAAAAATGATGTAATTTACAATAAGCCACAATACCTTCCTTGGCGAACAGTTTAAATGATAGTTAAGAAGTTCTCAGAATAATTTTTTAGTGTGTTTACAGTCTGAGGGGGTGGGTGGGAACTCTCGGGGTTCACATTTTACAGGACACAGGTGTAAATCCCCATTCGGCCATACATTTTATTTATTTATCTTATAGCAATTTAGATAATTTCAAGAACATTGAATAAAATGTATACACTGCAACTTTACAAGATTAAAAATCCCCGTCCGGGCATCCAGATTTGGGTTTTCCATGGTTTCCCCAAATCACTCCAGGTGAATGCCGGGATGCTTCCTTCAAAAGGCCATGGCCGAATTCCTTCCCATTCCTTGCCCCCATCCTTTCCCGTCTCTAAAGACCACGTTGTTAAAAAGGGACGTTAAACTGTTTAAAAAAAAAAAAATAATTAAAGACATATATCTATTTCATTAACATAGTTTGTCCGTTCATGAGTTGCCAGTAGGATGTCCACAAGCTCACCGCTGTAAGATCTTATCGGACATTCTTCAATAATATGACCAGTAGTCTGAATCTCTTCGCATTCGCATAAGGGGGATGGTTGCTTGCCGCATTTGTACAGG
Organism: Vandiemenella viatica; assembly: GCA_031002005.1. Lineage (NCBI taxonomy): Eukaryota > Metazoa > Arthropoda > Insecta > Orthoptera > Morabidae > Vandiemenella > Vandiemenella viatica. Next base: position 261,127,283 of record JARYHS010011408.1, on the reverse strand, counting down.
AGTGTGAGCGTCTGCCATGCTGAGTTCTGATTCTGTTGAGTGTGGACCAAGATTTACGAGGTAAATCAGAACCCACCAATCCAAATTTCGGTTTTCCATGGTTCTCCAAAATAACTGCAGGCCACGGTCAAATTCTTTCTCGAAAAAAAAATATTCAAAGTTTTATATTTTAGACATTTCAGTGTACCTTACCTTTTGATACCAGTGTAAATTTTCAACAAAATTCAAAATTATTTCATTTTTTGCCGGTGAATAACCGTTCCCATTAAGCTTTGTTTTGTTAAGCGAAATTTTAGTCTCTTCATACTCTTTGTTGTAAATATTTGAAACACTAGCAATTTTTTTCTGCCTTCTGAATATTTTTGCTATGGAAAAATATTAGGTAATTGTTTTAGATGTATTCGATTCAAAAATATTTCTTTATTCTTTTTTAATATCGATCCTATCAGTAGGGGATAATTCCTTTTTACTTTTTTTAATCGTATTTACCGGCTTCGGCATGTGGCTGTGTCAGAATAATGAGTCAAAACTTTCTAGTGGGTATGCAAATAATTTAACTCAACTTCCCGATTACTTGAGCTATTCCACATCTTCTGACGAAAAAAAAACACCTAGAAACGTGATAAATAAGGAAATTATTCTAAAAAAGTTAGAGATGTTTTTTCTAGAAAACCAAATAAAATATGGAGCAGTCGTATGGATGAGAGGAAAGTGCGATTTTAATTAGGATATTTTAATTCTTTTCCTTGGAATATAAGTGGAGGCACACAGAATTTAACAGAGAGTTTCCATTATTTTCATGTGATCAGACTTTCTCGGCATAACACATGGCCGACCTCAAATTCTTTATGTCTCTTTTTACTGATTTATCCCTTGCCAACACTAAGTAAATTATAACCTTACTCGTTGCTAGAAGGCTCCTGGCAGAACAACACAGAGCACCAACGGAATGGATGGAAGTAGGGAGGCAATCAGAACTAATAGGTTTATTCTTAAATTGATATGAGTGAGATGTGAGAAATGATTTACTTTCACTTACATGATATATCCTTTAGTTGATAAGCATTTCAGTTACATATACATCGGTAAGCACAGGTTAAAAGTAACTACCGAAACTATAACACATAATTAAACGGGTAAACAGACAAAATGAAAGCTGCGTTAACAAAATATTTTGGAATTAATACAATATTTACTGTTAAATGATAATTAGTTTGATTTTACTCACTCAAATATAGTAAATAAAAAATTGTTAGTAATTACTATTAAAAAAACCGTCAGATTTTTCTCAGTGACACTTAGCTAAGAACATATTTACCAAATTCACAATATGTTGGCATTCGCAGTGGCCTGCGTTGCCAGTATAGCCATGAGGTAACAAGGATCACAGTGCAGAGTTACTTGAATAGTAAAGTTCAAATAATAGCAGATGGTAGAACATCACCGCTTCCTTTTGACTACTCTCCTTTTAGCGGGACGCGTAGTTCTTGCTGGTGGCTGTCTAAGAGTTCTGTATCCGACAGAGCATGATGTTCAAACAGACGGCGCATTGTTTAGTTAATAATTGGCAGAAATATGTAATTTTATTTTTCTGGTAGCTAACAAAGACGAGTCTTCCAAGACTAATTGTCTTGAGAGCAACTCAGAGAGGAGGGCCTTTAGTCAGTGACTGGCGAGTTCATTTCAAACATACAACAGTAAGATATTGTTGAACAGTGGCGTAGCTAGCTAGCGTGGGTGACAGCCGGGGCGGTTATCGATGGTGTCACCCCTTGATAACTTAATTCAAAATTAAGTAAAATATAATATCTTGTAAGTGTAAAATATGATATTATTAAAACATTAATTATAATAAACATTTATTTTTATTCAAAAATTATAGTTAGTAAAATTGTAATATTAACCTCATTTAAAAGATACACAAATAAACTAAAAACAATTGTTTTCATAATCTCCTCTTTTTAGCTTTGATAGCTGCAAACTCTTAAATCGCAACTTCAAAATTATCAGTTTGCATTAATTCATGTACAGTAGTCAATATGGCAACATTTTATCCATGTTTTGTTCACCGGTGATCGAAAGTGGTTTTAGATTAATTTTAGCTCCTCTGAAGATCGGGCCTCGCTTACCCTATACTGTTCCGCACCGTCAAGTTCTTAGTGTTGGCGCTCACTCGATCGAAGTTTGTCCAAAAGACATGGCTGTGTCGTCCGACACCCGGCCGCATTGGATTAGTTTACGTTTTGACGGTGCGAACTAGTGTCGGTCCTGCTGGATGTGGAGAAGCGCTTAGAGTTCCGAAAATTCCCTTCCTTTACGACGAAATGTTGTTATTGTTTGCCTTAAAAAAGTATATTTTTTCACATCAACCACTTTTCTATGTTCATTATATGTTCGTAAAATGTAGGAAGAGTCCTAGCATTTTCGCATTAAAAAATCAAAGCTTGGCCAGCGTTGAAGATCAATTTTAAGACCCACAAAAACCGGAAGCCGAGATCCGCTTTTGGAACCTCCCACACCCGAATCGTACGCCTGTAACCAGACGCAAGACTAATCTAGAAGTACTGAAAACTTATGTATTCAAGCATATAAAAGTGAATTAGTGTCTTTTGATAGCAAAAATAGATAGGTATAAAAAAATGTTTATTTTATCATGTTTGAAAACTTATTTTTCATTATACCTATATTCGGACTGGTGACTCAAATTGTTACTGCGTGCTATTTGGAAACTAAAGGTCCCTGGTTCAAATCCCCGGTCTCGACTGCAATTTCTGCGGGTACTTAAAATTGAAATTTACCTCTGGCAAATCTTTTATCTGTTAATGCGAAGGACGCTCCGTGTTTCGAATTTCACGTTAATCTGTAGGTCTTCTTTTCAAGTTAGGTGGATTACGATAGTACGATATAGGTGCACTGCGAGTTTCCAATAAAGAAACTGTGTGACTAGAACTTTTACAATAACATGAAATTATTATTTTTACTACACAAAATCTTTACGACCTATATTTAAATTAAAATATGTTATAATCTCGTTCTTCACTAACAAAAAGTAATGAGTGAATCGAAAAGAACATCAGACAAAACAAACACATCAAGTGCGAAGTGCCTGACATTTCATTGTGATTGTGTTGCTACACGCGACAATCTTTCATTCCGGTACAGTGTGGTGATGATTTGTTAATACTGCGCTGGGATACTATTTTTGTACATACAAGATCAACCAGTTAGGTGATTACGTGAGTCGGATAAAAAAGTATTTTAATGTACTTTCGTACCAAAACTGTGCAAAATAAAGTACAGTACTCTATAATAAAGTAGGCTGTCAAACTGATTTCCTGAAACAATCACTTGAAAACGTTAAATGAGACTAAAGACCGTGTAGGAACACGGGCGAGCTATGGAGAAGTGTGGACGCGAGGGGGTGACCCGTCACTGGGCCGACTGTCATTACGGTGACGGTACAGGCCATAATTGGCAAAGTGCAGCTCAACCTTTACACTTAGCAACTGATATACAAACTGGTGCAAATTAAAATCCCAACACCCAGACGCCGTTGTGTTAAATGAATGAAATTTGTCCCCAAGTATTCCCGCATGAAGAGTATTAAATGATTAAAAATTGAAAGTTTTATACGTAACAATATGAGAATTACGGTACTATTTATTATGTAAATCGCTATTTTTTTAGGGGTATAAGTGGCGAACAGTGTGGTGTATTGTGACACTTTGTTGTCCACAAGTTTTTGTAGGCTAAGTATGCCTAGGCGAAGAGTGACAACTCTCTAAACCCAAATGTCTAACTGTGAGAGAGGTCGTAATCGTGAAATCTCCCGAAGGATTTGCAGTAGTGCAATGTCAGTATAAGTACTTGTTACACAGTGATGAAAGAAATCTCTAATACTCCTAGAGCAGGCATGGGTCCATACAGATGGATTACAGCACCTGAAGACCGCCAAATGGCGTGGGTGGCTGTTGCTGGCAGATGGTTGACTACAGGCCAGATCCAAGCAGTGGTTACAGGGACAGTCACCCCCGCCCCCCTCCTTCCCAGACGAATGTAAACCGATTGCTTGAAGCTGGGTTACACACTCTGGCCCCTGTGCAATGTGTCCCATTAATCTAATTTCATTGCCTTGTGTAATGCAAAACACAAATGGACATGTGAATGGAATACATTTGTGTTTAGAGACGAGTCTCGATTCTGTCTGTAGCAAAGTGATAATCGAGAACCTGATCGCAGGCGTAGTGGAGAAACAGCTTACCTGCTGTGACTTCAGAACGTCACGCAAGTACAGCCATTGGTGTTAAGGTTAGGGGGCAATCAGTTTCGACAGCAGGACTGAGTTGATTGTTGTTCAAGGCACAATGACAGCCCACCACTATGTGGACGCGGTGCTGCACCAAATTGTGATACCCTTCATGTTCACCAACCAAACCGCATCTTCCAACAAGATAATGCCCGTCCTCATACTGGGGACATCACGACACAAGCCTTTCAAGGAGTTTCCATCACAATTTGGACAGCACGGTCCCCAGATTTGTCCACAATAAAGCATGTCTGGGACACCAGGAGTAGACACATTAGGATCACATGGTGACCCAGCACAAACTGTGCAACAACTGACTGCAAATAACATGTAGGCGTAGAGAGACATACCCTAAGAAGATATCCGAACATCTTGTTGATTCAATGCCGGCAAGGATTCCACCGAATGTATTGGTGCTCAAGTAGGGCGCATTTCTCACTGACAACTGTATCTAAAGGTAATTAACTTGGCCCGATCCATTTCCATTTGTTATCATTTCTTCTAGGTATGGCTTGAACAGCATATTCTAGATTAATGCAGTTTTCCTAATCATTTTATTTGCATAAATTCCAACATGATACGATTTCATGTCGTGTATAGGTGCACTATCGACAATAGGTAGGTAAGCGGAGTGTAAATCGGATAACGCGAAATGTACTAAATCAGTTTGTAGCGAGTCGCCGAAGCGATCACTTCCTCGTTGGCTCAGTGAACGTGTCTTGTGTTTCCTGTTTAGAGTGAATTTGGTGTGGAAAGTTTTTGCGTAACCAGTGAAAAGAAACCAGCTTGAAGACAGGGCAGCCCATACAGTGCATCCTCATCACCCACCGGAGGGCACCCTCCCTACGGCGTGGAAATGATTGGCGGCCAGTATGGGGAAGTCGGTGGAGCGACTCCGCCCCCGACGACAGCAGACGTGTCAACTGGAGTAGCTGCAGTCGGAGCGGCAGTGGTTCAAGCAGTAAGTACTGTTAGTGCAAGTGATGTGGAGAGCGAAAGTATGGAATATAATTTGGAAAATGCCGAAAAGGAAGGCACTAATTTTAGAAAGCGGCCGATAGAACCAAGTGTAGAACTTGTAGCAGACAAGAGGAAAATTGTCAGTTCGGACCTCAGTTATGAATCCGTCTCAACAAGAAATAACTTGGGGCTAGTTCCGGAACAACAGCAACAGAGTGTAAGGCATAATAGTAATCAGGCACTATCTGATAACAATAACAGTAGACCTCATCGTTTTTATAGGCAGTGGGACAATGGCCCATTTATTCTTTTATCGAGAGTAAGAATAATAGTATTGGTAAGCTCCACCCAATGTCTGTGGGAAAGTTGCTTCATTTATCAATCCCGGAAATAAAAGGGAAAATTTTGAACATTAGCTACTCGGGTAGAAACAGATTAAGGATTGAAGTAGGTAATGCAAATATTGCTAATAACATAATAAAATCATCAGGAAAAATCGGTAAGGACTTAGAAATATATATCCCTAACCACCTAATTTACAAACAGGGGGTAATAAGAGGAGTACATCAAAGTATTACAATGGAAGAACTGGTAGCAGAAGTTCAATCGCCGGTCAAGGTTATTAACGCCCGGAGAATGAACTAAACAGTGGTACAAAATAAAGAAAAACGGATAATTAACCTACAAACGTGTGTATTAACGTTCGATAGCCAAACTATCCCAAGGTATGTGAATATCCACGGGGCGAGATGTGAAGTGACACCCTTCTTCCTGTCGGTTAAAATATGCTATACTGCTATAGGTATGGACATGTTAGTAAACAATGTCAGGGGCAAACACGTTGCATTAAGTGCGGTGGGACACACCCTGATACACAGTGCATAACTCAAGACATTAGGTGTTTTTACTGTGGGGGAGCACACTATGTCACGGACCGAACATGCCCGGAATACAATAGACGCAAAAATATTCAAGAAGTTGCTACTAGAAATAACATTTCCCTAAGGGAAGCGGAAGCTACCTTAAACAACAGAACATATGCACAGGCAGCCTCAACATTCGAGAGAGAAAAGGCGATATTTCGGCCCACTGTAGTACCAGACGCGGGAAGTTACATCGACTTCCCGCAGATAAAGCTGAGTAGTGGGACAACAGCACCAACAGCACAAGAGATGGGTAATGGAATAATTAGGATAGCTACTGGGCCAACTCAATACCTCAGTGGAGATTCTATACAGGTCCAGGAAAGATTTAGGAGAGGATCCGACTGAGTCCCAGCTGATACCAGACAAAAGAAAACAACAATCTGATTTAACAGGTTTTACACTGGGTACAGCACAACTAAACAACAACGGAGATTTGGCCGGGAGTAGATCGGCGCTCAAGGAAACCCAACAGCGCGGTAACGCACAGGATTATCGACAACTTTGGCTCTACCCAACACAAGTGCCAGTTACACCCATAGCCCAAAACCCATATCCTCCAAGGGATGCAGGGGATAACGAATTATCCCAATACTACAAACGGGAAAAGCAGGCTAATTGAAGAAATTTTTAATCTTATCATGATAGTAACGAGACATATAAAAGACAGTGGGTTAGAGACACTGCAACTGGATTAAATTAGGAAATCTATCGAATTAATAGTACAACCAAATTATCCATAATACCAACTATGCAGAGGAGAGGTGATATAAGACAACTACATGTGATTCAGTGGAACGCCCGAAGTGTTAAGGCCAAATGGAATGACCTCACCAATTTAATGAGTGAATGTAAAGCAAATATCGCTATAGTGTCAGAAACATGGTTGACAGAAGATACTAGGATAAGAGACAGACAATATAAATGTTTAGAAAAGATAGGGAGGACGGATATGGTGGAGTAGCAGTCATCATAGCAAAGAATCTAGTAGCGGTGCCCAAAACAACTGCAGTGCAGCAACGACAACATAGAAATCATATCGGTGGATGTGCTGAATCTGCATCAGATCAGGAATGTAACAGCTATTTATGTGCCCCCCCATGTTGGAACTCATGAAACTGAATGGAGCCAAATTTTCTCCCAACTCCCGGATAAAAGTATTGTAGCAGGAGACTTCAATGCGCACAGTAAGATGTGGTACGATGAAGTAACGGATCATAGAGGCGAAGAGTTAGCAAAAGCAATATGTCAATCGGATTTAGTGGTACTAAACACGAAGACCAATACCCGCATAGGAACACCATCCCAAAGACCCTCCTCGCCGGATATATCATTGGTATCGTCAAGAATGGCAATGAAATGCTCGTGGGTAGCAATGAATGACACACTGGGTAGTGACCACAGAGTGATCAAAATCTCCATAGAGTCGCAGCCTAACATTACGGCTCAAAATAGGGTGGACGGTCTCGAACATACGATAAACTACAGACATATTGACTGGCACAAGTATCAGCAAGAAGTTAGCAAAAGGTTGCTCAAATATCCTGGCATAACAGATCCGCAGGAAAACTATAACTGGTTTACAGAAACCATCAAAGCAGCGGCGAAAATTAGCGCGCCTGTTATGAAACACGGTGGTGGCGATGCACATAAAAGGAAGCCATGGTGGACTCCAGAATGTTCGAAAGCGGTGGCAAGAGAAGATTAGCCCTAAAACATATCGTAAGAATATGACGTACCAAAACTTTATCAATCTTCGGAAGATAGCAGCACAAGCGAGCAAGACCATTAAGAAAGCGAAGAAAGATGGGTGGGAAAAGTTCTGTTCGGAATTAACCGGAGACATCTCAACACAAGAGCTATGGAAAAAGGTTAGATGGTACAAAGAACCAAAGCTAAGTGCTGAGAGCATAAGAGTAAATGAAGAAACAGCTGAACAATTTATGGATAAAATAGCTCCAGCTACGGTAGAGGACGCACCGCTGGTAGTTGCAGATAGCAGCGAACCTTTAATACATAATAACAGCAACCTAGATAGACCCTTTACCCTGACAGAGATGGAAAACAGCCTAAAAGAGAAAGATACAGCTCCAGGGATAGATCAAATATCATACTCAATGTTGTATAATCTACCCCATAGTGGCAAAGAACTGTTACTGACAATACTAAACAATTTATTCAGGCAAAGCGAAGTACCACATCAATGGAGGAGAATTAAAATCACTCCGGTACCCAAAAACGGAAAGGATCCTAAATTATATACATCGTACAGACCCATATCACTGATATCATGTGTTTGCAAATTGATGAATCTGATGATAAAACAGCGAATGGAATGGTATGTCGAACACCGGGAACTCCTAGCAAATCGTGTGATGGGGTTCAGAAAGGGATATAGCACTATAGATGCAATAGCCACATTAATAACAGATATACAAATAAGTAACAGTTACAACTCGTACCTTATAGCTGCTTTCCTGGATATACAAAATGCATACGGACAGGTCGACATTACGGAACTGGTAAAGGTGATGCTGAAATGCGATATCCCAAAAACAATAGTACAATGGTGTACGAATTATCTTTCACTAAGGATCCTGGAGCTTAGGATGTACAGGGGAGAGGTAATAGTTAGACACGTCTTCTCTGGTTTACCGCAAGGAGACCCCCTTAGCCCACTATTGTTTATTATTTATATGCACAATGTGTTCAGCAAGCTGAGTAGATCGATTTTGTACATACAGTACGTTGATGATGTGGTGGTATACGTAAGAAATAGGAAGAAAGAAAAGGCAACACGAGATTTACAAAATGGCCTAAACAGTATGACAAATGCTCTGCAAGAAAAGAAGATGGAACTGTCACCTGAAAAAAGTAAGCTAATGGTATTTACAAGACACAGAGACACAGAGGATGTTAGGATAATACTCAACGGTAAAGCTCTTACCGCAATACACCAAGTGAAATTTTTAGGGATGTGGGTAGATATGAGATTAACATGGAAGAAACACGTAATGGAGTTACACGGCCAAGCAATGAAACGAATTAACATCCTGAAAGGGATAGCTAGTAATCATTGGGGAGCCGACCCAACAGTGTTACTGCGCCTGTACAGACAACTAATACGTAGTAAAATGGACTATGGGTGCATGCTATATGATGCAGCTACTACATCAACCCTAGTCAAACTAGACCGCTTACAATCATTGGCATTACGCATAAGTGGAGGATTCCTACGTACAACCCCCATTAACGTACTTCAGATGGAAACAGGTACACCACCGCTCTCACTCCGACGAAGTATGCTTTCCAGACGTTTTATCTTGAAAGTCAGAGCTATGATCAACCACCCACTAAATTGGAAGCTAGGGGCTTTAGCCAAATTATGTATAGGAAATACTGGAGAAAAAAGGCAACCCCAATTACAGTTAAAAATTACAATGAAATGAAAGAATGGCCAATAAACAACATAAAATGAATCCAGCGTTTATAGGGGATACGTGGCCCCAAATAATCGAGGTCCAAAACACATGAAAGGATAGGCAAGTAGGAGCCAAGGAAAACAGATAATATTACGATAGATCTTTGTAAAACGACGTTACAAACCCTGGAATGAGAAATGGAAAGACATGGAATAAAATTTATACGGATGGCTCCAAAATCACAGGCTCAAATACGAGCGCAGCGTTTTACGAAGAAAAATCAATGTTGGAAAAGCAGTTAAGCTACCGGTGGATATGTCAGTGTTCTCAGCGGAAGCTATATGCAATATTAGAAGCCATCAAATATGCACTGGGAAACAGGGGAAGAAAAGATTTTTAATCTGCTCCGATTCACTAAGTTCACTATTATGTTTAAAAAATGGGCCAAAAGGAAAACAAAGAACCATCTAGTATATGACATCATAAATGAGCTAAGCAAAGCACAACAGTTAAAGAAGAAAATAGAATTTCAGTGGGTACCGGGACATGTAGGAGTAGTGGGGAATGAAAATGCTGACCGCCTTGCAAGGGGAGCAAAGGAACATGAAAACATCGATGGCAGGGTACCATATAGAGACTTACTAAGTAAAATCAGAAATCTTACAGATGAAGGAGTGGGAAGAAGTAGGGAGGTCCAATTCAGAACCAAAGGTGCGTGGTACCATGCAATACAACACAGCATACCGAAACAGCCATGGTTTAGTGTAAAGGCAAGTAGGAAAGAAATAACAATGATAAACAGGTTGCGATCAGGCCACGTTATGCTAAACTCCAAAAAATTTATACTAGGTTTGACAACATCACCGAACTGCGAGCATTGTGGGGCATATGAAGACATAGTGCATCTTGTGGTGGAATGCCGCAATACAGCGAACACAGGAAATCAGTCTTACAGAAAGACGGAGGCAATAAGATAACAGACTATGAGAGCCTACGACAATTTCTAGGGACTCCTACGGTAGATAAGATAAAACAACTATGTAAATATATATCTAAATGTAATAGGAAAAATATGATGTATTATAAAGGAACGTAATATATTTCATATCAAATGGACTAATTTTGTATGTTTGTGGGATATGGGTATGTAAATATATGTATGGGTATAGATATGTAAGTGTTCGTGTATGCGTCCATGTAAGAGTGTATATATGTAGATATGAGAGCTACTTTGTACAAGAGAACACAAATTAGTCTTTAAGGAATTTTTGTGTGAGCAGGGATATTAATAATTCTTTTCAAAATAAATAAGGTATCTCTTATAATATTTCTCGATTTGAACTATTTTTATGAGGAAACTATCAAGTTTTCCAAATCCAGTACAGGATGATAGGAAAATGTTTGTGTGGAGAAATAATGTATTATAAACAAATGTACATTTCTGAATATCAATTAGGTTTTTGTATGGAATATATAAGGACTTAGATAGACAAATTAATTACAAAAGATAGAAAGCGGGCGAAAAAATTAATTTTTGGATACCCCTGTTTGTACGATGTAATGGGTATCATGTATATGCATAATATAAAATGTATAGGTAATATGTAAAATTTTTATTTCCTTCCAACACTAAATAATGATATAGGGATTATATGTTATTATTAAAGATAGAAGGATAAAAGTAAGAGAAATATGTAAAAGTTTTTATTGCTAATTGTGTCTTAAAATGATGGCCAAACAAGAGTTGATTTCTATGCAAAATGTATTAATGTCAACTGAGCAAGAATGTATTTCTGTAATTTGGTCAAAAATGTAACATTGTTAGCTGGTCAATATTGGCGAAAGCCAAGGACCAAATAATAATAAAATAAAAAAAAAAAATGTACTAAATTTCTACATAACGAATCTGTCAGATGATAAATTCAAACATTACTAGAAAATACTTCAAGGTATTTGTGAATATGAGCTTGAAAGCTAATGGAATTCAAAATAGGTAAAACAATTTTGAAGCCTAACCTACGCGTATTCTGATTATGGTTTCCAACCGTCCGGTTTTCGGCCGGACTGTCCGGTTCTAACGCGATTTGTCAGGGTCCGGTTGACTACATGCGACCGGGCGCAAAATGTCAGGTTATTAAGAAATTAAAAAAATTATGGAAATAAACAAGGTCGTTTGGCTCCTTATTCCCCTCCCGCTGAACGCAATCAACTGTTTCACTCTGTGTTCTAAGGTTGACAACAGTTTGTCGCATGTCTGATTGTCGTGAAGCGATTGGTTTATTGTATCAGTTACCTACCCGACACGTTACATGTACATGGCGAGTGTTTTACCGAAGAAAATAAGAAAACGTTATTGTTGTAACAGAGAGGAGTGGCTCTCAAATGACGAATTTAAAACGTGATTACATAAAGAAAACGATTCCGTTGCTTATTGTCAAGAATGTAAAATGAATTTTACTGTAAAATTTTATGGTATAAAAGCAATGAAACGTCATACGAGTACAAAAGGATATAGAGGAAAATCTACATCTAAAACAGCAGTTTTAACTCTCTTTTTTTAAGTTGCTGTGCTGAAGAAGACACTGTTTCTTCTGCAGAGGTTTTGTTGACATAATAATAGTTACTTCACTGAATTATTAATTTTATTGAATATTTGTGATGATTATTTCAAACAATAATTTTTCTTATTTTTGTAGTTCGCAGTTGTTATAACAACAATTGATTGTAAAAATCAAAAACGATTTTATCTTTAAATTTTAATTTTTCTAACGTAAATAATCCCTTACACCCCACCCCCCAGCTCCCCCTCTCCGTGGGGTTTTGTTCGGTTCTGGAGAACTGAAATGTTGGCATTTGTCCGGCCGTGAAAATCTGAAAAATTGGCAACCCTAATTCCGATATAGGTTGCTTTTTTTTATTTTCAAAAGTAAATCTAACATTTTTCTTGAAACAATTTCGAGGATTTACAATTTAACTGTCTAATTACCATGATTTTAACAATTTTAGATATATATATAATATATCCTTTAATTTTAAAACTTCCTCTCTTTATACAAGAAAACTTACATTATATCCACCTCCGCTTCTGACAAACAAAAAAACAGTAACGGACGGCAACGATTTCTTGTGATTGTTGAAACTACAGAGCGATGCCCTTTATGTTTAAGCGCGTGGTATTGCCAATAAAAGTACTCTACTGTAATCGCATTTAAAAAGCGCTACATCAACTTAAAAACAAATATTCAAAACATTAAAGGTACACGTGTTTCGACACCAACAATAAAAGAAGTCTATATATTTTTATTATTATTATTATTTTGTGTCGCACTAATTTCGGTTACTATTTTCGAAATGCGGGTATCACCCCAAAACGGGTGACACCCGGGGCGGACCGCCCCCACCGCACCCCCCCCCCCTAGCTACGTCACTGTTGTTGAATACTGTATAATGGAATAATGCCCTTAAGTATGTTGGAGCTTTGTGGGTTCAACAACTTTCAGGACAGGTAAAGTTAACGTTAACGTTAACGTTGTTTTGCAGGAATATCCTCTATGTTACTTAAAATAATTATTTCTGGAAGACTCTGAAATCATATTGTACGCAATATCATATGGTTAGTACACCTAGAGAACTGCCGAAGACACTATACGATCAGGATGGAGTGTATTAAAAGGGAGAGTCAGCTTTGTTTCGAAAAAATCTGGAACATTTTTGGCAGATGTTGTATATGAGGCTCTCAAGGTTCGAGATAGAGCATCTGAGTCGATTACGAGTACAGGATTGGGGCAGATAGTATGAGAACCAAAGGTCAGGCAGTGACAGTTGAGGAGACGTAAAATTTATAGAATTAGCGCCGAAAAAACGAGTCTGTGACTGTAAAGAGTCAACCAGAGACTGAGCTTTGAGACAGTTCAGTCCGTAGTCGGGCAGTTTAATATAATTAAATGAAGATATCAGTAGACTGATATGAGCAGAGAAAGCTGGCTTGACTCACGAATCGTACACAGTCAATACGTCGAGTCTCTGCCTTATAGCTTTAGTACTTATTTGATATCTCTGAACAAACGCTTTAAACCACCAATTTGACGTGCTGAAAATATATTTTGGCTAAGGGTAGCATATGAAGCAGATTCCATTCGTGTTAAATCTCTCCCCTTAGGTGGGTTCAGAATAAATAGTTCTTTTTGCTATAGATTAGTTGAAACATCACAACAATCAGATAGCAAATTAAATCTATACGCCTAATATATAAGAAGGGTAATCTGTAATAGAAACACTAATGGAGAAAATTTGATGCATGTAAATGAGATGATAGTGTGCAAACGAGGAGGTAATAAGTAGATGGAGAAATGACAGCAAAGTTGATGATACAAAAAGGAAAAGCTTCTATGTGTTAGATGATATAAATACCAGAGAACAAATTGTTGATATAAACGGAGAAGTGGAAAGCAGGAAGGAGTTAAGTCATTGAACAGGAAATTATGCCATTATGAGATGAAAAAAAAAGTTTTTTCTACAGATATATTTATTATCATGAGAAGAGGTAAAGTTCAGATAAGAATCGAAAATTTCAAATAGCACAAAGTGCCCATATATCGAGGTGGCAAGGGATAGAATATAAGCTACATTCATTACAAAAAGATGCGCCCGTGATTGATATGACATGTCGTTTTACAATTAAACACAATTAAAATACATAGTTTCGTATTACGATCCGAAACTTAAATTATTATAATTATTGATGAATTAATGATTCTAATTATTGACTACAAAGAAATAAGGCTCGCATAATCAGTCGAAATGGAACTCGTGATAAAAAAAAAAAAAATTACAACGTACCTACATGAAGGTCCTATATGAATTCTAATTCGTCACTTAATGCAACTACGCCATTAAAATCCGATAGTGAAATCGACTAAATAAATGTGAGGGTGTTTTTGTGTATTACGAAGAGTGTTCGTAGCTAAGTAATTGAGATGTCAAGTTGTCTGCCTCGACAATCTCTATTAATAATTCAACGCGAACGCTTCAGTTCTTCAGAGGCCCACGTTGAGAAACAGTAACGAGTTTATACACGCTATGTACGAACCTAGTTGCAATGGTGTGGCTAAGCATTAAATTTGTATGTTTCTCACATGAGGAATAAGTGTCAGGGAAAAACTAAAGCCTAGATTTCACTGTTGTTTCAGTTAAAAATAATATTTCAGAATGTACACAACGGAGAACTCTTCTGGTATTACCCGCGACCTCCGATTTTTTGAATGGTTCTGTCGTTTACAGGGCCTTGGCCCTTTGTACCCGAGTGAAGATACTACTCAGTTGGAGAAAACAAAGAATGCTATTTGTTTTAAAAGCAAATTTGTGATAGTATATGTAGTTTTCGTCGTTTATGACATTTGTCGTGATGCTTACCCTATATTCGAAAGAGGCTTTTCATTCAAATCAATCTTTTATAACTTACACAGGTTTATGGATTACAATGGCCCAATAGTAGTCATTCTAAGTGATATTCGACAAATGAATCGAATGGTATCTCCTATCTATATTTCTGAAGCGCTGTTGAAGAAGAATTGTAAGAGTTGTAACATTGAAAACTTCTTCATTAAACTCGAAGTGATTTTGATATCCTTTTTGTCAGTAATAACCGCTGTAGTGTTGAGCACATACAGACCAGATATCTATGGCAGAATTATTATATTCTTCTACACACTTCTGTACATATCTGTGTTAAGCACTGCGCTAGTGAGGTTCACAAATCTGATTATCCTGGGACGCAGATGTTTTTCGGTTATTAACTTCAAACTGAAGAAACTCATGAGAATGTTGAGACTTTCTTGCCGATACCAGACTATTCACACGCCGCCAACGATCATAAACACTTTCAGAGTTAATTGCCTTGTGTACTATGTGAATAACCCTCAAGAAACAGAAGACGAAATTACTATATCCATTAGAAAACTGAGACAAGTGTATGGTGATACCTGTGAGATGATCAATGACGTTTTCAGTGCTCATAAAATAATGATAATATTCTTCTTGCTAAATTCGCTCTTCTTTTTCATCAATCTGGTACACAAAACTGCTATCGGAGATATAGAACCAAGATTCACTTTTACGATCTTACCGCACTGCCTACTACTTGCTAGTGTTGGTCATACCGCCTCATTTAGTATATTGTACGGCTGACCATACTGAACGTCTTGTAATACGAACTTTATTGTCGGAGACATCAACAAGTAATAACATAAGCAAGGAACTAAGGCTGTTTGCTGTACAGGTGGAGTCCAGGAAACCTCGACTAAGTGTTTTCGGAGCGGTCCAACTCAATCTGCAGCTGTTTCCATTACTAACTTCTGCCTTCACCACCTATTGTGCATTGTTGTTTACATTCGGCGATGTCAATAAATAATCAGCTATCTACATATTCACGAAAGAGTGAAAGCAGTGGAAACGCGATAGCCTGTTGTGAAAACTAAAAGACGGAAAAGTTTGTGCAACTGTGATTTTTATGAAGGGGTGTAATGTTTGTCAAAAACAAGTGGCAAGAATTGTGTGATTGGTGTGAAAATTTAATCGATTTCGGTGACATCAGTGTTCTAAATCTTAAATGACACCATTTGTCGAAGCTTTATAAAAGACTTCGCTGAACTCGGAGTTCAATTTAGGGAACTATCATTCTATAGTGGAAAATAAAGAGAGCATTTACTAGTTCAAATATATGAATCAGTGAAAGAAACGCTATACTGATCTGTTTCGGTTCTCGATGTGATTTAAACATAGCTAGAAGAAACCAGTAAAGAAGTTGTTGTACGAGTCGTAACAACATCTAATACGGTCAACCGCCTAGTCTTTGTGTGTATATTTTAGATTTTTAAGACCTGGAACAGGAAGTGTGTGAAAAGAGACGTCTGTTATCGGTGTAAAATGACGATTCTTAAACAGCAGCCATTTCTATCAACAACCTTATATTGTGAGGTAAATTGTGTACGCCAAGAAAATTACTCTTCTTAAATTACTCGTGATACAACAAGTCAGATTGAATGTTGATGCTAATTTAATTTTGTAATGTTGAAATATTTTAAACTGTTTTATTTAGAATTATGACTAGACTCTGAACAGTCTTTCTTTAATGAAGCCGAAACTGGTGGGGGTTTGAAAGCAATTTCTGAAAGAATTATGTTTTTCATAAACCCCCCTTGCAGTAGTTTTACTGATTGTTTGCCGCTCGTATTGAAAGTGGGAAATCGATGCAGTTTACTAGAACAAGACTTCGGAGGTTGGAATAATTGGATAATGCGCTAACTTTCTTGTTCACAGACTGTACTTTGCAGTTTTCTGTGATGCAACATCAGGCTTAAAGGAAGGTTTGCCTCTTAGATTATAAGATTGTTAAGATTTTGTTGTAACATGTGGAATAATGAATGTAGATGAATTAGGAAGTATTGAAGTGTCTGTATTCTGTTTTTCTGATGAACTGCATGTTTTTGGTACACAAATATGGTCGTAACCTTATGTTTAGTAATATTTCCCTGTTTACTCGAACATTAACAGGACCAAGAGATTGTGTCACCTGATATGGACCAGTGAAGTTTAAATTTCTTGGAGAGGCATTTTAAAAAAAAAATAAGGTGTAGACAATATGACATAACTCCCTACTGGTATATCTTGTGGTTTGGCTTTTTTATTGAATTGTTTTTCCTGTCTTAATAATGCAGTTAAATTATTTTTCCTAAATTGATCCCAAATTCTTTTGAGTTTAAAAGCAAGATTTATGACTTTAGGATTATTGATTTCTTTAGTAGTTTCAAATTTTGAAAGGTGACTTACCCATAGTAGAGTGTGTGTTTACGTTGTAACTGAATCTGAGTGAGACTTATTAACATAATAACTAAGTGTTATCCATGTAGTTCTGTGCGATCTTTGAATTTTCCCATTGCATTTCGGATTCCAGCTAGTTGTTTGTAATTTTTTATGCCTAGAACTTTACCGATTTATGTGAATAATTCAGATAAATAATTCCTTTCTTGGTCTGTAAGAACTTGAGACTGAAATCAACTACGAAGAATCCAACCCTCTACAAAAGCATGACTCATAGAAAGTACATAAATATTACCTCGATTGTTACATCTAAAAGATACCATTATAACAAGATGAAGCCTTGAAAAGGTCTTAATGTTTCCGGTAAAGGCTGTAATTTTTATCTTGCATTTCCAGATTCCTATCTTTTATTATATTGTATATAGCTACATACAAAATTACGCACAGATTTTCGTCTAACCGGCAACCAAAACTGTTTTGCGATTTTTTGATTGCCAGTTTTCCATCCACTGTGACCACTTAGTAGGTAACAATGATATATTTTTAAAACAACATCCCTTAATCCTCTGTCTCCCAGTTTTGTGCACCTGTGTAAAATATCTTCATGTATAAAAAACTATTTACTTTTTTCGCTTCTTGTTACACTCAATATTCTTTGACTGTTAGATAGGTGTTTTTTCAATCTAAATCACTCTAACCATTCTATTCAATGGTTCCGCGTTTCCAAATAATTTTCTGGGGCTTTGTACAATTTGATAATTATAAGCTGCTAAGCTTAACGCCCATATATTGAGACGTCTGTTAGGATTTTTCAGATTCAATAGCCAACGAAGTGTGGAATAATCGGCGATAGTTTTAATTTTTTGCCAAATACATAACATCTGAAATGAGTAACTCCATAAATTACGGAAAACAGTTTCCTTTCTGTGACGATATACTTAGATTGTGCTTTATTTAATAGTGTAGAGGCATATGCTATAGGTTTTTGTAATACTTTTACTTTTTGAGATAAAATACAACCGATTGCTGAAGTTCAAGCACCTGCGATAAAAAATAAATCTTCTGAAAAATTTGGAAACGCTTAAATTGTTTTAGCAGTAGGAACTTTTTTTTAATGTGCTCATAGCTTTATCACATTCAGGTGTGCAAACAAATTTTACTCCTTTCTTTAGAAGGTTGGTGAGAGGTTTTGCTTTATTGGCATAATTTAAAACAAATTTCCGATAATAACTGGCAATACCAAGAAGAGATTGTAATTGTTTTACGTTAGTGGGTACTGACAGCTGGTAATAATCTAGGATGTTGCTTAATTCCGTCACTAGAGATTAAGTGTCCTAAATATTCGTGCTATTTTAGTCAACGGATAATGATCAGAGATTGTAACTTTGTTCAAACGTCTATCATCTACACGAAAAACGGTATTTGGTTTTACTATTTTGAGATTTCTAAGGCACAATGACAATTGAAGAACAAACTTTCTCTAATTATTGTCTCCTTTAATCGCTTATCAATAAACTCTTCAATAAATAATCTTAAATGACTTAACTTATTTTCAAAACATATATCTGATTCTACTTGAGCTACACGAACGAACTTATTTTCTACCCAAAAATTAGTTACATTTGCCCCCTTGAAAATACTACAATCTAATCACATACCTCTCATAACTTTAATCTGGGGAAAACAATGACATTAGAATTTCAACATCTTTTCCATTAAAATTTTCAGTTACTACACGTAAATACTTCTCTCCCTTAATTAATCTTATTTTATAAATACTTCTTTGAATATAGCAACCATTTTCATTCAACTAAAAGTATAGAATTTTCGTCGCAAGTAACATGATTCTGGACGGGATCAAAACAAACTTTTCCTGAAGAATTTGGAATATTTTGTTTAGCTGTAGCCTTGACATATCACTTATAGATCCGATTAACTGCCAGACTTCTGGTAGCTAATCCGTTATCCGACCAATGATCTTTATTAGAGTCTTTTGGCGACAAAAGTGAGTCTACACCACAGTTTTTCCTCAAACCAACTGTACGTTCCGCCACGTTGATACTAGATTTATATTTTGATAGAAAATCTATGCCTAATACACCATAAATTCAAAGTTGAA
The DNA here is from genome assembly GCA_031002005.1 of Vandiemenella viatica. Taxonomy (NCBI): domain Eukaryota; kingdom Metazoa; phylum Arthropoda; class Insecta; order Orthoptera; family Morabidae; genus Vandiemenella; species Vandiemenella viatica. Next base: position 261,107,735 of record JARYHS010011408.1, on the reverse strand, counting down.
ATTACATGCACTTTGGCGTTACATTTTTCATCTGCTACAATTATGACAACATTTTTTATACCATAAGTTTTAATTTCCTCATCGTACAATTTGCTGGTTTTAACCCCTGAATACCTCATATAGGTTGTGACAATAATGACAATTCTACACCAGTATCAATAGTCATTTTAGAATTTTTACCCTCAATTACGACAACCATTGTTTAATCTTTTATATTGGAATTCCTTCTTAAAGCAATTATTGTTACTTCCTTTACTCCTTTGGATGCGCCAATGTGCCCTTGTGAATTTAAATATCTTTGTAGATTTTTATCCAAAGTTATTAAAAAATCCTTTCTTAGAAGCTTTATTTCTACTCATCTCATTACCTTGCCCTCTTGGCGTACTCCAAAAATACCTCATGCATTACCATTTCTTACCGAAAATGCACCATTAAATCCTCCTCTATCATTTCTATTAGAAAACCTCCCATTATTATTTCCCTGATTATTTCCCCCATGAAATCTTCCAACATTATTACATTCATTCACCATTTGATGAAAATTTCCTCTCTTAAATCCTTTGATAGGATTTTACATATGTCTTTTATATCCTCTTCTATTATATCTATCATGAATACCTCCACACGTTCGACTATTAGTACAAGGCAAATAAAAGCAATTTTATAGAGATGACCATCCTTCACACAGTGAAAACTAATTAGTTCTTTATTTGTATTGAAAAAATGTTTCTCAATTTTCCGGTTGCTGAAGGCTTGTTTTTAACTTTTTGAAAATGTATGTCATGTTCAATGGCTTCCTGTGAAGTTTATGTTTTTTTTATAGTGACAAATTACTCAATTTTATTTCCTAAACCATTTAAATCGCAATTTAATTCGCGTTGGTCAGATTACCACAAAATAGCCTATTTGTCACTTAAAGTGACTGTGTGACTGTTTATCTGTTTCATCCTATCAGCAAATTTTCTACATCCCCATTTGGGAATCTATACAAATTGCGCAATTTTTCCCTCTATAACCGGGTTTTATTTTTTTCTGAAATCTTAGAGTTAATTTCTTTTTAAAAGATTTAAAGCTTGAATCATAAACTATGAACAGAAACCCTTCGTCTGTCAATCTAGTTTTGACCAATTTTAATTTTTGCTGACTGGATAAATCGACAAAAATCATCAAGATTCAAATTTTAAGAAAAATTGTTCTACATTTTCTTTAGCATTACCCACGAAAGAAATTTGGCCAAGCAATAATGGGCACTGAATAACGTCATTTCCGGAATTTCCTTCTTTATACGTGTTGATTTTTTATATATTCACCGCGTCGTGCAAATTGACTTCTTTCCCTTCTGAATTAACAGCCGTAGCTGATGGTTGCAGACGTACCTAGTATTTTGATGATGTATGGGGAGAGCTGCGCACTGGACTGCCTTATCACCGCGTTTTAATGCTTAGTATCCTGGACTTTCCCACTGCCTCCTGGAGGTCTGCTTGCCGCTGCGAAGATCTAGAAGCGCCCCGCCGTTCTTTCTCGGGATTCGAACTCAGACTCTTCAGATTACAGATACTGACTTCCAAATTTCGCCGTTTCTTTTACACCAACCTTAACCAAACCCTGCGAGCTGTTCTTCTAACACCACTTGTATTGGTGTTGCAGTTGTGGGGTGTGTATGGATGGCTGACACGTGGGTTCTTTGGGGTACCCTACGATGCTCTATGAGTTGCGTTGACTGTCATATACCTTCGTGTTTCTTCTTCGCTTGTGCTCTTGTGCTTCAGACCGGTCCTCTTCTTCTCTTGTACCACTATCAACTATTAAATAAAGATGAGCATCGAGGGTTGAGATTGCATCTAGGAGAGGGAGCGGACAGTTAACAGTTACTTGATCGCTTCGTATTTACGCTAAGACAAGGTTTGTTGTTATATCATTGGGCTTATCAATGTAGTTTTCAGAGCGCATTAAGTAACGATAAAGTTTTTCTTGCTGAAAACGATTTTATTTTTTACCTTGCCCGTTCCTTCCAGGACATTTCAGGATACAGGAAGAACTTTGACTTATGACAAAATAAATTAAATAATCGCTCATCTTATTGATTCATATCATTCAGGCAATTCTCCTAATTGTATCAATTTAGGAGATGTGGAGGCACTTGTATTTATTGGGAAGTGTGTTTCAAGTAAATTAACTGCCAGGTCAAGCTGCCGACATAACGATTTTTTTTCCACTAGAGAGATGGACAGAAAATTGTTCACACGATTATTACATCTCCTATTGTGTTTGTTGTTTTGGTTTCCTGTGAACTTAATGAGAATGAGCGGTTGGTGAAAGGCACTTTGCTGTCAGAGGTATTGAGAATTAGAAACATTAGCAAAGAACGTATGGTATTTGCCCTACTGTCAGTATACTGTAAGCCAGAGGCGGCCAACCCAAATGATCTTGCGGGCCACTTTGGAAATGTATCATAACTTCGCGAACCATATATAAAATTATATATCCCCATATTAGATTTAGACCCACTATAGAGATTTTTTGGAGTGAAGAATTGAAACATAATGAGTTATTATTATTGTGTTTACTATTATTCTTACATGTAAATATAGATAATATAATAATAATGATACTAAACGCAAATTTTAAAGAATATATATAACACTAAAAATGATATACAAAAAATATTTAAATGAAATAAAGTTTGAAAATATGGATGCACAAATAATGTATTTTTAATACGTTGGTTTTCACTACTTTGGTCATTATAAAATAAATATATTTTGTAAAAGTGTGATGAATCTCGCGGGCCGTATGCAGCCCGTGGGTTGACCATCCGTACTGTTAGCCTTTCGATCAGCCAAACTCAACTTGCAGCGGTTTCGATTACTCGCATCTGTCTTCGCCAACTACTGCGCATTTTTTTTTTTTTTTTGGGTGTTTTCAATAAGTAATCGTCTGTTACTCTACACTAACTTTTTCTTCAAAATTTTACTGCAAAAATGTAAACATGAATGCACTGTGATAATTTTGTAATATTGGATCTATCTTGGATCTATTTGAAGATGTGCTTTATTCCTGCATGTACAAAGTGCTTGTGCTAACGGTTTCATTAAAAGTGCATAAACATCGGGGTCTTTAGTTTTTGAATGCTACAAAATTTTGCTTCTGAAAGCTCGTTATGGATTTAACTAATTTCAAAGTCTGTTTAAATATTCGGTGTCCACATCTTTGGAGACCTCATTGCAACTGTGTATGACGGAAGTGAATTATAAATGTTTGGGTCAAGTGAGGCATAGGTCTGACTACCTTGTAGAAATTCCCCGAATATGCGGAGATCTGTGACTTTATGGTGATAAATCCTTTTCTGCAACATGAGAGTATCCCCAATACTCACTGTAAGTCACGTTTTAACAAACAGAAAACTTTTTTTCGGTATTAGGATAGATTGAGAATTGGAACAGTAAAACGATTCTCTAAAACAGGATTTAGTTATAGCTGATACTAATGTTGGTTAACATCTGGATATTGTGGGTCATTTCCTCAATTGCTATAGGATCAATTTTATGAATAATTGTAACGCCAATGCAATTGAAATTGTTGTTTTATTTTCCGAACGCGTTTCGCTCTGATTTCGACCCCTGTTACTTCAAGACGGGTGTTTACCGTCTTTCGGTGACATAAAGTCTGCAGATACATGAAGACTACATCTGAGAGAGCGTAGAAAACTGCCAAGTTTAACACACCATCAGAAGCATGATGGCAGTCTACATCACAACCAACCATGACTGGCTGAATTCAGCACAAGACGAGAGACGTGCCTCCTTGCATCTAACGATAGTGGTAATGTTCGCACCACATGCATATTTTAAATTTTTCATAGCGCACTGTTATTAACACGTAAAATATACGTTGCACAATGTTCACTTAATTACTTAGTTTTGTGTGTGTGCCATGTTTCACTGTAATTGATACAATAAAAGTAGGTATCCTGAATTACATCTAAATTGCATTGTTCAGTAAACTTATTAATTTGAAGATATACTGTGTTTATATGTATTTAAAATTTATTAAATCCTAGCGAACATTCAGAATTATACCTATTTTAAATATGTATCATGCATATTAACATTACAAGATATTAATTTTTGTGGAAATTTCTATCAATACAAACGTGAAATTACAGTGCTCGACACAAAACATCTCATATGAACCACAATAATGTAACATCCAATCAAAGGAAGATAAGTTTAATTACTGATTTTGGTTAAGTATTCTTACATATTACAAAGCATCTTATGTAAATTACCACAGTAGAGGCACGTATGAAACCAAGATAAGGTTAAGTTCTATTTGTGGAAGAACCCACTGCAAGGTAAATGGAAGAATCTTCTAAGTAGAACATATTATCATGTATTCTATAAACAACCATGATTTATCCCTGAATAACATTTAATTTATAATGAGCGTTAAAATAGAATTGTGGCAAGTAAAGGGGTTTGATAATTAATTTTTTTAAAATAGCTATTGTATACCTAATCAATTATCGTTTACGAAATAATTCATCACAAAACCGTTTCTTGTAATTTCTTTGTGTTGGTACATAATAATGAAGAGAGAGTAATATTATCTCATATTTTATAGGAAGTTAATTACAAGGTTTTATAAAGTATAATTAACTTGAACGATAACAACGAAGCAAATATAATTTTTTAAAGAAAATAAAAATGGAATCTTGAAAAAATCCATTTGTTAATTTAATACATGTTCATAAAACATTTAAGTTCAGCACTCCTTACAGTAGGTCTATTGCTTGTTTGGAACTCACGTCAGAACATGTAAGTATATGTAATTTTCCGACACAAACGTTTATTCAATTTCTTGTACCCACCCATTTTTGTCCTTTACGAATTTTAGTTTTATACTCTTTCAGCGTTTTTGATAAATTAAGTATCACTTCTCTTGGTATTGAAAGAATTTAGGCTTTCTCGGTGAATCATATGAATAAAATCTTCTCGAGCATTCGACCAGGAGAGCGCGTCCGTAAGAGACGACGCTTAGGAGGCTGAATCTGGTTCCATCCTCATTCGCCGGAAGATTGAACCAGAGTCAGTGTCCGAAACGTCACCTCTTATGAGTGCGCTCTCCCGGTGGAAAGCTTCTCTTGGTAATTTATTCTACTCCCGGACTCACGTTTAAGAGAAAACTGATGCCTGATAACAAATACAAGCTTATGATCATGATCATCTTTTCAATTCCAGCCGCTACTGTTAATTCTTCTACCACTATCTCTCCATTGTTCATTGCCAATGTGTGCCTTGTACGCTCGCAGCACTCTCTTAAATCTCCTCCTATCCTGCACTCTATTAGTAATGAAATGTTTGAATTAATCAAGAACGACTTACCTTCTGGAATGAACAAAGAACACCACTGTATTGTCAGAACAAGGTAATATTAGCGCATTTTCCCATAAGGCAATTTGTACGTTGAATTTCCAACACTTTTGTATTTTTTTTTTTTATCTGCTTAACGTCTCTCAATCAGCGAGGTCTTTAGAGACGAGAAAGGATGGGGAGCAAGGATTGGAAAGGAATTTGGCCATGGCATTTTGAAGGAAGCATCCCGGCATTTGCCTGGAGTAATTTGGGAAACCATGGAAAACCCAAATCTGGATGCCCGGACGGGGATTCGAACCGCCGTCCTGCCGAATGCGAGGCCAGAACGCTAGCTGTTACACCACCACGCTCGGTACACTTTTGTCGTAGTTAATTTCGTTATAACTAGTTCTTGCGACCAAAAAAAAAAATTGTTTACAGTCATTTCGTTAATCCTTTTACTGTTTTTGGTATTAGATTTCTCCTCTGCTATCTACTGATTGAAAGATTAAAGCTGAATATCATATAAAAATATTCACACATTTATAATTATAATATAGTGAATTTTGTTCCAATTAATATTCCCTAACATAATAGCAGAGCATGCTTGTGGTTACTTGTGCGTTTTAAACAATCACAGAAATTAGAAATAGGATTTCTGTCCAAATGCTACGCATAGGTCAGCTTGATGCATTGAAGCTGTAGTAGCTGTAGTAGCACCGTTACTTGGCTTAAATGTTATTTTAGGGAACAGAGAACACATTAAATATCGGTCAGATTACTTATCGCAAAAAATTACATTTTTAAAAATTACAACATACTTCAAAAATGCTGCCACTAGTGTATTTTCTCCAAAATATTAAGACTCACGAAAGCAGTGTTGTCACAATGTATATTGCATCATTAGACTCTGCTGGAAATATTCACGTGTCTAGTGGTAGTTTGTATATACTGGTTGCAATGACATTAAACAGCATAATTTTTATTACGATTATTTTTTATGTTATAATCAAACTACATTATTTCTAGTACCCTTTCTTGATTTATGTTGTTACTAGCGCAGACAATTGATGTGTCAACTCAACAGCGATATAAAACTATTGAACGCGGAAATAACTTCATTTAAGTACAGAAAAGATAAAAAGCAGCAGTTACATACAATACAGAGAATATTGAAGCTTTTTGAAGTTTTGATGATTTTAGATTTTTCTTTTCAACATAAATACAGTTTGAATGAATTTTAAGTTCAGTTTCACATATTACAATTACACTTCGAATTTAATATTAGCTTCAGAGTCGTAATTTAATTGGCTCTCAAGGAGAGAGCCAATTAAGGTCACAGATAGAGGTTTTGATTCTAACCCTTCAACAATTCAAATTTCTACTTATTCTCCATTACTCTATAACGTGGCAGTTTGTATATGCTAAATAACTTGATTTCATGTGTTCGGAAAATAAGATAGTGTATAGAACTCATATTGCCCTATTCGGTTAAATAATTAGTTTGATTTTATCGAATGCATTATGTAAAAACATTTGACGACAAATAGTTAATTGATTTAATTTTTTAAAGCAGTATATATATTTATCGGTTTCCTTTAATACAAATTATGAAGAACTGCTGATATGTTTCTGTATTTCCTACTTTTATTACTTTAGTTTTCCTTATCATACATCGAATTACTGTACATTTATATTTCTTATTGTTTTTAAGATTATAGTTCACTGGCCACTTTTAATTGCTGACTTAGTTTTTAGTGAACCTAAGTAATTTTATGAGAAGTCTGCATCTCGGATAAAGTAATTGGTGTATTTATTTTAAGTGTAACTGTTCCTTAACCCCAATAGCATCATGTAGTAGGTTACCGGATTTAGTTCAAATTGGGTTTCGTACAACCAACTGAAATAGAATACTCATCCTTCCAAGACTTTCTAGTTTGCCTCCTTCACCTCTCAATATTGATTTAATATGCATTTGACAATAAACAGCATATTTATTCTTCCGCTGTACAAACGTAAATACACACTTAATAAACTTCCCTATAACTACTATTACAGTTGTTATAAGATACAACTCATCATCTGTAATATCTTATAGTGTCCTCACTTAATTCAATCCTTCAGAACATGAACATTTCTCTTTCACCCATCGCTCTGGCCTCGCGTTTGGAAGGACACGGGTTCGAATTCCCATCCAGCCATTAAGATTTGGGTTTTTCTATGAATTCCCCAAATCACTCCAGGTGAGAATGCCTGAATGGACCCTTCTAAAGACCATGGCAAAATGCCTTCCCGTTCGTCACCCCAGTATTTTTCCCGCCCGTGATCATCTGACGTCTTGAGTTTAATTATTATTATCTCTTTATTCCTTAGATTCGGTATATCTGTATTTTGATATCGGTATTTCGTGGAATCTTATCTCAACTCAAATGTATAATTGCATTAATAATAGAAAATTTTCTGATGAAAATCTTTCGGCTCAGTGTGTATAGGACGAATATGGATGAATATGAACTATATCAACACTCGGAAAAAAATTCAGACACGTTCAGAAAAAGACAAATTAAATTCTTCGGCCATATCATCAGAATGTATAACAACATACTATCCCAAAGAATTCTCAACTTAGCCATTTCAATTGGCTAACTGAAATCGGAAAGAATCTCCAGGAAACTGGAGTCATAGAATATATCATACAGGACATATACAGATTTAGTAGCATGATCAATATTCTCAATAACCACCAATTTGCCAACAAGAAGAAGGAATACCTGGACGGAAGAACGCAGGAAAGAGCTAAGCAAGACGATAAAGTGTAGGACTGTTGATAATATATCGATATTATTTTTCGAAAATATCGATATTTATGAGTGATGTTTCAGGACGATATATCGATATTAAAATCTGGATATCGGAGTCGATATTTTTTAAAGTAAGTCATCATCTTGGTTTCCTCGTACCGAGCGGGGCGGTGTAACGGTTAGCGTACTCGCCTCGCATTCGGGAGGACGGCGGTTCGAATCCCCGTCCGGGCATCCAGATTTGGGTTTTCCATGGTTTCCCCAAATAACTCCAGGCCAATGCCGGGATGCTTCCTTAAAAAAGGCCATGGCCGAATTCCTTCCCATTCCTTGCCCCCATCCTTGCCCCCCATCCTTTCCCGTCTCTAAAGACCTCGATGTTAAAAAGAGACGTAAAGCAGTTAAAAAAAAAAAAGTTTCCTCGTAGCGGAAGTCATGCTATTTTTGGGAGAAAAGAAAACCTTTACATGTGTTTCACATCCAATAAATTTAATCATTGATAGAATTTTAAGAAACAATGCAAATTTTTAAAACCTAGCTAATCAAATAAAATTTATTATACCGTATTTTAAACACTCAATTAGTGCTTCCAATCCATTACCATCCGAGAAACAAGCCGAAGTAAAAAACAAGGTCGAATATTAATGCTCATTCAAGCAATCAGTACTTGTTCGAATTTTTGTCTGGTCATGTTGGAAAGGATTTTTTCTTTTTTCATTTTTTTTTAAAAATTGTCTTCAGTTTTCGCGATGTTACCACTAATCACTTAACTAATTAAGAGTAGAAAATTGAACAAAGCAAACCATCTACAGCTTTTGGACTTGTCTATACAAAGCGCTTTGTTGATCAATATTGACGATAACTTGGTGCCTTCAAGACTACAATTTTTTAACGCCAAAGCAACCAGCTTTAACCTCCTCTTAAAAAAAAACTGCATTGTTGTTCAGCACTGGTCGTTTCCAATGCAATATCAAACCTGTAAAAGGAATATTAACGATGGGAAGATATCCTAATGTAGGACTCTCTCTATGTGTAGCAGAAGAATATAATTAAGCTCATGGTCTTGGAAAATATGTCCTATGAAGCTTCTGACACGAGTTTTGTACAATAGATGCTGTATTAAAACAATTTTTAGATCAATTGAAAATTCAAAGATCATCAGATGGACCTGAGATTCTGGATAAGTGCTTTAAAATATATGGTATCTTCTGTCAAATCTGTAGCATCTGATCGAGAAGCCTCAATAATTAATCTTCAGGTCCCTGATAATCGCAGTAGTCTACCAGCAGAATCTATGAAACTAGGTTTTTTTTTTATTTTATTTTTTTATTTTTATTTTTAAATAGCTGGTGACAAATATTGGTACACATAACTTATTATTGTATTAGTGATTCCTAAAAGCAAAGTGGTCTCAACTTTCATATCACGTGCCATTCGCTTTGTCTATTATATATACTTATTTAAAAACTTGTGCAGCTAAGTACTGAACGGCCTCTCTGGGTGCACGAATCCTATTTCCTAAGCGTTTGGGGCCATTTTCTTACTGGTAGTATTTTTGGTCTGGATGAAGCTACTAGCCAAAAATTTTTATTGCGTATAGATATCAGCAAGCTTAGCTCTAGTTCTTAGTTTGGAAGTTATTTTTATGTCAATTCGTTGATTTTCGCGCTGATTACTCACTGACTGACGATCATCGAAACTCCAATGGACTTACGTTAATCGTAGAAGGCTGAAATTTAGAACACAGTCAGGTTTTTTTTTTTTCCAAATCATAAGAAAAGTCTCAAATTGATAGATTTTCTAGCACTTACGCCTTATTTCCCAAGAAGGTAATTCGATTTCCACCTTATATCTTTACATGCCACAAATTTTAATTATAAACGGAACTTAGTAAGTTTAACTAATGGCTTAATTTTTACGTCGTTTATCTCCTTACTTTGGAGGTTATTGAAATTCAAACTCTTTAAAACGACTACGACCCTCCGTAATCATAATTCCACACAACTTCCAGTTGTCTTAGGAATAGGTAATTTGATACACATACTAGGGTTCCCCAAAATCATCAGTCCCTGTATTTATCCAATGACAATCCCGAACGTGAAACGACTTGGCGCAAGTTAATACGTTAATAGATTTTCACTGTATGAGGTTGTTTGTCTTAAATTTCTGTTTGCACAAAGATCAGGAAGCTTAAGTAACACAGTAAATTTTACTTTGTTCCTATATTTAACTTGGTAGTCTACTGAGATGATGATAACTATGCAGGCTGGTAACAACACTCATCCAGAACGAATCAGACGCGAGCCCATTGTTTTAAATGAGTGATATGTTACGAAGGACTCGAAAATTAGGTGTTAGCAGGAATATTGGGAAATAAAGATGACAAACGTTTGTAAAGCTGCAAGAAAGAAAGATAACTCATAATAAGCTATCAAGCAATAAAAATAAATTACACATAAAGCAGTATGCCTACCTGAAAAAAGTGACTTGGTCATTATGAATAATATGATACTAAAACTTCTACCTAAATAAAGGCCTTTTCTGAGTTGTTTATCAGTCTTACAAATTCACAAAAGCCAATATTTCCCTCGATAGTATTTCGGATTTTACAAGCTTTAGCGTTAATCATACCTATCATGACTTTCATTTTAATAAAAATCATGCCAACATAGTCGCCAAATACCACAGAGATATAAGAAACTGAAGTCTTGATTCAGAAGAATACCTCCAATTTTTTTATCAGTCAACAGCCACAAGACTTTTCGCTTTAGTGACATTGATTTCATACCATAGGGTCGATATATCAGTACTTTTTCTTCGATACATCGAACCAGATATTGATACTTTTAAAAATATCGATATATAGGAAAACCGATATTTAAAAAAAAATATCAACAGCCCTAATGAAGAGATTTTGGTAAAACAATAAAAAAACATCTGCTGAATAAGTTCATTCGCGCTCCTCAGTTGGGCTTAACGATGAAAGAAGAATAGTCATTATTCACAATATTACAATACATTTCAGGCATTACCATCATAGTCTTATTTTATTCAACCAGAGCAGGGTTTCACAAGGTGGGGTACTTGAATCCTTAGGGGTTCGCAAGTTGATCGTGTAAGGGATTCAGGACAAGATTTACGTAATGGCGGCTGACTAGCTGTTTCGAGTTTCCAACACGCACAATGGTGAATTGAGACTGAAAATCAGCAAAATGCCCCTAAAATTGACTCAACCAGCTGGAAGAAACAAGACCATCAGTCACATTAATTAATAACATTGTGCTCTTTGTCATTGTACTACTTTTTCAAAATGAAAATCCTTATTTAAAAAAATAAATCAACCCAGTTTTTTAAAGAGAGTTCGCCATTGTTTGGGAAAATGAATAGGTTGCTCACGGAGCAAAGTAACTTAGCAGTAAAAGACATTGCAAATTAAATAACCTTAAAATGCTTTGTTAACTCTTGGATTGTTTTTATTCTACTAACACTATCTTCCGTCTGCGAGAAACCTCAACAAATCGTTTTAGTAAGATATATGGTATGCAGAGATTGCGATGTTTGTCGTCACAGAAATATCCTTATATTGCGTTTTTGTCATTGGTTGTCTAAACAGGTAACGTTGACATTAAATTTTAAGTGTCTGTAGGAATTACAGTATTAGGCATAATATCGAACTGTATAAAAGATTCTGGATATTCTTATGTTAAGCTTCTCTACAATTCTTATTACCTCCCGTGAATATGCAATCAAATTGTATCGGATAGATACAATTGGACTTGGAACGAGATATATACCACAAGGAGCGTGAATTCTGCTATTTAGGAAGCAAAATTACAACCGATGGCCGAAGCAAGAATGATGTTGAAAGCACAATAACACTAGCATAAAAGCCTTCATGAAAAAGAGAAATCTTTTAGTTTCAAACATTAGACTAGGAATTAGAAAGAACTTCTTAAAAATCTATGTGTGTAACGCAGCACTTTATGGTAGCGGAACATGGACTTTAGGATTACCAGAAAGAAAGAAAATTGAATCATTTGTAACGTGGTGCTACAGAAGAATGCTGAAACTTAAGTGAACGGACAAAGTACGAAATAAAAGCGTTTTGGAAATGATTGGTGAGGAAAGAAGTTTGTGGAAGAAGCTTACAGAAAGAAGAGACAGGCTGGTAGGTCATATTTTGAGATATGGTGGATTGGTTAATTTGTTAGTGGAGGGAACAGTCAAAGGTAAGAAAGCAGATAATTCGAGGACGTGAGTTGTAAGGGGTTTGTAGAGATTATTATTTATTTATTTATTTATTTATTGGCAAAAGGACAGAGTCCATACAGCCAAGAATACCTTTACATATTGATGGTACAAGGTTAGAGGTGCAATTCTTACAGTACGATACCATACAATACAGGACAAAACAATACCGAAACATACAATACATTACAAGGCAATACAATACGATACAGGACAATACAATGCAATAAAGTGCCATATACTGTAATACAACCAAGTACAATACAGTAAAATACCATACAATACATTACAATATTTTGGTTTACATATTATATGGTAATGCCAGGAGTACAACTCCTACCGTGCTTTTTATTATTAGTTTTGGAATATGATTCTTGACATATAGTTGATTTGCCTGGTAATTTACAAAGTTCTAAATAAAACTCTTAAACTAGCATTTATTTACATCTTATATTTCAAGGATAACAGTACTACTCTTGTGGTGCAATAGATTTACATATTATGTTATACCTTTAAAATACAACTCATACTATACGACTGATTTATATGTTAACCTAAGTAAATGCAAATGGAGCTCTTACAGTGCAATTGGTTTACATATTGCGTTGTCAGATTAGGCATAAAACTCTTAGTGTACAACTGATTTACAAGTTGTATTATTCGGTTATACATTTACACTTATAGAACAATTGATTTACTTGTTATGTTGTCTAGTTAAGAGTACCACTCTCATCCTATAATCTATTTACTTGATATCCTGCTAAGTTAGAACTAAAACTCTAACGGTAGAGTTGGTTTACATCTTGTGTTATAAATTCATGAGCAACACTTTTCCTGTACAGATATTTATTACAAGGATCATATATCTATGTGATTTTCTTTGGCAAATCTATAGAGGCTTATGTAGATTTCCGGTTCTTGTTTCTGGAGAAGATGTTGGATTTTGGTGGGAAGTTCAGCCCCGTGTCTTTGTAAGTCCAATATTAATTGTGTAGATTTGTTCCAGTGGCGCTTGCATGCGAAGAAAAGGTGATCGACGTCCTCCAAAATATTTTCTTCGCATTCGCAGAAGGGCGAGTTAACTACGTTGATTTTGAACAGATGCGACTTGAACCGCCCGTGGTTAAACTTCAGCCTTGCTATGAATGTTGAGAGTCCTCTGGACAGTATCCGGTTGGAGTACCAATGAGCTCTCGGAATGGAGGGATGGATCTGTCGGTAATGTTGACCTTTATGGAGGTCCCTTGTCTCCCATTCGTTGGCCCATTCTTTCTTGACATCGCGTCGAATCGCTGGTAATAGATCCGATGCCGGAACAAGGTTGAGTTTGTTTCCGCTGAGTGCAGCTTCTTTGGCTAGTCTGTCTGCTTGCTCATTACCTGTAATACCTGCGTGTCCTTTGGACCAAATGAAAGTGATCTCCGTGCCTTTCTCTCTAAGTTTGGAAACTATTGTAAGTATTTCATAGGCCAACCAACATCTGCCATTGTCTTTGGAGATGTTGTTTAGTTTGTTAATAGCGGACAGGGAGTCTGTTATTATTGCTATTCTCGAGCTTTGCAGTTTTGTGCAATATTCTAGAGCTTTGACCATTGCAAGTAGTTCCGCTGTGAAGACCGTTGCTTCTTCCGGTAGGCTGTAGGCTTCCGACTTGTTGTTTGTCGTATCCACAAATGTGCATCCCACTGAGTGATCTGATTTGGAACCGTCTGTGTACAGGCATGCTGGGTTACCTGGTAGGTTTGAGATGTAGTCCCTCATTATGACATTGTTCCTTTCGCTCCCTTCCAGATATTTAATGTTGGTTCGGATGTCCAATTTCAGAGTGGTAATGGGCATTCTTCCTGAATAGACAGGTAATAGTTGAGCTCGGTATATTTTTGTGGAGTATATCTTTAGGTCCTCATATGCTCTTGCTAGGGGTGGACTAGTTTTCTTCTTCCAGTATGCACGTTCTGAGTACTGTGCCGATAATACTGATAACTTTTCCAACAGCGGATTCTCTTCGAGTTCTAATTGCTTTAGTATGAATTTTCTGGAGAGGTATGTTCGCCTAATGTGTAGTGGTGGTTCGAGGCATTCGACCAACAAGGCGTTTGTGGGCGTAGATGCCATGGCCCCAGTACATAGTCTCAGTGCTTTGTATTGTGATTTATCTAGTCTCTTCAACAACTCTTTCGATGCGGATCCAAAGCATATACAGCCATAATCGTAATGTGGTCTTACGAGCGATCGATAAAGTCTCATGTTGAGTACTCTTTCCGCTCCCAGGTTTTGCCGGTAATGGACTCTAATTAGGTTCATGGCTGCTTCACTTTTTTTGAGGATGTAAGCTATATGGTTGGACCATTTAAGGTTCGAGTCCATTTTCAAGCCTAGGTATGAGACTGTTTTCTTGACAGGGAAAGAGTGGGCTCCCAGTGAGATTTCAGTTATGTGCGGTACCCTATGTCTTGTAAATATGCAGACTACGGACTTTTCTGTAGAAAGGTCGAAGCCATGGCGTATCATCCAAGCCTTCATTTTGTCCATTGCGATGCTTAACCTTGTCTTACAGGCTTGTAATGTCCGCTGGCTGATGTAAAGGCAAACATCGTCCGCGTATTGTAACAATTTTACTTCCCGAGGTATCTTTGAGTGGAGGTCACTGACGTAGATATTGAAGAGAAGGGGGACAATATAGATCCCTGAGGCAGTCCTTTACTTGTAAGCCTGGGTCCGACTACTTCACCTCCAATTATGCAATAGCTCTCTATTTTCCAGCAGCACTATTAGATTCGCCACGAAAGTTTCCTGGAGAGGCAACTGTCTAAGTTTTTCCGCCAGTAGAGGGAGAACAACGTTGTCCTATGCTTTGGATATATCGGTGAATAGGGCCGTCAGGTAAAAGTTTTCTCCATTACTGATTTGGATATCTGTCACTAGTTATGCTATGATTTCATTTGTGCCTTTCCCCTTTCTGAAGCCAAGCAGGGTTTCTGGTAGAAGGTGATGATGTTCTACATACCACTCCAGTCTGAGTTAATCATCCGTTCTAACATTTTCAAGGAGCATGACAGGAGTGAAATTGGCCGGTATGATCCGCTGTCACTGGGATTTTTGTTAGGTTTGTGGATTGGGACCACTCTTATTGCTTTTAGTGGGGGAATGTGGACTCTCTCCATCCAGACCCTGTACATAATTTTGAGGAACAAGTCTTTGCCTTCTCTGCGGGACGTTATTCTATCATTGAATACTGTATTTGGTCCATTCCTGGAGCGGTGTTACTAGATTTTTTGAGTGCACTTTCCAATTCCTCTATTGTGAAAGGTTGAAGCAAAGGGTGGTCTGCTTCCGGGTTCTGAATGTCGACTTCCTTTTCTGGGCACCAGTCTGGAGCCCAAAGAGCAAAGGAGGTCCATGGCCGTCGCAGTGGAGATGTGTTTGATTGATTGCGTTGTCTTGCGCTGAATTCCTTTAACTTGTCTCCATAGCATTTTAGTTGGCACATCTTTGTTCAGAGACTTACAAAAATTTTGCCAGTATTCTCTTTTCTTCTTCTTCAGAAGGCGTTTCGTGGAAGCTTGTATCTGTTTAAGAATATGTATTGTTCGTCCGTTGCCTGTCCTTTATATTGCGCTAACGCCTTCTTTCTGTCTTTTATCGCTTGGGTGCACTCTTCATCCCACCATTTCGGGCTGTGTCTATGTGGCGTCTTTCTCTGTTTATTTTCTGGGATGGATACTTGGGCCGCTTGATCCATAATTGTTGTGAAGGCGAAGTAGTCATTTTTGGGGTCATCTGACGTGCTAAAGTTTTCTAGTTTAAACTGTTATGAACTGTTTATATAGTGGCCAGTTAGCTCTCCTTGTGTTCCACTTGTAAGTGGGAGACGGAGGAGTGGTCTTGAATCTCTGGTCAGGTGGGGACATTATGATGGGAAAATGGTCAGATCCCGATGGGTCTGGGAGGATCTTCCATTCTATGTCGATGGCCAATCCCGGCGAGATGAGTGAGTTATCGACTACCGATCTACGTTCTGTTGCTCTGTGTATCTTGTTTCTGATCCATCGTTCAGTAAGACTAAGTTCATTTCTTCCAGTAAATCTATTACCACTTTGCCTACTGCGCAGCTGGATTCACTTCCCCACTGTTGGTGTTGGGCGTTAAGGTCCGTCATAATAAGCATTGGGGGGGATAATTGCTCTATTACCTAACGAAGTTCTCTTTCGGACACTGGAGTTTGGGGAGATCTATAAATTGAAGCAACCTGCTATTTTTCTGTGGTTCCTGCTGTCATATTCTACGTTGGCTGCACATACTTGTAAATTCGATCCCTGCGAGATGAGCTGAATTTCATCATACTGTATTCCACTTTTGATGAACAGAGCGACTCCTCTGTAACCGTCTGATCGATCCGACCGAATCACATTGTATCCTGTACAAGAGAAGTGGTTGTCAGGTTTCAACCACGTTTCCATTAATCCCGCAACTGCAATGGAATTTTCTTGGAGGAGGTATAATAGGTTTTCCTTATTAGATCGGACTGACCGAATGTTCCACTGCATGAAGTTATTACACTTCGCCATTATTATTGAGCACTAAGGATTTTCTGATGAACTCTCTTATATCTGGCAACGCCTGTATTAACCATCTTCAGCAGCGAGGAAACAATGTAGACCACCTTATCTATGAGGGGTTCTTCCCTTTCGAAGTTCTGGGGCCTATAGGGGTTGTAGCTTATCGGGGCAGATGTGGTGGGTCCATGGTCAAAGTACAAATCTGATGGAATCTTTATGTTTTGGCTTCTGGTCGCCTGCTGCTTGGAAGGAGGCTCGGTTCTGGCTTGCTTATTGAATCGTTCTTGCAAGTTAGGGGTTGGCCTCGCTGTTGCCCGTGCTTGAATGGGGGTGGATATTGG
Source organism: Vandiemenella viatica (assembly GCA_031002005.1). NCBI lineage: Eukaryota > Metazoa > Arthropoda > Insecta > Orthoptera > Morabidae > Vandiemenella > Vandiemenella viatica. Next base: position 261,090,432 of record JARYHS010011408.1, on the reverse strand, counting down.
ACTTCCGGGTTTAGGTATGCGCATTGGGGGGAAGCTGGAGGTGTCTGGGGTAAAGGGAAGCCTGGCAGCTTGTTTAGCGTAGGAAGTTGGGTTTTCTAGAGCTGTGGCTTGTTCTAACGTAAGGTTGTTATAGGCCATGTGGGTTTTGATGCGCTTTTGTTTCACAAACTCTGGGCAGGAGCTTGATGTTGCTATGTGGTCTCCCCTACATATTGCACAGTGGAAGTTGTTAGTTTTGTTGCACCCGGATGTTTCATGGGCCTCTCCGCATTTAGCGCATCTAGCATTGCTGCGACAGTGCTTGTTGACATGACCATATCTCAAACACTTATAACACTGAGTTACTCTTTGAACATATGGTTCGACTTGACATCTGGTGTAGTGAATGAAGACATGTGGTGGGAGGGTCTGTCCTTTGAATGTAATGCATACCATTTGCCGCGGTATCCACTGATGTATTCCGTCGATTGTGATCTTACGCTTTAGTCTTCTGGCTGCTATCACTTCAATATCGGAATCTATGACATTTAGTATTTCTTCTTCAGTTAATCTAGTATCTACCCCTCTTATTACCCCCTCTTTAACAGTACAATAGCGTGGTATAAAAAATTTTATATTCTGAGGGTGATTGGTGACTGATGCCAGGTTGTTTGCTGCCTTATAGTTATTAAATTCAATCTGAACACGGTTCCTCCCCTTGGTTGATATGTTAAGGATCGAATGGTTCATTGCTGGGATGGAATTCCTGATAAATTTACCAACGGACATGGGATGAAGACGTCCGAGGGCGCCCCTATTTGGGTGCTCTTCTGTATTTATCTGTTCTGCATAGACTATGAATGGACCGGTGTCATGTTCTGAATACCTAAATTTCTCTTCTCCCAATGTAGAAGCTGCTTGCACATTTGCGGAATTGACTGTTGGTAAATCCCTAGATCCCATAGCTATTGCGTTTTGGCTGCTATTGCTAGTATAAGTTGTTATTGGTATTTCTGATTGGGCTATCTCTTCACTTCCTGAAACGCTTGCGGCAATTGCGGGGTTAGTAGGTATAAATGGCACACTATTAATATTCATATTTAGGTCAATTTCCCCAGTTGGGGCTCTTTCACATCTGGTACTTATGCATGCAGGCTGTTCTATGTCGGCATACGCACGTAGCTTGCGTTTCTTTATAACTGTTGTCTTTTCAGAATCTGGGAGTGCAATGGGCGCGTACTTACGATGTCAACTTCGATCGGCGTATAGCACACTTGAAGGGCCGAGGCGATAGCATCTGCTGTTTCCTCTGCTGTGCTCCCTTCCGTGTCCTCCTGCATCCTGTAAGCCCTTAGGCTTACACCTCTTGCACTATTCACCCACTATCTTCCACCTGTTGTGTAGTTGAACAGCAGCGGTAACTTAAGCTCGAAGAAACACTAACCACTGTGTAGACACGAAGTCCGATAGCTTGCTCGCACCACTTAGAACGGCTCGCGTGTAAACGATCCGCACTGTTCGAACGGCTCAGAGCAGACTCGGGTTTGTAGAGATGAAGAGGTTAGCGCAAGATAGGAAGGGATGGACGATTTAATCAAACCAGTCGAAAGACTGATGAAAAAAAAAAAAAAAGTTAAATTCATAGATAAATTTTCATAACATTAAAATTCAGTTTATAAAATTAATATTTGAATTTATGCTACATTTTAAACAGTAAATACATATTGGAAATTAAATGAAATTATTTAATTAATAAATAGTTACATATGTTAACAATGAGGTTAACTTGTCTCAGATTAGCTAATGTTTATATATTAGGTTTTATTTTTAAATCCAGCAGCCATATATATTTTGTTACTACAAATCTAACTACTTCTTCCATTTAATATTATTCCTTCTCATCTACCGGATTACTTCCGTGAACGTTCTTACTTGGGATATGAAGGGAAAGCCAAACACCGATTTTCATGGAGGATGCTTCGTCGTAACGAATAATAATAATCAATGTAAATGCGACAACTCCTATTTCGTATCAAAAAAGTG